>CM023947.1:25468404-25526947 GCA_013407115.1 Glycine latifolia | reverse complement strand
AAAAATAATAGTTGAAGGAAAGATATAAGGAAAGAAAAAAAAGTGAATTTTTGTTTTTAGAAGTCAACATTTTTCTTAATTTTTTTTTCACTTTCTCTCCAATAGAAAGCCAAAAAAACATTATTATCTCTATTTTCTTTTCTTCTATCCAAGCATTACATAAATGGTAAGAAAATGAAACGGAATTGATAGAAAATGCACTAGAACCGAAGCCACAAATGCCAAATGAATGTAAAAAGGTTTGGTAATCCTTCTTAAATGCTTTCAACTACAAAAGCAAGTCCAAAAAGTTACGTTCAAGAGGCCCAAGAATCTATCTTAGTTTACTATTGAAAATTTATGACTTTTAATTTATTTATTGGAGTTCCTCTTATTCCTTTATTGAACATAATGATGAGAATCAAGTTTTAATGAGTTTTCTTCCGCTGTCGCATCTTGGACACAACCAAGATTTTACACCTCTTTCTACAAGGATCATCCTTCTTTGAGTGGTGTAAAAGGCACATTTAATAGGAAGACAATAACTCACTCACTCTACTTCCAAAAAGTTATTTAACATCGATTAATGGATCTCTCTTACAAGGTATGCTTTTCTTATGAGCTTTTACACTCTCCCATTTGAACATAGATTACTTGAGCGTCAAAGTGCTAATAGATTATCACTTGTTACTCATCGGACAACTATGGAGTTCCTTCATTTCTATGATATTGAAGTGTCTCTTCGATTGAAGCTCCCCAAGCCTCTCTAACTCTATGCTCAAGCAAAACAAGTTCTAATATGTGACGTAAAGCAATTCCGCTTTCTTGATATGAAAAACACATTGTTCAAACTAGATTGGAATGCTGTGTAACTTTAGATTTAAGGGTTTGAGCAACATGAGAAAAACATCATTTATACCATTTTAAAAAATATATATATAGATACTCTAAGCATTGGATTAACTACATTTCAATGTTCGAACAAAAATAGGTACATGACTTTAAAAAAACAAAAACAAAAAATACTTGCATTATCTAAAAAACTCCAAGTTTAGCGAGGTAAAGCCATATAAAGGGGACAGATTTTTAGCACATGGTATTACTCTGGTTGGTGGTGAACTGGTTTTGGAAAAAATGTATTAATAGCACTATTCGTTGTAGAAAGGTTATAATTTTGAAGGTGTGTAGTTTTTTTTATAAGTAAACATTAGTTGTTAGGTTTTGTTAGAATGTTAGTAAGGGGATTTGAGGTCATGACCTCTCTCCCTTTTTCCCTTCTCCCTTCAATCCTTAAACTCTCATTCTCCACCAAGCCAATAATCTTGTAACTCCTTGAAGGTGTGTAGAATATTGATAGGTTTTTTTGGAGGATTTAATTTCATAATATTTGGATTTGATAAATTGTTAAATAAATCATATTTGGTTTATGCTTTGTTATATATATATTTTCAAATACCCAATCAAACAAGCATATATGAGGTTATTACGTTATCTTTGAGGAGCAAATGTGCAATCATTTGCAGAAGATAGTGAAACAAGCTCAGGTGATCACGGAACAAAGCAGGATATTCAAGTGGCTGAAAAATTATTTTCCAAATTTCACGGGGGATGCCACCCAGCTTACTGTGCAGGATGAGATTCAAGCACCATCGAGCAAAATGAACAATTTCGTTACACTGCTTACTGTTTAGGATGTCTCACAGGGTGAATATTTTGCTCTTGTGCAAAGTCTCATCCTTAATCACATTACTCTTGACAGTGAAAAAAAAAACTCATTATCGATCTTAATATATTCACTAGATTTTGATCTTGCCATGTACCCATAAACATAAAATTTGAGTATTTTAATTTGAATTTTATTTTTTATTTAACTATTATTTATTTTATTTTATATTTTTTTATCTAAATGATATCAGAATTTTATCTTAAATGTGACTTAATTAATTCTAGTTTCATTTAGATTGACTTAATTAATTTGTTATACTATTCTCTTTATAGTCTCCTTTTCAAGTAAAATTCTGTAACTTACTCTCAACCATGGCAATATTCATGGATTCGTAAATGTTTATTCCCATTCTGCAAAATCCTGTCCTTCATTGGTATCATTGCCTATATATAATAGCCTTATACAAAACTATACAGTTGACTGGATATCAATGTCCATCACTTTGGAAGCATACTTTGATGTAATAACAAGAATTTTCTGATATCTATGCATGCATATCCTGTCTATTGTAAATACCATTTATTCTTTAAAGTTATCCTCCAAATGGGATTTCTTAAAACTGGGACTTATCTTCCGTGTGCTTTCAGCTGCCATGAGAAGCCATTCTCTCCATTGTACTGAAGGTAATAAAGTAATGGTCACCCTTTACTCCACTAATAAAGGGATAAGTTCCTAGCTTGTCTTTTTTTGTTTGTGTTTGTGATAGTGGGTATAACACTAACTGTTAATCATCAAAATCTGAATGTAAGTCTCTGCAGTCATTTATGGGCAATTCCATATGGTCCTTTTCCTGTGGGTCTTTTTGTTAAATTTTGATACTTTGTTACCTTTATGATTGGTTTGGTTGCAAGATCATTGGATCTGAAGGTTTGCCTGATATTTAGTTATATAATTGCATGTCTTGATGATTAAAGATCATACTCTTCATCTTAAAATGTATTCTTGTACTTTTATATCTCTGTTTTTACGTCCTTTGATGTTTTCTGATTTTCTCTCTTTTCTTGTATTGTATCTATCAAATGTGTTATTTCAACATTTTATGATTTAGTGTTGCGTTTTGTATGAATTTACCAGGTCAGTGATGATGGTAAGTCTACTCCATCGTTGTTTGGCTGGTGTAGTAGCTATTAGTGTAGATCAGATTGTAATGAGAGAAGTTTGTTAGAGTTGGATGTCTATATAATATATATATATATATATATATATATATATAGAGAGAGAGAGAGAGAGAGAGAGAGAGAGAGAGCATAGAGGCAATGTCCTCAATTGCTAACCAGAGTTTTATCTATTGAGAATCACATTACTACTTTGAGAATAGGAGAGAAAGCTTAATTCCTCAAGCCAATCTAGATCAACACAGTCATAGATGATAAAGTTACTTATATGATGTATGATGTGTAGTGTTTTATAATCCTATACGCCTTTTCAACTAAATCTTACATGGTCTTGTTTGGAGGTCAAAAGGAGCTCAAAAGTATAGGAGACATCTATTAATGGGTTAAACAACGGATCTAATTGAGGGTTTGACACCACAGCCAAAACTTTTAACACAAGGAGTCTGTGAATCTTTTATTTGTGGTCTTCTCAACCCTTTTTGGAGTTTGGACCAATATGGAACTTCATTACTCGCACTCTATTTTCCAACATTACTCTTCCCCCTCTCTCTTTTGGTTATTGTTTTTGCTTCCATATATTCCTATATTATAAAGCTCTGAAGGTGCTAAGTGAATACGTGATTATGTATTCAGTGGCAACATGGCATTTGTGCTTATATGCAAAATACTTCTAACTTTTTTCTGAATCGCTCATGGATAGGTAGCTCAAAGAAGGTTGAGTGTGGTGGTGAACATGATGCATTTTCTATCTTATGGTCCTTGACTCTTTGTGTTGCATATTAGTATGCAGAATCCCACCTGAACCTCTTATATTCTTACTGAAAATGTTAAGAGTAAAATGTCATTACTTATAGCGACATATTGTGGCTGCTGCAACTTTTTATTATGGCTGATCAGCACAAAATTGTGTGCAATAACTGAGTGTTTCAGCGTGATTTTTAGTGTGGGGTTCTATTGACAATCTTACATAGACATTGCTTTGCAACACGTTTATATTTTCCACTGGGAGCAACACTATCTATAGTAGTATAAAATACTGCAATATTCCCAACAAGTTACTTAAATCTAATTTCACTGTTTTGTTGATAAATTATTCGTGTGTTTTTTCATAATAATTCTGATTTTGTAAAAGCAATAGATATGCCAAGTTGCCAACACTTATCAGTCACCTTGGAGGAAGTGATCTCTTTTCCCCTGAAAAGAATTTTACCTCACTTAGTATCATGTGAGCCACTGTAATGGTATCGGCTCGCCTTTTCTAGATAGTCAGGGCATTGAAACTGAAATATAGTATATCCAGTGGCACGTTTAGGGCGAAAAATGCTAATTGATTAGTGATTTCTGTTCTGTTTGTGTATCATCTTTATAACAAAAAAATCAATACTACTTCCCTATAGTACTACCTTCCTCAGCAGGGCAGAATCTTGTGGAATTTGAGTGACCTTTGATTCTGAAATGCCATAACTTCCCTTTAGAATACAACAAATTCTCATCACACAAGAACTCCCTTGAAAACCATTTTTCTATCATACGATCTACATCATGTACTACTACATCTGAAGTATTCCCAGCTCTAGCTAGTACACTAGCAGTGTAAATGGACCCCATCCTTCCTGTTGACTCTGGTGAATCCCCATTGGGACCATCTACCACCATGACATCCCATTTCTTCTCATACACTTGCGTTGGCAAATTTTTCAATGCAAGCTTGCATTTTGATTTTTGAAGGAATCTAGGATTTGGTACACATGCCGCCGGGTTCAGCCTTGCGTGCTTGAGAAGTTTGTAACCTGCTTTTGCTGGCATGTTATACTCAAGTTTGTATATTTGAGTGTTGTTGGAGATTTTTCTTACCTTGCCTATTTTATCAGGGTCTTCGTCGAGAAAGATGGTGCTACCAGCTGCATTCATGGAAGAGAGGGTAAGGTACTGGGGTTGAAAGCCAAATATGAGGAGGTTGCATGGGGATTTAAGAGCAATGAGATCAGAAAGAACTTTGAATTCTTTCTCAGTCAGGGTGGTGGTGATGTTGGGAGTTTTTATAGGCTGATCTGAGGATTCAGTTGCATGTGATGCAGTTTTGTTGCAGGTGGACAAAGGTTGAGAACAGTTGTGTTGAGGAGCTGAGGACAAAACAGATATCCTAGCCGAAAAAGGCGAAGTCTTGACATTGAGGCTCAGAAGTCTGAGGATTGATGTGACTGAAAGGATCAAAACAAGGATAGGGATGAGTTTCTTTTTGGTGAGATTCATCCCTTTCATTCCTTGGCAATATTTTTGAACACAAGGTTGATTTTCTCGCTCCCGAGATGCGAGTGAAGGAGAAAATTGAACTAGAGGTGATAGGAGAGGACGAAAATGAAGCACATCCGGGGGCATCTTAATTTATCTTTTTTAGTGCTCCTTTACTCTCTCCTTTGAGCAAACTGCTGTTACATTACATCCCTCTCATAGTGTTGTGATATTTTTGGTGATAATAACTGATCTTATGTGGTGCTTTGCATATTGTTGAGTAGGGAGGAAGGGATGCCTTTGCTTCTATTATAAGTGTCAGTGTGTCACCTTTCTTTTCATCCAGCTGCTGGCAGCTACCTTATTGTTGCGGTTGAAGGTTCAGCTAAAGAAATTTAGCTACATGTATCGTATTTAGGAAAAATGTTTCAATTGAATCATTTGTCTGGGAGCTGACATGCGTCCTTAAGTTTGGTTTATGGTCAAATTTTCTTTTTGGATGCTTGTTTGGTAATCTTGAGTAAGCTTTAAGATGGCTAGCGGGTTGTTGGTGGGTCTCTTCTAAATTTCACCCCATATGACTCAAGAGTCTTTGTCCTTTCATATGTTATGATTTGAGATTTGTGATAGTGAGCAATGATTGGTTATTATTTTACATTTCCCCTTTCTGGTGTTAGATTTTTCACTTGCAAACTGAATGCTCAACTAGCTAAGGTTTCCATGGGAAAATGGGCTAGGGGTTCATATCAAATGAAGAATATCTTGTTTCAACTAGCTCAACTAGTCAATGAAGTGGCAAACATGCTTCAATAAGCCGAGTAGTACATTGTACCTCTTTTGGAGTTCTGCTTAAAAAGAAGCCAGAAGAAGAAAAGAGAATAATAAAGTTTCATATCATAAAACAGCTTGTTATGTCTAGGGAACAAATACTTAATACGATCACCTAATGCAATAAGTAGTTGAAATGTGTGTTGTTATCAATCCAAGATGTGAGAAATCATGTTAAAGGGTGCTAATATAATAAAATTTCTAAAGAAATGATTGCCAAAATTCTCTTTATAGTCCTTTCCAAGGTAAGCTTCGTGGAAAATCCTAAAATATAGTAATGTAGACTGATATAATATAGCCCGAAGATTTTGTAATTTGTGTCATCCAACAAGAATTATGGCATTTTCTAAATTCTTTTTGGGTACAGCACCAACGTAAGCCTAGTAACCGACAGCAAACTATTTAAATTTCTTATTATTAGTCTATTATTAAAAATGACCTAATCTTTTTTATATTACTTACAGTTAATGAACAAATAAATGATTATTTAAAATTTATTATTCTCCTCTAATTTGTAACTATACTACATCCTAAACAATTTATTTGTAAATTTTCTTCAGAAAAGAAAAGAACTAAAAAGTCCAACATGGAATAAACATTCCAAAAGTTTAATGATAATTGTTATTTATACTTAAATTATACATTTAAATTATATAGTACTTACATTCTTTTTCCTCTTTTAATGTTTTTTTGTGATTGAAACGTAAAAATTTAATTTCTTCTGAACTTTTATCTAATAAATACTAAAATTAGTTTATGTTAACAGTTACTTTTAGAACTGCTATCACGTTGCAAATTATCCATTTATTTTATTTTTAATAAGAAATCAAAGTCAGTTTTCATGGTCTTAAGAGGTTGTTCAATTTTTTTTATGATTGTGACCTGATTAAAGGGCATGATATTAGTGGCTAGTTATATTTTCAGCCTTTATATGTACATGTTGAACTCAATGAAGTTATACTCTTCCCTCGCACTCTTTGTTTTTATTTATTCTTTGCCATAATTAAAGCTAACGAACTGGTATCAGAGCTTTCTTCTTACGGACAAGCATGTGGAAATGGATGTTGAATCAAATTTCTCACAAGTTGCACTCTAGTCTTTGATGGAGAAAGCTATGATCTTTGGGCTGCCCAAATGGAGACTTACTTGGAGGCTTTGGACCTTTGGGAAGTTGTAGAAGAGGATTATGAAGTTCTTCCGCTGTCAAATAATCCTACCGTGGCCTAGATCAAAAGTCACAAGGAGAGAAAAATGAGAAAGGCAAAGGCATGTCAATTTGCTGGGGTTTCAAAAACCATTTTCACAAGAATTATTGCTCTCAAATCAGCGAAAGCAATTTGGGATTATCTAAAGGAGGAATATGTTGGAGATGAAAGACTACGAAGCATGCAAGTGCTAAATTTAAAGAGGGAATTTAAGTTGCAAAGGATGAAGGAGTCTAAGACTATCAAGGAATACTCAAACAAATTATTGGGTATTGCCAACAAGATAAGGCTGTTGGAAAGTGATTTTGTCGATTCCAGAATTGTTGAGAAAATTTTGGTAATCATGCCCAAGAGGTACGAAGCATCTATAGCTTCGTTAGAGAACACAAAGGATCTATCTAAAATCACCTTGGCAGAAGTGCTACATGCCTTGCAAGCCCTGGAGCAACGAAGGTTGATGAAACAAGATTGTGTAATTGAAGGTGCTTTACCAGCCAAGCATCAATAAGTTGACAAGAACAAAAAGAAGAGTTATAGAAGAACCAACCAGCCAGCAATGAAAACAAAGAAAATAATAACAACAAAGAAAAAGGTAAAAAGGAAGATTACCCACCTTGCCAGCATTGCGGAAAATTAGGTCACCCTCCTTTCAAATGCTGGAGGAGACCTAATGCAAAATGCACCAAGTGTAACCAGTTTGGTCATGAAGCTGTGATTTGCAAAGGAAAAATTCAACAACAAGAAGTAGATGCTCAAGTTGCTGATCAAGAAGAAGAGGATCAACTCTTTGTTGCTACTTGTTTCTCTGGTAGGGATTCAAGTGAGAGCTGGTTAATTGATAGTGGATGCACTAACCATATGACATGTGACAAGGATTTGTTCAAGGAATTAAGAAGCACAAAGATTTCAAAAGTCAGAATTGGCAATGGACAACACGTAGCAGTCAAGGGAATAGGCACAATTGCAATTGAAAGTTGTTTAGGCACAAAACTTATCTCTGATGTTCTTTATGTTCCAGAAATCGACCAAAACCTGTTGAGTGTTGGTCAATTAATAGAAAAGAGTTTAACAGTTCATTTTGAAGGCAAACACTATTTGATAAAATATGCTTCTGGTCAAGAGATTGTCAAGGTCAAGATGAAAGGAAAGAGCTTCATATTTAATCCATTGGAGGAAGAGTAGGCTGCATTTCCTACCAGGGAAAATGTCATAGAAATATGGCACAAGAGGCTCGGTCACTGTCATCGTCAAGGATTACTATTGCTTAAAACAAAGCAATTAGTAAAAAGGTTACCTGATTTAGAAGAGCAACTTCCTCACTGCCAAACATGCCAATTTGGAAAGCACCACAAACGACCATTTCCAAAAACAACTTGGAGAGCAACAAGGAAGGTTCAATTAATTCACACAGATTTATGTGGTCCACAAAGAACACCTTCTCTCAAAGGTAGTCTTTACTATATTGTGTTCATAGATAACTTAACAAGATTTTGTTGGATTTTTTTCTTAAAATTCAAGTCAGAGGTGGCTGAAGTGTTTCGAAAGTTCAAGAAAATGGTAGAAAACCAAAGTGGCTACAACACTCAGATTCTATGTTCTGATAATGGAAAGGAGTATACCTTGGGAGAGTTCAATTCACTTTGTGAAGATGCATGCATAGAACATTAGCTCACTGCTCCCTGCACTCCACAAAAAAATGGAGTCAATGAGAGAAGAGATAGATAAATACTAGAAATGGCAAGATGCATGCTACATGAGAAGAACCTACCTAAGAAATTCTAGGTTGAAGCAGCAAATATAACAGTCTTTTTGCAAAACAGGCTTCCGAAAAAGGTTGTGAAGAATCAAACACCATTCGAAGCTTGGTATGGACATAAACCGTCTCTTAACTTCTTGGAAGTGTTTGGTTGTTTGTGTTTCACCCATGTTCCTCAGGTTAAGTGTGATAAACTAGACAAGAAGGCAATACAAGGTATCTTCGTAGGCTACAACACAGTGTCTAAGGCTTACAAAGTCTTTAATCCATACAAAAGGAGTATTGTCATAAGTAGAGATGTGCACTTTGTGGAAAATGAAGAATGGAACTGGGAGCAGAGAAGTCAAGCCATAAACCAACTAAATTATCATATCACAAATACTGAAGGGCAGAGAATTGAGGATTGGAAAAATGATATGGTCAATGATGTTCCAGTTAAAGGCACTAGATTGCTTTCTGATATTTATCAAACTTGCAACATTGCACTTTGTGAGCCTGCAGGATTTAAAGAAGTAGAACAGGATCAAAACTACATGGTGGCAATGAAGGAGGAGCTATACATGATCGAAAAAAACAAGACATGGCAGCTTATTGACAAACCCCAAAACAAAAAATGCATTAGGGTCAAGTGGGTGTTCCAGACCAAACTAAATGTTGATGGCTCCATCAACAAGCATAAGGCGAGGCTTGTGGTGAAAAGGTATGCTCATATTCCTGGGGTAGACTACTCAGACACGTTAAGCGCAACAATTAATTAAGCATAATTAATTAGGAAGCAACTAATAAAATACAACGTCATCATACGTCCATAATAATATTATTTGTGCATTTTGCATGGTAATTGTTCATGAAAATACAACGAAGTACATCGAGGTGCATTCTCCCCTTAGGGCCAGGGTACAAAGTGCGTATATATATAGATATATACATAACAAAATAATGAGCCAATATACTCTCAAAAACTAAGGGTCACTCAGAACCCATTCTCGCTCGGTCTCTTGTCCAGAATCCCTCGGACTGCCTCACTACCCGGGCCTCTTTTCCTTGGGATCCACCGTCCTCTCTCCGATCATCACCTGCAAAGACATATAATCCCCAATCGGGGTGAGATATAATCTCAGTAAACTCCGGATCCTTGGAGGCTTTTCCTCCCTTGGGTTCACTTTTCACGATACATAGTATCAAAACAGGCATCACATAGTCTAGCCATCCCGGCTGTCATAAAAACGCATCATATGTATATAACAACACAGATATAACAAGAAAATATCATCCACTTAAGGGCACATTCACTCAAGACTTTATGCAGACACTGCCTGAGCAAGATCATCCACTGAAGGACACATTCTCTTAGGGTTCTGCCCGGACGTATATGGCACTTCCAAGAGAGGATCATCCATTTAAGGGCACACTCTCTCAGGATTTTCATATATATTAATTGACCACTTAGAGTTGTTCCACATGACTTTGACTCTAAAGGAAGTCCATATTTAGTCTGTTCTACTGGCCAAAAAAGCTCGTCAAGCACACAACATATCATCATATACATGTTCTAAACCAAAAAGCAGTAACACACAATTTCAATATCACATGCATCATGACATACTAGGACCATCACTCCCTCAGAGTATACGAAACATGGTCAAGGGAAAAACTCCCAAGAACGGAGAGCTTACCTGCTCTAAGAGTTACGCTGGTCTTCCCGACCTCGCGGTCGCGACTGCCTATGTCCTCTATATCATGCTCTGCAAAAGCATGCAAGAAGACGAAACGGTTAACAGTAGTTGCATGCAAACAGTCCAGAACGGTCATCAACCATTGCATGCAAGCCATCCAGCTCAGGCCCACACGGTCTCTAAACCTCTCAAAACACAGACTCAAGGTAATCTGGAATATGTGAGTGTCTTACCTCTACAACTTCCAGGAAGGCTAGAGAACAGTGTCTACAAGCTCGAAAGTCCCTAAAAGCTTTCTTTCGCTCGAAGTCGAAGCTCTGTGAGAGTTGTTGGAGAGGACGATCTCTCCGTCCAAAGGCTTCCAGAAGAACCAAGGTTGAAATCTAGCTTTGGGGCTGTTCCTCTCAAATGTGCAGTTGCATGAAAAGGTAAAAGGTTAGGGGTGAGGGGTTGTGAATGTTTCTCTCACTAGGAACTGGAGGAAACGGAAAGAGGAAGAAGATGGTAGAGTTGGCGTCGGAACATGGAGAAGTGGTCTATATAAAGAGCCCTAGCACGTGTGCCACGAACCAATAGTGTCAGTTGTAAAAAAAAATAGCTTCGTCATCAAATGCACTTGTTGTCAGGTTCAGATTTCCCATCAAAAGCTTACCTTGTATAACTTGGCATATGTAACCCGATAGCCTTGTGCAGATTCAAGGTATAAAACAACCAAGTCTCACCTGTTGTATAAGTACGTGTTGGGTCCGTCCTCGACACTTTATAACTTCCAAGGTTCCGCCCTAGTTCAACCTTCTCCGACCTTGTTCGGGTCCTACCTTGGCGCTTCGCAAGTCCAAGGTTCCTCCCTCGTCCGACCTTATCCGACCTTGTTCGGGTTCCTACCTCGGTACCCTATTCCTCCACGTCAGCATTGCCACATAAAGGTGTTATCACTCTTCGAAGGGTCAACCCGGTCACACTATTTCGGGTTCCTTGTTACACTCACTTTAAGAAACACGAACCCGGATCTGTGATAGAGTCGTTATTAACACAACTACCTCCTAATCATAATATTATTATATTATAATGCCGACGTGGACACCTAAAACCTTACAAAGACAAGGTTTATCTCCTCAAGAAGGCACTCTATAGGTTGAAGCAAGCTCCAAGAACTTGGTTCATCAGAATTGATGATCACCTACTAAGTTTAGGCTTTGATAAAAGCTTGTCTGAGTCCACTCTGTACGTCAAACATTGTGAGCTTGATATCCTTGTCATTTCTCTCTATGTTGATGATCTTTTGGTGACTGGCAGTAATGCAGCCTTAATTGATGAATTTAAGATAGAAATGATGAAAGTATTTGAGATGACTAATCTTGGTCTGATGAATTATTTTCTCAGAATGGAGATTAAGCAAAGTCAAGAGGAAATTTTCATTTGCCAAAAGAAGTATGCAAAACAAATACTTAAACAGTTTCATATGGAAGACTGCAAGTCAATGAACACCCCAATGAATCAAAAGGAATGCTTTGCAAGGAAGATGGATCTGAAAAGGTGGATGAAGCATACTTCAGGAGATTGATTGGATGCCTAATGTACCTTACAGCTACAAGACCTGACATCTTGACTGCTATAAGTATTTTATCTAGTTTCATGCATTGTGCAAGTGAAATACACTTGAAGGTTGCTCGAAGAGTGATTAGATACATCAAAGAAATTGTCAACTTTGGCGTCAAGTTCAAAAAGAGCAAGGAGTTAAAGTTGTTGGGTTTCTCTGACAGTGACTGGGCAAGGTGCATTGATGACATGAAAAGCACCTCATGATACTGCTTTAGTGTGGGATCTGGAGTTTTTTCATGGAGTTCAAAAAAATAGGAAATAGTGGCTCAATCTACTGCTGAAGCGGAGTTTATTGTTGTAACTGCTACTGTGAATCAAGTTTTGTGGTTGAGGAAGATTTTAAATAATCTTACTCTTGAGAGCACGAGAGCAGAAAGAAGACACTAAGATCTTTGACATCATTTCCATAATTTATTTTGTTTTAAATTTATATTTACATATATTATCACTTGAAAATTCTAAATTATTTTGTTAATTACATACAATTAAACATATACAAATTCTTAATATAATTAAAATCTTTATAGACTCGAGACTCAATCTCACTATTTATTTATTACAAGTTAACATTTACCTACAACAGCGGCTATATCATTTCCAATCTGGAATCTCAAATTTCCCATTCATTGAATTATGCAATTGCACATAGTCATTCACTCATTTGTTTTATGTTTATGCCTGTTTGTTTAGTTTTATTAAATATAGAAGTTGGCATCATAAACGGCCAAATCCCCTCTGTCTGAATTAATAATATATATATATATATATTGGTGTGGAAGTTTCTCTGTTTTTTAATAATTTAGAAAGATTGTCAGTGCCAGTGGTCTATTTTGGAGTTAGAAACACTACTGAGGAGGACGAACATACCCCTAACAATACATATTACTTTGCGGGAAAAAAAAATAGCCTTATTGGTGGATTGTGTGCGCAACATTTAGGGCGAGACCGGGAATATTTTAATAATCTCTCCTTCCAATTTTCAATTGATTATTATTCACCTCTATTATAGAAGCGTTGGTTTTTTCCTATCAGAAAATCATAACACTTGTATCGGAAAAAAGGACCCAGACATGGACAAATGTAAATAAAAATTTAAAAGTAGGAAAAGATTCCAACTAAGAATCCTAACTTTGGTGAAAGAGTGGACTAGAAATTATTTCACTTTTAAGACTAATCTATTATACGGGATAGATTATTACCAAAATGTGTTCTTATTGTCCAAAATAACACTTTTCATATGATTTTTTGTCGTATTTCTTATAAGTTAAATGATTTTTTCATTTACAGCAAGCAGGCAACATCATCATGGGAATGTACATGCAATAGAAAAATTATGATAATCCATTAAGGTATGATATACTACAAGTGAATATTTTTTATAAGAACCAGAGTGACACATTTTTTACGGTGCTAATTTCAAGGTAAATACCCGTTTTAGATAACTATTTAAATAGTGACAACGAATTTACTGATGAATTTAATTTATGGAATCTAAATTAGATTTAGACAAATAAAAACAAGTGTCTTCGGATTGATTAAGGAATTAAAAAGAAAAAAAATTATTGAGATGTATAAAATTACGCTGTTATGACTTTTTTACACTTTGTTATGATTTTCACAATAAATATTTTCTTTTAGTTTTTTAATCAACATCCTAACAACACTATTTAGGAAGACCCTTAGTTTTATGTTGAAGTTCATTGCATTATGCATGGAGTTTTGGACCAAATTTCTTTCCCAGTCAATTCCGTTCAGGTTTTTTTACTGGGATTTCATCTTTAGCAGTCACTAAAAATTACTAAAGAGTCTCTTTCAAGTAGTTAATCAACCAAGTTTCCCAGTAATTAAGGAAATTTACAATAGTAACTGATATAATGCTTAGCAAAAAGATTCAGTCACACAGTTTCCTTGGAATCCCACATGAGATGAGGCCATGGCTTTGTTGACATTCCCCCATTATTGTCAAATGGAAATTCCATCCAAAATATAAAATTCTTAAGTGACGTTAGTGTACCAAAACCAATAAACATAAATGGTGATGTCGTTGCCATTGGAAAGCCTAACCTAAAAACTTTCACTCATAATGTTTACCTCAATTGATAGAGTTGGCAATCAAAGCAAGGTTCAAATTTTAACCAAGGCCTAGTGTGAAAACCAATAATAGGTACAAAAGTACAATACGGGAAAATACTTAGCAAACATGCTTATAGCAATAGAAGATGCCACCAGGTAATCATCACCTACTATCCTAGAGGGTTGCTATTGTTTATGTCGGCTTAATCGTTTTCTTTTAATTTGTTTAATATTTGCTCATTAGATTCACATCTTCACCAAGAAATGTCATTTTAGTAAGTTTGATAGGACCAGGTCCTCCTTTCACAGACTCAGTTTTCTTCATATTTTCCCCCTTAATTCTTCTTTTTTGCCCATGGTACCCCCATTCTAATTAGCATGATTCCCTACCTTAAGCAGGTTTTCAATTAGACTGGATTCTGGTTATTTATGGATATTTGTTGGTCCAATTTTGCTAGGGGAAGAAATTGAAGTGGTGAAGACTAAAGACAAATGTTGCTATGGGAACAAACAGCGAGGAGCATGGAGGATATGGGGTAAACTGATCAAAATTCAAGGCTATTTATTCATTTTATGCTTCTTGTTACTTGGTGGTTTTATTTCAACTGACAAAGCTTGAACAATTCTATACCTATATCAGGTAACATATCAAGAAATGGTGGAAGATGAAGCCAAGGGCATTAAGAATGTTCCTTTAGGACCTATACACAAACTAATAGCAGAGAATACCAAGTCAAACATTTTGGTTATAAAGGTAACTAGCAAACTCTCAGTTTCCTTGTTTCTTGTATAGACATATGATTTTTTATGTCCATTGAAACTTAACCAATGGACTTAATTGGTACCAAAACAGAAACCACGTGGTGATTTCTCCTTTTATCATAGCAGAAGCCATATCAACGATTCGTTATATTGACATTAGATGGTCATGTCCAATAACACAGAAAGAAATGGAATATGTTGAACAATATGTCTTGGCAAAGTACCTTGAATATGTCGGCCTAATTGAAGGGGATGGGAATGGTATAGACATGTCTAGCTTTATTATCAATGGGGAGCCTTCAGAACCCTTATCAGATGATAGGAAGAAATCACCAAGAGGGACCTTTAGAGAACCTCTGTTTGGCATTAATCTCCCCGAAATTGATAGGACTCAATTGGAGCTATCAAGACTACTAGATATTCTCAACAAAAAGTCCTCTTTTCCAGGAAGTTTCATCTCAATCCCAGAAATCCAAGCCCAAAACAAGGTTTTGAAGCATTGTGAGTTGCCAGATGATGAATATCTGGTTCTCTTCACTCCAAGCTACAAGGATGCAATGATGTTGGTGGGGGAAAAGACTATTTCAGGGAATTTCCTTCTTTTAAGGAATCCAAGGTGATTATGGCACCCAAGACTTGGCTGGATTTGAGGAAAAGAGGGCCTCAGCTTAGCCAAAATTTTAGGAGGAAGTGTAAGGTCAACCTGAAAGGCTTATTTGTTGGGAAATCGAGGGAGTAAATATTGGAGAGATTTACACATGAGTAACCATATAAGTGAATTAGATATCACACCTTATGGGTCTTCTCCTCACTTATATGGTGCTCAACTTTTTCATTTCTATCCGATGTGTGACTTTACCTCACACTTGTACTTCAACATTATTTGCTTATGAAGCAGACGTGAATGAATGGGACAAATCATTGGGTCTCAGAGGCTCATAGGAACTACTGGCATGTTCTGCTTGATGCTTCTGCATTGGTGCTGGGAAAGGACAGGCAATATCTTGGTCTTCACAGGCCTGACTTCTTAGTCTGTTGTCTTGATAACACTCATTCCAATCCTTCAAGAATCACTTGCCTCTTGGTGAGAACGAAATCTTTTGACACCTCCACTGCTTCTTCTCAGGTCAATGGATGAGTGAGAATGAGTACTTGTCTGATACTGGGACAAAATTTGAACTGCAATGTCTTAACCTGTATCATGAACTCTCAGTTTAACATTGAAATATCCTGGCGTACATTGTAGATTGAACAAAACTTTTAACACAATCATAGAAAAAACCACTTATTACTGGTTTAGATGTAATATTGGTATAGGTATTCGGGATTCCTGATCATTTGGGTGGTTTATATTTTACCAGTTGTTGATATTATCATCCATGCTTGGTTTTTGTGGCTAAACCATTTCTCCATCACAGTTAATCTGTTTTAAAGAATTCTTATTTCTTACTCTTTAACAGAAATTACTCAAATGGTCAAATCATATGCTAGTGTGTTTGAAAATTCGTTAAGAAGGACAAAATCATGTTTTGGACTTGAAGTTATAACTATTTCCTTCTAAAAATCATATCTGATATATATATAACACATTAAAATTGTGAAACCAAACACGCTATCCAACTGACTAAAGACTGGTTTAATTACCACCAAGAAGATCTACTATCGTTAAAAAATGGAGATGCATCTACCTAAGTTGTGGAAGGGGATAAGATGGCTTGACGAGAGATCAAACCTGAGTCTGACAACATCATCACACCCAAGTTTTTTATGGAAAACGCAGTAATGTCTCGGTTCATCATACAATCTCAGACAATAACACACCAGAACTAAGAAAAGTTCCATCTTTTACATAACTTAAAACAGATACTAAATGGAGATAAACAACAAAGAAATAGATAATGCATCAGAATTTTAACAAGTGAGAAAGAAAAATCAGGAGACTTAAGTTAAAAAAATATACATATATCATTTTATAGTATACAAGATTTTTTTTTCAAACTATCATTAACGGTATATCTAAATATAATTATTACTTTTTCAAAACACTCAAGCTAACAAAAATAAATAACTTTTTTCTCAAAAAATAAACTGAACCAAACATGTAGTTATTTTGAGACTCGTAATAGACATATAATCAATCATCATTGTTCTTAGTAACATTCAAAACTGATGATAAAGCCTAAATCTTTTGAATTATTTCCAGAAAGTTCGTACAAGAGACATCGATGGCTTCAAGTTGAATGAACTACATTTGGAAGATATAAAACTACAACCACGCCACCCATACCAGATGAACGCAAAACCATAATGCGAACTTCTGAAATGTCATGTGATTCAGCAAAAACAGGAGCTGCCAACTTTTAATGACCATAAACATCCAGTTCTTCCTCGGACTCAGCTGCTAGCCACCGAGTCACTGACTATTTTGGTCTCATTCTTCAGCTCTAGAATCAGAAACCAATCGAGCTAGCGATAAATTGGTGACAGCCTCAATGTGAATTCAGAAACTCGCTAACGTTGACAAACAAGGAGGCAGATTCAATTGACCATGCTCAAACTGTACACCGAGACATACTCGGGGGTTTATAAAAGACAGTATACTCTCAAAGAACAATAATGATGACAGATAAAAAAAAAAGGTCAACCAACTTGCCTCAAGATAATTATTTACGGTATACAATGAGAAGATGTACAAAACCATTAAGAAGCCACCATAACAAAGAATAATCAAAACAACTATCACTACGAGACAAACGATATACAGCAACAGCAACTATAATAAAGGCCTGTATTGAATTATATTAACAAGTTGTGCCTATTATACTGTAAACCAAAAGAGATGCAATTTCCCCAACATGGCTGCTAGGAGCTGCTATTCTGACTACACTTCGTCTTGAGCTTGACTGGTACTTTTCAATATGTTGTACTTGCAGAGGGGGCAAGTAGCATTGATATGCAGCCATTTTTCCACACAGGCACAGTGAAAATGGTGGCCACAAGGAAGTTGTCTAAGTTCAACCCCGTCGTCATAAGCAGAAAGGCAGATGCAACATTCCTACAGTTTGCAACCGACAAAATTTTCAGATTAGCAGAACAGAGGATGCAATCAGTTTTCTCAAACAATCAAGTTATCCTATAAAAATTATCTCTCATTTTCTTGAACCATTTTATCAAATTCCTTCTGGTGTAAAATTTGATTGAGAAGAAAGGCCAAAAAAAAGGAAGATGGAAGGCCAATCACACCAAAATATACATAATGCATTCTCCAATGTGAGAATGTATTCAAAACACGACTCTGTGCTGTGGCTTATAACAATAAAAGCCAAGCCAGAAAATATATTGAAATAATATCTAGTGACACACAGAGCATAAAGAACACCAGGACAAGGGAGATAAAGGCCAAGCCAACACACAGCAAAAAATGTACAGCATACCGCATCCTCATCAGAAAGAAAATGTTCAATGGGAGAATCAGCATCGCATTCAATCATTATTCCTCCAGCAGCTCCTTGTGTATTCCCAGCAAGTTTCTCATTAGTTTCAGTTCTTTGGAACTTGAATTTTGACAACTTCTCAATGTCTTCTTTTGATGCCCCTTCCTGTTTTTTTAGATACCCAACAAATGAGAAAGAGACATTAAGGCACGGAACAGTACAATTAATATACTACAATGATTATCTCAAAAATAAATACTCTTCAGCTACAAGACAATGCCATCATGTTCACAGAAACACTCAATAACTAGTAATACATTCACAATGCACCAATTTGTAGGAGAGCAAATCATATATGACAAATTTTACTCCTCGCATAGAAAGTCCACAATGTCAACCTGAATGAAGCACACAATTCTCAGGATAAAATAAGTTATCCCAAAACAAAACAATATAGGACATATCATATTTCATCATAAGTATATCATGTTATAATTCACCTCATCTGCAACCCTAAAATATCTAAGAGACTCATTCATTAACAGTCTCCATTCTCCAAGGTACTCCCAACAAAGCAACCTAAAGAACTTTACCTTTTACTCATCACAGTTGGTCAAGCCACCTTTCATATCATACATATGCAAATGTCTCAAAATTACTTGCACCTCATCAAAAGTCATTTTTGCTTTTGCTCAAGTTTCACAGACTTCATCATAATTTTTCTCATACTATATGTATTAAACATTAATTCACAACCAAGAAACAATACCATTTTCATAAGCCACACAGGACTAGTCAAATTCCTCCAATAGTTACCCAGTGTATTTTATGATAGCAAAACACTTCCTTTTATCCTATATATTCAAAAGACCGATTCTTTTCTTTTCTTAAAACAGAAGGCAAAGGTTAGTAAAAGAGACAAAAATTAGTGTCTAGAAAGTCAAGCAAGAGAAACAACGAAGACAATCAGTGCTTCTGGTTTGCTACAGGTGCTAGCTCCACAATAAGTCAAAAGAGCATTATCAAGCTCAAATTATTATGGTTTAGCTTGGGTTATTCACCTTAAACAGTAGAACAAATCTAAATGTAATACTTCCTTTATAACAATTCATATGACTGACGTAATACAAGACACAATATATCAATCTTCAACCTTCACGATCATTCCATTCATAAAGTCACACCACAACAAGCAATAAAAATGTAAATTTAAGATTCACATATTTAATTTTGCTGGTGCAAGACAATGTTTCCTTCACATCCAAACCCATCCAATCTACAAAAATAGATCCTAGAAACTAGCATATGGATCTCTCTATGCCAAACAGCAATTATATATTCATTCTAATTTCATGCTTCCATTTCATTTAGACTCAATAAATTCAAAATATCATAATATTTGGATACATAAACTTTACCAATTTTCTTTAAGACTCGGCAAATAGTGCTAGGTAGAGCCCAATTTAAGGAAATAAACACTTGCTCCACTAGATTCATACATCCATACAAACTCAAACAAGAACCAGTAATGACACCATGGTGTACATGTACCTGGTCTGCAACAGCATACAGGAGTGCAATGATACATGGAAGACAACAGCAAACAGCAACACCAATGATGCATGCTAGTGCCATACAGAAAACGACAAAGAAAACATCAAAACCCAGGAAGGCTATACATAACCTGCAAGGCAAGTAGAATTTGTTAAACGTAATCAACTAAAATAGCCGTAGGTTTCCCAAAAAGAAAATAAATTACAAATAAATATAATAAAAGATATATGAACAAGTTGCACATGCACATGTCAGATTGAGAGCAAGAGAAAGAACAGACCAGTAGAGCAGAGGAGAATCTCGGACCAAAGATTCACTATCAGCTGATACCCAATAGAATCCAACAACCCACCAAATAAACGAAAACATTGTGTTGGCTGATTCCAAATGCTTTGCCATACTGCTTGGCAAAAAAACAAACATAAAAACCTATAACATTAAAAATAGAATGGTGAATGAATCAATAATTGATGTCACTAATTTGCCATGCTAATAAATATTGGACATATTGTATTATTGTTTCAACCCTTAGCTTTTGGTTGTTTTGAATAGCTGAAACAAACGCATGGAAAACTTTTAAAAAATCATTTTTTATGGACAAAATAACTGTAACAAACGAGCCCATATATAACCATTTTGGAATTAAATCAGGGAAATAAAGCATTTTCCCTAGATCATCCAGTATGTTACATTTCTACACTTACTCATCATATTGTGGTTCAAAAATCAAGTGTTACTAATCTATCAGTACATAAACCTACAAATCTACTCCCGTGCTTGGAGAGATTGAATAAAAATAACTCTAGTATCTGATAATTCAGCCAATTATCAGATGAGAAAGTCTATATCATCTCTTCCAACAATCAAAGTTAAGTTACAACTTAAAACATCACTTTCAGTCACTCAAAGCATTTCGAGAGAGATTTTAGAGATCAGAAGAACTAATAGGATTAAAAGAAAATTGAAAATCAAAGCCTTTGAGTCTTTGACATATTTTGAACGGACAATTTTTTTTTAACAAAAACAACTGAAAAACCTAAAATTCCCACGTGGGTTCTCTGAAACATGAACTGAAGGTTTGCTAGAGTTTTCAATTAACACAGCTACTTCTTTCTCCCTTAATGGCACTCAAAGCACTACCCAACAATTTCACATGCACATCCGAACAATACAGTTAAAAAACCGCGGAAGTCATGAAACTTCAATTAGTTCAACGGACTCCTAAGTTTTAATTACATCAGCATGCAGGCTCCTCAAATTCACTCAAACCACATAAAGCAAACTCAATTCGTTATAGTCCAGCGCCATCGTAATAAACACAATTAAATTCAAAGTGAAAACGCAGCGTCGTTTATGGTTCAGACTTCAGAAATTCACCTTATACCATCGTCGTCGAACTGCGCCAACGACACGTAGTGTCCAGAGCCGTCCATCGAAGGCGGACTCAAATCTCCGCTGCCGCCACCCGCGACAGCAGCGACGTTGAACTGTTCGCGGCGGCGTAGGCGGCGCTGGTACTCGACGCAGACGCACGCGACGTGAAGAACGCACTGCAGAGCGTAGCCTACAATCCACAGCCTGAGAGGCATGTTGGGATTCTCGTTGCGGCTGAGAATGAAGACGGTTGCGGCGGCCGCGAGGAAGGCGAAGTTCCAGAGAATGTCCAAGATGACGACAGGCTTGGAATAGGCCCAATCGCTCTGCCTCTCCTCAAGCTGCTCCGCCGCCGCCTCCCGCACCACCATGGACGGCTCGCGCATGAGGCGGCGGCCGCTGGCCTGGCGCAGGAAGCGCGCGGCCTCGCGGAGGCTCAGCCGGCGGAGGAGGCGGCGGCCGGAGGTGGATTCGTCGGAAGAAGCGCCGAGGAACGGCGTGGGATCGGCGGCGTCCTCGGAGGAACGGTTCGGTGACCTTGTTGTCGTGGCCATGTGTGAGGGCGCTTCAGGACATCTGAATCTGAATCTAGTTCTGACAGTAACAGAGAAAAACAGGGGATTGAAATCGAGGATTCGACGAGGGTGAATATGAAAAAAAAAATATGTCTTTTCTGAAATCAAAAATTAAGATGATGAGATCGTAGTTTGCTTCTTTTTTTTTTTTTTTTTTAAGTAGTCATATTCATCTACGAAGAGAAGCATGACTTGGTGATAAAGTTACTGAAAAATTAGAAAATATAAATTTAATTATGGTAATATTTAAAAATTAATTTAATAATAAATTATATTTTTTATAATTAATTTAATATTAAATTATTAATTTGTCATTATATTATTTATTTATTTTATTTATCACATTTTTATATGGATTTTTATTTTTTAAAACCAATTTATCAAGACGAATTTTGTTTTTTTATTTATTATCAAGGTCTTGCAACGTTGTCGTTTTTGGTTTTATTAATTTTGTTGTTGAACGCGCATTGGTTTTTCTCCCGCTAAAACCAAAGGGAAAAGTACTACGTTGCGTGTTTATTTTATTTTATTTTTCGTTTTTACTAGGGAATTTCTTGAAACTTCTGAAGTCGCAGATGTCGGCGTGGTATTTATTTATTTATTTAATAGAGAAAGATGAAATCTCGAGTTTTGCTCTGTTTAAAGCCCGTTCAACTACTTGTGTTTATGTTACCCTCCTGCTAAGTGCAAACAACTTCCTTTAATCATGATAACATACCCTACACTGTTTTATTTAAGGTATTTAACCGTAACAACTATTCTGATTTACTACTATTTGATAACTAGATTTTTCGTAAATGATTATTGGCTAGATTACTCACGTCTGTATTAACTTTACTTTCGATTATAATTTCATCCTTTATTTATTAAAAGTTGTAAAAATACTATTCTTTAAGGAATGTGTTTTATAATACATTTTTTTCCTTCTCAATATACTAATTTTTATTTATTTATTTTGGAGCATAGTTTTGAATATTTTTTATTAATTTAAAATGTAAAAGTTGACATGTTAGATTCACATACTAATCTATGTGACTGGAAGGAAAGAAAAAAAGGAAGGAAAGACAAATTTAAAATTTAAATTGGAAAGAAAATTGAAGAAAATAAAATTTTTTATTTTTGTTTATAGAAGTCAACTTTCTTTTCTTTTTATCTTTTATCTTTTCTTCAATCAAACAAAAAAATAATTTGTTCTCTTTTTTTTTCTCCAACCAAACATAGGATACATGAAACTATGTAATCCAACTAATTTTTGGACCAAAAAATAACATAAATCTAAATATGATGAAAATCACATTAAAAGTAAATCTCACGAGTAATTTTTCAATTGATTTTGAAATGTTTGTTAATTTTTTGGTTACTTGTACAACACAACTTTTTAATATAATTTTCACCTTGTTTATACTATTTTTTATCCACACATTACTTGGACTTCACATGTAAATAAATTTAATGAGACGAATCTTATCTTTTAAATCAATAAAATTAAAATTATGTTTCAAAATTGAAAATAATCATAAGGGAACAATTACAATCTTTTTAATTAATAAGAAGTCAAATTACAATGTAAAAACAAAGTTAAAGGATCATGTGAGTAATTTAACCCTAACCCTTTTTCTTTTATCAGCAATGTTGGGTCATAGCATCATGTGATTGATAGTGTGTTTAGGGAGAGAGAAAAGGTTTGAAATTTAAATTGAATAATAAATAAATAAATTGGAAAAATAATATTTAAAATAAGTATTTTTTTATTTTATTTTTTATTTTCTCTCTAATCATTCGAAAAAAATGCATTATTATCTATATTCTTTTCATAGCCTTTTCTCTCTTTCAAACATATCATATATAAATATAAACGTCATTGTTCCAACCCAATAAGGCCAAGTTCTAATTGTAACAATTATTATGTTTACATGGGTCTGGCTTAGGTTTTATTCATTGGATAGATTACCCTAACTGGAATTGATAGAAATTGAGTTTCGTAGAATTCAACCAAGATCAAGGGATAACAATTTAAGTCCTCGTTATTGTTGATAGTTCAGTAAAACCTTTTCACTATCCACCCTATTGAATACAATTTTATCTTATGTTCGTCCCATACTTGTGTTAGTATTTTACCCAGATTCATATATAATTAAAAAGAATTGTTTTTATATTGATTAAAAAATTAGTTAAAATTATTTAATTTGATTAATTTCAAATAAGAAAAAATGTTATTTTTAAAATATCATTCATTGGAATGTTATATCATAAATAAAATAGAGTTGTAATTAAATAAAAGATATTTTAGGAATGATATAATGAAATTAATTATATTTGAGTCTAATATACAAACAACTTTTTTGTTTATATATGAATATAAAGAAAGTTGTGAATTCTATTAATATCTACAAGTATCAAATATTGATGAATATTTACTAAAAAAGTTTTAAAAAATAATTTATAAACACTCTAATAGTGATTCTCAATTATTTTGGGACCATTTTTAAAATAAATAAATTTAAAGACAAAATAATACATGAAAAACTATTGTTAATCAATAATAAGTAAAAATAACTTAACAATAAATAGACATTAACAACAAGTAATATTTTCCTATTGGCTTATTGCAATATTAAAATATTAAATTAATAGTTTAAATGCACACATATTAATGTACTATAAAGTGTGAAACCTACACAAAAATATAAACTATGTGTAATATTATATATCTAAAGGTATTTAAGTAATTTTATAATAACAAATAATAGTAGATACTTACGGGTATGAATACCTTGATAGTCACCTTTACCATGTAAAAAATAGGTAGTGAAATATATGTTTAATTTATTCATGAGTACAAATTTAACAATCTAATTTCTACATGTTATAAGTTTTAGCCATGAATATCCATAAGTGTTGATATTTTTGTCATCCCTACATGCAATGCAAGCCAAATAATTGGCCTAAAAGGACCCCATGACTCTTGTTTGAATAGTGAGGTTGGGTCGTAGCTCATGTGGGGTCATGGGGTTGAGTTATGGGCAAGGTACTCGGCTTACGTCCAAAAGGGTCCACAATCCTTTAAGTGTGAACCATAAGCATAGTGACTTTGGGGTAGGTTATGATAAAATTATCAATCTAAAATTGAAAAGGCCTACAACCTCTCTAGACTAGAGCCATAAGCATAACGATATTGGATTGATTTTTGGGCTAGGTATTCAACATAGATTTAGAAGGGTTCTTAGCCCTTTTAAGTCCTAAGCCATAGGCGTAAGGACAAAGTTATAAAAATAGGATCAATTATTGACTCGAATGAAATATTGGGTTAATGGGTCATTGGTCAAACTCATGAGTCAATAGTTGAATCACATGAAGTGATATAAATAACATTAAAGTTATGTGTGTGTGCGCGTGCTCGTGTCTGTCGTAACACCACTAAGTGGTTGGAGCAAGTCAGAAGGGACGCTTAAGCCAACAAAAGGGTTTTAATACAATATGTCGATGAAACTTCCCTAGCTTATCAATACCATTTTCACATTATATCATGCCATGACAATGAAACTAGGATAAGATAATCTGTGAATGGTTCTTCACTGTCAAAATCTTCTCGAATGAATGACATTGTTGAATGTTTGTTAGGTTTTATGCTTGTTGAAATGCTCATTGCTAACCATGCATATCTCTTGTGAGTTATGCTTGTAGTACCTCCTCCCATAAAACGTGCAAGAAAAAATGTATGAGTTATTGAAACCATGCGTTGATTGGACAAACATTTATCAACTTTCAAAAATTAAAAACAACTAGATTCTTAGACAATAATGTGTGACTTGGCTATTTTGAATCAATTTGAGTCGGTGATCATAAATATAATTTTCAGTTAAACCAATTGGATTAATTTGAGTTTAGTAACACTAGAAATACTACTAATATTGTCTTTAAGGAGTTCTTTCAAAACCTATAAAAAGTAATAATCTTAAAATTTATCTATTGTTATAATTATTTAGGCTTAATACTCAATTTTGTCCTCAAGTTTTATTAAAGTGTTCAATTAGGTCCCCATGTTTTAAAAAACTCCGGTTAGCTCCTCAAATTTTAAAATATACATTAATGTTTCCTTTTTTGTGAATTTAGACTAACATTGTTAAAACAATGTTTCTGTCTCCATCTCTTTTCCTTCTCTGTACGGCGAACCCCCACCTAACACCACCACACCACCTAAGTCCACTTATAGGAGTCGAGATTGTAGGACTTCCTCTGTGCCCCTCCCTCATCCATGGTAGCATCAACAAGATTTGGTTAGTAAAGGTGTGTCTCACACTCAAAGAGAAGAGAATGTCACAACAGAGATAAAAAGGTAACAGTGCATTGATAATTGTTTTTCACACCTTATTTTGTGAGCAATTATCTTAACTTTTATTTAGAAATTTTGTTCATAATTGTATAAACTAGTTGTAGGAACTTAAAAGGGTAGTTTTTTATGTTTTTTTGTTGTTGTAAATTTGGATGTTTCAAGAGCAAATTTTGATCATCAAAGATTGAAGAGCTGCAAAAATGATCTTGCCAGAATGAGATGTGTTTTCACCACAACAAAACATAACCCTTGATTAGTTGGAAATAATGAAGATTTGCTATAGTGAAGCTGAGCCTTGCCACAACGATTCTGCAAAGCTAAAGACCGTGGAGTTAACAGGAACTCACTCCAATGAATAAGGTTCAGAGGCATAAAGATCAAGTGCAGAGTCCTTAGTTCATAAGTGTAATTTTGATGCAGCGAAAATCTTGAGGCACAAAAACTTAATGTAATCTTAACTCTATTTAAAAAGCTTGTTGTAAGGAATTTTGGTTTATTTGTGAATTATGAGAAATAGAATCTCGAACTATCTTTCTTCTTTTTCTTCCTCCATTGTTACTATTTTGAGATTCTATTTAGATCTTTCATGATCCAAATGAGCTATTTCACAGTTGTTAAGTGATTGAAGTATGTAATCTTTGTTTTCTTATCAATTATCTTAGTTAATATGATCTTATTCAGTTATATGCTTAGATGCATGTTTGGAGTGATCAACCTAGCTTTTAGGGATTTCGATTGTGTGAAAACAAGTTCAAATCCTATATCTGAATTGAAATTGTGCGAGGATTTGATGCCAGGAATGGATCAAATACTTGCATTTGTAGATATTCACTAATCTAACTCTGAGTTTCTAGGTCTAAATCACCTAAGAAATTAGGGATTTGGCTTGGAACTCAACGATTAATTGTCAAGGAATTAGGATTAGTCATTGTAGTTTGAATTTTGGTTGCATTGAACTAGGATATTGATTAGAAACGAGTTCCATACGAAGAAGTCTATGATTTCATCTTAGCAACACTTTAATCTGTTTGATATCATTTTTGCTCCAAAAATTATGTTTGAAAACCAAAAATAATTTAGTTTCGTCAAAGTGAATTGATGTCTCACTATAACAAAACATTTATTTTCTAAAAACTAAAACTTCAAACATTCCTCATAACGAATTGACAACTTGTTGCAACGAACACATGTAAAATTTGTTGATTTCCTTTATGTTCCACACAGTCTTTGTGGATACGATAATTCTTATACTTACTATTTCTTTCTACAAATTAGACTATGTTCACTTGGCTATTATGTTTGAAGCACAACACGCGTCGTGCACATGGCCATCAATGAAACCGCTGGCCGAGTTCGTTGCCACCAACAACCCTGGGACACTACTAGCTTCATCGATCTCCTTACTACAAAGCCCTATATGTCACTCCTGTAAGCCCTGGGCCTCGATTTATGATTCAAAATTGTGTTTTCACCGTCATATCTTGTTTTATGCATTCATTCTTTAGTTTTGTGTCATTGGATATGTGATGAAAACTTGATCTAGGCTACTTTCTTTTTGTTTTTTTTTAATATTATTAACAGTTTTTATAGTGGTAGACCATTGAAAATTTGATGATGTATGAGTAGTGGTTGATTGAGAATGTGTGGTGATGAATTTCGTTGACTTGATGTTGTTATTGAGTGTTTGTTTTCTTGTATATGATTGAGTTGGGCCCATGCCTTCTTTGGGTTCATGGATGCCTGAGGAGTCACAATGATTTTGAGTGTTGCAATAGTGTTAGGTGGGGGGTTGCCAATGTTAATATGAAAAAGGAGAAGAGACGAAGACAAACATTTTTAATGGTGTGAGTCTAAATTGACGAAAAGGACAACAATGATGTATTTTTAAATATTTGAGGACTTAATTAGATTTTTAAAAAATTATAAGGACCCAATTGAAAACTTGAGGACCAAATTGAGTATTAAGCCTATTATTTAAAACAATAATAAACTTAGTGTCTTGCGTCACACTTAGATATTAATTTTATAATTTATAATTTTTTATATATTATATTTTAATTAATAAAATATATATTAGTATATATATATAGACAATAGTTAACAATATTAATATACAATAACATGTTAAATGTTATAAAATCACCACAAAATTTTGTATGCATATACATGCATCAAGTTTGTGTTTTATAAAACTTGGTACTTCATAAAAAATGTATCCCACAGATTTTATTTTATATTTAATATATTTAATATATTAATAAATTTATAAATTGCTAATTGAAGGAATTTGAACATCAATTAAATAAGTTAATTTGAAATATAAAAATCTTCTTTAATTGAATAAATAAGGAAACAACTTATTTAATCCAAAAATTTATTTTAAATGAGTGAATGTTATTATTAAAACTTCAAATGTTTTTTAACATTTTGAACATATTTTTATCAATTAATTTTTAAATATGACTTATGAATTTAATATTTCCATTTTATATATCATTCTTATAATTTTTAATTAAATGATATAAAACATGACTTTATCCTTACTTTATAAAATAGATATAAATTTATATATATTGTTAACTGAAAAAATATTTAAAAAATAAAATAATTTGATCGATATTTTTATATTACATTATCAAATAATATTAGAATCGTTATTAAAAAATGCTAAAAAAAGAATAAAATAATTGATTAAGAATAAAAGTCTAAAAACAGAATTCTTTGCATTTAATAAAATAATAACTAGAATCTATTTAAAGAATAAAATAATATTAAATTTAATTAATAATTAAATTAAATAATGTCATTTAATATTTTTAGAGGGATTAAATTTGGAGTTCACCCATAACATCAAACCTTCTTTTATATATACATATTAGATTAATTCAATTATTACGTAGTTGCCATAATTTATGTCTCAATACAATTACTTTAGTTTGAGAAAAAAAAGGTATTGACCATTTATATTTCTAGTACATGTACAAACACTATAATCACTTTTTAGTTTTTACATTGTTTTTCACCTTTTTAACCAATGAATAGTCAATATAAATACTTCATACGCTAATTAACTTTGCTTAATAGTAATTCATCATAAGAATTTTTTTAATATAAATTAAATTAGGAAAAAAATGGTAACAACCGAAGCAAAGGTTTTTTTCCCTCTAAAAACTCGGACAACTTCCCTCCAAAGTTTGAAGTGGTTTAGGATCATAGGGTTTGGAGGGTTTGTTCTCCGCTCTCGTCTGAAACCTGAAACCCGAAACCCATTGTTCATCGTCGGCGGAAGCATGTCATCATCATCATCAAGCAACGCCTACGAAGTGCCATGGGTAGAAAAGTACCGTCCCAGTAAGGTCGCCGACATCGTCGGCAACGAGGACGCCGTCTCCAGGCTCCAAGTCATCGCTCGCGACGGCAACATGCCCAATCTCATTTTATCCGTACGCCTCTCATTTCACCCCTTAAATTAACTATTTCCTCTTTCTCAATTTTTTTAATCCTAATTTCTAACCCTCCCATTTTAGGGTCCTCCCGGAACCGGAAAAACCACTAGCATTCTCGCCCTCGCGCACGAGCTTCTCGGAGGACCAAATTGCAAGGAAGCTGTTCTCGAACTAAACGCTTCGGATGATAGGTACGTTTTTGTAATTTCTCGATTCAGTTTTCAATTCTGGACGATTTCCTGTTAATTTATCCTTTCACTTTTGGTTATAGAGGAATTGATGTTGTGAGGAACAAGATCAAGATGTTTGCTCAGAAGAAAGTCACGCTGACCCCGGGGAGGCACAAGATAGTGATACTGGATGAAGCTGATAGGTGAGTTTTCATGGTAATTTAATTTAATCCAGTTAACAGTGTTAGTTGCATGTTCTTATACCAACATTATGTTGGTTAGAGTAGAACTGAACTCGGATCACTTAAGCAAGTCTTAATTTGAGTTTTATGGATGAAAAAAAAGTGGTTGGAGGAATACTATGACTCCACTAAAAGCTGCCAACTAGGTTCCTGGCAGAGTTTAGTTATTGCTTATCGGTAAGGCTGGTGGATACTTTGTATCTATATCATTGCCTGTTGTTATTTTCTCTGGCTTTTAATTTTGTCCTTTCCCCTCCTTAATTCAGCATGACCACAGGAGCACAGCAAGCATTGAGAAGGACGATGGAGATATATTCAAACACCACTCGGTTTGCTCTTGCTTGCAATACCTCAGCTAAGATTATTGAGCCCATTCAGAGTAGATGTGCCATTGTGCGATTTTCACGTTTGTCTGATCAAGAGATACTTGGTCGCCTCATGGTTGTGGTTCAAGCTGAGAAGGTACCTCTAACTTCTATCCTGCCTTCATCTGTCTTAAGGCAAGGCTTGTGGTATTCCTATTTGTTAGAGGAGCATAGGTCTAACATTTGTACTGTTTGATTATTTTTTTTATATTGTAAATGTCACAGTTGAAATTGTTTGACCCGTTTGTCTTAAAACTTTAGAGTTTAGACTAGTATTACAATCACTACTCTGTGTTTTCATTTTTCTTTGTAATTCATTCTTTGATATCAAAAGGGAAAGCTATTGATTTGGAAGAAAAAAATTTCTGTATTTTTTTTCCATCTGCTTCCTAGCCTTCTTATCTATTCTCATGACATCTGCCAATTTCACATCGGATCTGATGCTATATTGTCTTTTTAATTTTGATATAAGTATCCTCCTTTTGACTTTTACCCATCTTGTTTTGTCTTTCTCCACTCTAGTTTTGCATTCCTTCCTGGGGGGAATTTTCATCCTGTGCTGTACAATGTTTATTGTTGTATATTTTGGAAAAAAAACTAAATAATGAATTTTGATTTTGGAGGGTTTACTAATTAGGATTAGTGTATATTTTTGCCGCACCCTGTCAACTAAATAGAAGGGTATTTGAATAGTATTGGCACTTTTTTATTGGAAAAATATTTTTCTTCTGATTAGTAATGTACAGGACCTTAGAAATGCACTACTTGGACTTTGACATGCTTCATGTTTTTGGATGATATGCAATCTATTGATTTGAAAATTCTTGAAGTAGAATATGACATTTTAACAAGTTGATTTTCCCATGGCGACAAACTTGATGGTTTTTTTTTTTTGTTACGTTTGAGGGACTTCAAGTCCTTTGATCTCTTTTGAGAGACTTTAGATGATGCGGGCATTCTGTTTGGTTTGTTTTTCAGACACAAGCTAGCTAGCCCAATAATAGTCTATTTATAGCCATAGGCAGAGGTTTGCAGAATATCCTTTTTAAGTAAATTGAAGAGTTTAAGGTGTTTGGTTATTTGGAAGTATCTAACCAATGCCATTTATTCCTTTTATGCTTAAAATTGAGATGTTCTAAAATATTTGATTACTTGCCTCCATGGTTGTGTTGCTGCTAAGCCTGCTATATGTGATATAATAGTAAAAAGGTTTGCAGATAATTTATAGCAACTAAATGTTATAGGAAGATATGTTATGTGCATGCATTCTTATTTTCTCATTTTAGTTTTTTAAAAGGTGGCCTAATATATGAGGTTCCCACCATTTTTGGTTCTTTATCATAAATTGTTTTCAAAGATTCTTGTCATTGGCAAGGTGAAATGGTCAGGAATAGCTTCTATGGTTATAAAACTGTTTTTAGTGTGCCATGAAAATATGCTTTTTGGTAATTAGTGCTGATATATTTGATTAATCTTTTACTTCTAAGTTCATTATTATTCTTGCTTATTTATCAGTATCACTAATGAAATCTGTTAGAATTTCCATTATAGCTGCCATGAGCCACAATGAGAACAGTGCCATGCCATAGCACCATGGCTGCTATTTGATAAGGCTGGTTGCCATTTATTTGGTTTCAATAATATTGAGGAAATGCATATTGAATTGTGTTCTTGTTAAAGGTTCCCTATGTTCCTGAAGGACTTGAAGCCATCATTTTCACAGCTGACGGTGATATGAGACAGGCATTGAATAACTTGCAAGCAACATACAGTGGGTTCCAATTTGTTAACCAAGCAAATGTTTTCAAGGTTAGAATCAACTATGATCTATGATTTGTGTTTTTCACAGTTTACCATTGTCTTTTTTTTTTTATTCTATGGTTGGTTTCAGGTTTGTGACCAGCCACATCCACTGCATGTGAAGAATATGGTGCGTAATGTGATTGAAGGGAATTTTGATGAAGCTTGTTCAGGCCTCAAGCAACTGTATGACTTGGGATATTCCCCCACAGATATCATCACGACACTTTTTCGTATAATAAAAAATTATGATATGGCCGAGTACCTGAAATTGGAATTCATGAAGGTAGTTAATTATCCGTTGGCTTACACACACATACATACATAAATCTGACTGACAGTTTTCAAATTGCAGGAAACTGGGTTTGCTCATATGAGAATTTGTGATGGAGTTGGTTCTTATCTTCAGTTGTGTGGTCTATTGGCTAAGCTTTCTCTAGTTCGTGAGACAGCTAAAGCTGTATGAGCTGGTCCTAAGTGCAACTGAGATGTTATTATTTTTAACTTTTCCGATAGTGAAATGTTCTACTGATGTAGCCTTATATTTTTTATGTTCAGATGCTAACTGATACATCAATGCTTCGGCTTCTATAAATATGTTGTGTTTTAGCTTGGATCAATAACTCTCACTTTTAAAAATAGTTTATCTCTTTATTTAGTTATGATCTCAATGTTCAAATCTATGACGAATCAAGCATAACTTATTGAATAACCTGTTTCGTCTATAAAAAAAAAAATTCACTTCTCATGATATTAGAGTTAATGAGCTATATAGAAAGGTTGTCTACGATGTTTGAATGTGGTGGTTGGTTGCTTCTGAAAAGGAGAAGAGAAAAAGATCGAACAAGGTTTGCTGCAGTCAACGAAAATCCCTATTGTTAGAGATTAGTCCAAGACTTCATGTTAATTGTGATGCCACTTTATATCCCCTTTCCTTTCTTGGTCGTATGAACTAAGCTACGCCCACGCAGCGACACAAATTGTTTTCCCATAAAAAAAAACACTTCGTTTAGTCAAATGGAGCAGCATACCTTGAGATAAATGCACCACGTAAATGGTATCCGAAGCTAGTTTAGTGTACGTTTTGCCTTGGGATAGATGGCACCACAATTTGTCTTATTAACTACTGCCAAGTGCCAACTACTAAGAAAAGTTTGCGCCACCTATTGAGTATTTCTGGCAGAACCTTCAACACCATCATAAGACAAATTAAATTAAAAAAAACGTAAAGCAAAACAAAATACAATACAGGGAACAGAAAAACAATTGGTGGAGATTCCCTTGCATCCAAATGTATTAACTTTCTGCAAACTTTGACAAGATCTAAGACTATAAATATAATATTTTCTAATTTTAAACATTTTCCCATGCCAAAATTTTTAATTAGAAAAAAAGTAAATACAAGTGTTTCAAAAAGGCAAAACTATCCAATCCACGATTTAAATCATTAATAAAGTTCATGAACAAACAAATACAGATTTGACATGATATTAACTAGTACTAATTTCAGGACCTTAACAACAAAGTAGTAAAGACAACATCACCTATAACTTGAAAACAAAAATTTTAAAAAAAAATCACGGTGACTAAATAATAACCATTCAGACCGTGATTGTTTGTTACACGGGTGCAATCTTCAGTAGCAAGAATCAAACAAGAACCAATTGCAATGTTAGGGATTTTACATACTCAAATGATTAAAGCCACGAGTAAATTTTTACTCAAATCATTGAGTGATTCTTAAGTTATAAAAGTAAAAGACATAACGCCGTTACAAGCTACAAATGAAGAGATTTTTTTCTCTTAATGGTGAATGATCTTACCATCAATAATTTATTCAAACTAAATTGATTTCTAGTCATTTAAAAAGATTCATATGCTGGATGTGCAAAACTAGATGTTCCACTATCTATTTGACTTAGAAATTCAACGATAAAAAAAAACACATAATAAGTGAAAGCAAGTAAGGAAATAACTATGTTCCAAATTTTAATATAATACTTTCATTTTCAAGATATTAGAACCACCATCTCGTGCTTTAGGGGTTGGTAATTTTAAAAAATTCTTGTGGTTAGTACCGTTTCTTTATCACTCAGATTGGGTTAGGCATTTAGAACAAAAATCTTGCGGTTAGTACCGTTTGTTTATCACTCAATACTCATTAGAATTTAGAAACCAATGGAGAAGCTTTAGGATATAACGAGTTGACTTTTGGTAACCCTGACAACGAAGTGTTGAAAAAGACAATGGAAATTTTTAAACTTTAGAAATTGTGATTCCAATAATGAATTGTGATTTTCTTTAAATTTATTTGACTTTCGAGAGCCTCACATATGAAAGAGATGGAATTTTCCAATAGTATTGAAGTGAAATTATCCTCCAGAACAGTAAAAGATAATTAATTAACACTTGAAAGTCACATTCCACTATTACATAAAGGGAGTTTGTTGAGTGTTAAAACTTAAAACATTGTAAGAGAGGAACATAAGTGTGTAACCACTGATAGGGTCTCTTTTTACCAAGTTAGAATTGAGAACACACCAAAAGAAAATATTAAGAAAGCTACCTTGATGGGTAAGTTATGGCAAGACAATACCAAGTTAGCTTTGTATTTTTGCATTTGTTGGGATATCAATTTGCGACACCTGCCTCTACCTTCTCTTGGATATCAATTTACCATCTACATCATAGAATTGCAATGGTACCTTGATGGGTATAATATCCAAATAACTTGTCACGTATTTATTCAATGATATTTTATAACATATCTAAATTTTTATTTAGTAGTAGCCAATCAAATGCTTCCAGATTATCATACAGTCACACTGAGAAAATGATACATCACGTAGCAAGTTTCGTATATATATCATAATCATACACCGAGACAGAAACATATATAAACATCTTTTTTTACATTGGTTTAATTAAAAGTACGTAAACAGCCTATAGGTTGATGATTTTCAACGAAAAATTAGCAATTCGTTTTACGAAAGTGAAAAAAAAAGAAAGAGAAGAAGACAATGGCTTTAATAGCTTTATTACAAGTATATTCAATAATCTTAATATTAAATTAACTAGGGAAAAAATACACTTCATCTCTAACTTCTTTTTCATTTTTTTTAAATAAACAAACTATAATAGAAGTTAGTGAAATGACTTGTGAAGATAATTATAAAGATAAAATAATAACTTATGAATATAATTATAGGAAAAAAATAGGTATAGAAAAATGTATACACTAAAACACCATATTCCATTTATATGTAATTATATAGTTATAGATAATACAATATACGAAGCTCTCAGAAAATTTATATAATTTAAATTTTTAATACTTAACAAATTTAAAATAAACATATATTATTTTAAGGCTTACGAAAGCATCAAGGTTTCGTGGTGTAGTTGGTTATCACGTCAGTCTAACACACTGAAGGTCTCCGGTTCGAGTCCGGGCGAAGCCAATCTTCACTTTTACCATTTTTCAAAATAAATTATACGACTTTTGAAGTAGAAACTTCTTTATTGAAAGTATCAATTTATTAAGTAAACCAAGAAAAATGTTTATAGAGGTTTCTGCCTTTATGTAAATTTCAGCCCTGCAAATATTATATTTTTTAATACAATATTAAGAGTAATTGAATAAACTTCTTATTTAGTCTTTAAAAGTTGTCATTAGTTTCCATAAATAATATTTAAACTATTTTGTTGTCAAAAAAATTGTTATCGCAAACTGAATTCATTTTATAATTTTTTTCGAAATCCAAATTGATGTTTCTCTTCCCTCTAAAAAATAAATTGATGTTTCTAAAATCATTCGAGGATTAAAATGAAAGTCTACTTCAATATTATTTGTTTTATATCATCTAATAAAAAATCTTAACACTCTTGTTAAAAATTCGTTTACCCTCAACCCCAAATCCAAACATTTCATAACACTTTTGAGTTGAGTATATTTAAGAATAAAATGATTACAAAATTAATATGATTGTATTTACATTTTTTTGTTTTAATTATTTACAAATCTAAGTCAATTCATATATAGTTAAATTTGAGTGCATTCAATTCTATTTTAGTTTAACGATTGATATTTTTGTCCTAACTGGTTAAATTATTTGATTTGTTTTAAGGATAAAAAACTATATTTGTAGTACAAATTAATTAAACCTATCTTCGGACTATTACGACCATAACTTTAATTTGCAAATCAATCCAATTTTTTCATAAGATATTTTTTAATAACATGTTGCAGAATTCGAGTATTGGATGCACACCGGCCAAGGAAATTTTATTCTGATTCTCTTGCTATTTATGTTCACTGGCCAAGAATTGAGCTTCTCCACACTCTCAAATGCCTTCCTTTCTTGAGATTCACCTGGTTGGCAGCAGATATGTTATGCCCATCTTACAGTAAAAGAAATCATTATCCATGCCCATCTTCCATTTTACTGATAAAAAAAATGCATAAAGCGTGCAATGTAACTGACAAACACAAGTCTTAGGCTTTTGAAAGGCTAAGATAATAATTCCTTTTACGCAGTTCATCCAAGTAAAAATGACTTGAGTACTTGACATTTAGTAGTATGCACTGAATTTGGTTGTAGATTTCTAATGCTGACACATAAAATCGCAATGGAAGCTCAAAGTACAACCGGTTGGTTAGCAAGATCAGATGTTAAGACTGAAAAATAAAAGATACATAACAACCCTCTTTAACATAAACATAACTCAAATCAGAATCTGTATCCCACAGGCATACCAAGCTTGTCCAAACGACCAGAACCGGGATATGGTTTGTTGGTGAAGCTTGCTTGCATTGCCCTTTGTGTGGCCAATCTTGACATATCAAATCCATTAAGTGAGTATCTATTAGATGAACCAGACCTCTCACTTTGAGGTCTTTGTTTTGGTGCACTAAGAGATCTGGCCTTTGCCTTTGAAGATTCAGTGCATGCCATGTAACTTGGATGATCAGGGTAACCGCGAAAGTAGCTTCTAGAGCCATCACTCTTGGTAGGAGTAAAAGGGCTTCTTTTGATGCCACCATCTTTAGAAGTGGCAGATAAATATTGTGGACTATTGTCAGCAGTGCAGAATGGACTCTCCTCAAACTCATTCACTTTTTGTGAGCTGTAACTGTGAGACTGAACCTCACAGCATGAACTTTGACCAGATTGAAGAGATGTTGATTCCTTTATGCTGTTCAAACTCTTACTATAAAGATCAGAACCTGTGGAGAAAGAGAGGTTTCTGCGCTTTAGTGTGGAGTGTGGTTTTCCGGAATCAACTTCAAGAACCCTGTCATTTCTTTCATCATTGGAGCTGTATGTTCTATTCAATGATCTTCCTGAGTTCCATGATTGTTCATTCACTTGACTCTCTGATCTACTCCCACATATCTCTTGATAGCCATTGATCTGAACACAGGATTTGGAGCCATTTCTCTACATTGACATAAATGCTTCCATAAATATAAACAACTTGAATTTAATAATGCACAAAATTCCCCATCGTTGGGTAAGTTATGGCAAGACAAATACCTTGAGTATAGGTGAGTGCTCATGTTTCATGCTCTTAGATCTGATAGGGCTTTCAAATTTTTCGGGTGTTTCTGGACCCTGCAAATGGTCATTCGGAACTCTGTATGATCATATCTTTTTTGGTGTACAATAGTAATATGATGCAACATACATTAATTGACGAATTTAAAAGATGCTCAACCGTGTGATATATTGGTTAACAAGAGAATGAGTTAACTTCCACATGTGCAAACCAATTTGCTATTAGTCTTGATTACTCATATCAACTTATATATTGGTGCATCAACTTTGATTGACAAAGTCAAATTTATATATTTCAAACACAAGAAAAGCAATGTTTTTCATTCTACAATAAAAATGATAGTGAGGCTAATGTAAGTAGCAATTTACAAATAATACTTACATGGAGGTGGCTAGATAACTTTGAACTCGAAGGTGAGGCATGCAGGGTCAACCCTGCAGAAACTTGTGTCTGTGCATGTAAGAGTGCTTGCACTCTTTTCAGCCACTCCGCTGTGCGCTTCCTCTCAATGTGACCTCTCACCAATGCTTGCAACTTCACCAATCCCTTTAATGCTCGCAGTGCTCTCCTTGCCTAACAGTTTCAATACTAAAGAGTCAATGAGCATTGAGCAGAGTTAATATCTTGATCGCAATTCGCAACAAGGTTACATTCCAAGTTATAGAAGGTAATAATGATAAGCCTCAGTGACTGTCTCATTGCATTCTCTTAATAAGAAATCAGATGAAGACTGCACACACTGCCACAATAGAACAATCTAAAAGAAATAAAGGAAAATTGATCCTAAGTTCCAACCGGGTGTCTCGTTACCATATGTGAGAATGGTAACAAGGTCCAATGACATAATTCAGGACCAAGTTGTGTCATTATAGTGTAAGCACTTAAAATTGAAGATTATGAAGGAACAAATTGAAGAACTTGTACTAAAGCACTCATGAAATCAGAATGAACTTTTTAAATTTTATTTTTTTACCAGATAATATCTCATTTCATTCTTAATTAAAAATTCTCAAGACGAAAATACAGTTCCAGCTGCCCCACAAAAAAGAGAACACATGCAGTATTTGAACCAAACCGAAATTCTCGAGCATTTGTATGACAGAATTAAAATGCACTTTATTAAATATTTTAAGTTACATTTTTTTATCAGCAAAAAATAATATATATATTTATAAGAAAACAGAGTACAAGTAGTACTGATATATAAACAATCCTAGCAACAAAATTGCAGACCTATGGCAACCTAATACATGAATACATACATGAATTAAGTTGCCAAAAATCTGGCTGGATACTAGGCTCCACCCAAAAAGGAAGGGAAAGAAAAAACTATATGCTAAACTCTCCCTGCTTACAAAAACCTCCCGATATTACTAGACCAGAAATGGAAAGGAATGTCAAATCCTTTCTCCAAATTTTTTAGCCATGTCCAACAGAGAAATAGGGCATCGTCCATCAGTTTATGGCTATTGAAACTCTCATTTTGGAAGATGATTCTGTTTCTATTAAAAAAAAAATATTAAATTGTTTTCATACTTCAAAAATATACATGTTTTTTTCTATTTTAAACTCTATTACTTTAGATACACAAAAACAAAAAACTTCCATTGCTCATTACCACTAAGATGGTCAACCAAGAGGCAAGGGCAGGAGGGTCCACCTTGGAACCCAGAGCTTGCAGATGGAAAAACCCCATAATTTTATTTGTCTTGGAAAAATCATACTACAATACAAGCACATCTAAAGGCAACATCAAATCAAATATATTTCGTTTCCTCACTCTAAAGAAGCAAATCCCCCTTCAGACTCGTATCTGTCCCCATAAAACCAAAAGGCCAAAATTCCAATGTCATTATTCTACCAAAAAGACAGAATATCTCTTATGGGCCAGGGCAGAAGCATTGAACCATGTCGCACACTGCCTCGCATACAATTTGGCCGCTAGTGGGAAACCCAACATCGAACAAGAGTGATAACCACCTACCCATGCAATCCACCACCACTGTCTTGTCCTTGTACACAACATGGTACCACCATCACAGTACATCACCCTAGATCCATAAAAAAAATTCACCCCTAAAAAAAATTATGAAATTTTTTTTTCACATCATTCATTTAGAATATATCAGATTTTGCTGATAACTAATCTCTGATCGAAAAATCTGACTAACGCCGAACTTTAAGAGATCATATTGAACTTCACTCGTATCAACAACTTTAGTAGATATTTGATTTGTAAATAATCATAATATTAGGTAAATATTATGTCTTGTACATAGCCATAAGTGATATTAAGGTTTTTTTTTATAATCAACTAATAACTTCCATATCAATTAAATATGAAAGTGAAGTCTACTCCCTTTAATGCGGGTACTGTGAAGAAAAGAAAAAGGAAATGACGAAAGGCACATTTTGTAGTTAAGATTTTTGAGGCAACTAGTTTGGAGCAAAGAGACAAAACAGAACAGCTCAGTGACACAGCGAATAGAACTAGGAAGGAATCAGCTCAACAACAACAACACGACCAGAAAACTAAAAAAAGAATTGAGAGTACATAGCAGAGAAACTAAACAACAACAATAAAAAAAATAAGAATGTTGGTAAAAATGGCGAGATTAATAATAGCAGTGAAGAACACGAACCAAACATCCTCGAAAAGCAGCTTGGATCTTAACAGCAGCCCAATGTTGTCGAATCCTGGTGGGTCCAGCGTCGGCGCACCTCCCGCTGCTGCTTGTTAGTCTCACCACGATGGCTGCGGCTTCGGCGGCAGCCACCGCCGCTTCCGCCACGGCAGCGGTTGCTGCTGCTACTGCCATGGCGTGGTTGTTGTTGTTGTTGTTTCTTTGTGGTGGACACGTGGCGGCAGTGGTGTTGTCTTTTTCAGTGTATGATTTAACGAAGCTCCATCGGCGTTTCTCTTTGGGAGGCTTGGCGGGTGAGGCACTGTAGTCTGTTTTTTTGAGACCGAAAAGCCCGCGAAACCACTTTGATGCCTTACCCATTATTTCTTCTTCTCAGCTATCAGAAGCCAATAGTTTTGGGTTTTGAGAAAAAAGTAATATTTATGTGTGAATGAATATCAACGGTGACGAAGGACAGAGGGAAAGAAGAACATGAAAGTTGAAGAAAGAGAGCGTGGGAGTGAGAAATGAAAGAGGAGGAATGGAGAGGATGGCTTTTTTTTAAGTAAAAGGAGGAAACTGTGTCCCTTTGTGACGTGACGTCAAGCCAAACGAACTTTTTACCCTTGTTTTTTTAAAGCAAAATACTAACATGTATTTTCAAATATTAGTTTTAAAACTTAAAATATAAATATTTTATTAGGAATTAAAAAATTAAAAAGATTTTTTAATTAAGGATAATCTTACATTTAGAAAAACTTTATTATTTTAAACTGTTCATTGAAATTTTAATTTAGGTTTATCAAAGAATTATTTGTTCCAATTTTTTTTAGTATCTCTGCTTAAGATGAGAATTTGAGTTAAAATGCATTTTCTAATCTTTAACATTTAAGTAATTTAATTTGTATGAAAAAACGTTTTTAAAATAAATTGGAAGGAAGATTTTTTTTTTTTTAATGTTAAGTATGGCTACTTGAGCTGGGTTGTATTGAAGTTAAGTCTGTTTGATTCCCCTTAAACCAGCATCGAAAAGTGAAAACAACTTGAAATAATGTTCTTTCTTTTTTGTTGCATGCACGACCTCTTTTCTTATTTCTCCTCTCATTCTAACTTTGATGATAAATCTTTTGACTTTAAATTCTGCCTTTTGAAAATTATGTTTTATGGTTGTTTGTTTGATTCTATATTTGCTAGATTATTACTCATAACTATGGCATAAAATATTTCATATGCTAATTTACTATGTGTTTCAGGTGACGGAGTCTACGATGTGAAAGTGAAAGATTTTTCGCACGATACCTAGATAAATTAAAATAGTTAGATGTATTGATTTTGAAATTGGCTAATATTTGTTTTTCTTTTTCTCCTTTTTTGTTTCTCTTTCCCAATTTGTCTCTCACTATTCCATTTCTCCGTTCACCTAATCTCCCTATCCTCTGTCATCCCTTCTCTCTTTGTCACCTTTCTCTCCATCACAAACGCCACTATAGAAGACGAAGGCTACGGTGACGCCGATTTGCCACGTTTGCACAAACATTAGATATAATGGGATTAAAATCAATGGTAAAATTTTCTTTTTATTATTTTGTTTGTCTTTCCTCATTATCCCCGATTCCATCCCTCTTCTTCTGCTATCGCTTCTCGCTGATTACCAGAGGTTGTTCTCTACGCCACACCTCATGGTATTGCCACTGCGAGCAATAACTCACTTCACCCCCATGATCTCCTGCTTCCCTTCCTGTTTGATTTGAACATTAGTTATACGAAGGATCAAATCTGATATGAAGAATCAGTACCAAGCATTGACATCGTCAGATTTGAATAATCGCATCCTAGGAGACCTATGAAGGACTTTGTTGTCGCGAACACACTCTAATCACGAAGAGAACCTCGCCATCGACTTGCTGTGTTTGCACTGGACTCGCTGATGCCAAAATCCAACGAACATGAATACATCCAAGGTCCTGTTGGACTTTACTCCTTCATTGCTGGCCCAAGCCCATTTGAGGGGTTTAATATCCCAGACCTAATTTACCATTATAAATACATTAGTTGAGGGTGTAATTAGGTCAGACTCAGATTTGAGAATTGAGAGAGCGTGAGATACTCCACCGTTTTACATTTGAGTATGTGAGAGATTCCACACATTTGAGCAAGCCTGTGTGCCTGCATATTTGAGTGATCAGAGTGAAACACTTTGAGAGTTGATTATCACCATTGTTTGAGAGGTTGAGTGTACCAACACCTTGGTGCGTTTTGGTTCATTGTAACCGTTCTCAGTTATAGTGAATATTTGATCTAGACCAGTGTCCCGTGAGTTTTTCCTCTCCAAATTAAAGGAAGGCTTTCTCACATAAAACATATTGATTGTCTCTCTCTCCCTTTGTGATTTTGATAGTTTACGTATCCGCATTTGATTGAGGGTTAACGATAATCCACCTTTGAGTTTATTTGAGGGTAAGACTATTGTGCCGATTATACCCAACAGTGGTATCAGAGCTCAATTCGACGGGTTCTGAAGGAGACAAGATGGAGACCAGCGGTATCACCCACGACGGAGATATGTAGATTGACCGCAGACAACTTTGCGTATTGGAGACCGATGATGGAGGATCACCTCTACTGCAAAAATCTATTTGAGCCCATTACCTTTGCTGTGAAACCGACTGGCAAAAGCGACAAGGAATGGGAGATCCTGAGTCGTAAGGCAGTGGTCACGATCAGGAACTATATTGATAAAAGCCTCTTTAGGCACGTGTCCGAGTTCACGAACGCGTACAAATTGTGGAACAAGCTAGAATTCATGATTCAGAAGAAGACTCCTAGGAACAAAACACACTTGGTTCGCCAACTTGTGAAGATAGAATACAAGGACAGGATGAGCATGATTGAATACCTCAGCACCTACAAAGGGATTGTGAATCAGTTGACCAAAGCCGAGATGAAGATTGATGATGAGTTGCAGGCTTTGCTGTTATTGAGTTCGTTGCCGAAAAGCTGGGATACTCTGGTAGTGACATTGAGTAACTCGGCTCCTGATGGAAAATTGAAGATGGATGTTGTGACGGACAGCCTCCTGAATGAAGAAGCCAGGAGAAGAGAACGAGGTGTAACCAGCACGTTTGAGGCTAACGTTGCTAAGAATTAAAGAAATTTTGATTCCCGGGGTCGTAGCAAGAGCCAGGATCGAGGTGGACAAGATAGGTCCAGAGGCCGGTCAAGGCCAAAGCATGACTTGAAGTGCTTCTACTATGGGAAGGTAGGACACAAGATACCGGATTGCCGAGGCCTGCAGAATGATGAACAAAACGGATGTGTAAAGTCGGATCAAATTATTCCCAATAAGAGAAATGAAATGAGGACCATGGTTGTGGCTGCTAACCCGAATGCCGAGATATTTCTCCTTAGTAAGGAAATGTTAAACATAGCCCATGATGATTGCACCTGGATTGTTGATTTCGGTGCCTCGTTCCACGTCACCCCACATGAGGGATTCTTTTCTTCTTACAGGAAGGGAGATTATGGTGTCGTGAAGATGGGAAATCAGGTGACCAGCAGGATTGTTGGTGTTGGTGATGTAAACCTGACCACATATACAGGGTGCCAGATTACGCTGAAAGATGTGAGGCATGTACCTGACATGCTCTTGAATTTGATCTCGGTTGGAAAGCTAGATGATGTCGGGTTAGTAAACTACTTTGGAGAAAGTAGATGGAAGCTGACCAAGGGAAGCTTGGTTGTGGCCCGAGGCAAGAAAGAAGACTCCTTGTATGTGATGCAAGGAAGGACGATTAATGGAGAGACCAATGCCATTTGGGATGGACAGAACCTGGAGCTATGGCACAAGCGCCTCGGCCACATGAGTGAGAAAGGACTCCAGATTTTGGAGAAGAAAGAACTACTGACTGGGTTGAAGGGCCAAGTGTTGGAGAGTTGCACACATTGCTTAGCTGGAAAGCAGCACCAGGTTTCGTTTGTGAGACCGGATCAACCCAGGCGACGAAGGCAGATCTTAGACCTCGTCCATACTGATGTTTGCTCCATGTCAAAGAGATTACTTGGAGGAGCTCAGTACTTTGTTTCTTTCATTGATGATCATTCCCGCAATGTGTGGGTCTATTTGATGAAGACTAAAGACCAGATACTCCAATGTTTTAAAGAATTCCATGCTATGGTGGAAAGGGAGACTGGCAAGAAGTTGAAAGTGGTTCGATCAGATAACGATGGTGAGTACCAGGGTCCCTTTGAAGCTTACTGTAGAGGAGCCGGGATCCGAATTGAGAAAACACCTCCCAAGACTCTGCAATTGAATGGACTTGCTGAGAGGATGAACCAGACTATTGAAAAGAAGGTCCGGAGTATGCTATCCAATGTCAGATTGTCGAAAACATACTAGGGAGAGGCCGTCAAGACAGCTATTGACTTGATTAACCTATCACCATCAAGACCACTGGAAGGAGACATTCCTGAAGAAGTCTGGACAGGTCGGAAAGCGACCTATGACCACCTGAAGGTGTTTGGATGCCGAGCTTTCGTGCATGTCCCTAAAGATGAAAGGGCAAAGCTCGATGCAAAGACTAATGAATGTATTTACCTCGATTCGCCGAAAACCGAGTTTGGGTTTCGACTTTGGGATCTGATTAACAAGAAAATAGTGAGAAGCCGAGATGTAGTATTTCATGAAGATGAGACAATTCATGACATCTCGAAACCCGAAGTCTGGGTTCCTGTTCGACGTGAAGAACTCATTCCTCCTGTCCGAGTTGAAGTAGGGGGAGAGCCCAATGAAGGAAATGTTGACCAGCAACAAGCTGATGAGGACTGAGATACCAAGGTCCGAGTTGATGTAGATGACTAGGATGCACCGGGTTCTCAAGCGGCTGAAGAAGAACAGTCGAGATACCCCACTAGAGATAGAAGACTTTCTACAAGGTACTCTTTTAATGAATATGCCATCATTGCTGAAGATGGTGAGCTTCAAAGTTTTGATAAGGCCATGACGAGCTCGGATAAAGAAGAATGGTTGAAGGCAATGCAAGACGAGATGAAGTCCTTGCACGAGAACTTGACTTATGAGTTGACCGAGTTGCCTAAAGGAAGACGAGCTCTGAAGAACAAGTGGGTGTACTAGATCAAACCTGAAGAGAACGGGTAGAAGCCGAGATACAAAGCTCGGATTGTAGTGAAAGGCTGCAATCAGAAGAAAGGTGTTGATTTTGAAGAGATCTTCTCTCCTATCGTGAAGATGACCTCGATCCGGACCGTGTTAGCTATGGCGACTTCGATGGACCTCGAGGTAGAACAGATGGACGTGAAGACTACATTCCTTCACGGTGAGTTAGAGAAGGAGATATATATATGGAGCAACCTGAAAGGTTCTGAGTTCTGGGATGAGACGACATGGTATGTCGGCTGAAGAAGAGTCTCTATGGCTTGAAACAAGCACCTCAGCAGTGGTACAAGAAATTTGAATCCTTCATGAACGAGCACAAGTTTGTGAAGACTGAAGCCGACCACTGCGTATTTGTGAAGAGGTATGAGACTAGTGATTCCCTGACTCTGCTGCTTTATGTTGATGATATACTGATTGTAGGGCAAGACAAGTTGAAGATCTCCGCCCTGAAGAAGGCGTTGAGTTCGGCCTTCGCGATGAAGGACCTTGGCCCTGCAAAGCAGATTCGGAATCAAGATCATCCGGGATAGAAAGAAGAAGCTATTGTGGCTAAGTCAAGAGAAATATGTTGAGAAGATTCTGAAAAGATTCAATATGGACAAGGCCAAAACAGTTAGCACCCCCTTAGTCGGGCACATGAAGCTGAATAAGAAGCAGTTTCCAAGATCTGATGAAGATAGAGAAGAGATGCTAAAGATCTCGTATCAATCCGCAGTCGGAAGTTTGATGTATGCAATGGTTTGCACTAGACCCGACTTGGCGTTTGTAGTTGGAATAGTGAGCCGGTTTCTTTAGGACCCCGGCAAAGAGCATTGGGAAGTAGTAAAGTGGATCTTCAGGTACTTGAGAGGAACGACCGAGTTATGCCTTCGATTTGGAGATGGTGAAGCTGGGCTGCAAGGCTACTCAGATGTTGATTTAGGGGGAGATTCCAACTCAAGAAAGTCGACGACCGGATATCTGATGAGATTTGTTGGAGGAGCAATCTTGTGGCAATCAAAATTGCAGAAGTGTGTGACACTTTCGACGACCGAGGCCGAGTACATTGCCGTGACCGAGGCAAGCAAGGGAATGTTGTGGATGAAGAAGTTCCTCATGGAACTCGGCCATGAACAGGACAAGTACGAGCTGAAATGTGACAATCAAAGCGTCATTCATCTGGCGAAGAACTTGACTTACCACTCTCGCTCCAAGCATATTGATGTGAGATATCATTGGATTTGGGATGTGGTGGAAGATGGAGAGCTCGCACTTGCCAAAGTGCACACAAACCAGAATTGGTCGGATATGATGATCAAGTCGGTATCAGCAAGGAAATTTGAAGATTGTTGTGAAGGTGCCGGGTTGGGGAACCCGTCTCATTGAAGAGGCCGGGTTGATGATACACTCGTCACATTGACGGGTTGTGTCAAACCCACGCGATAAAGAAGCCGGGTTGTTTTGAAGAGTTGAAGATGCTGGGCTGAGTTAAACCTGTTGCATTGAAGATGTCGGGTTATATTTGATTTACCGCATTGAAGTTGTAGGGGGAGAATTGTTGGCCCAAGCCCATTTGAGGGGTTTAATATCCCAGACCTAATTTACCATTATAAATACATTAGTTGATGGTGTAATTAGGTTAGACTCAGATTTGAGAATTGAGAGAGCGTGATATACTCTGTCGTTTGACATTTGAGTGCGTGAGAGATTCCGCACAGTTGAGCAAGCCTGTGTGCCTGCATATTTGAGTGATCAGAGTGAAACACTTTGAGAGTTGATTATCACCATTGTTGGAGAGATTGAGTGTACCCACCACCTTGGTGCGTTTTGATTCATTGTAACCGTTCTCAGTTATAGTGGATATTTGATCTGGACCAGTGTCCCGTGAGTTTTTCCTCTTCAGATTAAATGAAGGTTTTCTCACGTAAAACATATTGATTGTCTCTCTCTCTCTTTCCCTTTGTGATTTTGATAATTTACGTTTCCGCATTTGATTGAGGGTTAACGATAACCCACCTTTGAGTTTATTTGAGGGTAAGACTGTTACACCGATTTTATCCAACAAGTCCCAACTCTCAAAATCTCATTGTTCCAAGAATATGCATTGCTCGTCAATAGCAGAAGTCGAGAAGACGCCATTGACAACCTCACCATTCATTCTCTAGTGAGGCACTACCGCCTATGTGGTCTTTGACGAAGAGCATAGGAAAGAAAAGAATAAACTGGGAAGCAACAAAGGGAAACACAAATAGAAAGCGCGATTTTGTTGTCGTCGTCGCTGTAGCGGCAGTGCAGAAAGAAAAAGGGGAGAAGCTAGAAGCACAAAGGAGAAGTAGAGGGGAAGAAGAAAAAGGGGGAGAGAGACAGGGGGAAGAAGAGGGTAAAATGGGAAAAGTAGAATAAAAAAATAAAGGGAAGGAAAAAAATAGAAAATGATAGCCATTAATTTCAATCCAATGACCCACATTCTTTTTGTATGATACCAAAGATGTTTTAGACACTCACATTAGACAATTCTTTGTCATCATATTGTTATGTATATCTATGAAAACTAATTGCAAATAACAATTTACAATTGAATATCTTTCATATGTAATATCCATTATTCAATAATTTTATAGATTGATTGTCACTGACTATTAATTTGAAGATCTAGATTCACATAAATGAGTCAAGTAAATAATCGGTATAAGGTTGAACTAATTAGGTGATCGACTACCAATCGGGATCACTTGATCTTATTATACTCCTAAGTTCTAAAATAAATACTTAGTTTAACATTAGGGTGTTTGGTAGGAAAAAAAATTCAAACTAAAAAATCATGATTCCTAAAAATTATAAATTCTTTTATTCATATTTTTTAAAAATGAATAAAATTCATTTGATTGGTCATTAAGAATACTTAAGTAAAAATTTTAAAAACTAAAGAATTATATGATATTTTATCATTTAACTCAACATAATAAGAGTAATATAATATTTGTATTATAGTAAAATAAAAATTAAACTCAAAAATAAAATTTCTCACCTCTTTCCATAAGAATATTTTAGTGAAAAATGGTTAAAAACATCCTTTCTAAAAATTATTATTATTTTGATGAATATTAAATAAAAAAAATTAAAATTCTCAATCTAAGACTTCTAAAAAATTAAAAAAAATTCTCCCAAATCAAACGTATACTTAGTGGAAAGATGCACGTTTCTATTTTTCCTATAGTCTGTCACTTAATTATTATTATTTTTGGAATGGAAGAGTGATAAAATCTAATGAGGAAAGGAAAACCAAAATGAGAGAAAAGTAATCAGGTTAATATCGTTGTTTGTGTGTTGCCCATGCCCCGTAACCCTAATCTATAGAGCATGATGATCTTGTTGTTGATGACCCATCCAATGAAATGATAGATTGGTAATTTGGTTGCATGACACAATGGTGCAAAGGTGAGGTCCCATAAGGAAATCGAGGGGACATCCAAACAGGGTAATGGAATAGACGTGCATTGACTGGTTTGGTCATACTCATAGTCATAAGTCATAGGCTATAACCGCTATACACAAAGTGAACTGCCAGAAGCATAGCAGTAAACAATGGTTCACCATTAACATCATCAATTCCTGTGACAAAAAAAACAAAAAGAAAAAGAAAAAGCTCGCGATCCGAACAAGGATGGATGGATGGAACGACGTTCACTATTCAGATTAGAGGGACCAGTAGTAGCCCCAACTCAACAACAGGCTACAAATTCCCACACTTTCTCGCTACATTTTTATTTAGGGTTCCAGTAATCTGTATTTTTAAAATATTAATTAAAAAATTTTAATATATATATATATATATCTATTATAAAAATAATAAGAAAACATAAAAAATAATGAAGGATGTAATTTTATATATTCTAATAATATTTTTTTCTTCTTTAAGTTCCTTTAAAAAATAATATCCCCAAATATTAATTAATATTTATCTTTTATGTATAAGAGTATTGCTAATTACTTCATTTAGAATATTGTTTAAAGAATTAAAATAAAAATAATACAATTTTTCGTTTTTCAATAATTTTTTTTTTACTTTAAGTTTCTTAAAGAGTGTCTTTAAAATACTAACTAATATTCTTGCATTTATAATTCTTTGTGTTTCACTTGTCTTATTTAAATAAGGTTATTATATTTTACAAGTGATAAAATTCTTTATAGCTCTTTTTATTTTTTGATATATCTGGTTTTCATTTTTCTGGCTTTGTATTTCATTATTGGTGTACACTGCACAGAATGACACATTATTTGCATTAGAAGATAAAATACAATGTATATATAAAAAAATAAGAGTGTGTTCTATATTATAGCTATCCTCCTATCTGTACACTTGATATTTTTTACTGTTTATTTCTTTTAATTTATTTATTTTGTTCTGAAATGAATTTTAATTTTTTAAACTATTAATAATTAAAAATAATTTTATATCACAATTTATATAGTTTATTAGAAACTTTAAATACAATTTACATATTCAAATATATTAATTTATTATAAATTATGATAGTGTAAAAACAAATATTTATCATCTGCAATATAAAACTAACTTATTAGTTTTTTGATTAATTTTAAATTCTTATTATTACAATTATAAATCCCCTGAAAAGTTAACAATAAACAAATGTAGATGTTTTACTTTATTAAAAAAATAGTTTATCATCACATTATGTTGAAGAATTATATCGTCACTTTAAATTTTGTGTTTTTTGCAAATTTATCTAAGATCTTTCGCACCTTATCTTAATTCATCGGTGAACTTCCACTAAAAGTGAATAAAAAGTCTACCATAACAACAATAAGAGTTTAAGGATTCTTTAAGGTAAATTGAAAATTCAAAATGTCTATTTTAAAAATACATAACATTTAGGATGGATATATGCTTTTTTTCCTTTTTATGTTATTATTTGAATGGAAAAAATAACAATTATATTAAAATTAAGCAATTTAATCTTTTCATTTTTTTTTCTTTTGTTGCATTTTTCATCTTAACATATTAACGTGTTTGGATTATCGTTTTAAATGCTGTATCCTATGATTTGCATGCCAAAGTGTTATGTTGATCAGTTGATGCATAAGCTAAAAATTGTTGCTTCTAAAAATTCACCCAATGAGTTCAAAATCATTTCTGAACACATATTAAATTAGGCATTCCATTATTTAATTATAAGTTCATATGTAAAAGATAAGATAAAATCAAATTAGATTATTTTCCACAAACTGGTATTACAATTTATGTCACACGCATGACCATTAAACCTATGTTTTACTGTTTCATTCCATGGTAACATATTTTAAAGTATCATTTTGCGAGAAAGCTCAAATGTCTGATTGCGAGGATATAACATAAAAACAAACACATGTTAAATATATACTTGGATAGTCTTTAAAATCATGACAAATCATGATATAAAAAATTATGATAATAAAATCATAATAAAATTAAAATAAGTAAGGATAATTTTTAGTTCTATTAAAATCAATTATATAATAATTAATTTTATTCCAACAATCTAAACACACACGGAGACATGTGTCCATGTAATAATCGGAAGTTTTACTCACAAATAAAAAAACTTAATAAAAAATTAAGAATATCCTCACATATAAAAATTAGTTTATTTAATAAATAAAAATTGAAAGTATTATTGACTTCCAGTTCTATCTTGAGAGTCTACCGGACATCCGTTACACCTAGTACGGCTAGAAGAGTTGGTAAATGTAACAATCTAATAACCATCAATTATACATAACAAGAGAGCAAGGTAGGAGTCTGTGGGTTTAGCTCTTTCCATTTCATCTCTGCTTTTTGCAGAGTGGGTTTGAGTGAAATTTATGAGAGATCGTAATAAATAAAAAATTCAATCATGAGTTTGAATTTAATTACAATATCTACGTATTATTTCCAAGTTGTCGGATTTGGCTAGATGGCGGAGTAATTTTTATTATTATCATTTGGAGTGGATTTTTTAAATTATTTATAAAAATAAATAATAACAGTTGTTATGATTTTTGAGTTAGAAATCATAACATATTTTACAGTTTATATATATTTTTTAACTAAAATAGTAAAAATAAATTACCCATATAATTTTTTTACGACTTTAAGCTTTCTATTTTTAAAAAATCCTAAAACTAAACACAAAGTTGTGTCATAGTTCATGACTTTAAAGTCGTGCAAACTTTTTTATTTTTTTTAATTTTTTAATTTTTTACATTTTTTTAACTTTTTAAATGATAATTTTTTAAAATTATAAATAATTTTTTAATCTAGTTATTTAATAAATCACGATAGAAAATATATAAAATATATCAAATAAAATAATATATTAAAAATTAGATGTATTAAAAATTAAAAATATTAAATAAAAAAATATAAAAAATATTAAATCAAACTAAAAAATAAAAAAAATAATATTAAATATTTTTTAATTATGTTTTAGTCTTCTAGGTAAAATATAACTTAATATTATTAATTATTGTTTTTATCTAATTTTTAAGTGTTTGTATATCTTTTTTTAAAGCCATATAAAAAATAAAAATATATTAAATAAAACATATAAAAATATACAAAATATTTTCTTAATTTTTTTAGTTTCATTTAATATTTGGATATATTTTTATTTAAGATATGTTTAAAATTTTTGATATTTTTTATTTAATATTTTTTTAATTTTTGGTATATATAATTTTTAATATATTATTTTTAATATATTATTTTATTTAATCTATTTTTTACCTTTATTTATTAAATAATTAGATCAAAATTTTATTTATAAATTTAAAAATTATCTTTTAAAAAAGTTTAAAAAACCAAAAAAAGGTTTAAAAAAGTAAAAGAATAATAACAAGTAAAAATACAACAAAATCACAACTTCAAAAGTGATGAAAAAAATTAACACTTTGAAGTCGTAATAAAAAAATTAAAAAATAAGTTAAAAAATTGGTAAAAATATTTATGACTTTAAAATTATATATTAAAAAAATTATACTAAAATCATACTTCCAACTTACTCCCCTTTAATAAATAATTTAAAATTCAACCTCAAATAATAATAAAAAAAAGAAATACCCCTTCCAATCAAATCCCCTCCAAGTTGCACATTTTAAACGGAAGAATAGACTGTTTCTTATTCTTATTGGATTGAAACAGTTGTCAACATGGTCATTGCCGGTGCGTGCAATTGTTGGAGCAGTGGATGTTGGATTAATAATGCTTATGAATTCAGGGCACCAACATTTTGTTTATATATATATATATATATATATATATATATATATACTCAATAATTTATTTTATAAGTATTATAAGATTTCATTTTTTTATATTAATTAATTTTTTACTAAAATATCATAAATTATCTCTTTCTCACTCTTATAAAATTAAAGAAAATAATAAATTTTCAATAAAATTAAGAATAAATTTGATATTAATAACTAAATTAACTGATATTTTTAATATAATTAATTAATTAAATATATCTTATAATTAAAGATGAAGGGAGTAGTATATATATATATACCGAGAAATAATAGAACCAACAATAACATTATTTATAGTGTATTTGACCAGGATACAAAAATCAATTTTATCTCACAAAATCAACCATGATGATACCATGAAAAACTTAAAACAATTGTGTTGCTTTTCCTTCACTAGTTAATATGAAAAATTAATTGATTCTTTCTCATCATAAATCTAATGGATAAATATTTATTTTTGTTCTTAAATTTATTAGGAATTAGATTCTTGAAAGATAAAAAATTAAAATTATTCCTAAATTTGTAAAAGAAAATGTAACAAATTAATTTGATTGTTAATTTTATTCAATAACTCAAATAGTTATGTATATGTGACACTTTCAATGATAATTGTAACATCCTCAAAATTATATTTTTAGATTATATTTATAATTAAATTATGGAGATATGAAAATAGTTGGTTACAAAAATATAAAAATTTATTTGAACATAAATAATTTAAAAGAATTCACGTATAAGAGTAAATTAATAGAAAAAAAATTTGGTAAGTTAAAATCAAAGCAAATCAACGTAAACTTTCTAGGAGATTTGAGCTGCACATGGCAGAAAAATAATTGAGAACAATAGATAATTTTTCAAAAGCATTAAATAATGAATCTTGCTTTATTTAGTAGAGTCATATGGATATAGGCAATGGAAGTTCAAATTTTTAGCAACTTCCATGTACCTTAAGTCATAAATGAAGGAATATTTGTCATAATTAACTTGAGATAAATATTTTCAACGATAGTTACCTTGTAACCAAACTAAATTTAACTGAGTTGAAATTTAATTAATTCACTTATTATCCAACTAAATAAACTTATATAAATAGCCTTGACATTCAAAATTTCTGCACATAAGTCTCAGCCTCAAAATATATCATAATATCACTTGCTCCTGCACCAACCTTTCTATTTTCTACTACTTCTGCTACCGTTTCACCAATCAACCATTTTTTGCTTTAAGATCTCATTTCCTAAAGTATTTTCCAAGGAATACAGCCTTTACTTCATTCCTTCTCAAGCATCAAACTCATTTGAGGTAGACTAGCCTTCAATCTCTAATTAAATATTTGTTTAGATTAACTTATATGCTTAGTTGGCCAGACTTATAGTTTTTTTTATTTAAGCTGAAGGTAATTTTATGATGAGAATACGGTGATTTTAATCACAGGATAGGTGATGATTTATAAGTTGAATTATTAGTGTTATGGGAATTTACACTTGATGATTTTTAGAAGTAATTTGATGATCTATAGGAATTGTTAATATTAACTTTTGGAAGTAGAGGCTGAATGATATAGAGACAAAAGATTCAAATACGCGAAGATTAAATGAGGATAAAGTAGTAAGATGGTAAGTGATGACTTCTTTATGTACCAAAATAGTGAAACCCGGACAAACTGGTCACAATTATCCAGGTTACATCCTTCCCAACTTCCACACGCCCCGGCCATCCCGGTTATAATTACTTATGATACCCCCATCCAGGATGTATACAACCCGGTCAACCCAGACGCAACTATATAAGTTTTAACCATTCAGAGTGTACACACCCTGTCACCCCGGTCACAACTATTTATAGTGGTAAACATCCAAGCTAAATTCACCACGGCCAACCCGTATACACTGTTACTCATCCAAGTTAAACTTATCCCGGATATAACTATCCATGTTATATTCATGAGTTAAACTCATCTCGGTCATCCCGAATTTCCCTATCCATGTTGTATTCACCCAAGTTAAACTCACCCTGGACACACTACTCATTGCAACCAACCCGAAAACAAATACTTATGATACACTCATCTATGTTAAACACACCCCATCTATTCTGGATATAATTACCTATGGTATACCCATCCCGATTAAACTTACCACGGACATCCCGGATACATTACACATGTTATATTCATCCTGGATCCCTCTATCCATGTTATAAGTATTCAAGTTAAACCTTATCCCGACCATCTCAAATATAAATATCCATGTTGTAACCATCCATGTTCAACTCATCTCGACCATCCCGGATATAATTATCTCAGTACAGCCATAGGTTAAACTCATCCCGGATATCCCGGTTACACGTTACATTCAACCCTTGCTATACCTATCCCGGTTACCTGGTTAGTGTCATTCCTTACCCAGCACTGGTTAGCAAATTCCGGCTATACCAAACCGGCTTTCCGGTCAATCTCTGTCCTTATAGATACCAGCCTTATGTAATCGATTACAAAAGAGTGGTGATCGATTAAAACAATCGACATACGTTTATTACAACAGATACTCATATATCCTTAAAGAAGAGGAGATGTATTATGGTTTATTAGTTAGATTACTAACATGAATTTTCGTAGCTTGAGAATATTAAATTGCTGGAAATATTTTCCATAAGATTATATGTGAATAATGGATTTTGATGTGTAAATATGATTGATTCATGTTTCCAAGTCCAATACGATATTTGTGAAACAGGATCTATGATACTACATCTTGTACAAGATGTAGAGACCAGGTACAAATACATGGAAAGACATGCATGATTAGCGTAAGACGGCCGCAACATTCCTACATACAGTACGAGATGTAGAGTCCATGTGCACCTGGCAGAATTCATTTCATGCATTCAATAGTTGCATAATTATTTTATGATGATTTACTAACATACTTACGTGTGTTGATGGTTTAGATTTTGCCTACTAAGAAATTTTGTTTCTCACAAAATTTGTTTCATTTATTTTATAGATGGCGTCCATGATCCTCTTCCTTGACGCATTAGAGTGAGAATGGTATCTTGATGAAGTTATAAATTGTTATGTTCTTACAATGCATCCTGTAATATGTATGTATGTATATTTTGGCATACATTTCCCGGTGTTTGTATTAAATAATATGTTCAACCCAAATGATCCTTTTATGAATGGCTAACATGATCTGCCTCTGGAGCCCATATATATTTTCTCTAGTCACAGTTTTCCTGTTGTACCTAATCTTGGAGGAAACATGAATTTTAATGGCGAGGCTGATGCAGAAGAAAGCCTAGACGAAAATATCTAAGATGAAGGAGGAAGTATTAATATAAACCTATGTAAAATAAATAAGGATCATAACTAGTTTAACTAACATGTTTTATGTTTAATATGGTAATGTATGAAAAACTTGATAATTGATAACCTTGTAATAATAACTATATCTATGTGTAATAAAATATATTACAACCTACATACTTGATACATTGTAGAATTTTTTTTAATATACGTTTCGTAAAATACTAAGATATGTTCTTTAAAAATAAAATAGTATTAACATCAACTAGAATAATTTAGGTCGTTACAATGACATGACAACTAACTGTTGCTACATGTTATTTGGTTATCACGTGTCAAAAAGTTGACTTTTTATATGATATATGAACTTAGCAACTTGCTACCAGTTTAGTCTTGAACTTAATCATTTATTGACATTTTTGTTTTTAAATTTAACATGTTATGTCATTTTAGTCCTCAAAAACACTTTTAAATTTTCAATTAAGTCTCAAGTGACATGAAATTATTGTTATAGACATTATCTTATTCTTTCACTTTTGTTCTTTCTACAATTCAGTCATTTAAATTCTTTTATAAATATGAAACTAATTTATGAGTAATTTCATCACAATAGTATGTGTTAAATATAAAACATTACTAATAAGATTCTATAAGGCTCTGTAACAGCCCGTATGCATCCGATTTGTTAACATTGAATTATGATCGTTAAGCACATCAATTAAGCATAATTAATTAGGAAGCAACTAATAAAATACGACGTCATCAAACGTCCATAATAATATTATCTATGCATTTTACATGGTAATTGTTCATGAAGAAACAACGATGTACATCGAGGTGCGTTCTCCCCTCAGGGCCGGGGTACAAAGTGCGTATATATATATATATATATATACATAACAAAACAATGAGTCAACATGTTCTCAAAATAAAACTAAGGTTCACTCAGAACCCCTTCTCGGCTCGGTCTCTTGTCTGGAATCCCTCGGACTGCCTCACTACCCGGGCCTCTTGTCTTGGGATCCACCGTCCTCTCTCTAATCATCACTTGGAAAGACATATAATCCCCAACCGGGGTGAGATATAATCTCAGTAAACTCCGGGTCCTTAGAGACTTCTCCTCCCCCAAGTTCACTTTTCACGATACATAGCATCAAAACAGACATCACATAGTCTAGCCATCTTGGCTATCATAAAAACGCATCACATGTATATAACAACACAGATATAGCAAGAGAAGATCATCCACTTAATGACACATTCTCTGTATATCGTTGCCTGAGAAAGATCATCCACTTAAGGGACATTCACTCAGGACTTTCCACAGACACTGCCTGAGGAAGATCATCCACTGAAGGACACATTCTCTCAGGGTTCTGCTCGGACGTATATGGCACTTCCAAGAAAGGATCATCCATTTAAGGACGCACTCTCTCAGGGTTTTCATATATACTAATTGACCACTTAGAGTTGTTCCACATGACTTTGACTCAAAGGAAAGTCCATATTTAGTCCATTCTACTGGCCAGAGAATCTTATCAATCATACAACATATCATCACAGTGTAAATTATATACATGTTCTCAGTTAAAAAACAGTAACACACAATTTCAACACCACATGCATCATGACATAAACTAACCATCACTCCTTCGGAGTATGGTGGAACACGGTCAAGGGAAAAACTCCCAAGAACGGAAAACTTACCTGCTCTAAGTGTTTCACTGGCTCTCCCGGCCTCGTGGTCACAACTACCGTTATCCTCTGTAACACGCTCTCTGAAATGTTCAAGAAGGCTAGGAGACAGCCTCTCCAAGCTCGAATGTCCTTAAATGCCTTCCTTCCCTCGAAGTCGAGACTCTACGAGAGTTCTTGGAGAGAATGATCTCTCCGTCTGATGGTTTTCAGAAGAAACCAAGGTGGAAATCTAGCTATGGGGGGGGTTCCTTTCAACTTTCCAGTTGCATGCAAAGGGTTTAGGTTAGGGGTGAGTGGTTGTGAAGTTTCTCTCACTGGGAACTGGAGAAAACAGAGAGAGGAAGAAGACAATAGAGTTTGCGTCGAAACGTAGAGAATAGGTCTATTTAAATGGCCTTGGCGCGTGTGTCACGCGCCAATAGTGCCAGCTGTCAAAATCGGCTTCGTCATCGTACACAATTGCTGCCGAGTTCAGATTACCCATCAAAAACCTACCTTGTATAACTTGGCATTCGTAACCCGGATAGCCTTGTGCAGGTTCAAGGTATAAAATAATCAAGTCTCACTTGTTGCATAAGCACGTGTTAGGTCCGTCCTCGGCACTTTATAACTTCCAAGGTTCCGCATCTAATCGATTACAACGCTTATGTAATCGATTACATAGTG
>CM023947.1:25421299-25458404 GCA_013407115.1 Glycine latifolia | reverse complement strand
CTTTATAACAAACTGTAAGTGGGGCATTCAGCATCAAGATTGCAGAGCCTTGTGTCCATTTACAATCACGGTGAAAAAAAGCTTGCATCCAAAGAAATGCACATATTTGATAAAGGAATTGAAAAGACAGCACAATAATGGATCGTGGAACCAAGATGTCCACACGGAAGCTCAGGGTTACCATGGACACATAAAAGCATACTTCCAAGTTCTCAAGATTTGATGTTTTGAAGCTTTGCAGTATATAGCTTTGTGAGCTTTCTGTCATGATTGAGCATGGCACTAACACTCTCAACCACCAGAATGATCTGCCATATGAGAAGAAGCATACATAAGTTTACAGGATGACAACGTTATGAATCATTTAATTTTGATACAACTTGTCAACTTCAAACCAATTGACTCAAGTTTTAAGATAAATGCATTTTCGATGGCAATGAATTACTCCACTAGAGTAAGATAAATTGTGGTACTTAATATCTTAGCTGTGTCAAATCAGGGAGATTGTTAATAGAACAAAACAAGATTCTTGAGGTGCCAGTGGTGTAGTTGAGTTGGTTTAGACGTATGGAAAGGAAATTGAAAATACAAATAACTTCTATCGATTGGCTAGAAAGACTTGTGATGAAAAAAGATAAAGCAACAATGATTAACACAAGGAGGAAAGAAGGAAATATCAGCGAATAGAGATAATGCACCTGCAAGCACGCATAAGCAATTGCAGTCGCAAAGTAAAAATTTGCATTTCCAGTACCCTGCCCATTTTATTAGAGGTGAGGAACTAAGGATAACAACATAATAATCTATTTGAAAGGGTAGAACACCACAAAATTCCATACCCTCCAAATCCATAGATTGTGCATCACAGGGCTAAGAAGTGAAACCCCAACATAGCCAGAAAACAGGAAGAATGAAAACTGCATATCTGAAAATCAAGGAAGTTGATTATTCAAGACATTATGCTCAATATAAAACGTCAATAAGAAAGAGAAGTAACCTTGGAGTTCATATGCAAATAACCCAAGTAAACCCAAGTACAGAGCTGAATCACCAACCTAGTTAAAAAAAATAGTGACAGGGATCAATCAGATTGCAACATGATGCAAATTCACACAAAATAAACACATAACTGATGGACTTTTTATGTATATAGATACATAGATGGATCAATCAGGTACCTATATGATGCAAATTCACACATCATTGATGGACTTCTTATATTCTCAAATTTGCAACTCCATATTTACAACTAAATTGGTAGGCTTTTCCCTTCTAAGTGTGTATATGTGAATGTGCAAAGTGTGTAACATACTTATTTGCATAATTTCTATTTTGGACAATGTAATCATTCGATGTCATGCATTGAACATTTAACAGGCTAACAACATCTCTTCAATTCTAAATTATAAAAATATTTTCAGCAAGATCCAGTGAAATCATCATGATTAAATTCTGAGAGCTAATTTGAGTCTAGGTGAATTTTTTTTTTTGAAACTAATGAAAAAATAAACAACTTACCGAAGGATAAGACTTCAACATAGAAGATATCACAATATATACAAAAGCTAGAAAGCATGGCCGGTGATTAAGCCGTAAGGCTAATGGTGCTATCATTAATAGAATATTCCCATGAAATACTATCAGGAAGAAATTTCTGAAAAAATCAAAAACTTCTGCAAAGAAGTACCTGTATGCAAATATCATAAGAACGAAATAAGTGCCAAAGTCATAGGAGGAATAAAACATTCAAGTGTACACAAAAAGTGGCAGTTTCCCTTACTATAGAACATACCACAAAACACCAATGTTTGGAGACAGATCTTGTATGGTAAGAATAAAACCATAGGTTCTGCACAAACAACCTGGAAGTTTAGTTACAAGATGTTGAAAAACTAACCATTCCCATGAAGCAAGAAATTGTGACAGTTGACATTTAACAGTTCTTGATAATAATATTAACAAAAAGAGAATAAAAGAAAAATAATATAATTTTCATAATCACAATCAATGTTCTTCAACAGGGCAAGTACAGTAAAACCTACCGCCTTCAACACATGGTAAATGCATTAATTGTCATCACACTACTACATCCAGAATCAATAGATACAAGGGTACAACACTGATGTTGAAAAACATGCATAATACATTTTGGATAATAGAAGAAAATATCATGCATAATATACACCGTAACAGTAAACTGGGAAATGAATGATTTGACTTCCCAAACCACATATTGGTTTTTACTTCAAAATTTCACACTAACAGTAACTAACTACCAGCATTATATGAACAGATAACAGTAATGTGGACCTGAAATTTTCCAAATCTTCCAAATCATCCACAAGGTAGCAGATGTATTTATAAAACTTCTAAATGACTCTATAGTCCGAAATGAACAGAAGTTACAATAACCCAGTACTTTTGTAATTGCTTTGGAGTAATAGTAATGGTGTACAACTATATTTACATGATATTCCATAGATCTTTATTGACTCTTGAAAAAGCTCCCCCAGTCTTTATTCTTCACTTGACTCGCTAACAACAAAGCATAATTTTTCAGCTACTATAATCACAAGCTTTCAAAATGACCATAAAGAAACCTCTGGACACAATATATAAACAAATATGCAGATATGTTTCGGCACTTGCAAAATTGTTGTCAGAAATGAATATTGGTAATAGTATTTAAACAAAACCTTTTGAACAACTCCTGTAGACCACCATACTGTTGGACATATATGCCACAAAGGACCAAGACATAGGATGACCACAGCAAAGTCCAGAACAAAAAAAGCACCACTGGCCTCCATGAGAATACATTCGCCCCCTTTAGCTTATTCTTTGCTTCCTCTTCTGAACAACTATCACTTGGGGTAGAATTGCCAACTTCAAGATTTTTCCTTTGACAGAATAATTTCCTAGGAGGAGCATCAGGACCATATCCCAATAGCAATATCACCTGGAAAAGAGGATAATATATGTATTTACTGGTAGATAAAATATAAATTATAGAAGAGCACAAAGATTTGCAGACTATGTTGAAAATGATATACAATGGGTTTGAGCAACATCATACTGGGATAATAAGGATTGCAGGGTACAGAGACAAGTGTGTAGCCATGACCCACCCAAAAGCTGCCAGTGGAGCTAGTCCTGTTGTACATCAGTACAGTTTCAACATTAGATATATTGAGTTGCTGTTGTCTTAATCACTTAATTACGCAATTTCGTCACAAGTTCTCACTAGCATTTCCAAATTCTAATAAGCCTGCTGCAGAGTATAGCAATAGGAAACCACTCCATTCAAGTGGAAATCAAATGGATGAAGATTTGTAAATTCAATGGCAATGACTACAAATTAAATACTGCTCATGCATGTTATAGAAAATATGAAAAAAAAAAAAAATTAAACATGATGGACATTGAACATCAAAATTGATATCAGATGCGAGGCTCAAGTATATCACATAAACCAGAGGAGTTCTGAAACATAGTCTGTAAGTCAGCTAACTTAATGGCAAAAGGAATATCAGACATCAAGTTAGATAGAAAACACACAAGAAACAATGATTGGTTGGGGGGGGGGGGGGGGGGGGGACTTGTTCCTTAAATTTGCCTAGGATGTTCAGTCTTTAGTACATTTCTCATGTATTATTGGTTTTTCATCACTAAACTGAAAAAGAAAACAAATTTCTTTCTATGCAACACAGCCTAAGACCAAGAAATGTTCCCAGGTACACAGAAAAAGAGTAGAAATAAAAACCATCGAAAAAATTGTTTATCAAAGTCTATTTGTAGAAAAGCAATCCTTCAGCTAAAAAGTGAGATTCCCACTGTCACTTCTCATCAGAACTTCCAGAAGAAGGAAAAACTGACTGTTCTTTTCAGCACACAACACCAAGCCATTTTCATTTTTTTCAATATTAGAGAGCAAATAAATCTTAACCAGAAAACAATCAACAAATATCAATGAAACTTGATAGGAGTGAGTCAGTAGAATCAGTGAAATATCTAAAATTCAGAAATTAAAAACCAAAGGTTATTAGCTGCTTACGTGAACATGCTCCATAAAGTGATAACACAACCATCAAGTTCTCAATTGCAGATGTGGATAGACCAACGCATGCCACTATTGTGAAAGGATTCCATAAGTATACAAGAGCAGCAAAATCTCCTGAAGGGAGAAGCTCTGGAAAAATGAAGATACTATCAAAAGGGATGAAAACAAATTTAAAAAAAGATCCACATCCTGAAGGGACAATAATTGCAAATATCCTGTTTCCTTCTCAGCAACTCAATCAAACACATTTTCTTTATCTGGAAAGAGTGCTAGATATAAAAGTATCATGCTTTTTATCATCCAAACATGAGACTTACACAGCCTTCATCATCCATTTGTTCACAGATACCACACAGACATGTAATTTTATCCACAAGTTTCAACTCTGTAGATAGAACTACAGGTTAATCCTGTTTCAATAAATAAATATATACACATTCTGATGTTGAAACCCTAAATAATGATCAATAATGAGATTCATTTCCTATCCTTTCTTCCACTTCTAATACACTATCCTGAAAAAGGGAAGAAAAGCAAAGCCAAGAGTCAAAAAGGGGCACTCCTACTTCCATATCTAATTGTTAATACTGGTCAGTAATCTTCATGCAAGTACCATGCTATGATTATCTAATAATACAGCATGCAAGAAATTATATATATATAAAAAAACTCTCTTGGAAGTTACAATATATCTTGCAAAGGGTCTTCAAAGTTCAAACTTATACACTAATTTTATTTATCACTTTAAAATAACAAATAAAAATTGGAGAAGCACACCCGACCATAATCATCTGAAATTTAAACAGAAGGGTCACACTTGTAGCACATGCTAACAACCTGAATTCTCTGACAAATTATGAATACCAAGGGATTGCAAGCTTGAACTGTATGCCACCTTGAGTTTTTCACCAGCAGCACAAATAAGCATTGCACTGACCACATCTGCAATCACAAAAACCAAACTATATCCGGAAATGAGTTGATTAATTACTGTTTAACTACTAAGTAAGCAATATACACCAGGAGGAAAACAAGGGTGAAGAACTACATATACAAGATACAATGGCAATCAGCGTTACATGTAAAGATCTTATCGTTTCTTTTTTATGTTGGTGCTACTACACACATGTTTTCTCATCAACAACGACAGATATTACTATTGAGCAACGGAGATCACGGCAGTTATGATTCATAAGCTATGGAAATAAACAAATGAATAGATACTAATTACAAGTAAACGGCGAGGAAAGTTACCTGCATAAAAGATGATCAGGTTGTCCTTCAATTCTGTAGCATCAACAAAGTATTCAAATTCATTATACCATAGGAATTTCAAACTCAGAAATTAAGCAACGAAACAAAAGCTGATACAATTGACATCAGTTACCTTTTAACTGTGAGCGGGCCGAGAAGTGTCAATAACAAAGGGGAACCATGGTACATTGATCCTGGCAACACGAACAAGAGCCTGAGATTCTATTACATAACACAAAAAAATAATAGTGATCGATTAATGAACGAATCTGAAAAAAAAGTGAAGTGAAGTGAAAAACCGGCATAGGGTGACACCGACGACTGCTTCAGCCAGTAACCCTCGGCCACTGCGAAAAGAGAAGTTAAAATTGAGCACAAAGCATTCATGTAGGAATTGAATATATATGAATAGTTGGGGAAGAAGAGCATACGGCGACGGAGGCTGGTGAGGGGGGTGGAGACTTCGGGGCGAGAAGAGAGGTTGAGGTTTTTGGGAAAGTAGAGGAGAATGAGCCTCAAAACAACGGAACCAAGAACGCAAGTCCAGAACCATTGCACCTTCTTCTTCTTCATCGTCTTCGTCTTCAGATCGGAACCGCTTCGCTTGCCTCTGCCTCGGTGTTTTTCGGAGGAAGAGGGAGGACTACCATACGAAACGACTTCTACTGCTGTCGTTCTGCTTCTTTTTTTATTAAGGTTAAATAACCTAATTCATTCCTAAAACTGTGAGAGAGAGTAACAAATTAGTTCAAAAGATAAAAAATTTAACATTAGTCTGACACTCTGACTCCTCAGAGTGTAAAAAGCTAATAAATTAATTTTTATGTAATTTAATAATAAATTAATTTCTAAATTTTATAATTTAATATTAAATTAATCATTATATATTATAATTTAATGAAAAAATGATTTCATAAATTTAATAATAAAATTAATTTATCATATTTTTTATATATTAAAAAACTAAAATTATATTATTTATCTTAAAGGGATACATGTGTGATCACATTTTATATTTTCAAGAACAAATTTTCACCAATTATAATGTCCATTTGCTTTATTCAATTTGGTTATTTCGTTTTCTTTTTGCTTATGTAAATTTGGTTATTTTATTCGTTACACAACATTAATTATTATTAAGGTTGCATGCTTGTGGAAAAGTTATGTCAATAATCTTTAAAAATATATAAATGTTTTTGATTATTTTTTAGGTTAAATTATTGCTTAGGTCCTCTAATTTATTTTTAATATTCAATTAAATCATCTAATTATTCAATTAGGTCATTTAATTATTTAAAATGGTTCAATTGAGTCATTTATGTCAATTAGGTGTTAATGTCGTTAATAAGTCATTTAGGTGACAATTCTTGTTGCTGAAGTGTATTAATATTAGTAACGTGAATTTTATGACGTTGGAGGAGAAAATGTTTTTTCCCCAAATTATGAACACTTAGGGTTTTATTTATGCAAATTTGATTTTGCAAATTTCTCTCATTGGGTTGGCTTGTCCATTAGGGACATTTCTCTATGAGTCATTGCTCAAACGAGCATTTGAGGTCTAGTAATAATAATGAGAGTCAAAGATTTGTCCTTCTTTGTGATTGCAAGGATGTTGCGATTCTATTGTGCACGACAAAATATTTATATCAAGTTATATTATCCTAATGTACACGATATTAAGTCACAAAGAAATATTTGCATTCAATCGAAAGGTCCAACCCTAAGGAAATCTGCCACTAATGCATCCAAATATATACGTGTTCAACATACTCATGAATGTGAACTCTCATAATCTTAAGCGCAAGTTAAATCTATATCAAAATATGTAGGTAATCGTGTTCCCTTCAAATACCATTGTCACGTATACACACACACACACACACAGAAAGAAAGACAAAAATTTTGTAACAAATACTCATTCATGCATATCCTATTGTGCACGATGGTAGAGTGAGATTCTATCGTGCACGACAAAATATTTATATCAACTCATATTATCCTATCGTGCACAATATTAAGACATATATGTAGAAAACAAAGTAGTTCTCGCGGAACGTAATTGATTTAGCTTAGCGCATTATGCAGAAAAATTTGAAAAATCTCATATCAGAAACATTTCGCTCAGCTAAATCAACTTCATTGAGCCAAAACAACCCACGATCTTCGTCTTCGTCTTTGTCTTCTTCACTTCATGGTCTTCTTCTTTTTTCCCCCAATTACTTCAAAAAATCCTAGCCAAACACCCTATGATCTTCTTCTTCTTCTTCTTCTTTGCAACATTGTCTTCTTATTTTCTTAGAGAATTTTATCTACCTCCATCAAAATTTTCACCACAGAGATGAGTAAAATTTCAAAATAACCCTAATAGATTCACACTATGGGTATAAAAGTCAACACAACGTCATTTTATGCCTCATTGAAACAATGTTGACTTGTGCATTAGGATCTACCTATTAAAAAAATGACACATCACTTGGCACATCAGATTGCACTGTTAACTTTAACACTTAATTGACGGAAAGAACCTTTTATCGAACTATTTTAAATAATCAGATGACTCAGTTGAACCATTTAATAATTAGAGGACCTAATTGAATATTGAGAATAAATTAGAGAACCTAAATAATAATTTAGCCTATTTTTTATGACCAACTAATCAAAATTAGGCCATATTAACTCCAAGGTGTTTGATAGAGCCAAAGTTATCTCACATGGATGACATAAATGATCTTATTTTCTCAATCATTGAACAATGTCAATTAGCGATTCATCCTATTTTTATCACAACTCTATGGTGCATTTGGAACAACTGTAATGAAAAAATTTGGCAAAATATGCAGCAACCTGTGATTATTTGCATGTCTTAGGCTCACCATTTTCTTCATGAATGGAATATATCTCAGAATTATAGAATTCCAAATATTAATATTGACGCAAATGTTCCTTATGTGTGACATTCACCTCTTCTCAGGTTCGTCAAATGCAATGTCGATGCAGCTTTCTTTGCCAACAACAACTATTTCTCTGTCAGTATGTGCACCCGCGACAGTCTTGGCAACTTCATAGTAGCAAAATCCACTCTTTCCAATGACTTAGTTAGACTACCAGATGTAGAAACACTGACCATGTTTTAAGCAATATCCCGAACACTCGATCTTGGGCTGCAAATTGTTATATTCGAAACTGGTTGTAAGTACATTATGGATCACCTTTCCAATCCCAAGCCTAGTTCTTTTGACTTCAATGTTATACTCAATAAGTGTAGAACCAAACTTTATTTCTCTCCAAACTCTAGGGTGAGTTTCTCAAGGAGACAAGCAAATATTGCGACTCATAAGTTAGTTAGGGAAGCAATAAGTTATGCTACAATCCAAGTGTTTGACCATGTTCCCTAATGTATTTTTGACTTGTCAAGTAATGAAATGATATAGCTTTCTTTCTCTTAAAAAAAACTCAAAGGTGTTGGTTAATCTAAACCATGTGCAAATTAGGCTCATGACAGCATTTTTTTAAAGTGACTTGGATATATGTTTTAAAATTTAGAGTATAGTAAGTTTATTATACCTTTTGATAGAACAATACATCTTAATATGAAGTAAATTAATAAATTATAGTTTATATGTTACTCCTAAAATTTTTTAGGGTTTAATTTTTATTTTTGTGTGAACTTTAGGGTTTTGATATTATTGATTTTTTAACCAAAGTAAGTAAAGTGGTAACATTTAACTTTAAAATAACTTAACTAATGATATTTAATTGATTTGGTTTGAATTTTGAATTTTTTTTGTCAATCCAAACTAAATTATGATTAAGATCGAATTCATTTGATTTAGATAATATGGTTGTGATAAAAAAATTATACTTGTTCAAGTTTTCATCTTTAACTTTTGTCCATCTTATATTAATGAAATATAAAACTATTTCTTGTTTTTAATGACTAAATATTTATTATATTTAATATCTAATTTTTCCTTTAATTATCACTTTATATTTCTCATTAATTTTTAACTAAAAATATGAAAAAAAATACATAATAAGTATGACCAAATTAAAACACTTAGAAATACTATATAAGATCATAAGAATTTAAAAATGGATAAAAAGAAAAAAGAAAACGAGATAGAATTAAAAAGAAAAGTCTAAGTTAAAAAAATATTGGGTTATTTTTTTTACTGGGGGTTAGTTATGCAGCTAGAAAAAGGAGATAAAATTAGAAGAAAAAAAATCTAGCACTAATATATAAAATATAAAAATAAAAAATAAAACATAATAATTTGTTAGATAATCAAGTCAACCGGAAATAATAAAGGAAAGGAGACTCAAATGAGGTTTGAAAGAAAAAATGAGAAGAAAAATAATAATGTAGGAATAGATTAAGAAAAAATATATATAGACATCTTTATAAAGGTAAGTCCAACATTTTCTCTTCAAATCATGGACAAAAAGTACATCTTAAATAGATATTTGATTAACATGATTTCCACACAGTCTCCTGTATGTCCTGTACGTCTCTTGTATGTTATCATCGAGGAACATTTCTCAATCAATGTATGTTTCATTAACAAATGCACTTTGACACCGAAATACAGATGTGTGACTGTAATAAGTATTTTTTTTACCTTCAATATGAGATACACCTCACACCGAAATCATTAACAAATGCACCTCGATACCAAAATAAAAAGGTGTAACTATAATGGGTATCTCTTACCTTCAATATGATATACACCTCGACACCGAAATAATACTCTTACATGTTTACTTTAGAAACACATAGAGTTAGGACTAATTATTTAGCTACCAAAATAAGACCACCTTAGGCCAAAGGCATTTCAAGGTAAAAAGTCAACCACAACTAATATGAGCACAAGAAAACTTTGATACACCCTCTAGTAAGAGAATATATCTAGGCCGGAAGTAAATTGATAGTGTTTAACTGTAAAAAGATGAAAACTCATCTTAGAAGGAGAAAACACCATCAACAACTCATCTTAGACTTCGAATAATGTCAACATTAAATATCTTAAATGCAACAATAACTTATTACTGTTACAGTAATAATTTGATTTGATTATTATTTTTTTAAATCTCCCAACCCACCTCATGATAACATATTACTTTTTATTAAATTATGATCATATATTAATTTTTTTAAAATCAAATGCATTTTGTGTAAGTTTTTTTAAAGTAAAAAAATTACATATTTTATGGGTAATCCAATATCAATCCATCCATGAAAACAATAACTTTTTGATGTTATTAAAAACAATAAGTTTTGAATTTTTTTCTAATACTCCTATTACATTTTTTTACTAATACTTCTTAAAAAAGGTATGAATTCCTTTGAAACATAAAAAAAAATATTAGAGATAGAGTTTTATCTTTTTCGAATATAATATTTTCTATGGCAATATAAATGGAATTTAATTTTAAATACACTATTAATATAGTTTTTTTTGCTACCAGCTAATTAGAAATGATCTTAGATATGATTTTCAAATGATTATTATAAAATCAATCATTTTAATTATTTTATAATTCATAACAAGATAAAAAGAAAGTCTTAATATTTTCATCATATCCCACTTAAATTCTTATTCATTTACTGTTCAAAGCCTCTCTCTCTCTTATTTTATTGAAACGTAATTACAAAGTAAGTTGGGTGCTTGGGAAAAAAATGAAGAAAAAGTTGGATACTTGGAAGCATTTTGGGAGCATACTTGTTCACCAAGTAGAGTTGAATGCAAAAACCTTAAGATAACCTTGGAAAATAGTGTATATCTATATCATATCATATTATCAGGGAGTTCCAAACACTTTCTCATCGTATTATACTGTTATCCCAGTCCAGAAGAAACTATCCCTCTAAAGGCCCACCCACCTCTCTCTCTCTCTCTCTCTCTCTCTAAGCACACACAACACAACAGCCAAATCCTATTTTTTTTTTGTTTTTTTGTTTTATCAAACAAAACAGAGAAAAAAAAGTTGTGAATTTTGCAGTTGCGTTTCTGTTCCATACAATTTCGATTTCAATGGCGAGGCCTAATCAGGAGGCAGTTGAGACGTTCATCAGCATCACTGGCTTGCCAGAAGCAGTAGCGCTACAAAAACTTGAGGTAGTGTTCTATTCCCCTTTTCTTTCTCGTAATTATAAGAGTGCTTATAGGTTTTAATTGGGATCGAAAGAAAAAAAAAGTTACGGAATTTGAATTTTGAATACTGTTAATCGATCAAAGTTAGGGTTTTATGCGTTGTTCCATGACTTCAGTTATTTTTTAATTATTTATTAGTGTTTATTGCTTTTTTTTGTAAATTTTGCAAAAGATGATCGATTTGCGTACCATGTTCTTTCTCTTGGTGAAATTTGCAGTCGTAGTTAATTGATTTTTTTTTTCTTTTTCAAATATATGGATAGATTGTTAATATTTGGAGGGTTTGTAGTTAGTTTTAGAATGTTGGTTTTACTAAGAGGTACAATTTAAGTGCTGATAAGGTGAAGAGCTTGATCTTACCACTGCAATTTTCTCCTTCTTCTTTTTAAAAAAAAATAAATGATATGGGGTTAAAAATGGCAGTGCAGACAGGCATCAGCCTTAAGGCAATACGTTAAATGCTAGTTCTTGTAGATGAGCAATGAGGGCCACCTAACTTTAATATGCTTTGAAAGTTTTGTGGCATATATTATGACCAAGCTGATATGGGTCTCTAGTTTAGCATTTGTCTGACCTCTCGGATGATAATTGATCAGATGCTTACACATGAGCTCTTAGAATCTTATTGCTTATTGCAATAAGATTTTTTTTATAAGTGATCCATTACTCTTATGCAAATTTTTGCTTCTAATTGGTCTACAAAGATTTTCTGATTGTTATCCTTTAAACTGGTATCTGGTGACTGGTTTATTTGTACGGAACAAGTTATGTTTAGTTTATGTAATTAAGACTTGATACATTTTCAGTTATATATCTCCTCTTCATTTGTAAATATTGTTTCATGTCAGGAGCATGGTGGTAATCTCAATGAAGCAGTCAATGCACATTTTAGTGAAGGTGACAGAAATCTAACAACCGGGTATACGTTCTTTTCCATTAGTAAGCAAGTGATCATTGGGAAATGCAACTCGTAGTGTTATTACTGTTTGCATGCTAAATCTGTATTTTTAAGTGTTTGATATTTGATTTTATTCTTCCATGGCCAGCTCTCACAACAGCTCTGCTGTATTTCCTCAAGATGATTTCATGGATATAGATGACCAACAAGATGCAGAAATTCCCAGTAGAATTCCACCACTACTTCCAGCTTCGGCAGCAAACGTCAATCCGTTTTCTCTTCTTGATCCAACAATTAGGAGAGGTATATTTGGTACTCATTTCGATTCAACAGTTGAGGCACCGTTTGTTACACATCCAAGAGAGGTAAGGGAGATTCCTATAGAGGTTAAGGATGGTAGTCAATCCACTCCTCAAGCTGGTCATGTTCCATCCATTGAAGATGTCACTGGAAATGTTGACGCCCATGGTCCAGATATCCATGGGACTGTCATAATTGATGAAGAAGATGATGAAAATATTCCACCTGCCCAGATTGCACATCAAGATGAGCAAACACACAAGATCTTGGCTGACACTTCACTCAATAGCAGTGCTAGACCCAGTGCTCCTGCATCTGAGAATTTGCCAGATTATAGCAATGACATAGAAGAAGAAATGATTCGTGCAGCCATTGAGGCTTCTAAACGGGAGGCTGAGGAAAATTATAGGAATCACAAACTTGGCAGACAAATTGTACGAGTATTTCTTGATTGATTTTCTTATGCTTCTTTACACATAATGCTTGTATTAGTATTTATTTTTCCACTTGGTGCAGGACTTAAGTGAATCAGGATCACAGCCAAGGCAATCTTATTTGGAGGATCCTGAGCTTGCCCATGCAGTTTCATTGTCCCTGAAGGTATCCCTCTAATTTGTATTTTCTTATTCCTTTACATAATCATCTCGAGGAAATTCACCAGTGTGTTATCACAAGGATTGACTGATAGACCAGAGCTTTGACTTTGACTTTTCTTTTTTGATACTGTAAATTTCAAACCTGGATTGCTTCTAACATGAAATGAGTCCAGACAGCTGAGCAAGAAAAAGCATTGCAAGTACAGGGGGGAGATTCTGGATCACCAACAGCAGGGCCATCTAAGTTATCAGAGGCTGGACTAGGGGAAGTGACATCAAATGGCAGGTACATTATCTCTTTCTTTTTGCTACTTGTGCATCTGTATGTATCTGTTGTACTCTGCTGCATTGACTACTCTGAATTCAGCATTTTCCTTCAAGGTATTTTGTCTTGGATTGTTAAATCTGAAAGGGGCAAGTATGGTCATTCTAGATTGCAGGCAGGAAGCTTGTCATTTCATGATGAAGCTGAAGATGTAGAGGAGCAGCCACTGGTTAGGAATAGATCTAGACATACTTCTTCAGGATCCGCAGGATTGGGCAAAGATGTTGAACTTGCTGAGGCTAGCACACTACCAAGCACAGCAACAGTGACTGCAACACAGGATAGCAGTAATCCTCATCATAATGGAAATTCCTTCCCAGATGAGGTATAGGTCTTCACATTATCCTTTTCAAAAAGGATTAAAACTCTGTTATTACTTGCCATGTCTCAAATTTTCCCTGCCTCCCAATTCTCAATTTTTACTAAAATAAAATTGCAGTGGGGTGGCATTTCTTCAGAGGAGCATGATGAAGCAGTAATGCTAGAAGCTGCAATGTTTGGTGGAATTCCAGAAGGGACTGGGTATCACTATGGTTATGCACCACATGAGTTTATGCAAAATAGGGGTTTCAATCCCCGGCCCCAATATCGCCCTCCTTCACCATCACTGGCAGCTCAACGCTTGATAAGGGAACAGCAGGTGTGACTTATTTCGTAAATAGGTCAGAGTTGTAGATCGTAGATGGTTTAATTGTAGCTATTGCTGTCTCTGTTTATTTATGCAGGATGATGAATATCTTGCATCGTTACAAGCAGACAGAGAAAAAGAATTGAAGGCCATGGAGGAAGCTGAGGCTGCTCGTGAAGAGGAAAGACGGATAGCAGAAGAATCTCGCAGGAAATTACAGGAAGAGCAGGTAGTGCGTTGTAACTGATTGCACCCTTTGCATAAATCCCTCCCACCTTGGTGCTGATTGGAGTTTATTCCTAGTCTTCACACTCTAGAAATGACTTTATAGCTAAATTGCTAGTGTTGTAATTAATTTCCTTTATTAACTGTGTTTGGAAGTCCATTAGATCCACGTCGAACAGAAGTTTTACACTTTCCAATGCACAAATTGAGAAGCAAGGTGCATGTTGGATTGATGTTGAACGTGGATTTGGTTGAACCCAATTGATATCCAAACACACAGTCATTGACACCTATCCCTTTATAAGGCATTAGTTTCCAATATTGTGTCATCTAAAGAACTGATCAACTGATTATTTCCATTGAATTTGAAGAGAGAATGTCAGTTAAAATTATAGACACTTTACCCAGTTTTGGAAAGTTAAAAATTTTCAGGTATTAAAAGTGGAATTTTGATTGGCAATGACAGCATTAAGAACTGCCCCACACTTGGTCCATGAAAAAAATTGTATTCTATATTGTATTCTTTTCTTGATTTCTATCCTGGATATGTTGCCTTTTGCAAATACTAGCTCTGAATTCATAATTCCCTAGGGAAAGAAAGTAAACTCCTGTTTCCAAGTTGCTTACTCTTGCATTTTGCATTAATTGTGTCAGGAATTGGAAACAAAATTAGCAGCCAAAGAAGTCTCACTACCACCAGAACCATCCTCAGACGATGATAATGCAGTGAACTTGATGGTAAAAATGCCAGATGGCAATCGTCGTGGACGTCGATTCCTAAGATCTGATAGACTACAGGTGATGGCCTGTTAAGTATGCTTTCCCCCCTTTTCTTTTGGTGCATACTTATGCTAATGCTTCTGCAAATTTTCAGTCTCTGTTTGACTACATAGATATTGGTAGGGTGGTGAAACCAGGCAGTTACAGACTGGTGAGAGATCCCATTGCCTTTCAGTCTTGTTATTCCTGCTCTTAGTTATTGATACTAATTATTCAGGGAAATGATTAATTTGTACCGTATATTTTTATTCGTGGGATAGGTGAGACCATATCCTAGGCGTGCTTTTAGTGATGGAGAAAGTGCTGCGACATTGGATGAACTTGGCCTAACCAACAAGCAAGAAGCTTTGTTTTTAGAGTTAATCTGATGCCTTGATGCAGTTTGCTACAAAACAAGCTGTTGAAGTCTTTAGTTTATTAAAAGTAAAATATGTATCACAATACACAGACGGATGTGGCATTTTAGTTTTAAATATGGGTTACTACTGTTTGGGTGATGCAATTTATAAATTTACAGATCTATAAAATCAACATACAATACCGTCAGAGCTTTACTTGTGATGACTAAATCGTTATGGCGAATGTTTTGTATATTTTGCGGTAGGATTGAAATAATTCCTGATTATTGATTAATGAAATTGCAACTATCATTTTCGCTTATTTGCCTCCCTCCCCTCCTTTTGCAAAGAGCAACTTCAAGTTAAAGGGTACTTGTGTTTTATTAATCTGTTTTTGGTAGAAAAAAGGTTTAGCTTAATTGTACCATAATTAAAGTGAAGCATCTGAGACTCAGTTGCCCATTTTGAGACGCAATTATTAAGAAAAGAAAAGGTTTACTTGTACCATAAGATGGATTACTTACTACACCATGTGAGACGCAATTCTGCAACTCAAAATAGTGGCAGGAAAGTTGATTAGAAGCCTAAAAATTCATAGAGATTGTACCTTGTGTGTCTATTTAGGCTTATTGGTGCCATACAAAAGACAAGTGCTACGAACTCTATAGCTTACCACTAGCTACAAGAAACAACACCCTGCTAATGTTAATCAAGTTTTTGATCCTAACAAGCCTGCACAATTAATAGTTCAACGATATCAACAACTTATGTCATTATTGCATAATCAAGTCTATGGTGCTTCTATGCATGCACAATCTCTGAGCGGTTTAGGATCCTCAAGTATGGTTCCGTCAATAGCCCAGTTCTTCTCTTAGCTCCCACAGTTAGTTTACTGGATTTGAAAGTTTCCATTCATATCAATTGTTTTTTTTTTTTTTTTTAATGAGCAAAGAGAAAGGAAATTCATAAACAAGGTATGGGGGGTACCAAATCCCATGTACAAGTACAACATATATGAGCCACATGAACCATCCAGAAATCCAAATGTGATATTATATTTAGACTAAAATATGTCTATAATTTCTAATAAATATTTAAATTTTGTGTTTGTTTCTTGATAAAATAAATTTTTTATTTTTGGTCATTGACACTTTTTTAGTTTATGATAAATGAGTGATTTTGTGTTTGTTTTATGATAAAATCGTTTGTTATTAGTCCCTTTGAAAAAGGCTAATAACAAATGATTTTTTTTATTAGGGAATAAATACAAATTTCGCTAATTAAAAAAGTATTAAGAACCAAAAATAAAATTATCTGTTTTGTTTTGTTACAGATTCAATACAAGATTTTGTTTTATCAAAAAATAGACATAAAACTTGGATATTTATCAGGACCCAAAATATATTTTAAACTTATATTCATATTGGGAAGATAATATAAAATACTAATAGATAACCATATGGATCGATATAAAAATACGTACATAACCATACAAAGTAACCCATCTTCCCCCACTGTCCACTGTTACTTGACAACCTCAAAGGCCAAACTAGACTTCCTAATGCATATGGCCTTTTCTAGGGTGATGACATTTTCAGGCTACAGGAAACCACCCTTGTTTGCAAAATGCTTTTTCTACATAACAGATTAAAAGGGTGACTTTAATATTTTAGTGGATTAAACATTGGTGTTGCTTATTTTGTTAGGTTTGACCTTGATTTCAATTGTAAAATTGAACACTCGATTGATACTTTTATAATCTTGTTCGCTCGCTCTCCTTCCTTGACAACGATAACCAATTTTTACTCCCCTGATCGTTCTTGACAGTCAGTTAAAATTTAAATAGAGACAAAAAGTCGATAGGTTAAAGAAATGAACATTAGTATATACAAAATACTAATTTGTGTAATAAATATGTCACTTCATAGTCTAACAAATTTAAACCATTTGATGTATACAATCCTCTCATGCAAACTTATAAGAATGAAAATTACTTTCAAAAAAAATAAAAAACTATTTATTCAATAAGATGAAATGCTTGACAAATATAATAATTAAGTACAAAAAAAATTATATATGCACATAAAATAGTAAGGAAAAATATATTTGTACAATATTTTTGTATAAATTTTATACAACAAAAAAAATAAAGAAAGGAAAATATATAATAAATGTTTGATATAATAAAAACAAGTAAATACAAATATAAATAATACAAAAACAAATGATGTGTCACAACCTTCGTCCACACAATTATTTTGGGCTCATCATTTCTTGTAAGGAGAAAGGGATTGTTTAGTCGAGAGGAGGGAAGAGGGGAGAAGAGAAGAGAATAGGTGAGAAGGGAAAAGAAAAAAAATAGAGTAAAAATGATAATGATTTGATTGGAGAAAAATATTTAACTTAAAGTGATTTATAAGTAAAAAAAATAAAAGAAGAGAAATTAATATTAGATAAAAGTATATTATTAATTATTTTTGTTATTAATAAAAATATTATTAGCAGCATTATTTTTATTTATTTATTTATTATTATTATATTATTATTTATTATTATATTAGAAAACGTGAGAAAGTGAGTAGGTAAGACACCACCAACTTCTATAACAGAACATTGTTTCTGTTCAGAAATTGTGTATAGCCTTCTATATTTCCTTCCTAAAGTCTCCTCCCGTTAGTGTTCCTTAAAGGTTGCGAATGCAGTATTTCTTGTAAAGATTAAATCTAGTTATTTTAAGTAGGGATATATGTGTAAAAAGATAATAATATTATTATTATTATTAGCATTATTTGATTGTTATTTATTATTTTTATTTTAATATTTTTTATCATATTAGAAAACGTGAGAAAGAGAGTAGGGAAGACACACCCAAGCAACAATATATCAATTTTTGTTCAAATCTTCTCCGATCTTCTCAAATTAAAGTGAATAATTTTAATTGTGAGACCCATTATTTTTCTTTTGAAAATTTCGATTCTTCTATGCACAACCAAATCATGCATGCTTTCCAAAATCATTTGAAATCCTGATCAATTCTTACCCTTTCTCTCCTTTTCATCGGTATCAAATCATCCCTAAAAGATGAATATGGATGGTATAACGTCACTCTTCCCCTATTAATTTATTTTACACTAGTTTTGGTACATAAAATCCACGTTCATTCATTTTTTAGCATCTAACGTTGAAGAATTATGCAAAGTAACTTTATTTTGTTGCTTAACTATACATTATCTCATTATTTAAATTATACTTTTGATAGATTTTTTATGAGGATTAAATTTTCGTTATAATATAACATTGAATAACTAAGAAATATTAAACAAAAAAATAAATAATACAATAAAATTAAAATAATGATAACCTGATTACCATTTTTAGGATATAAGTAATTATTCTTCTCACTTTTTAAACACCAAAATAACTAGAGCAGTCAAGTCGCCATCAATGGTCAACAGGAGGTGGAGAATCCAATTCCAGGACCTTCTCGACTTGTGCGCCACGTGTCCCACGAGACACGATGATGACGATGAAATATACTCTGCAAACTGTACTTATGAAAAATGAAAAGTTGTGTTTATTTAATTCAGAACTATGATCCTTCATACAGCCGAAAAAAATGCAAGACGATTTTTCTTTTTTTGAGAAAAGACGGAATAATTTATCATTTACACACACACACACATATATATATATATATGATATCAATTGAATAGTGTTTTTGTGTAAAGAAAAAATCAGTCTTACGACTTTGAGCTACGGAGATGCTTTTTTTTTTTTTTAATAAAAAGAAATTAGCTCAATTTTGGTAACAGAAAAATGAAAAAAAATTGTAAAAGTAATTTGATTATAATTATAGAATGTAAAAGTAACGGTCGAGTGAACGGGTAATAGGGGACAGTACGTTCGACGTGGCACGTGAAAAGTCTCAGTGTCATGAATATCCGTACACCAACCCCCCTTACCAACGGTCATATTTCAGCGACATCCCACAACGGTCATAAAAGTCCTAACCTCTGGGCCGTTGGATCTAAATCGAACGGTGCAGGAGCAAAGTGTTTCCCTCCCCTTTGGCGAGCATGTTGTCATCATCATATTCCTATCTTTTCCTCCAATGCTGGTAAATCAAACCACTCGTAGGCCCAGACGAGAAGAGGGGAACTACTACCTACGGTGATGGAGACAGTGCTCGTGGAGTGGTGAAGAAGAAGAACAAGAAGAAGTGAAGTAGAAGTAGAACAAGAAAGAAGAAGAAGTGTATACCACAACATGGTGTGGTGGGGGAAGATCGCACGTAGTTGTGTTATATAAAGCAGCGGTAAAGGTTTGTGTTATCTTTTGGGTAAGTGAGAGGGGGGGTGGGGGGGTTTCTTGTTTCAACCAAATGCAAATGCATGTTTAAAAAGTGTGCATATTCAGAGGTGGGGTTTCTGGCTTTTGTTGCTTCACCCGCTGCAAATGAAATGACGGACTTGTTCAACGTTTCCACTGCTAATATGGCTTTCACTATTTCTCCTCAGGACTACTTCTATTACTACTACTACTTCTGCCACAAATTCCAAGGTGTATGTTTCTGTTTCTCATCCCTTCTTCTTAGCAAACTAAAAACCACAACGTCACACTACTACTACTACTTCCTAATGTCCCTTGTTTGAACTCTTTTGGAATCCGATGATCGCTTTCATGTGCTAGCTAGCCTAGACCTTTTCCATTACTATTCTTTCATTCTTTCCTGCATATAATAACAACAACTGCACATTCTTTTGTCATTACATTACATTATTATTTCCCCACTTACAGATTCAATATTCATTTAGGAAAAACACTTCGAATTTCTAAAGATAAAAAAAAAAAAAACCCCAACCAACCACAGCTCTTGATTGTTCATTTTCTCTGTTAAATTAAATTCATCGGATTCCTCTTTTGTTTGACATAAAAGAATTCGTTAGAAAGAAAGTTTTCACACACTCACATAGATTGTCACACACTGCATTTTAGACACAACACAAGGAACCGTTTTGTTGCATAGTTAATCAAATTAATTACTAGATAATAGAGAGAAAAGGGAAGGGAAAAAGAAGCAGCACATAGCATTGGGGTGAGTGAAGCAGCAAGCGGCGTTACAAAAACCCTCAGACGATGTTGGCTGGGTGTTCTAGTTCGACATTGTTGTCACCGAGGCACAGATTGAGGAGCGAAGCATCAGCACAGTTTCAAGCCTGCCACTTCCAGCTACCTTCTTCCATGAGCACGCAGAGATTGGACCTGCCATGCGCCACCACCACCTTCACACGCAACAACAAAGACACCACCTCTTCACGCTCTGTTCTCTCAGTGGATCAGAAACCAATCGAAGCCAAGACCAGCACCTGTTCTCTTAAGCAACACATTCGACTCCCACCTCTGGCCATCACTGCAGCACCATCATCATTGGTGGAAGACTCCATCAGTAAAGACAACAACAACAACAACAAAAAGAGTTTGAAGAGGCTCGCGGCGGAGCACCAAGACGATTCTTCCTTCACCAACAACATAGCCAAGAGGAAGAAAAAGAGTAGCAGCACCGAGGGTGATTGGTTTCAGCCTGATGTTGTTGAGACTACTTTAGGAGGGTTTAACAACAACAACAACAACACTTCACTTGTTTCTTTCTCTTCAGAGGAAGACAGGGTTTGTTTTGTTCCTTCTGAAGTGGTGTCTCATTCTGCACCTTTCCCTTTAAACCCTTGGCTGGAATCATGCGTAACAAAGATCACAAATTTCGGCGAGGGTAGCCACCGTCCTCGCCACCACCACCACAACGATCATGCCTCAGGCTCAGTCTCCAACGATTCCTCGGAGAGCCAGAGCCTGAGGCTTAACGACAACGTTTCAGAACACGAAATGGGAAACGGTTCAGGGAACCCTTATTACCATCACCACGAGGTGGAGACAGGGGAAGACGACAACCACCACGGGTTCGAGCTCGTGAGTTTGCTCACCGGCTGCGTCGACGCCATTGGATCGAGAAACGTCACTGCAATCAACCACTTCATAGCAAAATTGGGTGATCTTGCTTCCCCCAAAGGAACAACCTCCATAAGCCGCATTTGTGCTTACTTCACAGAAGCATTAGCCATCAGAGTCACGAGGCTCTGGCCTCACGTTTTCCACATCACCACCACAACCACTTCTCGCGACATGGTGGAGGACGATGAATCCGCTACTGCTCTGAGACTTCTCAATCAAGTAACCCCAATTCCCAAGTTCCTTCATTTCACATCAAACGAGATGCTGCTGAGGGCCTTTGAAGGCAAAGACAGGGTTCACATAATAGACTTCGACATCAAGCAAGGCCTTCAATGGCCAGGCTTGTTCCAAAGCCTAGCTTCGAGGTCCAACCCTCCGACCCACGTGAGAATCACAGGGATCGGAGAGTCAAAACAGGACCTGAACGAAACCGGCGACAGGCTTGCAGGTTTCGCTGAGGCCTTAAACCTGCCCTTCGAGTTCCACCCTGTGGTGGACAGACTCGAGGACGTGAGGCTGTGGATGCTCCACGTGAAGGAGCACGAAACGGTGGCTGTGAACTGCGTTTTGCAGCTTCACAAGACACTCTACGACGGAAGCGGAGGAGCCTTGAGGGACTTCTTGGGTCTAATCCGCAGCACGAACCCCAGCGTTGTCGTGGTGGCAGAGCAAGAAGCAGAACATAACCAAACCAGGTTGGAGGCAAGGGTGTGTAACTCGTTGAAATACTATTCGGCATTGTTTGATTCCATTGACGAGAGTGGGCTTCCGCAAGGGAGTGCGGTGAGGGTGAAAATAGAAGAGATGTATGCTAAGGAGATAAGGAACATTGTTGCTTGCGAAGGAAGGGAGAGGGTGGAGAGGCACGAGAGTTTCGGGAACTGGAGGAGGATGATGGTGGAGCAAGGAGGGTTCAGATGCATGGGTGTTACTGAAAGAGAATTGAGCCAGAGCCAGATGCTGTTGAAGATGTATTCTTGCGAGAGTTACAGTGTGAAGAGACAAGAGAAGGAAGGAGCAACAGGAGTTACACTTAGTTGGTTGGAGCAACCTTTGTACACTGTCTCTGCTTGGGGGCCTGTTGATGCTGCTGCGGGTACCTCGTCCTCGTTTTCTCAGCCAAGTTAAGTTGATTTCATTTGTGATTGGTGATTCTTTTTCTTCATAATACATTCCTTCAGAGTATGATATACAGGGGAGAGTCGAGAGTACAAGAGTATTATTCTTTGTAGGTAGGGAAAATTGTCATTATTATTATTCTTTCATTCTTTGTTGCAGATAAGAATTTGCTAGCCCAAAGATTAGTTGGTGCAATTTGTATCAATACAGTAATTGCCTTCTGTTCTTTATTTTTATTATTATTTATAGTCCTGATGATGTCTAGATGATATATTTCATACATTTTTTAGGTCAATTTCTGATCATTGTTTTATTCTTTGTTATGTAAGCTGAAATTCTTTCCCAAGTCCTTGTGATTGAAATGAAATGAATGAATTCAGTGATTTGTGTCCCCTCTCTCTGGTTTCTATGTAATTATATTTTCCTATTTGCTACTACGCCATGTCGTATCTGTTTCTCATTTTGCAACAACGCTTCGAGGCAAAAAAATAAAGACTCTGCTGCGCTTCTATCAAACATTTTGCCCAACTTTTCACTTTGTTAGATTTGGGACAGAAATTGAGAAGAACTAAAGTGTAATGGAAAGAAATAAAATTTCTCTTGTTCGACTCTGTAATGTATCATGTGAAACAAAAATTAATTTTTTTTTTCAAAAAGTAAGGAAAAATTATCTATTATAATTAAAATCAATAATCACCCTCAACAAGACCTAAGTAACTTAAGATAGTTTTTCGTTGATGTGATGACTAAAAGTTTATGAAACTTAATTTTTTTTTTAATTTTATTTTGAAGTAAATTGAATGATAGATCATAGATGTGAAAAAAGAATGAAAAAGACGAAGTAATTTACCCGTAAAGTTATTATGAATGATCACTTTCCTTTGGTCACAATTTTATTAAAAATTTATAGAAATTGATAATTAAAGCAAGTGAATGGCATTGGCCCTCAAAGTTTATTTTGAGCATTTGAAATGATAAGATTTTATTGAAAAAAAAAATATTTATTATAATTTTGTACCTTTTATGTAAAAAAATATAGATTTTAATAAAATTAATGATAAATGTACCTTAATACACAATGTCACATAAAGAAGAAAAATGCAATGTTATCACTTCTTATAATTTTTTACTAGATTTATCCTTTTAAATGCTTATCTTACACCTCTTGTTTGCTAATCTTATCATAATTGTTCTTTAAATCCTATCTAAAATTTATTTTCATTCTATCTTGATTGTTCTTTAAACTCTAATTTTGAAGATCATCTTCACCTCATTTTCATTATATAATACATTTCTTGAATATGTGTGTGTAAAGAAAAAGGATATAATGGGTAATTAAAATATAAAAGGGGGAATGTTATGTACTTAGTAAAAATTGGAGGTTTAAATAGCAAGTTCTTTTCTTTTTTGTCTTCGATGAATGCCATTGGGCTTTCTCTTTCTCTCGTGAATACCACTGAAAAAAAATCACAATGTCTTTATAAAATTAGTTATTAAATTTAAAATATTAATGATGTCAACAAAAATTGACAAAAAAAATCATTCACAAACATAAATGGTAAAAAAAACAAAAAAATAATAGATCAGAATAATATTTTAGCTTAAAATGTTTCACCCACCTATGACATATCCATGTATCTATTGGCAAGGAGCACGGTACTGAGATCTTCAATAGGAGTTGTACCTTTAACTTGAGCGTACAATCTTTCGGGAATCATCTGATAAAAATGAATTGTGTAAACTTTTAAGTCCCTTAAGAAAATAATAAGTAGAATATATAAGTTATTATTAACTATTTTGAGACAATTTATGAAAATCCTGTAAAAAATTGTATCAATAATAATTTTCTTCTTTGTATATATAACAAAAAAACTCTTCTAGATTATTTGAAGCAAGCTACTAATAATATCCCAATGGTTGGGCAATCATCAATCTGTTAACTCTAGTATTCGCCGCTGATGTCTGCATCATTTCTAAGCAGGAAATGATACACTAAAGTTTGTTGTCTTTCACATCTTTTTGTTGTCACCACACATTCTAATGAGAGAATATTCTTTTTCCCAGTAAGGTGAACAGAATTAGGATTGGGAATTATTATGTTGATGCTGAGGAGCTTTTAGTGGTCATTTTATTCAGATTTTTTTGTTATAAAAGATATTTTGATTGAAAACTAATGATTGTGGTACAAGTTTTACTTTGAAACATGCAATGAATTGGCCGCTTTGTTTCCTCATTGTATCATGACAGGCAAATGTCAAAAAATTTAAAATACATTTACGATTAATGTATCTAAAAAAATTAAATATATGTGCTCCCTCCCCACTGTTAAGCCGAACATGTCAAATGCATTTTGTTTTCAGTCTTTTAAGCTTTATTTGTTATTTTGAGTTGAGGTTGAAAGATTCTGTATCTTCTCAATTTCAGTACAGCAATAAGCTTCTTAAATATGCAGTTTCAAACTGTCATTCAATATTATGCCTATTTTCTAAATTCTTTTGGGATCTTGGACATGAATGAATACACTAGCTAAGTTATTATCTAAAAATTTGAAATTTAAGAAGATAAGATTGAGAATGACAAAAAGATTTTATTATCACTCAAATCAAATAACTGATTATCCGTAGTGTTAAAATATAAATATGAAGTGAAGTCTTATATTCCATAAGAATAAAATTATTGAACACTGTATAAATGAATATGACTCAAATTTTGAATATTAAGATTTTGATTAAAATGTTTATTACTTTAATGTAAATTTTTTTTATTTATTATTGAACATCTGAAACACCGTGTAACTGTAAATTATTTTTGAATAATTTTAATAAAAGAATACACATGTTAATTTAATTTAATAAAAAAACTTTAAAAGTAGTATATGCCGCAAAATGAGAAAAATAGGACTCAAATATATTATAAAAAAAATTCATGACAACCCACCGAAAGTGACATACACCACTGAGCAAACATCAAATTTTAATTCTAAGTTCGATCGTTGATGTCTGCATCAATATTTTTGAGCTGGACAAGATACACAAAGACTTGTCCTCCTTTATTTCTTCCTTTGTTTTGTCACCACTCGTTCCATCATGTGAGAATTTTTTCTTCTGGTGGGGAGAATAAGATAAGGGACCAAGATAAGGACAGGGGAACTTGTCATTGATCATTGAATCAGATTTTTTTGTTACACATGGAGAGGTTATAGTCTGAAAGATATTTTGTCCGAAGGCTAATGGTTATTTATGAGTAAGTTTTACTGTTTTAGTAAGCAACAAAGTGAAATTTTTAGTTATACATGCAGAGGTGATAGTCTTAAATATGTAGAGTGAGTTTAAAAATAAGTAAATCAAATTTCCCAATTTTGAAAACGTCTGCACATAAGTTTCACATATTAAAACAAATTAACTTGCTTAATTTAGACAAATAATTGTGATTGGATTAGCCTGATATTAGCGCAACTTAAAAATGTTTACTAGTCACACTACAACACAATAATATATAAAAATGATACTACTTCATAAGCCGATAATTTTACATATAAAAAAAATGAAAAGTTTTACATATAAAATATAAAAAATGATAAGTTAAGAAAATTGAAAGATTTGGAGGGAGGGGGCTCAACGAAGATGTAGCTTCGTCTCTAATTACAAGTGAAGTATGATACGTGATACACAATAATTTATTGCATCTATAAGGCACGAATCAAGGGCATGAAATGCAACAATTGTATGAAATGCACACATCACATTCATTAAAAGTATGCAATTATTCGTGCCTTAAACTTCTACTTTTTCATATGATGATGCATTTCTTGCATTACATAATTCTACGTAATGACAGTAAAAAGACAAATTGTATGTAATGTACATATCACATTCATTAAATTTCATCATATCATTCTCGAATCACCTAGAATTCTCTTTGTGATACATTTGGCGTTTGGACAACCTTGAATTTTTTTATAGATCCAAGACAGATCAAGGGTATCTTTATAATTAATAGTGATAGGTATGAGAAGATGTAAAATACTAGTAGGAGTATTAATTAAGAGACAATTATTCTACCTGCTTTTTTATTCACATATATAGTTATTATATATACTTAAAAAGAGTTTTAGTCACTAGCCACTCCTTATTGGTGGGCATCCTTGCTTATGATCCTATCTATGGACACCTACCCGTAACGTAAGCCCGCAAATCCAACCAAGTGTTGTGGTCTTGTGGAGATGAGTCATACACGTTAATCTAAGTTTTTTCTGTTTTGCACGAATGGTCTTAGTCTTTGGTTAAGCACTCAAGGAATGTTCTTTTTTAAGCGGACTAAACCATGAAAGTTCTCGAATTTTCAGGTTTTTTTTTCATATTTTGATTTGTATATTTATCTTACTATTTTTTCTAGAACAAATTACGTTCACTCTTCTCCTGTGTTTATAACTTATTATACTTACACTTCCTCTGTAAAAACTCTATGACACTTTCTTAGTATTTTCTGTTAATTGGCGGTGTTTATTTTTTTTTGAAAGATCCAAATAATCCTTCTTAAAAGGGGTTCCAATAGTAAGGATGGATGCGAGGTAAAAAACAAATGTTATCTGTTCCAAGCCCTCAACACCTGCTGACCTACCCCTTTTTTCTCTTTGCACCGCAATCCCAACCTTCTACCTCAGACCTCCATAACCACCGCTGCCGCCACCGTGCTACCCAATCGGCGTCGCCTACCGCTCAACCCCATCACCAGCGTCACCAACCAAACCACCACCAACCTCGACGAAGTTTCTGGGTATGCCTTGGATTCCTTCGTTGAAGTTGCACAAGTTATGTTCTATAAGAAATCATGTGCCCCTTGAGTAAGACTAGGAGAAGAGGAGGGCATAAGTGTCCTATAATTCCATTAAAGAAACGTGCAATTCTATTCCATCCTAACTGCCCATCAATACAATATTAAATTGCTTACATTCATTGCACTTGTATCAGTAACCAATCAAATTTCTCTACATTGCATATATAATATTCCACTATATATCCTGCATTTAATACATTTGATTCCTCCATGCAAAATGTAAGCAAAACCACGAGCATGTAGTCTTCTCCCTTCGCAAACCCGATCCAGAGGCACATAAAAGTAATATTCATTCCTTTATACAAGCCCCGGGATTCACATACCATTGAGCAAAAGAGTAAACAAAGTTACTATCATAACTCTTGATCCATGACCATGAATTAATTAAAATGTCTTGCTTGATACCCTGCTTGTGAAAAGTTTTACCTCTGAATATGATATTGTTTCTTGTAGTCCATAACACCCAAGAAATGCAACCTCACACACTCCTCCATCTATCACTGGTTCTCTTGTTCACAAAAAGAATCAAGTACTGCAAAAAATGCATCCTAGCTAGCTGAAGCTGGAAAAATTGTCTTTACCTTAAACCACCATTTCCAAATATCCATCACTAGTGGACAAGTGAAAATAACATGTTCAGATAACATAATTTTTTAAAAATAAAAATAAATTTCATTTTTAAAGTTTATTTTTCTTTTCTTTTCATTTATAACAATAAAAACTATCCACGTTTTTTTCCCCACTTCTTTCAGAAGTAAAATACTGTAAAATAATGGGGCCATATAGTTACCACTTACCAGTGTTACCTTGTTGGATGATGGGAGTTTTTTGTTTTTCTTTTTCGGTGCTTCAATATATATAGGAAATGTTATTTATCTAATTGAATTGTACGGAGGAATGGCCACGGATACTAGTGTCTGGTTTTAGTTGCATATAGTATATAAACTGTAGCTGTCAGCTTTATGAGTTGTAAAATGAAATTGTGGAAGAGGCCGGTGCCGATATAGATTAGGCAGAGGATAATAATTTAAAAAGGACAAAAGTGGTGGTGGAATAGGGAATTAAAATACCATATAAATGGAATGAGAACCAGATTTAGCATTACCTACCAAGAATACACATCATTATATAAAAAATATTTCTTGCTTAGCCCGTTTGCCGAAAGAATGGAAAATGAATAGTCTATCTGTGTCTGTTCTATCCCGTGTGGTAGTCATTCTTAATTAAGGTATCCAAGTAAATATCATTCAGTCTAGTATAATATTAATTTTTTATACTGTTATCATTAATTTTTAATATCTTTAAAAGCATGTTTGACTTGGAAAAAATAACTACTAGTTTCCAATATTATATTTTATGCTAACCCCTTCAACGAAAAAACGACAACCATTATCCCGATTGTTACCTGTTTTTGTTGAATTACAGTAATTATCAATAATGAGGCATGTTTTTAATATTTATTAGTTTTATTTTTTTAATATTTCTTATCAATATTTTTTAATCATTGTAGTTAAAGTCTTAGACTTTTGGGTGAAAATTTGAGATATCTCACAAGTTATGAGATTAACATTTAATATGAGATTTAGTCATATTTAAATTCATGGTCTCTTTTAAAAATGTATTATGTGGGATCATAATTCAGATTCTCTTTCATTAATTCACTTGTATTATCAATTGAACTATATTTATTGGATTATTATTAATATCTTTAACTACAAGTTTTACTTGATAAAGAAACCTCAAGTTTTAAACCTCTTTAAGAAAATTGGCTTGAAAAAAAGAAAGTACAAGTTTTAAATATTTTGATTTAAACCTCTTTAACGTAAAGAAACAAACAATGGTAATCGGGTTAGTATTAGTACTAGTTAGGGTTGAATTTAGCGCAATTATTACAAGATTACAGTGATGGTATAAATTGAGATGTGCGTGCATTCCGTCAAGTCCATGTCAGATCCCGCTGTCTCGCGGAAACAAACAAAGGCACAAAACCAAGTTCTCTATTCCCTCTTCTTACCTACAAACTCATAACTGTTCCTTCCGCGTGGTGCCATTGTCATACAAAATCTACTACGATTGCTCATTCTTCATTTTCATTTCAACGTAACGTTGATGGGTCTTCGCTTTTCGTCTTCCCAAGCGGCGGCGTCGGAATCGGCATCGGCATCGGCATCGTCCAGTTTGGGCGAATTGCCCGAGAGCTGCGTCGCGCAGATCATGACCTACATGGATCCGCCCCAGATTTGCAAGCTCGCAACCCTCAATCGCGCTTTTCGCGGCGCTTCCTCCGCCGATTTCGTCTGGGAGTCAAAGCTGCCGCCCAATTACGACATCCTTCTCCGCCGCGTCTTCGCCGATTTCCCCTCCCATTTGGGCAAGAGGGGGATTTACGCCAGGCTTTGCAGGCTCAATTCTTTCGATGACGGCACCAAGGTAATAATAATAATAATAACATTGTTTTGGTTTTTGATGTGATGAGAGGAAGTGGAGTTGAAGACAGAGTTGTGTATGTTGTACAGAAAGTTTGGCTGGATCGTGGCTTGGGTAAACTGTGTTTGTGCGTTTCGGCCAAGGGACTCTCCATAACCGGGATTGATGATAGAAGATACTGGAACCATATCCCCACTGACGAATCTAGGTAACATTTTCATTCCTTTTCTTTTATTATTATTGATTTATATTAATTAACTAATTAGTACTGTGTTATGCTGTTTGAGGGAGGGGTGGGAAAAACTAATGATGAGAAAATAGATAACAAAAGGAGAGGGACAAATAGAATTTGGTTAAGGGTCTGTTTGTGCTACAAGATCATGAGAAGGGAGGAAATTAAATGTTAACCCATTTTTACCCTGGGTTGCAACTTTGCTTCAAAATCATTACCACCCTGTCCTGAATTTTCTTCCACCTTCCAATGTTTCATCTGCTTAATCAAGCCAACCCTGGGGCATCAATACTCGTCACATACCAATCCTTAAGGAACCCCATCTTGGTTATTTACCAACGTTAAATTACTCTAACATAAAATTCCTAATAACCGTAAGTGTTAAGTTAAAAAAAACCCTACCTAGTAACCGTGAAGTACTAAAGAGGTTCCAAAATTACAATCAATTGAATCCCAAGTATATTACACCATATACTTAATGATGATGCTAATATGAGTAATATCCATATTCTATATGCTGTTATTCATATTCCATTCCGCATCCTTTATGATGATCCATTTATCTGCTAACCTTTTAGTTTATATTTTTATCCCTTGTTTGAAGACGTTAAAGACTATATATGTTATTCAAAGAGTGTGACTATTTTTGCTACAATCTTTTTTTGTCAAAATATATTTCCTATTGTGTCACTCTCTGCCACTGGATTCGTATGTATTCATTGAAATAATGAAATCATTTCAACCATAGGATGAGTTCAATATACTGATTAAAGATTTTTATTTTTTTTAATGCATGAACTATGAAGTTAAAGGGGGTTAACTGGGATTGTAAAAGGCTTTAAATTATGATTGAGAGTATGTTGTGAAAAATTGCAGACTTATGTGGATGATGTCACTGTAAATTGTAATTTCAGTTGTGGAGGCCTAAAAGACTTTGATATTGTGGTTCTGACCACAATTTAGAACCACGACTATTGCAACAATTATGTATTCATGTTTTAGTGTTTTATTACCTAGAATTTTTGGTGACTATTTGCATATTTTCCCCATGTTCAGAAGTCTTCTGGCTGTAAAGTCACCTGTCATGTCAAATTGTAGCTTTTGGTATTCTTCTGTGTTGGCTAAAATTTGTTCTTGACTTGTGATGTTGTGGAGGAAAACATTTACGTGTTAATGAAGATTGCACTGCTTTTTCTATTGTTATTCTGGATGGTGATGCAAGTTCTAGTAGTTTAATTGCCAAAATAAGTCTAGTTTAAATGTTGAATTGCTTTAGTAGAGCCTTGGAGTAAAGCCAGTGTGATCTCCTTCAATTGCAGATTCAGCAGTGTTGCATACCTCCAGCAAATCTGGTGGTTTCAAGTGGATGGGGAAGTTGAGTTCCCATTTCCAGCTGGGAAATACAGCGTATTCTTCAGAATACATCTGGGGCGAGCCAGCAAGAGGTTTGGACGACGAGTATGCAACACGGAGCATGTTCATGGGTGGGACAAAAAGCCTGTTCGTTTCCAGCTATGGACTTCAGATGGACAGTATGTTGCGTCCCAGTGTTTTCTGAACGGATCAGGCAAATGGATCTATTACCATGCAGGCGATTTTGTTGTCGAGGATGGCAATGCATCAACAAAAGTTAAATTCTCTATGACTCAGATTGATTGCACACATACTAAAGGTGGGCTCTGTTTAGATTCTGTGCTCGTATATCCAAGTGAATTCAGAAAGGTTAAAGCATTTTTAAACTACTCTTAACCTTTACTATAAATACATATGAATGTATACTAGTGTTATATGTATAGAGCGCAGGCCGCATCTGGAGGAATAGAGAATCGAGTTTTTAATATGGTTCTTTAAGGATTAGAATTTTGTAGAAGCAAGAGGTGATGTTTATATGTATAAATATTTGTTTAATTTGTTTGGAAGACTGGAACATTCTATCATAACCTTGTATGGTGAAGAATATTACATACTTGTGGCAGATGGAACAATAAAGACCACTTGATGACAATGAAACGTGGATCATATTGGAAGAAAACGAATTGAGTGGACTACTTTTTTTAGTTTATGGGATAAAGTCGATTATACTTTATAGTTTACTTGAAACTTGGTATTCCTTTCTACTTGTCCACTGCCCCACGTTTTAGGGTTTGCTTGGTTTTCTGTCAGGAGAACCTCAACGTATTTTTGAAAAATAAACTGAAAATGTCTAATGTTAGGTTTTTAAGTGGACCCGATTATAAATTGGGTGTTGTCTTAATTTTACCTTAAAATTCAGTTTGAAATGGAAGAGAAAAATAATTGTTTTTGTGAACTCAGTTTTCAAAATGAAACTCGTTCAAATTTTAAGTTTGGAAATTTTACTTCAAATTTCAAGTATGTACTTAGTATAATTCAATTTAATCTCTATCGTTTGAACTTGTCTGATAGTGTTTGGTTGATCTTTAGCGTGCATTCTAATTCAGTGGCGTAAAAATTATATTCCACTAGTAACCCTATTAATTGTGTGATCGGTACACTTGTGGAGTCAACGATTAACCTCTGTAGTGCGTCCAGTGTGTCATCAGTCACGATGGCTAAAAATATTAAGATATAATGTAAACAACTGTGTAAAGAGAGTATAACAAGAGTTTTTTTTTTTTTTTTTAAGCAAAAGATAAGCATCTCATTTCATTCATAACATGAGAAAGAATACAATGTGAAATATGATGAAAAGTATGGATTATAGTTTAAGATATTGCTGCCCTAGCAAGAGTGTATGATCAACAACATTGGCTCGTTTCCTAGTAAACCCACCAGAGTTTGGAATGGAACCAAGCAAATTTTACACTTTAATAAAATCTTGTGAAAGTCTGAATTTGCTATTGATTTTGAAACAACAATGTCAGGCAACATTCTTGCAATCTGTCTCAAAGTTGACGTTGGAGAAACCAAGTTCCTGGATCCAGAGTATGGATTGCATGAGTCCCAAGCTTCAGCTTCCCTTGGCTCGGGTATACCATCGAAAACTAACGCCCTTGCTGCAATGAAGGTCCATTTATCATATCGAATACAGATTCCAGTACTGAATTTTTGCTGCTGTTGGAAGACTGTTGCATCGAAATTGCACTTTAGTTGACCGTGGAGCGGTTTTTGCCAATCATGCGAGGGCTGTTGATGGGAGATTGATGCCTTTTCAAAGCTGAACTTCCTTGCGTGTAACCATTCACTGTGATATTGGAGAGTGAGACAGACTGAGATAGAAGGATTGAGGTTTGAGGAATCCGAAATCCATTCGTTGCGCCTCCGCCAAATACACCAAAGGATCATAGCAAACTTTGAGTGAAGGTCTGTTTGAAGTGTTCGGACCACACTAAAGATTAAGGGTGTTCAAATTTAAATTGATTCAAAACTAAAATAAAAAACACGCTAAAAAATCAAAAATTGAATTAAATCAATTCTTTTTTAACTTGTTTAGATGATTTTTTCTCAAATTGATTGATTTGATTCGGATTGTAATTTCTATTTTTGAAATCGAACAAAATCATAACACTTATATTATTTTAATGTTATGCATTTTATATGTATATCACTCGAATTTCATAATATTTTGTAGTGTTATATATATATATATATGCAACTTATACAATGTATATCATTCTATTTTTTTGACAATTTTATTAAGATATATTTGGTTTAAAATAGATACAAATTTGATAAAATTTTATTGTAGAAGGTCTACCATATTAATAAATTTCATAGATTTTTATTAGTAATTTTTAATATAATATAATTTAAAAGATAAAAAGAAAGTGTATAAAATTTAATAAAATAATATTTTAATAAAAATAGCAAAAATCAAACCAAATCAAATTATAAAACATTCTTTTGGTTTGATTTAAATTTTATTTTAAATCAAAATTGAATCAAATCAAATTACATATTTAAGTTTGATTTAGATGACTTTTTATAAATAACCGAATCAAACCAAGTTTACACTCGTACTAAAGATCATGTGTTTGAGATTTTCAACTAGCATAATTTTGTTAGAGATTAAATGCCTTAAACATGCTACTTCCCACACTTTTTTAACTTGATCACAACCAAACATTACATGCTAAGCATTTTCAATATTTGAATTGCAGTAAGAGCAAAGACTTGTACAGCTAATACCTTTTTTCTACTAATGGTATATTGTTGGAAGACAATCACGAAGGAGACGCCAAAGAAACTTTATCTTAGGAGGGATGTTGAAACCAATATCAAAGGCGAGTTGCCTTCTACTTTGAGATTTATTATAAGGGTTTTAATAAGTTTTAAATGTACCATAAAAAAAGAGCTCTAAGCATAAAGAGATGATATATTTACAATCATGTTTACAATAATTTATACAATATCATTTTATATATTTATCTTTTTCTATCATATCATTTATTGCATGTCAAAATTTTCTTTCTCCATTTCTCTCTCTTTGTTGTAATTTTTGTTATACAAACATCATTTCTCAAATATAAATACTTGATATAACTTTAAAAGTGAATGAGAGAATCAAATTTTTTAACTAACTATGTTAAGATCTTTGGTTCCTTGAGATATTTTCACAAACTTAAATTTATTGGATTGATTATATTACTACTTTTCAATTCAAGATTTAGTTACATTTAAAAAACTACATGTCCTTCCTGTTATAAACAAAGAAAAAAACTTCATGTCTCTCAATGATATATTTTTTAAATATAATAATCTTGAACTCTTGGTTCTAAAATTGGAATGCATCTAAATATTGCCTTTTATAATAGAACGAAATTTAGGTACAATTTTTAAGATGTTTTTTTTATGTTCTTCCATTAAAATTGAACATTCACTTCAGTAATCAACATAATTTTAAATGTTAAATTTTATTGTGCAAACTATCGAGGTAAATTTTGATTTTAATTAATCGAACATAAAAAATATAAAATAAATTTGTATTTAAATATTATTTTTATAATAGACAAAACCTAGGTACAAATCTTTACTTATTTTTGGTATTGTTTTCCAAACAAAATTGGAGCTTGACCTCAGTATTTAAGGAATACTTTAAATGTCAACCTTTATTGGATGAGTTATCAAAGTGAAACTATAATTTTAATTAGACAACACCACCAAAAATATCTTAAAAACTATATCTAAATATTATCCCAAGTAAATAATAAACGACAAGAGGTATCCAATATAATAATGGTACCAAAATATGTTGGCCCATACTGCTGAGTCGGGCTAAACTCTAAATTTCCACTCAAACGTTGCAGGCTATTACTTCCTGTACTTCCCAGTTGCTTTCTATACTTCCGTTTTATGTTCTGTAATAGTCCATTCGAAATATAAAATTACATTCTAGAATATACTTTTTTTTTTTTTTACTTCTGGAATGACCAATCCAGATGATAAAAAAAATCATTCTACAAAGAGTGCAGGAAGCAACAGCCCTCGTTACATCTTGCGCCCTAAGTGATTAGTTTGGGATTTAGTCCATTTCTGAGTTCCATCTTTCCTTGGACTTCTGCGTGAGATCTTGCAGTGAAATCATTGGCCAGGATACAATATAATTAAGGGAGATGCTATTCTCACCCCTAAATATATTCTTGTCATTTAAGGATTGTCTAAAATTATACTATTGAAGTAAAATATGTATAAGGTTTTTAACTATTATGTAATATTGTGAAAATTAATTATTGAGAAAAATCCAAGTTTCACATCGGCTAGAAATAGTATCAATATAAAGTATATAAGTGGGGGACAACCCTCACCCTATATGAACTAACTTTTGAGATTGAGTTAGGTTCAAATCCACGTTCTAAGATGGTATCAGAGTCTATCCTAGATCCACGAGTCACCCACCATATTATCCACGCACCAAGCCCAAAAAGTGCTGGACTATATCTGTTAGATACTTATATACCGATATTCATACTTGTGATTCACACTTTACTTAGTTAATAAATCAATAAAAATATATTAATAAGAAAAATTACTATAACTAAATTAAAATTTTACTCTTAAATAATCCAAACATAACATTAAAAGCATTTACACATAGTAGTATGTTTGATCCTATATAATAAATAATTACCTAATTTATTAAGAACAACATAAGTGGTTATATTAGTTAATTTGTCACAAATTTTAATCTTGTTTCGACATTGTTGTGATATTAAAAGATTTAAGAGGTGGTTATTTTTAAAGATAATTTTTTTAACCAAAATGAGTATTCATTGTTTTGTTGATAGCTCAATCAACTTTTATGTAGAAATGAATGCATATCATCAATAGATCTCATCATTAATTAGGGGTAAAAAGGAAATTTAGCAATAGAATAGTCTTATTTTCTTATGATTAGGACCAAGAAAATGATATCTTTTATTTCTTATATATAAGACCAAAGGTAGTATTAAAAACAAGTGAACATAATGTTGATTTGTCCAAACTTTAGTTATAAATAAATAACATTATAAATATAATAATCTAACATTATAAAAATAAATCATTAAATAGGTACAAATTTATACCACTAATTTGAAGCATCAAACTATATAAAATATCAGGTTCACTTATAAGATAATCTTAAAAGAACTTGTCAATAGATTCATAAATTTATACATAAAAATAAATAATACTTCAATATTCTTAAATAGAATGTGAAGCAATTTTACACTACTAATTTGAAGTATCAAACTATATAAAATATCAGGTTCACAATTCTAAGACAATCTTAAAAGAACTTGTTAATAGATTCATAAATTTATACATAAAAGTAAATAATACTTCAATATTCTTAAATAGAATGTGAAGCAAATTTATGTATATAGTATCTGTTAGACTGTTACAGTTAATCATAAAATTAAGAAAATATAATTAATTTTTTTATAAAGTGTTACGGGAGATTAATGAGATTAATCTTATCTATATCTTTGTAT
>CM023947.1:25348847-25421289 GCA_013407115.1 Glycine latifolia | reverse complement strand
TATCAATAAAATTACTTCACACATTTCTGTAAATATCTTCTTAACATAAAGAAGTATATGTATAATATAAATTATTTACTTCATTAATATTTGGTGTGTGTGTTGCAAGGAGAGGTGGGGTGGGTACAATGGTACTTGTACCCACTCCCATCTTTGCAAAAAAAAAAACTTGTTAGTCCCGACAAATGGTCATTATCGTTCCAATTTACATATACTTTCTTGAGTACTCGTAGGTGTTGTCATCCCATGTACTATGTAGGTATTGAAATAATAAAGACTAAATGACTTAGTTGGTTTTTTTATCTTATTTTTGATTCAATTTTCTCTTTTATCTTTTAAAAAGTTCAATTTTATTTTTTATCTTATTATTTTGTTCAATTTAATTCAGTATCTTATATTTTATTCAATTTGATCCTTCAATCTATTTAAGATTCACTTCATTAATAATTTAAGAATAAACTTTTTTGTTTCAGTTTTCTCCCCTTCTCTTCCACTTCATTTTGAATAAGAAAAAACGCATTCTTAAATTATTAACAACATCAATCTTAAATGGATCGAAGAACTAAGCTGAACAAAAAATAAGATAAATAACCAAAATAAATTTTTAAAAAATAAAAAATTAAATTGAACTAAAAAAAAGATAAATAACCAAATTAAACTTTTAAAAAGATAAAATATCATACTAAAAAATAAAAATAAAAGACAAATAATTTATTTAGAAAAATAATAAATTAGATTTAATAAACACATCTTCCAGTACAACTACAAAATATTACTAGTAGATTAGTAGTAGAAAATAAGTAAATATATCTTGGTGTGCAGAAATAAATATATCTAAATTAAAAAAACACACATACATTATCATAATTAACTAAGACTTAAAAGTATTATATAAAATATTTTAATTATATTATATATTATCATAATTAACCTAAAATATTTAATTATAGGTATATTTTCATATTTGAAAATTTTTAAACTATTTTAATACATCTGAATTAATATTTTCCAAATTCATCAATGATATGTTTATAAGTAGTTGACAAAAATAAAATATTTTTTATATGTAATATTTAGAATGTAATAATTAAAAATATTTATAATGAATAATAAACCATTTTTAAATAATAATTTTATTGAGATTAATTTATTAAATTTTATTTTAGTAAAACTTATTAAAATATTTAAAATCAAATTGTATTAATTAAAATTTATTCATGATTGAAATAGTAAATAATCACAATTGTTAATAAATGGCAATTAACGTGTGAGGATGCATGATATTTTTTTTCTTAGGAAATGTATTTATGGACATTTTTATATTCTTAAATTTGAACTTATTTAAACCCTAAAATAAATAATTTATTATCTAATTTCACCCTTAAATTCTTATATTTTTCGTTTTATTTCTTTTTAAATTGAAAAACATGTTAATTATTACATGATTTTATTGCCAACCCCTCAATGCAACTAATTTTCATGTGTTGCAATATCAACCACAAGCATATATGGAATATGAATATACTGTAATTAAGATAAAAGGGGTTATCTATACTGTTTCTATATTGTAATAAAACAATATCAAATGAAAGGAGATTAAAAGATAGATTTTAATAAAATACTATTTTATGATTATATGAAATTTAATTAATAAATTTTAAAATTTCACAAAATTTAATTATTGAATGTCACAAACTTGTATTAAAAATAGGCATGGCAGCGGGACCCGAACCCGTGGGTACCTGTCCGAATCCGCCCCGATTTTAACGGGGAAAAACCGAATTTTTCGGGTTCGGGTTCGGGTTTTCCTCGATAGCCAAAAGCGGGGGTGGGTATGGGATTACTGCTCCCCGTCCCGCCCCCGCCCCCGTCCCCGCTCCGTTATAAATAATATTAAAAAAATAAAAAAATAAATTATTTTCTAATTTTTTAAATTGAATTTATTGATTGTATTTTGTAATTTTTAAATTATGATCCCATATTTTAAATGTGGGTTTGTTATTATTATTTTTTGTTACGTAATTAGTTTTTTCCTTCGATGTTTCAATAAAAAATTTTATTTTTTTAATTTTAATTAAATAGCGGGGGAGGGGCGGGGAAAACCCGACCCCAGTAGAGACGGGATGGGGATGAGTTTTAAAAACCGACGAGGATCGAGGGCGGGGGCGGGGAGCGGGTTTGGGAGCGAGGGTGGAGGCGGGGAATGCAATACCCGCCTCCGCCCGCCCCGTTGCCATGCCCAATTAAAAAGGTGTATTAAAATTTAAAAATGTATCATTAAGATGCTGAAGCCAAACTCGTGGATCTTTTTTTAAAAAAAAAAATAGTAACAATTCCTTCAGACTTAAATATAAAAAAATTTAATTATTTCTTTTGTCAATAAATAGATTTAATTAATATAATTTAATTTTAATAATTATATTTTTAAAAAATAATGTATTCTTGATATAAAAAATTTATTAAAAATAATATCTTAAAATTTAAATTAATTAAAGGATTTTTTTTACAGAATTAAAGGATGTTTTTAAGATAATAGTATTAAGTATAGTAAAAATAGTTAAATTTTACTTATATTTAAATACATAATATTTTTATTTATAATAATTAATAATATTTTTTTACTAAAAGTGATTAGTCAATTTTTCCGACGAAAATTAATCATAAGTTAAAAATACTCCACACCAATATTACAATGATAAAGCATAATATTTTTATTTATAATAATAAATAATAGTAAGTAAAACATTAATGCTTATTTAATATAGAAAAGTGTAGAGTAAGGACTTAAAAGGAGCTATAAATATAAGGCGAAAAGAAGTTAATAACCTGATTGGCAGATATAGTTGATAGAAGCAGTCGGTGTGGTAGTAATAAGTAGTATTTAATTTTCTATAAAAAAATAACATTTAATTAATTATACTTTTTATATAGTAAAATTATTTTATTTGTAAAGCAGATAAATTTTCTAGGTACTTAGTTTTAATACCAAAAGTTTATAACTTCGTATACTTTTTCAAAAAATTAAATATTATTTTTTATGTTAAACTTTCTTCTTCCTCAAGTATGGTTCATAGTATTCAATTAATTGTTTTAAAATTCACTTTTTATGAATTAAGCCAAGTATTTTTTTAAGTAGCTTAAGTTTTCACTGTCACATTGTTAATATAAATTATTTATTAATTTTGTTGATGATTAAAAAATTACTTAAAACTGTATCAACCACATCCAATGTTCCTAATAATAAACATAGTATTATTAAAGGAAAATAAATAATATAGAAGAAATAAAAGAAAAAAATAATTCTAAATTTCTAATAACTAACAAGTAAAGGAAGATTAAAAAATAATATTAAATGATAATATAATAAATATAAATTGACGTTTTTTTAAATTTTAAACAAAGACGAATTTTAAAAAATGAAAAATAAAAATAAAGAACATGAATACTCCTACTAAAATAACATGATAATGTATATTTTTTATCATGGTAGTTGGATCTCTTAAAAATAATTCATGGTAGTACGAGGATAAGTTCTATTTATTTTTGGTACATCACGTTTTTTGGGTACATGGGATAACTTCTATTTAGGTACAGGGTAGGACAGTTAATTGAAATAAAAAAGTTAAACATAACTGCGTTATTATTGGGTTTGGTAACAAAATAGAAACGTGAGTAATAAAGTTGGCGAAAAGTCCATGCGATGATGTAATTGCAAACAGGGGGTATTGGTAATGGAATTCATGCTTCAATATATTTTTGGTTAATGTAACATAATGTTGTTTTGGTGTTGATATTTATTAAATTATATTTTTTAAACATGATCCTGGTATTTTTTTATTTTATTTTCTTGCTTATTATTTTGTTTTATTTTTTGTAAAATTTTTGTTTTATTTTTTTCTTCTAATGTATGAAAAAATTGCTTTTAGAATTTTCCATTTTTTTTAAATGGCTAACTCATAATGAACAAAATATTATAAAAACTAAAAAAAATGTTTTACTAAAGCAAAATACTAGGGATAAAAATATGTTTAAACTTAAAATTTATAAATATAACCTATTGTATTACTATCAATCTATATATGTGTGAAGAGATTAATCTACACAATATAATTTTTATAATTTTTAATTGGAAAATATTTTCTCAAACTATTAGATTGACAATTTCAAATATTACATACACAAAAATTTATATTAATATATTATTTCTAAATATATTAAAGTTGATGTAATATATATAAAATATGAATCATTTGTCTATATATTTTCTCATTATTGTCCAAAATTTATATAAACAATCAAAGTAATATATAATTTAAGGATTGAATTGATAAAATTATTTATGATATAATAGTTGATAAAAATTACACCAAAATAATTTTTGAAATATAAGATCTCAAGTTTAAATATAATAACTTAAAAAAATATAATTAAAAGAAGACATTTCATTAAACTAGATTTTTATAGATTTTGAGATAAAATTATTGAATTGAAAATTATTAATTGATACAGTAGTGAATGTAAATTAAATTATACTGATATATGATCCCATATATATATTATCATAATTAGCCCAAACTTATATAGTTAATTGTATAATATAATGTTGGCTGATGTAAAATTAACATAAAATGTTTAATTGAAGGTATAATATTCTTATTTAAAATTATTTATACTATTTATAATACTTAATCAATATTTTTGAAATTCATAAATAATATATATATATATATATATATATGTAGTGAATAAAAATATATATTTAGCATTTAGAACATAACAGTTACAAATATTTATAACGAATAATAAATATTTTTAAATCACTAATTTTATTGAGTTAAATTTATTGAAGTTTTTCTCATTAATATATATTAAAATATTTATATTCAGACAATATTAATTAACTTTTAGACAATTATTGATTGGAATAGTTAATAATCACCATTGTAATTAAATTAAATGGCTATTAACATAGTATGAGAATGTGCGAACTTTATTATTATTTTTTATATTTTTTTAAATATGACGTTATTCTCCATAAGAAATAATTTTTTTATCAATTATTTATTATCTATTACTGTTTTAGTTTGTGCATGACATCAATCAAATTTAATGTGTAAATTTTATTAGTATAGATATTTTTCATAAAATGTGAAAGTTATTTAAATCATATAATTAAATTAAATAGATATCAAGTGACCCTGATAAAATTTAATAAATTTCTTTATAAAAGAGTATTAAATAAAATTAAATACAACAATTGTCTCTCTTAAAAAATTTATCCATCTGATTCGAATTCTGTTTCTTATATCATTCCATTTTCACTCTTAAAATATTGAGTTGCATTATTCATATAACATTTTATATAATTTTTTTTATTTCTATCTGTCTATCATATTATTTATTATATTTCATATTTTTTTCCTCCTCTCGGTTAATTGTATATTTTTCTGTTCATTATTGTAAAAATAACATTTATCTAAATTTTATCAATTCTTATTTTTGTCTCTTTTTTGGATTAAAAAACGTGAACTTCTGTCAACCCCTCATTGCAACTATTTTCCTTTTGTTGTAATATCAACCACAAATATATACGAATATAGTTAAAGTAGTTATTAGGTAGATAAGACATAAAGTGACCGAGCAAACGCTAATATCAATTAATCATTTTTACTTTTAGTATAAAAATAATGATTTTTTTTACATAAAAATAATGATATATTAGTATTACACACCTAGAATTTTCTAAAAAGATAAAAAATAGATAAATTTACACGATTTCCTGTAATAAAACAATATATGTATTACGAAATTGTGTTATATATTTTTTTGACTCAGTACTTTATAATTTTTTTATTAAAAAAGTTACATAATTATAACAACATATTTAAGAAAAGTTATTTAAAATAGAAGATCTAGATGTAAGAAAAGATAACTAGTTCTACATCAGATAAGTAGAGACTTAATACAACTATAAGAGATTAAATGATCAAATCATTGACTTAAACCAACCTTTTAAAAAGCTTAAAATAAGGGTAAATGTTTTTAAATAATATCACTGTTTAATTTATAAAAAAAAAGAATGTGAACAGTGAGCAGTGAACAGATACTAGTTAGATACCAATAAGCTCATTGTATATATTTATTACTGTACTACTTATTATAAGATGATGACTTGAATCCAGTTTTTTTTTTTTTTTTTTTTTGGGTAGAAAAACAGGTTTTATTTTGTTTTACCAAGAACAATTAATTGGATTAAAGTTTTAACAATCGTGAGTAGAAAAAAAGACGGAGTTTCCAAAGAAGACAGTACGAATGATCCGTAGGATGTTGAGGTCACGCAAAGGAGGATGGTATGGTACTTGGTTGGTATTACCGTATTAGGACCTGCCAAGTTAAGGAAAGCGATAAGTAATTCTATTTCTTAATCCATTAATTTAGGATCTCAATTATAATTAATTTTTAAATATAAAATAAATTATATTTTAAAAAAAATACATATCTTGTATGTATCGTAAGAAAATTATTAATAATCATTTCTGATGGATACTTATCAATCCCATAATAATACAAAAAGACCTCGGAGGGTACGCGCGTCATTTCAGGAATATTCTGAGCAATTAAGATTTTACGAGTTCAATCTCAAAGAAGTTGTGTTGAGTTGAAGATAGAACTAGAAGAAGTCATAAATAATTCTTCTTCGCTTCCATCAAATCTCACACTCATTCTTAGAGCCATGGCCATGGATTCCATGGCCGCTTCCATCGGAGTCTCGGTCTCCGTGCTCCGCTTCCTCTTCTGCTTCGCCGCCACCGTGCCCCTCAGCTTCCTCTGCCGCCTCCTCCCCCTCGGCCTCCCCAAGCACCTCTACTCCGCCGCCGTCGGCGTCGCCCTCTCCTACCTCTCCTTCGGCGTCTCCTCCAACCTCCACTTCCTCGTCCCCATGTTCCTCGGCTACGCCTCCATGCTCCTCTTTCGTCCCCGATGCGGCATCCTCACCTTCTTCCTCGGATTCGGCTACCTCATTGGCTGGTTCGTACAATCGAGATCTATTTTCTCATAATCTTATCACAATTCAATTCTAGCTCTCTTTGACCTAGCTCCGCGTTTGCATTTCTCTCTTCTGCAGCCACGTGTATTACATGAGCGGTGATGCATGGAAGGAAGGTGGCATCGATGCCACTGGTAAGCGCCAATTAATTATTTATTTATTTTTTGAATTGAGGAATGAGGGAATTGACTGATTGGTAGTATTTCACTGGTAACGTTATTTTCTTTGGTGATGGTTGGTTGGTTTGGTCATTAATTGTTGTTGGTTGGTTTTGGAATAGGGGCTTTAATGGTTTTGACGCTAAAGGTTATCTCCTGTGCGGTTAATTACAACGATGGATTGCTGAAAGAGGAGAGTTTGCGTGAGGCTCAGAAGAAGTACCGTTTGATCAAATTGCCTTCCTTGATTGAGTACATTGGTTACTGCCTCTGCTGCGGGAGTCACTTTGCTGGTCCTGTTTATGAAATGAAGGATTATCTTGATTGGACTGAAGGAAAAGGGGTATTGTTTATTATTCTGATTTTGGTTAATAAGAATTTAGCAGAATGCACTGGCATTGAAATATTGAATGCTGAATTCTCCTTAAATTTGAACTGAAAAAATTCAGTAGCAGAGCAGTTACTCTTTTTTTTTTTTTTTTTTTTTTATGCTGATAAGTTATGAATGACTGTTCTCATAATTGTTATTTCAATTCCATATAGTCTTTATTATATGCTGTTATTGGTAGATTTGGAGCACTGAAGCAAAAGGGCCATCACCATCACCTTATGGGGCAACCCTCCGGGCTCTTCTCCAAGCTGGTTTTTGCATGGCCATGTATTTGAACCTCGTGCCTCATTTTCCTCTGTCCAAGTTTACTGATCCTACCTACCATGAATGGTGTTTCTGGAAAAAATTAAGTTACCAGTATATGTCTGGCTTTACTGCACGTTGGAAGTATTATTTTATCTGGTCAATTTCAGAAGCTTCTATTATCATCTCTGGCTTGGGTTTCAGTGGCTGGACTGATTCGTCCCCACCGAAGCCTCGCTGGGACCGGGCAAAAAATGTAGATATAATAGGTGTTGAGTTTGCAAAGAGTGCAGTTACTATTCCAGCTGTGTGGAATATTCAAGTCAGCACCTGGCTTCGTCATTGTGAGTTTCTTGCTAATGAGATTGAATGCTTTTACTGCAGGGTTTGATTTGCTAGCTCAGTAGGATATAATAGCTATCATTCAATTTAGGCATGGAACTTAGTTTACGGTCCTAGATTCATCATTTATAAGTTCTGGTAGCAATTTGGCCATAGTATTTTTTAGGTGGTTACATGTATGGTTCTTTAATTAACATCTGAATTTGGAGGGAGGGACTTTCAATTAGCACTTATTGGAAAATAAAATAAAAAAAGGTAAAACGAATTTAGTTTATCCTATAAGTTAATCAGCTTTTGGAGAAGTTAAATGAAAGAGCTTTTATAGAAGTTGAAGTACATAAGTTGATTTTTGACTTGTGGAAGAAGCTTTATTAATTTTACTTTTTTTATTTTCTTCTCCTATAACTATAAGTGCTTACTAAGAAGTTTATCAAAAAAGGACTTAGTCTGAACTTTGTATCAGGGATTAGTTGGGTCATATTTATAACCTCTCTTCTTGAGTTAGAACATGGCTTTTGTTTACACTAAATTATAGCATGATCAAGCTATCAACAATTGATTTTCAATATTTTTTTTTATTTTTTTGTTCTTACACTGTAGACTTAGCTAGATGCAAAATTTCACCAAAAAAAGAAGAAGCTAGATGCAAAATTGATGTAGATTACCTATTCACACGTCATTCATAAAGCTCGACAATAAAATATTAAATAGTAATCTTCTTGTTGTTTGGGTTTTGGTAGATGTTTACGAAAGGCTTATTCAGATTGGGAAGAAACCAGGTTTCATTCAGCTACTTGCCACCCAGACCGTTAGTGCTGTTTGGCATGTGAGTAAATTTAATCTGCATTTTAAATTGATTGTTTTTTCTATTGCTACTGTATCTTGGTATCTGCATCATTATTGCTTTGAGCTTACTATAATTGCAAATGTATGTCTGGTTTTTCTTTGGAATAACTAATTGTTAGACAAACAGTCATTGCACTTGTGAATAAGCAGTATGTGATAGTTGATGTGAGGTATACATATATCTATTAATTTCATCTACTACGTTATTTGGAAGGAAAAAAAAAAGATCCACTTTAGAAAGTTGAAGAAGAAACTGTTGCATGAAACAACTTTTGTGTGCTGGTATTTTATATTGTCAATCTATTTTTTATGTGTAAGGATTTGTTACATCATTTTTTTCTAACATTTTGAGTTTATCATTGTAGGGCTTGTACCCTGGATACATAATATTCTTTGTTCAGTCAGCATTAATGATTGCTGGTTCAAGAGGTATATGTTGAATTTTGCTCATTTGCTGTTCCTTCTTTAGTTAGTTAACTTGAGTTGCTGTGTTTCTTTTGAAACAGTCATTTACAGATGGCAGCAAGCCGTGCCTCCGACGATGTCTCTGGTTAAGAATGTGTTGGTGTTTACAAATTTTGCTTATACACTTTTGGTTCTAAATTACTCCTGCGTTGGTTTCATGGTTCGTCCTTTTTCTCCCCCCCACCCACTGAAACACATTAACACACACACACATTCAATATGTATTCTCAGACTAAAACATGCCAATATGGATTTCAAAGTATTTTTACAAGTTTTCTATATGTTTGAATAGGTGTTAAGTCTGCATGAAACCATTGCCTCATATGGAAGCGTATATTACGTTGGAACTATTATTCCTGTTGTTCTGATTCTTCTTGGCAAAGTAATAAAACCTGGAAAGCCTGCCAGATCTAAAGCTCAGAAGGAACAGTGACGTAGATTATGCTGTTGATTCTTGTTGGAAATTTTGAAATCAGATTAGGCTAAAGCGAGAGAATGGGTTTCCAGTTTCCACAGGTTTTCGGCCCCTGGTTTTCAACCTTGTAACAGCTCCTTTGGTCCCAAAAATGGTTGGGCGCTTTCATACTCTTGGCTTTAGCATTGAATTGTATTTCTGTGATAAGAAACATCTTGTTGGCAGGTTTGATAAAAGCAGTTATTGAAGAAATGTTAGAAACATTGGTATTTCTGTGATTTCTCTCTACTTTCAGCTCTCGATTCCTAACAACTACTGCAAGAGGCTCTAGTTTTCAAATGTTAACTGTAGACAAATATGCAGATACTCTGATGTATGGTTGTATAACTGTACTATCTAGTATTCATTTCTTCAAGTCACCTTCTTGTCATTTTGTACAAAAATGATACCCGCCTTGTTGGACAGAAAGTATGGGCACTGTTACTAGGAAAAATTTGGATCGGAACTGCCTATCATAGGTCTTAAGAATTTTATATTTTTTCCTGAAATGTCTGGGACAGTGCTTACCCAACTGACCTAAGGATATCTAAACTGTGTAGGTTTAGAATGTCCTGAAAATCTCTTTTGCCTTAAGACTGAGATATACGATAAGGTAAGCTAGTATTCTTTTGCATGTATGGCCTCTAATTGCCTATTTCAAGTGTTTCTAGACCATGCCAATAAGAAAAAAAGGAACAGGGAGGGAGAGCGAGAAGTTCCCATAAGGTTAAGTTTGTTGAAGGTGAAATGAGATTATTCAATCCATCAATCGAAGTACCATTCTCGTCTTAATCTATTCCTGACGTATCAGCTGGTTTCTCCGGAATTTTTGTTCTTAAAATGTCACTAATGCAAAAAAATGAACATGGTGTTGGACTTATTTTAGAATGATGATGGGATTCCAAGATTTCTTTTTGTGTTGGTGAAAAGATTTGCACATCCTTATAAGATATTTCTGTAATTTTAGAGTGAAATAAGTGTTACTCATTTTTATGCAGGCATGTCTCTTATTACTTAGTGACATATGCCTATTTTGTGATATATTTCTATTATTAGTCAAATCCTGCCCAAGATCTCATTACTGTTAGAGTATGATTTATGTTTTTGCTTAGTTAGGCGTTGTGGTGTCTTGTGTGGACTACATAATGCATGCCTTGTATTACCGTTCTGTTGTCTCCAACTTCCTGTATTACTTTATGCATTGAAGTGACATTGGAATTCGTGCCACCATATTTATAACGTCGATACAAACATGCCCTTTGCTAACTTGGGTGATCTTGTTTCGCTTTATCCTGCTTGTTAGGGCGAAGCTCCATCTTAGGGAGGTTGTTGAAGGCTTCTCTTTTCCGAGTTCTATTGTTTAATTTATTTTTTCTGGGCTGCTTAGCTCCTCTTTTGTGATAAAAAAGACATGCCTATTAAACTTTATATATAAAATTATATGATTTTTTTTCTTTTCAACTAATTATTTATTTAATGAGTTTATAAAAACAATTATTTAATGAAGATTTTTGGTTTTGATATTAATTTTTTTAAAAAAAATTCTAAAATTGAAGGATTTAACTACTTTTATTTTTAATTTTCTTATCATTAATTTCAAAACAAAACTAGCAATCGTAAAAATACTATTTCAATGCTGGGAATCATCACAATTTCAACTTTGTTAACTAAAATGAAATCACAGGCGTGTAGCCCGTTGGAGCTAGTAACAATGCTGATTTTTCAGTACGGTCGCTGTTACATTTAGAAAATTTTAAACTATGATTTGGTTAATGAAATGTGAACATATTTAGCATAAGTGTATTTTATTTTGAAAGGCAAAACTGTAATTTATTAATGAATTGTGAACATATTTAACACAAATTATGTTAAAATCTGCACAAAGGTCCCAAAAAGTACCGAGTGTATATAAGTTAAGCGATATTAAACATATATTTTTTAGTAATATTTTTAATTACTTAATAAATATAAACATCAAATACAAATATTTTGATATAATAAATATATAAATAAATGTTTTTTTTTTATTTCTTTAAACAGAAGTCATGATTAAAAAGTCTAACCATATTTTTGGTGTTTAAAATTTTGAAACCCTTTTCATTATTAATAGTGATGGCATTTTGTTACAGCCTTGAGTGCACAAAGAGGATAACCACAATGCCATTAACATTGTATACATAAAGTGAGCGTAAAATTGTGAGAGCCCAAGCAGCCATTAATCGTAGCTCTGAACTGGGTGACGTACGCTTCAAAGAGTATCACTACTAGTGATTCTCTATTGAGTATGAATATTCTTAATTTTGCCTAAAATGAGCTCAACGCTCAAGTACATAAACAACCGCAAGCTGGCTCCAGATTTCGCTATTTTTTCACTGTACCTTTCCCCTTCTGTTTTCCATGGCGTATAACTATGTTACTTCTGCCATGACAATTATGTAAAAAAACTAATACTTATAGATTCATAATTCATTGTGTATAGTTTCTTTTTGTAAATAAGAGAGATATAAAAAGAGAAGGAAAAACAAATATAAAAATGTATTATAATTATTTTAGAGAGATATTTCAGTAGGTGATGTGAAAAAGACGTTATGAAAGTATATGGTATTTTTTTTACAAAATAAGAAATAAATTGAAATTTTAACCAATAAAAATATAATCATTAAAATATTATAAAAATTAATAAATTTATCGTAAATTTCTTTGGCAGGTTCTTAATATTTTTTTCTTAGTTCTAAAAAATGTAAAGAGTGATATAATTTGATATAGAAATATCAAAGAATCTAAATTAATTAATTAGTAAAGAGTATATTAATGTTGTAAATGTGTTAGTATTAGTATCTGAATTGAATTCTCACATATAAAAAAACAAAAAACATGATGTACAAATACAATAAGTGAAACAGAAAAAGAGCAACACCACACAATTTATGGGTTCTATCTTTTCATTAATGTCTTGTTCCACCTTTTTATTGCGAAAACAGTTCAACACAATAAATTTGATGAATGAGACAGTGTAGTAATCCGGGGTGAAACCTCCGTTTTGGCGCACCAACCACAGATTTCCCTTCTGTGTCTCTTCCTGCGCGTTACCAAATTTGATTTTACCCTTTTCTCTCTTTATATTCTTCTCTACAGATTCTGACACTTTCTGCGCCGGCCACTCAGTTTCTCTTTCGTTTTTCTTTTTCTTTTCTCCTTTTCTTCTTCTTTCACTTATCCTATTAGTATTTCCCTCAGTCGGTTTATTCATTCTCTCTGTTTTTTTCCTTCCACCGACTGCTATTTTTCGTTTACACCACTAACTTCAAGGTTGGTAGCTTTATCTTCCCCTTTAAATTATACTAATCTTACTTCCCTTAACTGTCGTTTGGTTTTTATTCTTCCATTTATTGTACTTTACATCATGAAGAAGAGGCTTTTGGGCAAGTCTAGGTTCTTTCTTCTTTCCTCGGTTCCCTTCCCTCCAAGGGAAGAACCTCTTTAGATACCCTTTTTGCTCTGAGAAAACATACGATCACACTCTTCCATTTCATCCGTAAAACTTGGAGTGCTGTCAAAGAGTCAAAGATTCACAACATGTTTCCGAGGGGCAGAAGGAATGACATTGGTGGCCATGGCAACACAAACGTGGCTGAATGGGAATTACGGCCAGGAGGAATGCTCGTGCAGAAACGTAACTTGGATTTGAATCAAAATTCTGCATCTAAATCCACCATCAAAGTCAAAGTGAAGTATGGCTCATCCTATCACCAAATTCAAATCAGTTCTCATGCAAGTTTTGGTAATTCCATCCTTAGGCATTTCTGTCTTCATTTTCTTTAAAAAAAATTAATTTTTACACTGCAGTAAGAAATAAGTTGTTATTGTAAAAGTCAATAAACTTGTTGGAATGATATTATCGTATTTGTGATTGAATTGCCCTTTACACTGCGTAAACTATATACTCTCTTTTTAGCTGATTATTGATGGATTATTGGAATTTGGTTCCTGGGGGTGCAGGGGAATTGAAGAAAATGTTAACAGAACCTACTGGATTGCACGTTCAGGATCAGAAGTTGATTTACAAGAAAAAAGTGAGGGATTCAAAGTCATATCTTGATGTTGAGAGGGTCAAAGATGGATCAAAATTGGTGCTGCTTGTGGACATTGAGAGTAGAGAAAGAAGGATACTTGAGACGTTAAAAATTGCTAAGAAGGAGAAGACATCAAAATCCTTGACAGAAATAAAGGTGGAGGTTGATAAACTTGCCAGGAAGGTAATAGCACCTAGTTTCACACTATTAATTTCCACAAGGTGAACTGGTGTACCTATTTTTGCGACTAATTAATGTCTTCAATTCAATGAAATTGGACAGGTAGCACCTTTGGAGGCTGCTGCTTCCACAGGTGGGGTTATAGCAGAGTTAGATATAGAGACTTTGACAGAGAATTTGATGAGAACATTGATTGCATTGGATGAAATTTATGGTGAGGGTGAACTGAAATTGCAGAGAAGAGAGCAGGTACTAAACTCTTGATTTTCTAAACTGAAATCTATATCAAATGATATTTATGTGTGTCATTAACGTTGTACGTTTTGGGAAAAAAAATTATGTGAAGATTAGGAGAGTTCAGAAACATATTGAGACTCTAGATATGTTGAGGATGGCAAGGGAGAACCCAATTTCTCTGAAAAATGAAGGAAAAAACATGGAACGTGAGAGCAAGGTGCATTGTGGCGGTCACATGCAGGGGAGACAGGGAAATCCTAAGAAGCAGCAACCATTAAAACATTCCGACTCGGTTGTAGTCACAACAAAATGGGAAACTTTTGATTGAGGCTTTTAGATTTGCAACGAAAATGCCTCACACACATTAAGAGTGCAATACTCAGTGAGTCATCTAGTTGTGGGTTGCTTATGCCTTAAAATAAATTATTATTTTTCTCATTATATATCTGCAAATTAGAGTAATGTTTTGGTTCACATTATTTTTGCTTTACATCTACTTGCACCCTTTAAAGCATCGAATCATTTCATAGGACGAATAGCAAAGGGAAAAAAAAGCTGTTTAATAGTAGTTGTAAAAGTATGTGGAATAAAAACGGACTTGAAAAATCAAGAGGCTAGTTACTTCAGCAATGGGTAGTTCGTGTTGCATTCTCCTTTATTTGTTTTGAATTATATCATTCACAGAAATTTTTCTTCCAATTTTTTACATTATTATAATTATTTTCTTTATTTCTTTCATAATATTAATTATCTTATTACATATTCTTTTCCTTCTCTTCCTATCTCTCTATTTGTTGTATACTTTATTGTACAAATAAATTGTATATATAAATACAATTTGTCATTTGTTTTCATGCTGCATGTTCAGCTCTATCCAATTTGTACATGTAACAAAATGCTAAATACTGTTTGCATAATATCAATAATAGTGTCTTTTAGTATCAAATAAAAAATGGGGTGTGGTGAAGTGGTAAGGCATCGGGTTTTGGTCTCGTTATACTTTATTTGAAGATGGTGATGGTGCAAATACATTCGGTGCTTTTAACTCAATCCAAACTGAAAAAACTTATTCAATGGTTACTGCTAATCATTTTTGGTCTGCATGAAAGGTTTTATGGAATCATAGTGGCCTAGTGGGTTTCCAAAGTTTAGGGTTAGAGTGAAAATTTTAAGTTGCAAATTTTCTATGGATACAACGGAAAAAAGATATTTAGCTTCCTCTGTGGGTTATCTCTGCCTCCGAATCGGTTTTCCTCTGTCTGTTGGTGTATGCTTGTGCTTAGCTGCGAGCCTTTTCTTTTCTTTTTCCTTTTGGATACAGTTGGGTAGGGACCATGTAATTAATTATAGATTCACAGGCTTAAAAAATAGGCGCTATTAATTTTGACATAAATGATCGTTCTTGCTAGCTTGAAAATATTCTTGCTTTTCACCCATCACTTAGTGGTGTTTGGGAGCTAGTTTTTTTTCCAATCTAGCAAAAGAGTTATTTCTTCGTTTGGTGCTTTGAAATGTACAAAAGAACTTCTAAAAATCTTTTAACGTTAATTCAAAACACACCCTTAAAGTAACTCGGGAAAGATTACTCGTTCTTTATCACATCAAGTTTAGAAGCTTTTTCTTGTGTTTAGTCATGAAGGAAAACTTTTTATACTATTAGTTATAATTTTTAAAATAATCATTATTAAAGTTAACAAGTTTTTTTATATATCATTAAAGCTAAAAATGAGTCAAGTTGCTTGAAAGAACTGACCTAATATAGTTCAGGCTTAGATTAGGTCTTTTTTTTTTTTTAAATTAATTAAATCAATTTTTTTATTAAAATCCATTTAATTGAATACGTCAAACTCTAAATTATTAAAAAAGTTTGGCCAGTAGTCCAAGGTTGTAAATCTAATAAATTTTTTTAGAGATTAGACACAAAACTATATAGCACTAGCAGTGTCAAGGTTTAGCCAGTACAAACAAGGCAAGAGAAGAGTAAATTAAACTACAAAATCCCTGCTATCAATGCAAAATTTATGATGCACCAATAATGCTACCATCCAATACAGAAGGGATGCGAAACAGAGTTAAATGAACATCAATAGACGACAATGACTCTAAAAATCGACATATTGGCTAATAAAAAGAGGTAAAAGTGTAATGTCTTTTGTTATAATAACTATTCATAATAAAAAATATGCTAACAAGAATATTAAAATTTTAAAATCATAATAGCAAAAAAATACATGTATAATAAATAAAATCACATAAAAGAGTCTTTACATAGATAAAATCTTATCTTTAAAATATGGGTATCTAAGCTAAACAAATACTAAAATATAACGCAAGTAGTGATATCTGACATCTAATTCTGAATTACTAATCAAGTTAAAATAAAGATCAAATTACACAAACACCCCTCAAGTTTGAACATATTACACGTGCATTCCCTCTCTTAAAATGCATTTTTTTGCACCTGCTGACCGAATCCGTTAATATCACACCCCCACTAACACTGTTAGAAGATGCTTGAATGAGGCATTTTTTCGAACACCTTACAAATAACAAACAAAAACCTTAAAACAAAATCACAATGATATAGCATCATGAATTTGGGAACAATGAACAATAACACCACCACCCAACATTGCATAACAATACCTAACAACCTACAATGGAAACCTTTAACCCAAAACACACACCAAATAGATACATACAAAAAAACACACCTAACTGTGAGACAAACTGCGACTTACATCAAACTATGAAACCTTCAATACAAATGCAAATGAAATCCATGACCCACGATCAATAACTCACGAAGGCATGAAGAAATCAAACAAGGGTATGAAGAAATTGATTTGACCAACAAAAATCAAACAAAAACCAACGAAGGCATGAAGAATCCCTAAAATGTATGATTTAAACTGTTGGTGGGGAGAAGACAATGGTATTTTTGTCATAAAAATTCTCTTAAAGGACCATGTAATTGAAATTAGCAAAGTAATGAATGTTTGTGTAGGGGTCAAATACAGAGGGGATGCGTGTGTAATATGTTCAAACTTGAGGGAGTGTTTGTGTAATTTGCTCTAAAATAAATGTAACTAAGAAAATTACACCTTCAAGTTTCCTCAATTTCAAGAACTTCTTCCTCGTGCTTTAAAAACAACACTTTATAATGAGATGATAATCTCAGTGAATAAAACAAGTTCTAAAGAGGAGTTCATAAATAATGTTGTTCTCAACCAGTGCGAAAATCCAAAAAATCAACCATAGTATCTGCAGTGAATTTAAAATAAGATATTATATATATATATATATATATATATATATATATATATACACTCCAATAAAAATTCAAATTCTCAATAAATAAAAAAATATTTAAATAAACATCATCAATGCATTTAAATAAACATCACAAACACAATTCAGTTATTTTTAGAATCACTAGACTAAACTCTTTGGTTATTCGGAACCCGTGTGAATCTTAGATTTTCAAAGTGTCTATGAATTTATATCCATACAATGACACTCCACTATCTTTCCCAACATAGACGAAAATATCCAGAATCTCTTCCCATCCAAAATGGTGATATCTCATAAATCTCTTAATAATATATATGCACACTCACCACTTCCTAAAAGATAATGATTAACTCACATATAATTATAAAATATTATCCCTAATTCCATGCAACCAATAACAATTCACAAGATCATATCATTATAACATCATAGCAACAATACACCAATATATAATTTATACATAAATTCATATTAACTCTTCAAGCATTAACATTTATATTTACATAATATATGCTTAATCATTCTTGGTGAAACTTAACATACATGTATAGTTGTGAAATCTGGTCCAGGCATTGACCCGATCGAGGTAGTGGATTAGTAATTGGTCCGATATATAAAATAAAAAATTTTAAATATATATATGTATCTATTATATATAAGTATATAACTAACATTATTTAAATAAGAAAAATCTATCCATATTTCAAAATCCAAATTAAAAAAATCAGTCGGGTTAGATTGGTCCAACCAGGAACCCAACTGGGTTTAACTGAGTCAACCCAGATCAACTACGTATCTGATCCAAAAATGAAACCAGTTCGATTAAACTATCGGGTCCTTATATAATCGGTTCAACCGACTGATCTGGACAAATTTTTATAACACTGCATAGATGCATATATTCACGTGACATTTATATTCACTGAGTTTATATTCATTTAACATTTTTATTCACAATACAAATGTTTATATATACTAATCACCTAACATATGCGCGCACACACACTCACGTTAGTTTCATCAATTCTCAAATGAATTTCATTGTATATAAACACATCCAATTGAAGGAATCCCTATTTTTTTTTTACTTTATTCCCAACCTGTTACAGCCATGCAAAACCGATCTTTATCATTTGTAAGCAAGGAAAAACCCATATTAGAGGCATAAGAAATAGCGAGGACCATCACAACAATTCACAACGATTTAATAATTAATTCAACCATTTAATATATTATGCATAATATTCAAGAGCAATCACATGAAATTCAAACACAAATACATTACATCTCAATTTACACGCATCAAAGGACATACCATGGAGGTTTTAAAAATGTATTTTACCCACCTCTTAAAATAATTCGTATTTTTTGTTATTCTTTTTTTCCTCTATCAATTGTTTCAACAAAATTTTTCATTTTTTTTATTCTTTTCAGTCTTTGAGCAACTCATGATACCAAGACAGATCATTTATGTGTATAGTTTTAAGAAAATGAAATGTTTATCCTTATATAAGCGTTTATATAATTTGAAATTTGTTTAACCAATCTTTATTTATTTATTATTTATATTATCTTTACTTAATATTTTAAAAAATCAACCATAATTTTTTTCTATTATTCTATTTAAACCAATTATCTAATAAATTATTATACTAACATTTCTAATATTTTCTTTTACTAAAAAGATTAAATAATCATATATTTAGAAAATCTTTATCTAAATAATTATTGGTGGTTTTAAGATATTGCAAGGAGCAGTACAAGGATATATATGTATATATATGATATGAGCTCTAATCACCATACCCATCCCCCACACATCTTCTACTTCTTCTCCAACATCAATGTGTTTAGAAATGCTATATATGGACCATTGTATGATTTGTCTTTAGAAATTCTTTCCTTTTCTGATATGTTGAAAGAGGAGAGTGTAAATAAGTTCTAGAATCTATTTTTCGATAAGAGGGTATTTTGGATAAACAAATTTAAAAGAGGAGTGCATTAGTAAAATGAAGAGTGGAAATAGCAATTGTCATCGAGCATGTATTTCTCTATCTATGCTAAGTACAACAACAAAGAAAGAACAAATAGGCCTGACATTGGAGGCATAAACAAGAGCTATTGGGCTATTAGGCTTCTTGTCTAATATTGGATAGTAGAGATTGTCGATCTTGCTATTTACACCCCACTTTCTAATACACCCTACCTCTCCTTTCTATCTCTCAATTATCAATTATACTCTTTATTATTATTATTATAAAGACATACACCTTTTTTGCTTTCCAAAAATGTCTTTCAATAATTACATATATCTATTCTAGAAATGTATCTCTAGAACTATGATTTATAGTTCTGGAGATATACTTTCGAAATAGGTATATATTTTTTAATAAAATATCACTTAAGGATTAAAATGGTTTACATGAAATAAAAAAATGATAAATGCTTATTTTATACTCATGTTTGTTAATCTTATTTTCATCTTATCATTAGTGTTCTTTAAATCCTATATAAAATATTATTTTTATCTTATCTTTATTATTCTTTAAGCCTTAATCTTAAAATATATTCACCATATATTCATTATATAATACTTCATTTTCATCATCATTGTAAAATATTTTGTGTTTTCCTTCATGTGAATTTGCATTTCAAGGTACGTTCATCACTAACTTCATATATTATACATCTTAATTACAAAGCAAAGCTATTGATGATGGTTTCTTTCCTTTAAGTGTATTCATTCATTTTCTAATCCAAGTATACATCAATGATTCTGACTACAATGACTCTTAAGTACTTTAGTTGATGTATGATTTGTTATTATTGAAAATGTCTTTTTGGAATAACGTATACCATTACCGGAATTGTATCTCCAGAATTGTGCATACATGGATTAAAGAATAATAAAGATAAGATAAAAATAAAATTTTGGGATTTAAAGAACACTAATGATAGGATGAAAATAAGATTAACAAACATGAGTATAAGATAAATATTTATAATATTTTTTTGTATTTCTCATCAATCATTTTAATTCTTAAATGCTATTTTATTAAAAAATATATACCTATTCTAAAAGTATATCTATAGAACTATGAATCATAGTTCTAGAAAAACATTTACGAAATAGGTATATATAATTTCAGAAAGAGATTTTTGGAAAGCAAAAGGACTGTACTTCTTTAATAAAAATGATATAATGAGTTATGAAGAGGTAGAAAAGAGGGGTATGAGGGTGTACTTAGAAAATGGGAGTGTAAATAGCAAGACACAGAGATAATTGGGCTGATGCTTGAAGCCCACAAACCAGTCCGAATACAAAATAATGGGGTGTATCAAAAACAACCCCCCCCCCCCCCCCCAACCCCGTATATATATATGAAACTGCATGAAAAAAAATTTAAGTTTTTTTTAACATTGATTTAATTTTTAAAAAATATTCACTATATCGAATAAGTCTTTAAATATTAAAATAAATAAAAAATTAATCTATAGAATTTACTTAAATGTCTTAAAAATTAAATAATGATTTAATATTTTGAAAAAGATTATAATATTTTAATTTTAATCATGTAATAATTCAAATAACATTAACTCGATTAATCTTCTTTTTATTCATTTATGAAAACTCAATTAATCTTATAATTAATAAAATTTAAACAATGAAATCATAAAAATAAAATAATATAACTCATGGAATTAACATAATAATATAAGATTCCTTTGCTTTCACGTGTGAAAGAACTATTTATTTAACCAAAAGATTCGTATTTGATTTTGCACGTGTAAAAAAAATTCTTTTATATTAACAATAGTCATATCTCTCGTAAATAAACTTAATATCCGTTATATTGGAACTTAAAAATAAAAGGTACATACCGTACATACAAATTCTAGTATTAATAAAACCACTTTGTAATCTTCTCAACGTTTTCTAAGGTTAAAATTGAATTTCTCTCCCTTCGCCACTTCTAGAATGAAAATGACGACAACCCGATTCGGTGGAACAAATTAACTCCAACTAGAATTAAACCTTCTTAATATTGGCTTAATCTATTCTACTCATATTTATTTGTGTCAAATTTACCGGCATTGCAGACAGATAGTTAATGTAATTTTCATTGAATGTTTTAATTCAAAGATATTAAGAAGGGCGATGTTGCTCTCGTCAAGTTCATCCTCAGCTGTACTATTTGGACAATAATAGACAAAATTAATGCGTAAATATACAATTTTACTTGGCAATGGCTACAAATCTTTTGTTATTTTGTAATATACAGTTTTCTTTTCTCAAAGTTAGCCGTAGATACAAACATGCATTTTACATTAAAAAAATATTGTTCTGATTTAAAAGATGGTTTTGGTGGTGGGAACATACAAACTAGAAGAAAACAACGCTAACGTACGTGTGTTTAGATATTTGGACGGAAGTGAAGAAACAAAAGAAGAGAATAAATTAAAAGGTCCTATCAATTATTATGCATGTTTAAAAAAATTTAAATTGATAAAATGAGAAACAAACATGCTAAGGTATGTTCAGGCATCAGCTTGGACAGGCGTGAACCAACAAAATCAAAGGAAAATGGAAATAGAAGACAATAACTAACAGGTTCAACTATATACGAGTTTTTCTTTTTTTTTTGGCTGGAATGCTGGAAAAGTCTTCAAATTGACAGAAAATTGAAATGTTCATACGAATAAATACAGAGTTTTTAAAATTTTCGCAGTTTTCTTTCCTTGTAAAACTCTTCCATTGATGATGAATGTTTACTTGAAACACTGTGTACCAATTTTAAGCTGCTATTCTTACCAGTAATTATCAACATTTATGCGTTTATTATAAAGAATGATCACAAAATATGACATATTTTCAATACAAACGCCGCCTAACGTTAAATTATAATAGTCAGCTAGGAGTATACATTCATTGCTAGAAATTAACAAGTGTTATGGCAAACGCATTCGTATTAAAGGAGTGTTATATATTAATCAACATTAATAACGAATAGTCAAACTTATCCAAATTTAATAAGAGAGTATGTATGAATGAAGGATTTTAAAATTTTAAAGAATTTAAAATTTAGAGAAATTAAAATGCATCAATTAAAAATTCTTTTATTTTCAAAATTCTGTGTTTGGATAAAGAAATTAAATTTATTCATTTTTAAAATTTTGAATCTCATATAGAGTACTCATTGATGATGGAGACGGAACAAAGAATGATGCAGTTAGATCTTTTATAGAAGAAATTTTTTTTCAATTTCTCATCTTTTAGAAGAAAATTCAAATTCTACATTTTTAGTTGTTTAAAATTCTGTTTTAAAATTTCAAAAATTTAAATTCTTCATATAAATAAATCCAAACAATGAATTTTAAATTAAAGAATGTTAAATTATTCTCTGATAAATTACTTTCTCCAATTAAAATTCTCTATCCAAACACACTCTAAAGAAATTGTCGCCATCCATTTAGTTACTTAATTTATCACACTACTAAAAAAAATATGTTTTTAACATCAATTTTATAAAAACCGATATTAACATAAAATGCGGTGACATTTTTATAAATAAAATGACTTTGTTAATATCGATTTTATAAAAATCGATGTTGTGTATATCTCAACATCGATTTTGATCAAAATCGATGTTATTTTTTGCTAGTTAACATCGATTATGAGCAAAACTGATGTTAATAAATATATACAACATCGGTTATTAAAAAACCGATGTTGTCAAAAAACACTCTTTTGCCTGCTACCTTATTATTCTCTTAGACCCTAATTAGATATAAATCTCTCCACGAAGAAACGTGCTTCGAAGAACAAAAAGTCGTGCCTCAAGGACTACCTACACCTCATTCACTCAAGGACATAGTGGAGTCTCTAGATTTGGTGGATCTGTCGCGGTGGACAGTGGAAGAGAGTGTGTCGGCGTTTGCGGCGATGGCGTTGGAGGATGTGGTGGAGGACCTCAGCGAGTTGAACTGGCAGGAATGTTGCGTCACCTCCGTCAAGAAGATCAGCTTCTCCAAGGCCAAAGTGTTTTCCCTAGTTGCTTCGATCAAAGCCTCCGCGTCGTGAGCCACTTGCAGTCGTAGACTCAAAAAGTGAACAGGGTCGACGAAACCTGTGACCTAATCCTTGAGGTTTTATTTGTTTTGTTCTTCGCCTAATATGGATTTCAAATTACCGTGTTTCACATTTCTTGCTGTGTAATGAAATTGCTTTGTATTTATTTCTGAGTTAAATTTAGTTTTATGTAGGTTTGCTTTTAATAGACGAGAGAGAATGCACAATCATTTTCTTCTTCATCTTTCTCAATCCCCGACCTCCAATTTTCTTCATGTTGCTTGGTTTTTCTTTGCAGTGCCTAAAAGGGAATTAAGTTTCTATCTTTATAGTATCAGACATGCATATGAACTTTTGATTAATTTTCTAGTGGTTTACTTAAGATTTCAAAGCAATATGAGCTTGACTTTAGAATCCCAAGATTAGTAAAAAAAATTCCAGCTAACTTGAAAGGTATTTTAAATTTTAATCAAGGATGATGAGATTTTCATTTAGTCAATCAAGGATGCTGGGCACTAAGATTCAATATGGCAAGCTTTTGCAGTTTTCTTGCCTATTCGATCGGTTGGAGTTCAAGTTGATCAAATAACACACTTCCATGTTTGATTTTGTTATACTTTTAATGTGTTTTTTAAAATTACAAGGAGAGAAATAAAGAGAATAATTTTTTTTTAAAATGACACAATACATAACTGATGTAGAAAGTGACTATACAATATCAGTTATAAAAAAATTGATGTGCAAAAGACAATGCATACATCAATTTTAAACAAAATCGATGTTGTAAGTACTATACAACATCGACTTTTTGCATAATGCCAAAATCGATGTAGACCACATCATTGATTTTTAGGAAAATCGACATCATAACATCGATTTTTCTAAAAATCAATGTTAATTTTTGTATATTTTACATTTTTTAGTTTATTTTTTATTATATAACATCAATTTTCTTAAAAATCGATGTTGTATAATGTATGTTAATATCCATTTTTGAAAATCGATGTTAACATTGATACTTTTAACATTGGTAGTTTCAACATCCATTAAAAATCGATGTTTAAAGTCATAAACCACTACTAGAAAATCTGGCTTTTACGACGCCTTTTCGAAGTCGGTTTTTAAAAAACCGTAGTTAAAATGGGCGCGGTGGCATTTTGGTAAATAAAACAAACAATTCAAACACGGTTAGTTATGAGACCGTAGTTGTTTAATTATTCGAAGTCGGTTGGTGATGAGACCGTCTTTGAAATGTGCTGTTAATTACCTAAACGATAGCGTTTTAATCCATTTTGTTTTGTTTCAAAAAATACGCTAACCAATTCAAACACGGTTGGTATTTGGACCGTAGTCATTTAGCTATTTCAAATACGGTTTCAATAAGATAACCGTAGTCATTTAGCTAACTCGTCCTTTTGTCTTCGTCACTCTCTCTCCTCAAACCCTTCATTTCCAATTTTCTTCACCCTCTCTCCTCGAAGCCCTAGCTCTCCTCCGTGTTCTCCGTCTCGCTCCCCTCGCGCCACCACAGTTCCCACCCTCTCGTGCTGGTTGTCTCCGTCAGGCTTGATGCGAAGCCCACGATGCTGGTCACAAAGACGCGGAGATGAAGCTGCTCAAGGAACACTTTGGTGGAAGAGAAGAAGAGCTCGATCGAGGCTTCCGGTGAGATATCGCCGCTGGTTTCTTTACTCGTGAACGGTTCGAGCAGAGGGAAGAAGGATGCGCTGACTGTCTTAATTGCCTTTGCCTAAGTTTTTAATGGTATGTATGCGCGTTGGTCACTCTTCTCCCCATTCGAGTTGTTCTTGCAGTCACCATATTGCTCTTCTATTACTTAATTTGTAGGGTTTACACTCTCGTCTCTGCTCCGGTCGGCGAGGAGGAACAGGAAGATTACGCTCACATGAGTGGGTTGAGGAGAACCGTTATTGTTTTGTGTGGACGCGCCCTCTCCAGAGTCATGCTCTTCATTTTCGGCTTTTATTGGATGCTCGAATCCAACTCTGCCTCTCAAGTCTCACTTAACTTGCTTTGTCTATTTCGCTTCTCACTTTCCAGTTATTCAATTTGTTTCCAGTGTGTTTGTTGTGACAGCAAGTGCCTTGGTTGTGTGTATGTTCAGCGGGAATCAAAGCCATCGGACTTCAAGGGTGTTTCAGGTGCATATATATTGGTGTATGAAAACTTTATAATAATTATGAGATTGTTTGCAATTCAAATAAAGTACCCTTGTTTCATTCCTCGACCTGTGCGTTGTGTGTTTCTTCTCTTCATATTTTTAACAGCATTGCATTTAGTCTTTTGCATGGGCTAAGAATCAGCAGCAAGTTGGCCAATCTACAATTCTTAAATACTTTTGTTGTTTTGTTAATTGATAATCTAAAGGCGATTCTCTAATCTTTTTTAGAAAGTATGAAGCCAGTCAAGGCAAGAAATAATGAAAGGAATAGAAAGTGGGGATTAAGTTGCTATAGGAAGGGGAAGCGAGATGGTAGATCTGTCTGAGAGGTGGTGATATAAAGGAAAAATCTCATTAAATGTTTTTTTTTTTCAATTTTTATAGAAACTCAACCATAATGTTTCAATTTTTTATTCCTAGTGCCCAGCATTCTTTTTATCTTCTCTTAAAGTGATGTTTGGACTGTGAAATAATAACACAGTGTGTTTTTTCTTTGGATTAAGTTTGGATTTTTACTTGTCCTCTTGAAACTGAAGGGAATCTGTGGTCTCTAGATGCTTAATTGTGATAGATCTTGTTATTATTTCAACATTTTGGATGAGCGGAGTTGGACAAAAAGGGTGTCATTTTTGTTATGTGGAGTACTTACTATTTTAACTTCCACAGATATTGCTACATTGATTCTCTTTTTGAAGCAATTGCGGTTTTAACTTTGTAAAAGTCACATTCTCATAAATTTGATGATATTCTCTATGTTGACGGTATATCCCAAGATTTTAAAAAAGAGAAGACATAATTACCTTAAGGAACTGGAAGAGATGCTTTGCTGTCTACTAGATTTTCGGTATAGTTGTCATCAATCTATGTTTTTTATTTCTCTTGGCCTAAATTTCTCACCTTGCTTCAAACTACAGGGTAATAACATAACAAATAGATTTCTGCATCTGGATGGAAATATTAATATATCTATACAACCGTAGTGTCAGTTTATCCCTTACATGAGTAAGTGTATAGATGTGTATTTCTCTTTTTGGTTCATTCTTAAATTTATTTGTTACTTAATGATTATGGATGCAAGTGATATGAATCTTCTGCCCTCTCCACATATCTGGAATAGTATTTGAAATTATACTCATCTTTGATATCAATGTAAATCAAGCCTTTTATTTATTTATTATCTTCTGGGAATCTTCCACTGGCTTGTCTTGATCAGAGTTTCCTTTTTTGTACACTGAAAAGGCAGGACAGATGGAGTATGGAAAAGTGGTCCTTGTTATTGCTTCAGCAGGAGGAACTGGGCAATTTGCTGTTCAGGTACTTCATAAATCCCATGCCACTTTTCTAAACAGTATGTGCTTGTGTATATGTTTCCAGGAGCTATTTGTTGTAACAAATTGATTGTTTCTTGATATTTTGTAGTTGTAGGCTGAACTTAAGAAAACTAACCAATATTTTACCAAAAAAAAAAAAATAGCAAAACCAATGAACTCATTATATGAATTATTTGATTATTAAATCCAGGCATTACAAAACATAGGGTTAATAATTTCATCTTTATGTACCAATAATAATAACCATAACAATTAGACCCTCTTGGTAAGAGTGCTTTTTACCGTGTGAATCTGTGATCTTTTCTTGTAACCTTACTAATTGATAACTATTACTGCAATAGCTTTAGAAGTTAGAAGAAAGGCGAATAAGGAATACTACAGTTTTTGTTTAATCTCTTGTTGGGGCAGCCTCCTAAAAGTGTATCCTACGTGTGTGTTTTGTCTCCAACTAGGTGATAAGATCAAAGGTTGGTTGTGTTGCTCTCAACAACCAAATTAGCAATAAGATATAAATCTCTTATGGACTAAATTTCCTCACGGTGATTTTCCTTGATTGGATGATTGTTGCATTATATCTTGTAGTTTTTATCGCAGAAGTTATGAAAATTTCATTGCAGGAGTTATGAAATTATTGTTTTCTGCTTTTGGTGCTTATGTTTTGTCTAATCTTTTGTCCATATTGCTTATTTCTATTATAGCTTGTGCACACATTGATCCTTTTTGTTTGCTTTTCTTTTTCTTTTTTCTTTTTTTATACTTTTCATTAAATATGTTCTTTATATTTGTATTTTTATTTTTACTTGTAATTTTTATATTTTGTATTTTTTATTAATTTCATGTGTGTATATATATTCTTTTTTTTATTTTTAATGAACTTGAGTAATAATATATATTAAATATGTTCTTTATTTTCTGATATTATATTTCAAACCAAACATAGTTGCTTTCTTATTTAGCTTTTCCCACTGATTTGTGATTCATATTACCAGGAATTGAAAGTTGACAATGAAAAGCTATATCTCTACTTGTTGATTGCCACAGTTATGAGGTTAGCTAGTAAATATTCTATCATAGTTTACTTAGCATTTTTGGTTTTGTGATGAGAAAGTAATTTTTTTTCCAATACATGATGACATGATAATTTTGTCTCTCCTTTCCTTATTTTGTTTTCTTGGTTGTAGCCGAATTAAGCTTAAATTTCTTTGCAAAACTTGGTTGTAGTATGACAGAACTGAACTGAATGAAAAGCTATAAAAAACTTTAAATTGAATAAAAAGCTTAAATTTCCTTTTGTAGTTTCTTTGTTCCTTGTCTTTTTTGTGTTTATCATCCATGTGGTTCTTATCATATTCCTTGTTAGCCCTTTGTTCTCTAAATTCTAAGTCACTTGATTGTTAGAATCATTGATAAGGTTCTCTCTTAAGAATCATTGATAGAGGTTTTGAAGGATAAGGTTCCAATTTGAAAGGAAAGAGTTATCTAGAGGCATACTTAAAGTGGGAGATGAAGAACAAGTATTTGCATGCTGCCAATATAGTGAACCGGAAAAAGGTTAAGGTAGCAACTTCTTCTTTAAGTGTTCATGAGGCTGATAGCATTTTTTATTCCCTTATACAGAATCCACTTTGAAACTACAGGGCCAGAGATTTGGGAGGATACCATGGGTAATGTTGATGTATTGGTAGTTGGCACTGTTACTGGCACTGGACCGTATCTGAAAATGATGAACAAAAATATAAAGGTTTGATTATTCATTTTATATAAATTTAGTTGTTACTTCAAATTGAATGACATAGATGTAGCAGGTGCGATGTGAAGCTACATTAATAGCGTTCAAATGCTGCGACATTGAGTTTTTTTTTTGCTACATTGCCTTAGAGATAAATCAAGTCCTGATACACTAGGTTTGAATCATTGTTAATTTTGCTGCAAGTTTTGTTGCTTCACCAATCACAGGAGTAATTATTCTGGTGATTGATTGTATCAACTACTCTCTTGGTGTTTTAACAGTTATTTGTTTTTAAACCTCTCATTAGATTTTGCTACTATACATAATTGAAAGTTGACATTATTGTTTTCCCATCATAATGATGTTTTTTTGTCAAGAGCAGATTGTTAAGCTGGGAATAAATGTATGAGCAACTCAGCACTCATGAAGAGGCTATGCAAAGTCAAGAAGTGAAAGCTTAAAAAGCTTCTTCATGTGAAGGGAGCACTCGATGATATGACCTTGAACTCAATTAAGTGATAGTATGCACAGTCCCATTAGGGGGAACAAATAATGTGTAAAGGACAATTTCCTTCATCCATATTTAGTAGTCAAACTGTTCCAAGGCAGAAATTTCCAAGGTTGGTTTTGTTTCAAGTTTGAATTTGTCATGAGACACTTGGTTATTTTATTGGGAGAGTGTATATTTTCTTGACGCATCTTGTATAGACATTTTGTTTGCAATGTATACCAAATGTCACTTAAATCTTTTGATATTGAAAAACTGAAATTAGTGAAGAATTAGGCTCTACACTTCACTACAAATTTATTCCTTCTTAATTCTACACACACAAGCACCATGGTGTTAAAAAAAGCATTGCAAAAACAAGGTTGTTATCAATACGAATTCACTAGGCCTAGGACCAACACCAAATAACTTTTTGTTTTGAAGAATAACAGTGATAAATGATGATACTATAGAAGGGCTTGAATTGGGGTCAGTAGTTATTGGTAAAGCACAGGGATTTCATTTGGCTAGTTCATTGGATGGAAGTAGCAGGAGCATGGCATTTACTGCATTGTTTCATGATGTTATGTAGGATGCTATTACTTTCTTTGGGGTACACATGACCGCTACACGAGTCTCATGTTACTAAAATCAAATAAAGTCATTTTGTTTACAAAAAAAAAAAAAAAAAAAGTTTCTTTGAATCATTCTTTGCAATGTATTTTTTTTTGTCTATTGTTACTTTAAAATATACTTTGTGTAACTTGCTATAAGTGTTTGGTATTGATTGCTGCAGAATTGGTATTGCTATGGGAAAGCTGTGGCTCTAGGGTCAGTTTTTTGCAAGTGGGCTGCACTAACAGGTAATTACTAATTATTCTTTGTTTTTCTTTTTGAAGGTTTGATTCTAGTGATTGTGAATTTGAGCTTGTGGTTGATTTGATTTTGCTAATGTTACTGTAAGTGTTATTAGCAAGTGGGATTTGGTGATTCCTGATGAGAAGTTTAAGTATGATCCCTTGCTAGAACCAGGAAAAGGGCTTGCAATTCGACTTCATCCTTCCCATTTCTAGTCAAATACCTTCATTAGACGCATGATACATTGTTTAGAAGTTTCCTAAGTAGTCATCTTATATTGCTATATTAGTATTAGAAAAAAAAAACTTTTTGCTACATTGATTGGCAGCTTTTTTGCATCTGCTTCCATGAGTTCTATGAAGTATTGGTATCAATAAAACTTTGATTATTGGAATTTTTTTTACAGCATTATTGGGATTGCTATGTGTAAATGGTTATTCACTTTCTGTATACTTTCATGAAAATGTTTATGTAAAATGCTAGAAACAAAGGGAATTTTGTGAAACGAATTAAACTATAAAGTTATACATACATGGGAAATAATTATCATATTGCTCAACCAACTCCTTAGTCAGCCGAACTGTATGCTTTTGTCCACACAATGGGTTATTTCTTACCAAATCCAATGTTGGTACCCGAGTTCCTCAGAGCAGTAATCACAGTCTCAAAAGACAATAACAACAACAATCTCACTGACTAGAAGCAATGTTATTGAAAGGAAATTGAGTCATACACCTCATCTGAATTCACTCATAACAGTAATCAAACGATACTAAAGGAATAATAAACTGGACCAAGCACACCTCCCTTCAATGGACTGGCCAATTGAAGATGATGACTTATCACTACCCTGTACCAGCAGCTTAGGCTCTCCCTTTCCTAATGCTACTAACCCCAAAACCCTTACACAATTCTTCTCCCCTTTTCTCACTCCCCTAACTGCCTAATATTCCCGAATCCTCTTCCCTACCACTCTCCTATATTTTCTTCTCCATTCACAGCTTGCCACGTGTCCACTTCAGTAACCAACTTTGCTTTGTCTCTAGCTCCACCTTTACGGGCCTTGCGCATGTAAACTCTGTCAAATAACTTGAGAGGCCCATCATCCAAAAAGAGATTTAATGGCATTGATGCCCACTCCTAGATCCTATGTATGTAAATTTGTGATTCTTGTTATATTTTACATTTGAGCACTGATCTTTTTGTGGAAGTTTTATGACTTCTGAGCAGTTTTGGCAAATGACTTAACTATCACTCTTTGTGAATAGCATGCTGCAGCTGTCATTCAGAATAAGATGATAGTGGTTGGTGGTGAATCTGGGAGTGGATGGTTAGACGATGTGCAGTTGAGGGAACATTTCTTTGTTTTGGAATTGGAAATTTATGAGAGGGAGATTGTTGCTATACATGAGCATGAATATTAACATATTCTAATTTTATTAAAAAGAACATTAACTAATTATTTGGTTATTCATTCATCATACAAACTGTAATCTATACAATTCACTTTTGTTGTCCAGGTGCTAAATTTTGACAGATTTTTGTGGACCACGACATTGTCTAAGCTTTACTTGTCACCAAGCAGTCTTCCACTAAAGATTCCGGTTTGCAAGGGGCATTGTTTGGTACTTTTATCTATGGTTTTAACAACATATTGTCAGCATGCTGACATGTTTATTTGTATTATATCCAACTGACCTTGATAATGCTCTCATCATAGACATTGAATAACCTGTCTGTTAAAATGAAAGTTCATGAACCTGAATTTGTAACAAAAAGAAATGGCCACCCTTGCATGTCCAAGCACAGTGTTCACCAGTAAATTGTGGCTATTATAAATTTGCTGCTTGATGATACAACAAATCAAATTTTCATTTGGGATTGATAATTAAGACCTTTACAATATTTAATGGTAACTTGTTTAAATGTGGCCACTTGACAATGATTACCCTGGTGTCAATTTCCTTGTGTTTAATGATAATTTGACCAGGTTTGCTTGGGGAAAAAAACACTCCTCATTGGAGGGAAAACAGACCCAGCAAGTGACAAAATTTCTGGTTCACCCTCATCTTCTTCACATATGTAATAGCTTTGTCCTTGTTCATGCTACGAAATTCTTCCAATTGTCTTTCTGATTTTTGTAGTATGGGCATTTGATACAGAGACAGTGTGCTGGTCACCCATGGACAGCTTTAGAATGTGTCGTTGAGGACTCTCCAGTGAAATGGACAGATTTTTGACAAGCTAAATTGTCAGGTAGACATGGGCTGAAAGAATTGCACACAAAGAATATAGGAAGTAGGAACGAATTCTGTAATGAGAATGACACATTAGGTGAACTAATGTATCATAAATTTTGTTCTTGGCAGGTTGCTTGCGGTGGTCACACTGTTGTTATGGCTAACTCCGTTTTAATATTGTTTGGAGGAGAAGATGCAAAAAGGAGGAAACTGAATGATGTAAAATATATGTTTGATCTCAAATCCTTGACATGGCTTCCACTTCACTACACGTAAATGTTTTTACGCTTTGTTGTGATTGATTTCTTCTTTTTCTTTTTTTAAGTTCAAAAACAAATGGGTGTTTGAATTGATTTTAGATTAATAATAATATCTAATATATATATATATATATATATATAATATACATCATATATAAAAAGTTTCAAATATATACTAAAATTAAAAATAAAATAAAAAACAAAACTTATCTACTACGGTTAACTACAACAACTGTTTTTGAATAGTTATTAATCAAAGTCGGTTATCCTGAAGAACCGTAGTAGAATAGTTGTAATCAAAGACGGTTCATTCAGTGCAACCGTAGTGGATATAAACTAATCAAAGTCGGTCATCCTGCAGAACCGTAGTAGAATAGGTGATTTTTTTTTTTCTTTTGAAATCTGATTAATCAAAGACGGTTCATTAAAGCAACCGTAGTGGATTAGACACTAATCAAAGTCGGTTAGCCTACAGAACCGTAGTAGAATAGTTGAATTTTTTTTTTTTTTTTTTTGAAAATCGATTAATCAAAGACGGTTCATTCAATGCAACCGTAGTGGAAATAAGCTTTTCAAAGTCGGTCTCTTAACCGTAGTGAAAATATGCACTTTTCAATGACGTCTATATCTACTACGGTCGTACGACCGTCGTTGTAATGCGCCCAGAACCGTAGTAGAATTCCTGTTTTGTAGTAGTGAACAATCAATATTAAAAGTCTATTTTTTTTATAATAGTGTCATATTGTACAGTGACCGCACGAGACGTGCATATTGACTTGGATAATTAATGAATAATAATATATAGCAAGTTTTATGTTTTAATTACGTTTCAAGTGACGCACATTTTGTGCTGTGTTTGGACAATGTATGGAGTAGTGGAGTATGAGAAGTGTTATTAACATTTCAAGTGACTACATATTACCCTGATTAATTAAGCTATAGTGCGTAACATGTATTTGCTTATTAAAAAAATAGTTGAATTCTTTTTCATAAACTAAATTCAGTAGAAGAGCCAAAGATTTTTCCAGCAGCGCGCAATTTATCAATATTTTTCAAACCCCCAATATATATTTACATCATATATAAAATATTTGAAATGTGATATCGGTGTTTAAAAAAACAATCGACAAATGATATTCAAACAATTTTTACAAGGAACTTGCGTCGATGTGCCACATGCATGTCTTGCGACAAACGGAAAACGAAAAAAGTGTAGGAGTATAGAAATAGAAAAGGAGCCAAAATTGAACAGTTAGTAGTTGGCAAGTTGAGGTATGACTGTGAGTTGTGTTGGGATGCAAAAACCACTCGGTCGTTATTAGTTCGGTCTTTAACTCATTATGTTATATATACTATGTATATATGTACGTGAAAGTTTCAGGGAACTCCCATACGTTAGTTATTATAGGGATATACAGATACATGTTTCGCTCTTTTCAAATTTCAACGAGGTTTCATCACCTCCAATCCTAAATTCCTATCATCAGTATGGCGTGTACAGATTCTCCTTTAATTTGGGATTTCATGAGCTAGGCTATAATTTATTTCTTACGTATAATAAAATGTTCGGCTATTCTAGGTTTAGTCTTCGTACAATATTATTATATATTTTGTATGTGTATTTTATGAACAAGTTTCAATCCTAACATATGGTCAACCTGTAGCTAGCCTAATATACATCAAAATTAATTAAAATCCTAGCTAGTGTTACTTACAGAATGTAGATCATGGATATGTGCAAGGTCCTCATCGACCAAATACATACTAGTAATTACAATGTGTTGTATATGAAATGACCTAATCAGTTTAATATTCTTTCTTTCTGGCGGTTCAAAGACTTGTTTTGAGAATACAGATTTATGTTTGGAAGTGTAAAATGAAGAGACCGAATTGGATTTGACTGAGATAAAGATTCTTAGAAGATGAAAGAAGGTATATATACCATGTCGTCGAGTTCACGCTCTCTCTCAATGTGAAACTTGAAGATAATTCCATGCCATTAATATGCGTTAGACAACTAGCTAGTTTGGTTTATTAATACATCAAATACTCTAAATAAGTACTAATTTTCTTTCTTCAAAGTAACACTTGAGAATTTTAGTGCGAAATATTATTTAAAATAATAAAAAGAAAACAATCGATATACGAATACTAATCAAATTGTGGCTGGTCAATTTTTGTTGCCAATAACCCGACATAAGACTCAACCAGTTCAGAGAAGGTAAATGGTTATTTTATCCTCAGTTTGCTTGAATTGGCTTGTATCTATGACTTAGTATTACTCGAAAACCTAGTATTATTATTATTATTGCTGCTGCTAAATGATATGTATTTTGTTAATAAAACTTTTGACTGAGAATGATTATTTGAAAAGTCACATAATTCTATTAAGAATATTGGCATGCATGCTAGAACGATGTAGAATAATGAATCAATGCCAAAACCAATTGGTTATTGAAAAAAAAATTGCAATTGTGAATTTTCTAAAGAATGTTAAATTATTCATTTATTTGTTAAGAGACGTAAAAGGAGGAGCTGTTAAAAACTTTCAAAAAAGATTCACATGGTTTTCAAGACAATATAAAAATGCTCTCTGCAAGTTTTAAACAATGCAAAAGGTTATTATTATAAGTTCCTACACAATTTACTCTAAATAAGAAACAAACCTAGATAATTAATTAATAAGGGTCATGCTATATTATTTTTAAAAAAAAATTATTAATTTTTATATTATATATTTGATTATATATTTTTAAACAAGAAAACATCTCTTATTGCTATTTTCCGGGTTTTTTTGTAGTTAGGTATTTTCCTTTTGAAAGCAATCCTTTTTACAACATGAGATTTTAATTTTAAGTTTCAACACTCATTTTTATATTTTTAAAAATTAAGAGTATTAAGTACTTTCAGTTTTTTCTGTTAGTATTTCTTTTTCATTTCCTTGAATTCCAACATTGCCTCATTAGGTCATTCGTTTTGTAAAAACAAAAACCTAGTCCAAAGGTCCATAAGAGCATCTCCAATGTAAGCATCTTCATTGAGTTTTTTTTAAACAATTTTTTGTGGTTCTCGCATTATTTTTTGTAATCCCCATAGTGCCATGTTATTCCTAAAGAACTATCCAATATTTTGCTCTAATGCAAGAAACTACAAGAAACTTAAAAAAATCCACATATTTATATTTTTTTAATCAAACTTAACATTTTTTCAATTTTTATAAATACAAATAAAAAGATATGAATAATTGAATAAAAAGGAAATATAAATTAAAATAAATAAAACGAAATGCATAAAATATAAAATAAAATTTTACATAATGATAAATAATTAAACACAATAACAATATTAATTTAGTTGTGACATTTGCACCTTCTAATTTCCTGCAGATTCATTAGCATTATTTACTTGTAGCAACATATATATTATTGTATTTAATATTAATCTATTAATGTCTTTGATTAACATTTTTTAGCCTTCAACTGTCTTTTCCCTATGTTACTTTTTACTTCAATTTTCAAACCTTCTACATTCTTCCATTAACTCTTTATGTTGATTTTTTTTATAAAAAAAAATCAACAACCTTCTATATTCTTGTATAAAAAAAATCAACAACCTTCTATATTCTTCCACCAGACCATACATTCTTCTCTTCTTTCTCTCCTTTCTCTTTTTTCTCTCACTCACGCGCCTTCTTCCTCACACGGTGGCTTCCTCGTGCGACAGTTTCCTCGCACAACCTCTTCCTCCGCACGGCCTTCACCTCGTGCGGCCTCGATCTTGCACTTCGTCGACCTCGCGCGGCGTGGCCTCTTCCTTTGCGCGGCCTCCACCTCGTGCAACCCTTCCTCCGCACGGCCATGACAACCTCTGGTTTGTTTTCCCTCTTTTTTTCTACTAGTAGTTGATGTCGATAATATTATTTTAATCATAAGCTTTGGTTCCTTATGTAAGGAACGCGTGCCGTTCTCGAGGATACGGTTCTGTCACACAAGCCAACTCCAATGCAAAAAAATTTCAAAGAACGATTTCTTCAAGTTAAGGAATCGTGGAAACTCCTGCGTTGGAGATGCTCTAAGTGGAGTAAATGAATAGAAAATCATAATAGAGGAATCGCTTGCAAAGGTGAATTGACTACACCTGAAATAGGAGATCACACAATAGAATGATTTTGAAATAGATGGATATTTTTTTGAAAGGTTATTTTTTCCTATATAATTAGGATGTATATGAAACTTTTATTTAGTATCTATTTTTTTTTCAATCAGCTCAACCTATTTTAAAATAAAAAGATACATTCAATTACAATTTTATATCTAAACCGAAAGACCAAATCTCATACTTTAATCAAGACACTCAATGCTGAATTATATATTTCTACAATTATTGTCACTCTAGTTAAAATTCCTTCTAACTTACTAAAGTACCATTAGAGATATCCCATATCTACTACAAATCCTCACCATGCCATACATAGAAACATCTCATAAGGAAGGAGAAGGCTAAAAATCTAATTTTAATATACGGTCACAATTTACTTCTCTCTTGAGCGCATGCATTTTATTCATATGTATGACACTTTTGTTCCCGTTAAAAAAATTAATAGCATGATGAACTCGGTCTCATAAAGAGTTTTTTTTTTTTTTAATACACAAAACTCAAATTTAAAATCAATTAGCTTGTATCATCTAATTTAATCGCTCATTGGTTTATTAGATCATACTCTTACGTGATATATGTAATAACTAAGAAAATATAATATAGGCATATACGTACACATGTGTAACTCTAGCTTATATCGATTGTTAAAAGAATATTCATTTTGTTTCGTTTTACTTATTTAATTTAGAAAGGTGCTACGTAAATTATGGCTATATATATTTGTTTATAACATAAACATTTAATTTTTTTTAATATGATTTATACTATTGTTTCTCTTCCGTTTATGATAGATAGGTAAAATATTTAAGAATCATGTAGAGACAAGAGTATACGGTAAAAAGAAGATAATTGTTTTAAATATCTAAATAGACAGATAAAAAATATCAAATTTTCCTATAAAAGTAGACAAGAAACGAAAGGAATAAAAAACATTTTTGTAAGTTGAATTCACATAATCTATATTTCATTTCTCAACTCACCAGGTACAAATAAAAGACTTAAATGCAATTATGATCTCCTTATTTTATTCGATTCATAATTTTAGTCCTTCCATTTTTTAAAATTGAGCATTTGGTTGTCTTATTTTAAAAAATAAGTAATTTTAATCATTTTATTTTAAAATAAAGACATTTAACCCTTTTGTTTTAGAAAAAAAAATTGTAATTTTGATCAAATTCTCAATTTTGTCAATACATTTTAGTCATTTTCTTTTGGTCTAATTGAACTCAGAACCTAACATATTTAAGCTATCACCAAAGAAACAATTTAATTAATTACAAAATAAAAACTAAAAAAAATGTATGGAAAATTAAAGATTAAATAGAAATGATTAATTTTCTAAAATTTGGAAACCAAAATTAAGGATTTTCTAAAATATCGAAACCAAATATTTGTATTTATAAGGAGATTAAAATTGTGAATTTTTTAAAATAGGATAATTAAATATTTTAATTTTAAAATAAAAGAATCAAAATTATATATGGAATTAAATAGAGGAAGAAAATTACATAAGAAAAAAATTCAGTTAGGAATAGATAAGAACGAGACAAAAAGAAAACAAAGTGATGCCATTCTCCCTGCCAATTAGCTCGAATTCCTTCCGCTCTTAAAATAAATGTCGTCTATTGTTGCTTGAATTAATGCAAAACGTGCTAAGATATATCATGACGTGGAGCTGGTGTGGCGTTTACAATTGATCAGAAAAGAAAGTAGCTAGTACATGCATGCAAGATGCTTAATCATAGACGACAAAATTAAGTACTAGCATATCCCACCACAAAATGTAGTAACTTTGATCATTTTCTATTTTCCCCTTCTTCAAAACTAGTATAAACTAAACCAAAATATGTGAATCGAAACAATTAACAAAAAATAGGAATCATGCATTTAAAGGTTTGTTTTCACCTTATAATCTCTAATAATAACTACCATTCTCCCCTGTCCTCAATTTTGTTTTTTGTCAACAAAAAAATAATAATCCTCTGTATAGAAGAATACCTAAATTAATCTTCTGACCAATCTTCAATTATAATAAATCCTTGCGGAGACTATGTATTGTTGTGACTTGTGACAAATTAAACAACCGAATCAGAACCTTCTTTGGTGGCACATGATCCCAAAAACCCTTCCTCCTCATGTTCTTCTTCTTCCACTAGAATTTTCTCCTCACCAGAATCAGAGTTTGTGAGCTCCTTAGCTCTTAGCGCTTGACCCTCCCAGTTGGTCCTTGCCAACACGAACATCATCGTCATCATACACGACCCTTGCGCCGCCAACATCCCCAGCCATAACCCTTTGAAGTCAAACCCTGCAAAGAAGCCCAACCACACAGCAACGGGCATGCCAACGAGGTAGAAGCAACCCAAGTTTATGTTGGCCCCCAATTTGGGCCTCGCTGTCCCTCTCAAGACGCCGCAGACCGTCGTCTGGGGACAGTTCCCGAGCTCGCAAAGCCCAATAATCGGCAACACCGCTGACGTCAAAGCAATGATTTGTCCATCGATTGTGAACATGGAAGCCCAAACATTCCTCACTGAAACTGCGAACGCCAAAGCAGAAAGCCCGAAGACAAAACTGAAACAGAGGCCCACCATCGCCGCGAATTTCGCCCTCCGAGGATTTCCGGCTCCCAACTCGTTCCCCACGCGCGTTGACACTCCGAAGCTCAAAGAAGACGGAAAAATGTATATCAAGGCCGTTGTTTGAATCAGAACCCCCATGGAGGCCACACTTGCGTGAGGGTTAACTAACAATCCGCAGAGCAAAATCATAATTTCGTACCACCACCATTCCAGACAAACGGAAACGCAACTCGGAATCGCGAGATTCATTAGCGTTTTCCATGAATTCCACCCCTGGAAGCACTCGCGCGAAATACCCGGCCACGTTTTCTTGTGCGTGCCGGAGACAACTACGTAAACAATCAACAACCCGACGAGGTTGAGGTTTGTGACGACGGCGCTTAGCGCGACGCCTTTGATTCCGAGGTTGAGGATTGAGACGAAGAGGTAGTTGATGGGCACGTGGAGGATGATCGAAACGGCGGCGCAGCACGTGAGAGGGAGCGTTATTGACTGGCTCCGAAGGTAGATTCTCAAAGGGTGTAGCAGCGATTGTAGTACAAGATCAGGGAGAGAGTAGAGTATGTAGAGTTCTGCCTCGTTGGCTATGTCTTCTTCTTGGCCGCAAAGGAGTAATATTTTCCTCATGTTGAGCCAGAAGAATAATGAGATGAGGCATGAGGTTACGAGAAGAAGGAGAACGGTTCTCTGCATGGTGAGGCCGAGAAGTTTGAATCTTTTGGCGCCGAAGGCTTGGCCGCAGATGGGTTCCATGCCCATGGCGAGGCCAGAGAGAACAGAGTAGCCAGTGATGTTGGCGAAGCCGATGGCTAAGGAGCCACCTGCGAGAGCGAGTTCTCCGAGGTGGCCGAGGAAGAGCATGGAGATCATCGACCGGGAATAGAGTAATAAGCCAGTGAGGACCATGGAGAAGGAGATGTTGGCTATGCACTTGGCTTCGTTCAGGGAAAGGGACAAATGGGTGGTGTTATTATTATTATGGTGATTTTGCATTTGTTGTTGTTGTTGTTGTTGTTGACATGTTGGGGATTTGGGGATCAAGGTGGTTAACATGTTGGGCTCATCTTGTACTTTGGGATTTGATGCATTTGGGTGGCCCTCACTCCTTTCACAGAAAGTTGAGGTTGGTGATAACTGGCGCATTTTTTTGACAGTTTCTCACAAGAGACAAGAGAATCAAAGAGAGAGAGGAATTAACGAATTAGAGTGTTGTGTGTGTGTCGAATTGTTTGTTGCACTTTGCAAGGCTTTATAAGGGGAGGGTTTGCGCTAGTAAATTTGGAATGTTCGACCCTAATCTGGAGTATTGAACACTTAGGGTCGACAAATCACTAATGCTATTGCTAGCTACAGCCACCATGGAACAGCTCAAACGCTTGGAATTTTTCTTTTAAATAAAAAAAATTAATTTCAATTTCAAGCCTCTTTTGATGACTGACCAATAACATATACCATAGTAAATCACTATTTGCCCTGCTGACACAGAATGGGGTGAGAGACACAGAGAGGTGGTGGCGGAGGCATAAGCGCACTGAACTTGCACGAAATGTAAATTAGTACTATAAAACAGTGAATGGATTTTCTCGTTTCTATCTTTTAATATTAATAATTAATTAATATTAATTAACTGTAACATTAAATTCATGAAGGTTACTGAGCAATGGTAGGAGGAATGTTTTCAGATAGGGGTACATGAATCAAAACAGGAAAATACATAAGTTTCTACTTTTTTTTTTTTGGAGAGGTCCCATTCTCAATAAATGGTATCTAAACAATTATTATTTTTTAATTAAAGTTCTGGGGTTTTATGTATAATATTCATGTGAAATCAATGCCATGTCGGCATTTATTAATAGTAATTAAAATCCACCTTGCTAAATCCCAACCGTATAAATTGGAATTCGTAATACACTTGCCATTTTGCCCCAAACCTTGCATCGCTTTAAACTTTACCAAAAAAGGCATATTTTAATTATGAAGATTTTGGAATCTGATACTTTGGCTTTATTCCGTTTATGGTAATGGAGACATTTGTTTGAGTGTTTGCATCTATCCCATTTCTTTCTGACTTGTAGTTCTACGCGTCTTAACATTATCTAAAAATTGCGGCCAAAAAGATGATACTCAGTCCAAGTTGGGTTTCACATTGGTGAATTGTGGAGAAACATTTATTGACATAGTTATAGAAGTGTAGTAACTAAGTGCATGTTTGAGGCACCATTTGAACTCTTTTAAAAATACATTTCTCTACAAGTATGTTTAGCATGCACCCTCCAATAAATTTCTAACCAGCTATAATCCGAATATAGCTGGCGGAGTCTATAATTCTGATGTTCACAAAATTTATATTCAAAGAATCAAAGAGTAATTTAATGGTTTGTAAAATTGTTGTTCAAATTAAGTTTAATTTAATATAATTTGTTATTTGTTATTTTTTATTAATAATTACAAAACTTTGAATCTAAGTTTTATAATAAAATATTTCTAATTTTTTATTCTTAATATACTGTATAAAATATGAAATTTATATCTTTTAACATAATTAAGCTCAAATAAAATTTTAAAAACTTTTTCAACAATAGAAACAATTTGTAAATAATATTTACAAGTAATGAATGTATTTGAAAAGGAATATAATCTTTTAAATAATTTAATACTTTTAGTATAATTTTGATACAGGAAATTTTTTTAGTTTCCTAGGAAATTTAGATTGGATTTTTTTTTATGTTTGGCATATTTATCCTGAAAAATAATATTTCTGGGAAAGAAGCTTTTTGAATTTTTTATAGCTAGTATAATATAATTATTTTTTCTTTACTTGCAACATCGTTATTTTTGAAATACAAATTAAAATCGATAATATTATAATAAAGTAATACACACTTGAATTTAAAATCTATTTTTAGTGCTGAATTGAAAATCTTTTCAACATAATTGAATTTTTTTTCCAATTCATTTTCATTTAAAGTTTTGGGATTCAAATAATTAACAAAAAAAATGATTTCATATTCTAAAAATTGTTCAAATTGATTTTCAATACAAGAAGTAAATTGATTTCATATTCTACAAGTCCTTTAACTATTTGATAATCTTTAAATAGGTCTCTGAATTATTTATCTTTTAAAATTAAATTTCTGAATTTGTATTTGTTATTTTGAATAAAAAAATGTAAACATATCCAATTTTTGGTGTATTCAAGTGAGAAAAAAGAGAGAGAAAAAGTAATGATAAATGTTGTGATTGAAAATATGCTATCAATACCTTTCATATATTTCTCTCTCTTTTTTAATCAGTAAATATTAATTATTAATTTTGTTAAAATAATTAATAGATGATTCAAATTCACAATCTCTCCTTTCTTTCTACTATCAAATCAATATTCTAATTTTATTTTATTTTATCATATATGTAGTATCAAATATATTAATTAGTTATCTCTCCTTTCTTAAGTGTCCAACAATCATTTTTCATTATAACTGGGTTAAAATGAGATGAGAAAGAAATTAACTATGTTAATAAAAGTGGATTTTGAATTCCTGAAGCTCTTTAATATCAACTAAATCATTTCCGGTTCCTTAGGTTCTTCAAATATAAAATATTCTCCATCATTCCCTACTCCTCCGTCTTACCCGAATTCTTCTCCTACCCTCTATTTACCGGCCGCGACACATACTTATTATTATTAGTATCATTTTCGCTTGGTTATCCAACCCTCCACCACCATCAATAGTAGAAGGAACGCCCTATTATCCTCCATCATCATCCTCATATGTATGTTCCACAAACACTCATCTTAACTTCAACGCCTTCATCACTTTCTCCCTCCTCACCCTGTTTCCGGTTCATCTCAATATCTCATGCAGTCATGCTACAAGAAGAACAGAACGTTGGAGTGTTGGACCATTTTTGTTGTTGTTGTTGTTTTGTCATTCCAAAAATAAAAAAATTACTATATTAATGTAATTTTTCTTTATAAAAATAATGAATAACTTAGATTCAATGTAATTTTACAGTAATGATTTGTTTTCTGTTGACTTAATTAACTCTAAATTAAGCAAACTCAAATATGCGATCAATTTAAAAATAGCTAACCTCTTAAATTTTATACAGATTTAATTGAAATTAAACTCATAAAATATTAATATATAATCATTTTATATAAGTAGTAGTTTTATCAATATAACTTATTTCAAATTGCAAATACATGCATATATGGAATAAAAACTGTTGATAAGTTATAAGGATAAAATATGTTTTTGTCATTCTATAATTTTCAAAGTTCAGTTTTAGTCTTTTTGAAAAGAAAATTTCATTTTTTGTCCTTCTAATTTGAATTGTCCATGTTTTTTGTTTTAAGTATTATCTAAACTATTTTTCATCTTTTTATAAAACACTATCTAAAGTTTTTTGAAGGACTAAATAATGATGCATTTCAAGTTTAGAGGAACAAAAAATAAATATTTCAAAATGAGAAAGGCAAAAAACATACAATTTCTTTTTAAGGAACTAAAATCAAACTTTAAAATTTTTTAGAAGATATTTTGCTCTCCTAATAACATAATTGTTGAGTCCTGTGATGTAATCTTTAAAAACATATATACAAAACTTAATAATTTAAACATTTGTAGATATATAGTCTAATAGGAATGATTTGGGGATATTATAAATAATATATTACATGTTAAAATAAAATAATGTAATAAATTATCAATTCATTTTATGAATTATATTAATTTATTTCCTCAGACCATTTTAATTTAAAGATCATATTAATAATATTTATTTATAAAAAATAAAATATGTTTGTATATGTATGCATACGTATGATCAAAGTTTAGTATATGTTTAAAGATAGGAGATTCACTTTACTCTATGAGTAACTTGAAAAAGTTACTCTCAATTTTAACCCTTTATTTTTCTCAAATCAAAAGTCTTAGATTTATTTTATTAAAGAGACATGTGACACTAGAAGAGGATTCAATAAGATATATCCTTTGATTTTCATCTCTCCAGTTTGCGACAATTAAAGAATATGAGACAAACACTGTAATTTTGCAACTCCGTTTGTATCTCTAAATCTGTTCCTCATCAAGTCCACGCTAGATGTGATTCCTCCAACAACGTGCATTGCAGAGGCAAAATAAAATAGAAGGCTACTATATTCCTTTAATTTTGGTTTGATATATTCTCTTAAATTTTTGCTTATGCTAGAGCACCTGTTACTGATGCAATACTTGATTAACCATTTTGGGTGTTAACTGTCCTTAATTTAGGTTCTAATAAAACATTATTCCTTGAAGGGAATTCAATTTTACAATCGAGTAATATGCAACATCCTCATAGCGTGCGCGTTATTTTGCATCAATTTTTTTACGCTTAGTAGATATACATGGCATGAAATGAACGCATGGCCAATGCTCCATGATTGTTTGCTGGCTCCCCTTCCATAACAATTAGGAAGACTTTTATAGTTTTATGGCTGACCCAACTATCAAATCAAACTTTACTTTTAGTTTAACGCGTGATGCTTTGAAAAATTAAGAGTTAAAAAAGTGTAAAAGTCTTTCAAACCTTGACTAGCTTAGGCTTTAATTTTATAGCTCCACTATTTGTGGACGTGACCAATATGACACACATTAGCAGCTCTTACTAGGTCAAAACATCAGGGTTTTTTTTTTTTTTTGTTTTACGTATATTTTCCTCTACAAGCAATCGTGTTCAAGAGAATGTGTGCACTTGCATCCAATCTATCTAATACTCTACAATGTTATGACCCTTCATATAGTATCAGTCTGTAGAGGAATACAGTTTTGTAGAAAAACCTTTGTAACTGTTTTTTTTTTTTAACTCAGCAAAAAATATTATATATAAAAAAGGTGCCAGTAGTATCGAATTACAGAAAAAGTAGCAAGATCAGGTTACTAAGTATTTACACAGCATATAAATACTGTACTCAAACTTTTTCTTCTCTTTTGGTTTTACGAAGGTCTAATTGCAAATGGGAAAGGAAAATGTGGAAGATATAGGTTAAGCTCCACATATTATACTCCTTGATCACATCCATTTGATTGGTATATAATTTTCTAGAGATATTTTTGCCTAACGTACGATGACCGTTGTTATTTGGTTCTTTCATTGCTAATGTTTATTGTCGAACTTCTGTTATATAAAAGTAAAAAAGAACAATCAAATCTGTATGGACATATTAGTGAGATTTCGACTTCTGTAATCTTGTTATCATATCAGTTGTCATATAAACAGTGGACTACACATGCATCATGTTTCATTGTCAACTAGCTGAAGGGATCGATGTGAATAGCGTTTTGCGTTCTTAATATAGGTGTAGGGTTTTGAATTCATTTCCATATTCAATAATAGTTTTGCTTATTTTATCAATTACATTAGGAAAGAAAAATGATAACTACATTTAATGAATATAATTTCGTAAAAAACGACTTGCCAAAAGATAACGTGAAAAATGTTTCCTGTGTTTTTGGTCAATTATTCATTTATTTTTCAATTCAGTTTTTATATTTTTTTTTCTTCCAATAGTAATTAATTAATTTTGAGACATTGGAATCATTTTAATATGAAAACTTTTATAAAACATTTCTAATACGGGAAATCCCTTGATATCTACTGTTATGGTAAGTAGTTTCAATGTAAAAAGGATAAAAATCTATGACAGTGCATGGGAATCATATAATCGAGTGCGAAGAAAGAACGGTTAACGATGCTTTACTTTTTTTTTTTTAATGATTCAGAAAAAAAAAAAACTATCAGTGCCTAACAAAAACCCTACTTAAAAGTTAGAGTTGTTAAAGCCCTACTTAAAAGTTAGATCGAGTTGTTATCTTATTTAGAGGTAGCTATATTGGCTTGTTTGAAAATTTTCTTACAAAATACATTTCTAATTAAATGAATCTTCGTCTAAGTCGAGCTATTAATTTAATGTTAGTGTTAAAAAAATACTTATAAATAAGTGAAATTAACCCATTGGCTCGTTAAAAATCACACACATAGAGACACTGATCAATCTTTTGAAAGGAAGTTATTTAAGCTATAAAAAAATAATGATATTTATAGACAGTACTCTTGACGTACTAAATATTTTCACGTTCTCTGTTTCTCTCTATAAGTGTCAATAACTTCTATAGATTATTTGCCACAGCAGTATAATCTAACGTGATCGTCCTCCAACTTGCTTCTTGTTTTTCCACTAGTAATCCTTGTTTTGGTCTAGCCAGAGACAAAATCAAAATAAACTAAATTCCATTCAGATTGCACCTATGGCACGACCAGGTCGTTCAGTTCACGTTACAATGTTTGGCATTTTGACTTCGTCTCAGCTGTGCCTCAATTCCAACTTTTTTTAACATATATTAATTACTGTAAAAGTAAATTTTTAACAGTCTTTTATAATTGTATAAGTTGAACATTTTAGCTTTTAAATTTTTAGAAACCTTTGGTTAATTATATTTTAATTTGCAAAAAGTCATTTTAGTTTTTAAAATTTTATTTTTACTATCATTTGACCCTGAAAAAATAAAGTGAATAGCTTTTTGTAAAGTTAAGTTTATTCTTTATTGTAACAATAAATTTTTGGAAAATTCTAGATGATTTTGAAAGTTTGAATTATTTGTCCATCTATCTGAAAATACAGCTAAGATACCTTATTAGTACTACCATAAAAGTATACTTCAATCAATATATTATAAAAAGAAGAACAATCAACTTTATTTTAAGAGTTTTTTGTGTGTTAAAGTTACTTTATTTAATAAATTTTATCGTATTAATTTCATTAATCTAATCATTAAATTAATTTTTTTATTCAGTATATTATGTCTACAACTTTTTATAAAATTTTAAAACTATTTGATATTTCATTAAATAAACCCATCACAAACCTCCACTGTCTAAATTTATAGCTACCTTCCATTAACACAAATATCTCAAATGTTATTATGCATGAATAAAACAAACGATGCACAAAAGTGTCCCTTTGGACTTCTCTTTACACATAAGTAAACTCATTCTTGCTTCTCACAGTCTAGGTCACTTACCATTGAAATACCACCCTAGCCTAATCTAGTCTCTCACATTCTACGTTACCTATCTTAGTGATATCCAATCACAAGAAATTTCACATCACAATATACCGTCTCATATTTAGCCACACATATTGTTAAATAATATCAAATACTTTATACAATCACATGTTTCCAATAAAGGAAGGTAACATACTTGCATTCACTCAATGACGGAAATCCTCGAGACACATCTCGTAACAACATAGAGATTTCACATTCTTATTAAAAAGATCCTACACATCTCACAACATAGTTTTACATATTAAAATTTGCATTTAAATTCACCAAACATCTAATTATTGCCAACTTGCATTATTTTTCTGATAGCACCCAACTTACGTACACTTCTCAAGCATTAGGACAATATATACAATCATGTTTAAGAAACTAATAAAGCAAGTTCACTAATTGTTACAGTTTTGCTTAGCCGCACTTATTTCTTGCTTAATGAGACAAGCTCGCTTAGCAAATTAATCTCTTTGTTTTACATTTACATTCTAGCTAAGCTAAACTAGCTCACTAAATCAAAGTAGTTTTCTAGATAAGCTAGCTTACTAAATCAAAGTAGTTTTTCTAGATAAGCTAGAGTGGCTCACTTAGCTAGAATACAATTCTTCCACTTCTCACGCTACTTCACAAAAATGCATCTCTTGTGCCCTAAACTGACTACCCAACCATCCAAGATCACTCTAAAAGACTTACAATTGATTATTTAAGCTTTTAAACATCAAACCAACACAAAATAGCCCATTAATAACATAATATATTGAAAATTCTCACTCTATAGTTAGGGCACATAAGCCTATATTTTCTCCCAAATTCAATTACAAAACAATTGAAAATCCCCACTCTATAAGTTAGGGTTCATAAGCCTATATTATCTCCCAAATTTAATTACAAAACAATCCCAAGAACCCTAGAGCCACCCATAAATTCTACAAATCCCATCAAATCTCTAATTTAGGGCAAAATAGGAAAAACAAAGAGGAAAAGACAATAACAAAAATTATAGGAAAGGGCAAGGAAATCACATGCATGGAGGAAGGAATAAAGATAAATCTTGGAACTCGGGGTCTCCAAAACTCCTCCTCTTTCCTCCTTTCTTTTCTTTTTTCTCCAAAACCTAATTTTTTCCTACATCCCATTATCATAACCCATAGGTGGACTTGGTCTTCTATTGGGCCTTGTTCCTTTGTTTGGCTACGATTAGTACGTTCTTATTATATTCACATAATATGGTATGTTTAACCATTCCTATTAAATGCACGTACTATGGTATGATTAACAATAATAATAATAATACTAATAATAATGATAAAAATAACTACAACAATATTTTTTTTATCAACAAAAATAATTCTTAGGATATCTTTCATCCAAGCACACCTTGTCAAAGTTTTAATAAAACATTTATCCTGGTTTATTTTTAATACTTGAAATTGGGGGTATTACACGAGCTATTTTGTGGGATTAATTTGATAAAATATTTTTTTAAAATATAATTTGAAGGTAAAATCTTTAAAAGATTAATATGATGACACAAATTTGAAGAAATAATTTGAGGATTTCTTCTTAAAAAAATAAAAATACAATTTTTATAATTTTCAATTGTTTTTAATATAAAATATTATATTGATATTTTTATTTTTTAATAAATATTTGTGATAACTATATGTTGTCTTCTTAATTGGCTTTCATTTATTTTTGTCTCTTCGTTTTGATGTTTTTTTAATATTAATATAAAATAATCAGGATGCATAATATGGATATAAAATAAAAACACACTGGTATTTATATTCTTGTATGTAATCATTCTTAAGCTATTTTCATCTTTCTAAAATAGAAAATAAAAATATAAAAAAATATGGAGAAAAATTAACTGCATGGGATTGTTCTACCACCTTAATTAGAGGTCTCGAATTTGAATCTAAGTATACACTTACATTAAATCATCATAATAAGAGTTTTATTATTCATAATTATCCAAATGAAATAGAATTATCTTTCATAAAGAATTTTTGTGATATAAAAGAAAAGATAAGAATAAAACACTGGTGCCCTAGGATATCATTACGTGGCATTTGTTTCTACTACTCTAAATGCACTACTAAAATGCGAGACACCCAGCACTGTTCTCCATTTTTCATTTTGTTAGCTTTCTTCAACATCCACTTTTCATTTTGTTAGCCTGTTATTTGTGTGTGTTTTTACTTTTTAGGCTTTACCAATACTATTTGTTATAAGAATACATGAACGCTCGTGTTTGCTTTTTTTGTTTTTGGTCAAAGTGTAGCCTTGTATAATGTTTTACTGCATGGGATTGGGCCATTGGACACAAGCATGTGGGTCCAATGCTTGGTGATTGGGCCACACTTATAAAGATGAAGAGTGTTTCATCCTGTGCACCAGGTGATTTTTCTACTACACCATTAATGAATAGTGCATTTCCAAAATTGCCCTTCGTGTTTTAGCGGTTTTTATATATGGATCCGTATGATTCACACTTACGGATTGGCGAATCTGTAAGATTCTTACAGATTCGTCAATCCATAAGTTTCTGAATCCGTAAGATTCTTACAAATTGGTGAATCCGTAAGTTTCTTACGGAAACTTACAAATTAACGAATCCGTAAGAATCTTACGGATTCGTCAATCCGTAAGAGTTTTTTTTTATATATACGGATTTTGGACAATCCGTAAGCCCAATCCATACGTTTTTTTTTTGTAAGTTAAAATATATTTTAGAAAATAATGATGCATGCAGATATCAAACTTGTGACCTTCACGTTACTAACATGATGCTCCAACCAACTAAGCTAATAGACCAATTATGTTAAAAATTAATTAATATTGATATACATATATATATATATATATATATATCACTAAATTTATTTAATTTAAAATAATTTATTATATTAAAATTATATGTGTATTAAATATACATTAAAAAATTTAGTGTTATATGTATCAACATTAATTATTTTTTTAACATAATTGAGCTATTAATTTATAGTTTAATTTATTATTTTTTAATTTAAAATAATTTATTATGTTAAAATTATATGTTGTTATATATATCAATATTTATTATGTTGAATTAATGCATGCATACACATATGTAACAAAATTATATGCTAAAATTTTATAACAACATATAATTTTAATATAATAAATTATTTTAAATTAAAAAAGTAATAAATTAAACTATAAATTACGTTAAAAAAATAATTAATGTTGATACATATAACACTAAATTTTCTAATGTATATTTAATACACATATAATTTTAACATAATAAATTATTTTAAATTAAATAAATTTAGTGATATATATATATATGTATGTATATCAATATTAATTAATTTTTAACATAATTGATCTATTAGCTCAATTGGTTGGAACATTATGTTAGTAACGTGAAGGTCACAAGTTTAATATATTTTAACTTACAAAAAAAAACGTACGGATTGGACTTACAGATTGCCCAATCCGTATATATAAAAATAAAAATTATATAAAAATGAAACACTCAAAGATGAATCCATCATTACATACGGATTTGGGCTCCAGCCGAGTTGTTTGCAAAATTTTTAGGTATGTACTATTAATGTAAAAAAAGATTTATATATCGATAACCAATTAGAATATAAGTAAAAAAATTTATATGTAACCAATAAAAAAAATCATCAGATTAAATTTTAAAGTAATTATTATAAAATTTATAAATTTATCATATATAAGAATTTATGATTGAAGGACTCTAAAAATCAATTATATTGTTAGAATATAAGCTATTTACTTTAAGGGAAAGAGTCTATTTTTCTATGCATTGTTAATATAAAAAAATTAATATCAATAAGTGTGTTGAATGCGTTTAATTCTAAAAAAATTGATGACAGGGGTTCCCTAATGTTTGGTTTTTGCCTTTTGGGGTGCTATTACATTATAATACGAATATAAATATACGTGAAAGAAATACATAAAACATGAAATAAAACTGAGATTACTTAAATATGTGTCTTTGGTCCTTAAAATATGTATTTTCTTTTTGCCATCTTTTTTTTTTCGTTAACTTTTGGCCCTTGAAATATTTCTTTATTTTTTTCCAACCATTACAATAAATAATTAATTTATAAGGACTAAAAAAAATAGGTATATTCATATAAGACAAAAAACAAAAGAAAAAATATTTTAAGGATCACGAGTCAAGAAAAAATATTTCAGGGAAAAAAAATAAAACATGAATATATTTTAGAGACTGAACATATATTTAAACCAATTGAGATACATAATAAAGAAAAAATAAAGGTAGGATATAAATAAAGTATTGCTTTTTTATTTATCATTTTTATGCATGTATAAGATTTGAAGCATTTATTCTCTCTCTATCGTTGTTACTATCATTATTTTTCGGTTTAGTGTGCAAAGTTAATTATTTGAATATTAAAGCCATGGATGACATAGGTCTCGGATTAAAAATAAAATATTTGTAAATATAATTAAATTACGAAATGTGTAAATTTGTTTCATTTTGAATGTGAAACTTGTCCACTACCCACTCTAACACTACAAGGAATGTTGCCAAAGTATCACTATAGGTATAATATATGTAAGTATAAATCTTTTAGACATATATCTACACACAATTTAAGTGTGAATTTTGGAAAGGATTCAACCAGTGCGTGTCACTCTAGTATATGCCTACACTTTCTAGCCAATATGAGAATAAATAATTAACATATGTCAACATGTATTGTGTCATTATAGTCTATAGTTACACTTTATTGAAATTTTGAAAATACATTTATTTGTATATACCAACATGTATTGTATCACTGTAACATAAATCTAAATCATGGATAATAATTTTAATGTATTTAGTTTAAATAGTTTAATTAAATTTATTAGTAAATTCATAAATAAATATATTAAACCTATCTATTTAATTACCATATGAAAAATAATATTGTCATCCATCCATAACAAAAATTACTAACATGAAATTTAATATTGTAATCTTATATCCAAAACAAAAAGAAATGAATATCTCATTTCTAAAAAAAAACTATTATTGTACATCCATAAAATGAAAACGAATAATCCTTGAGGAGTTTCAATTTTCAATATCTGTTGTTGTGCCTATCAAAATCCAATTATTTACTATTGGTCTTTCTTCATTTCATGCAAACAAATTTTCAACTTTATCAAAAGGAATTTTGAGAAATGAAAAGGAAAGAAGAGTAAAATAATTGAACATATATTAAGTGAGAAGAAAGGGAGATTGCTTACGTGCACTTGATTGGAAGTTACAACAAGTGCATGAAAGCGTCTCAAAACAGCCCAACAAAGAAAATAAAAGCACCATCATGAACACATCAATAATCAAATAAATAACTTAAATAATTAGGTGAACATATATAGAAACAATCCTAAACGAAAATCAAATTCCAAAAATACAGATTGACAAAAGGTGTATTATAGGACGAAATGGAGAATAACTATAAACTTGGTGGAGCTTTAGACCTATTATTATCTCTATGTTCCAAATGGTCAATTTTTAGTTCTTTTCCTCTTCATTTTTTTTCTCCTTTCACCCTCCTTTTCTTTTATCTTATTTTCTTTTCTTTTGTCTTATTTCTTCTTTTTCCTTCCCTCTTTTTTTTTCTTTTCAACTTCCTCATATCTATCATTGAGTTCATCTACCACCGGTCCTAATAACTTGGGTTAAATGTATTGTTGATGTTGATGTTGTTGTCTCAATATCACTTGGCACCTACCACTTGTAGTTTGTTGTATGTTAGTATCACTTCGGTCACTTGCAACATCAGGTATCGAAACATAAAATTATATGTTTGTAAAATATCATATCATATTATTTTTAAATCTCTTCACAATTAATTGATGAAGTTCAACTGTAAGAGTTTATACCTCTTGATCTACAGCTTGTATAATATCATTAATTTCTTGATCTCCTAGAAATCGTGTTCTAAGAAAAGAAAAAAGATTTCCAAGTACCTTCTCTAATTATTGAAATTTAAGTTTTATAGTAAAACTTTGAGATGAAGTATTTAAACTTTTAGGTGGAAGTTTGCCAAGACAACTTATATGCCATCTTTTTTCGGGCCCTTTCACTTTTGAATAGATGTCATTTTTTTCAATTTGTATAGCTAGGAGCAGTTTGATAACCTTCTGAACTTTGTGCCTCTACCATGAGCTTCTTTAATTCATCCTACATGAAACTCATTTAAATAAAATAAATCAATTATTCATATATCAATTTCAACCTCTCAATTAATTACCATGAATAGTTAATATTGTCCTTAAAAAGAGAAATCCTTACAATCACATTGGATGTCTTTTCCGTCACAATGCTTCTATTTTCTCGAGTCTGAATATCAATGTAAATTTCAGCTCGTGAGGGTTGCACTCTTTTATCCTTTTTCTTCTTCTAATATATGTAATGAAATCTCAATCATATTATTTGTATTATGGAATACCTATAACATATAATCATGTAGCATACTAAAAAAGTATTCTGGAGAGAAACAAAATTACCTCATCAATAAACCTTGGAAGACTCTTGGTACCCATATAGTGTAGATCTTCATATTTAGAACAACTTTTTTTTGTTCCTGTTACTTGTGTCCCATACAAGTTTAAAAAAACAAATAAAAAAGTGTTGAATGAATGTTATACTAGACAATATATTAATGGCTTTATATATACACACTTGTCCTTTTTTGGAGCATCAGTGATGTTCTAAATTATGGTACGGTGAAGGATCAACTCTTTTATTCGGGAGGTTGGCAACCATTGCTTCCTCAATCATACTTGCCTCATATCTCTTTGATTTCAAATCATGCTAGAATTGCCTCCACTTATTCCTAATACTATCCTTTAGGATTTGCCTTGTTTGCTCAAACAATAAAGGAACAAAGTGGAACTTACTCTATCATAAAAACAATAGAAAAAACAATATGTAAGACAATATATGAACAAAGTGAAACTTACATAACCATTATAAAATAAAATAAAATAAATTAGAAGTCATGAAAATTTATATAATACCTGTATCAGTTCAAGCATGTCAATTATATTAGACTCAGAAATTCCTTTCCAACTGAGATAATTGATAGGAGCACATTGGTGCCTCCTTACTGAACTACCTATAACAGTTAAAAGAGTTTATACTTGCCGTTATAGAAAATTAACCACATAGACCTAATTAAAAAACAAATACAAATTCAAGCATCCAATTAAAAAACGTTTAGGATCCTAGTTAAGAATTTCCAAATAGTTTAGGGACTGGTTGAGTAATTAAAAAGTAAACTAAAAATATTTTAAAAAAATAGTTTAGAAACCCTCTCAATGCATCGCAATTCCTATTTGCTAGCTTTAAAGAAAGCGTACGTCACGTGATTTGAACAAAAAATTATTCACGAGAGTGAGCAAAAGAAATTTTGCTTTTGAGGAATTCCAATTTCACCGAGAAACTCCATGATTCCAATTTCCAGAAGGGAATGAGAATGACTTAGTGTGCATTGTGACTCCGTGACACATTTTCTTTCACGTTGCTTTTTGAAATTATTTTATCTTGTTAATGTTTTTAAATTGGGCTTTCAAACTTTTGGGCCGAAAAAGATTAAATAAAAATTATATTATTCTATCTATTTTTTAATAATGTTGTAGTGATTTACAATTATAGTAAAACATGCACTAAGAAAATTACAATAAAATTTAATAAATTAATTGTCAATTAAAAAGTTATATTAACAGAAAATAGTGGCAGATAAAAAAATGTTGTCTTAAAAATTATTGCAAGTGTAATAGTGACACATAATAAGGATGAAGCTAAAGAATTCATTTCATATAGTGATGAATGTAAAAAAAATGTAGGTAAAAGTAGCTTCTATTAACAGCAAGCATGGTGCCACTCTAGGGTGTGCCACTATATGAGAGTTTTTTTGCAGTGCTCTAATAACAGTGCCATGCTAGAGGCAACAACAACACATAACAAACAATCATCCTAATAATATAATCCTTTAGAAAATAATCTGCTAACAATGGTATTATACCACTCACAGAAAATACTAGTGCTAATAATATAGTAGCCTTAAATACTAGTTCAAAATTTAGCTACTGTTATGTCATAATTAGTATATTCAGAAATAATTCCCTAATTGTCACAACAAATGCTCATGACACCAATGCCATGAAGCCACCAAAAACCATGGCTAGCTACTAGGCTTTCTTTAATAGCTACAATATATTGACGTTGCAATTGAAGTCATCTTGTCATGATTGGCTTTTGACCACCACTATAACCTTTAAGAATAACATTGTGATGCTTAATTTGTTCAAGTTCCATCAATAACAATCTTGTCATAAATAAATAAATTATATTAATTTGTGTATTTAATTTAATATTGTTGATTTTATAGGGATATATATTAAATTTTATGTCATAAATGGATAAATAAAAAACTAATAATATAGTAAAAATATTATAATTACTATTTATGAAACATTTATGTTATCTTTAATACTGTTGTAAATGTTTATTTAGTGTATTATTAGTAATGTTATGTTACAAATATTAGTCATTTATCAGTTAATAATTATTTAATAAAACATACAATGCATCACTATTTAATAGTAAGTTATTGTAAAACATAAATATTGAATAATTCTTCATGTGAGAGTAGGCCAAAATACTAATCTAAAGGTTTTTTTTAAAAACTAATCCAATGTTTGAGAAAGTGAGCACCACTTATTGGTTTATTAATTCTTATAACATATGTGTTGAATAAATAATTAAATAAATGTACAAGATTTGAGTTTAGTAAATACTTAATTCTTTCAAGTGTGCATTACTTGATTATTTATTACACAATGTTGATTAAGTTTTTTCACGCTAAAATCAAGAATTTGAATCTTCGAAATGTCATTATTTGTATACTTGTAAGTGTAGATAATTTGATAAGTAAAATATATTTGGTGTCTCTATAAAATTTGAAAAATATTAATTCTGCTTTTATAAATGTTTTTGTATTAGTTTGGTTGTTGTAAAAATAAAACATGTTTTTATTGGTCTTTAGTGGTAATCTAATGTGGCATGTAATTTGATTACAAATGAGTTTAACAATTAGTGGTGATTAAAATCTCTCAAAATAAATTAAACGAATTTTTGTGGCTAAAAGTCTCCAAAAATTATAATTTTTTTGTTACTTTTGGGTGATTTTCTTGCACTTTTGATGAAATTAGAAGGAAAGATAAAGCAACAATGAGTTCTAGTATCTTCTTGGGTGTGCCTAGGAAGGCACATAGAGAAAGTAATTAAGTCTATTAGTCACATCAAAAAATTTTCTAACAAAATTACTATTAATGATAACAAAAATATGTTTTATTTTTATAAGGACAAAGTTAAAAAAAAATTATGAAGACAAAATTAATATTTTTCAATTTTAGAAGGATCTCAAACATATTTCAATTTAATTTGTTCCTATCTACCTTTATTTAGTCCTACTAATTATTGAGGAAAACATTTTTATTGGAGATAATTCAAATATTAAAAACTGAAAACCTATATTCAAGATTTAATCTTCTCTACAAAACACCTTCACATATATTTATGGCTTATTTACATAATATTTTTTAATGATTGAATATCATATTTTATTTACTAATAATTTACTTTGCAAATTGCAATAGAAAATAAAACTTCAAGAGATCGAATAATTCACCAGTAGAAATAACTGGAGGATGCTAATCAAAAGTTAGAGCAATTAAGTACAACATATATGAAAAAGGTCTTAATTAACTATATATATATATATATATATCACTATTATTTATTTTCTCATGAAGGTGTTAAGCATAATCTCTTCTATTTTTTTTAGGTACATTATTTACCTATTTCATGTGAGCACAATTCTAATATATGAGACTTAACGCCTTGTATTGCACCTCAAATGGTCTAGCTTTTACTTTCTCACTTATAAAACCCACAAAATAGGATAGATCTATCCATTTAACATAATTTTAGTAATCATCTAATCTAACTTAATTTTTTCTAAACTCTATTAAATAAGTAAATACTCCATAAACTCTAAATATTTGCATTTCTCTTTTATTAGTTAATTTTATAACCTTCAATCTAAAAAACCTTTATATTTTCCTTGTTTGCCTCGAATTGAAAGTAATTTCAACCATTAAAAGAAAGAAGCTAAATCCATATGAGACGGTTATGTTATCACTAGGAATTCTTATGGGTAGCTTTATAGTAAATTCACTTACTAACTTCTTATGTGAATATAACATCATGATGTGGATTGTTGTTGTCATGACCAGCTTGACATTGTTATCATTTGGAGAAACTAAAGTAGTGCTTAAGAAACTATTGAATACCAAGCATTTTCTAAGAATGCTCCTCATAAGTTGGATAACTATGCCAATAACATTTGGCTTAGATAGGTTATTAGCCCCATTTAAACATTGGACTATGTACTCTTGCTTTTGTCTTTGGGTATCTAGTAGAACAATTCTTGAACATAATAGATGTTTATTATTTGTAATACCTTATGTGATTGAGAAATGAAAATTATTTCTACTATTAATGAGTACTTGTTATCCTTCCTTCAATATTAACAATCCTAACTAGAAATTATGCAAACCACATTATGCGTGATTCCATGCGTTCTTGTGCATGTGTGCATTTTTGTGTGTACGTGTATTCGTGTGCGTGTATGAAATTTTCTCCTTCTACATTGAAATTGACAAGAATGACAAATAACACAAAAATATGGAAATTAAGATAGTGAATTTTATACTCACTAGTTGTTGTTTTGCTAACTACACACTAAACTAGGAAAATGACCTTAAGACTATCCTATATGATTTGGAACACTAATGATTGCAAACTTAGACTTAGTCAAATATCAAAGATTTTATCTCTTATACGAACACCTTCACCTTCAGATATATTTATGTCTCATTTGCATTACATTTTTAAATGGATTAAATATCATACATCATTTTCTATTTTATTTTTATTTGTGTAGGCTACAACAAAAAATGAAGAACTTCGAGACCAAATAATTCACCTAGAGAGATCACTCAAGGATGTTGGTAAAAATTTATAGGAAGTGAGTAGTATTGACTGTTGTTTCAATTCTTTCAAAATAGATTTTGAATAATCAATAAAAGCTTGTAGAATAAGTGTGCATTGTAACACTCTGTATGCATCTGGTATATTAATAGTTATTTAATCAGATTAGCACGATAATTAATTTAAAATCAATGAATTAAAACCAACGGAAGCATTTTTCAAAACCATATTTCTGATTCATCATGTATGGTAAGTATCCACAAATACATATATAAATGCCAAGACACCACAACAAGCCCCTACGATCCAAATAACATAAAGAACGGCAGGTAAAATAATAATATCCATACAGATATATCTGGAGAATCAGAAGCCACATGTATCTATATATATATATATATACATTGCCAAAACAATCACTATAGCTATACAAAAGAATAGGCACCTTGTGCCATGATCTCACATATCACATTCTCACAAGAGGGTACAAAATATACAGCGTCTGTACATCACAATCCATACAGGATCCAAAATATATGTGCACACACATCTTCCCTGGCAGGGGTACAAAATATATCATATACGTTAAGCAATGAGCCACAATGCTCTCAAAGTACTGCCCACGCAGCTATACAGTATCTGTCCCTACTGGGGCCTTCCGCCCTGGGACCCATCATCTCTACCAGATGCATCACCTGCAAAAGTAAGATCCCCAACAGGGGTGAGATACAATCTCAATAAGCTCAGGGTTCTTGGAGGCTTCTCCTTCCCCTGGCTCACTTCCATGATAACATAACATCAAATGTATCACAACACCAGGCCTCCTGACCCTCACAGCAACACCTAGACACTCTCTAGCTCTAATGTGTATCTGTGGTACTACGCCTGCCAAAGATGCATCATCATCAGCATCAGGACTCTCAGTCCCCAGTGTGAGGCCGGAACTCACACCCGTGCCATCCCATCGGGAGCTACCCCTTTACACATGGATGCACGTATATGGCACATCCAAGAATAGGCTTCAACCGTGACGGGACCACCTATCTCGGGTCTTAAGGGATCATGCACCCTTTACGTGAGCAAACCGACTAGGAGTTACGCTCTACTCCTAGGGAGGTCCATATCTATCTAACTGGCCAGAAGATCTATCCGAAAAGCAACCATACACAAGGCACATAAATAAGTATACATATTATCATGAGGAAAACTGTAACATCCAATTCAATGCATATGAATCATGTATGCAACCATCACTCCCTCTGAGTATGGTGGAACTCAGGCAATGAGAAATACTCCCAAGAACAAAGAACTTACCTGGCAAAACAGTGCTTTGTTGTCCAATCCCTAGACTGTGGTCTCCGCCACTGACAGCCTCGATGTCACACCCTATACAAAGGTACACAAACAATCAATAACAGTTCTCAACCGTTAGAATGAAAAGAAACGCTATTCTTTTCCATTTAAACCTCTTTTCCTCTATTTTCAAGTTATAAGAACTAGTCAACTAACTGGTGACTTACAGACACCTAACAGGATCTATCTCGGTCTAACCAAGGCACTAGAGTCTCTCTAAGACTCTGCATAAACCAATCTAAAGAGTTCAAAACTCTATCCATGTCAAATCTCAATGATTATCAATATGGCTAAAACGATTACTTCAACACATTTTCACCGTTTATATAGTCTCCTAAACGCATCTTGTGAAGGCATCAAGGCCCAAACATATCATAACATTATCAATCTAATCAACATTCTTCCTACACATACATTCCTCAAACCAAATTTCCAAAATCCATAAAAATCATACTTCAAGGTTAATCCTTCATCAGAACAACCTCCTAAACATACTTTTCCAAAGGACCCAAGCCTAATTTCAGCTCTAACTCAAATGGGTCACTATTCATCTCAAGAACAAATTCTCAATTAATCGGTAAAACTTGCGTTTCTTACCTCTAAAACGTCAAGGAAGGCTAGAGGACAACTCCTCCAAGCTTGAATGTCCTTAAAACGTCTTATTTCCCTTCCAAAACGAAACTTAGAGAAGTTTCCTAGAGAATGTGATCTCTCCGTTTGATGATTTTCAATGAAAACTGATGTTGGAATCTAGCTCATTGAGTAGTTCCCTTCAACTTTCATGTTGGAAGTGAAGTGTTATGGTCAAGGAATGAGTGGGTATAAAGCTTCCCTCGTTCAACAATGGAGGAAAACGCAGAAGGAGGAAAAAGATGAAGTTTCTGGTCCAAAAATCGTGAAAATGGCCTTTTATAGTGGCCCAGCTCATGTCCCACGCTAATGGCGCCATTCTAGCGCTATTGGCGCCGGGTTCCAGTTAAAAATGGCCTCTTGACCCACCTTTCGCATTACTGGCGCCACTCTGGCGCTAACCGCGCCAGATTCCAGAGAAAAATGGTCATCTGGTGTACTCTGGTGCTAATGGCGCTACATTTGGTGCTATTGGCGCCACCCTGGCGCTATGATGGACTCTTGGCAAGCGTACCAATTTGTCGTTGTAAGTTACAAATTTTATAAGATCGTCTCCACAGGGACTTGAGCTACTCAGTTACTCCAAATAAAATTTAACAGTTCAATAGTTATGTACAAGTAGGATGAGCGGAATTTCATTTGTTTAAGAAAGTAACGGAAAATAACTAAACTTAGCAAAAATGAAATATACTTATGAGAAAGTGGGATTGGATTTCATCATTCTTATCCTTAGAATTCAATTAACGTTTACCATGTATAAATCATTGTCTATCCTTATTGATGCACACTATATTTCACCCCGAATCGATCCCTTGCATATGAAGTAAATACCCCAGCATTATAATCATAATCGCGTGCTTTATGCAATCAGAACGTTATGCTCTATTCCTAGCAACGTAACGTAATGAGTAAAATCATTCAGTTCAAACCCTAAGGGCACTTTCCAGTCAAGCTTAGGATTTTAATTCATGAAACTAGTGATAAAGTAGAATCAAGCATTAAGCACAAAATGATATTACCAACAAGGAATAGAAAAGATTAATGCATAAATAAATATTAAAAGAGATACATATGGATAAGAAGATTGCATCCAATCCTTAGAGAAGCTAGCTACTCATTGTGGAGAGAACCTCTTCAAGGGAAGAATTGATGAAGGGAACCATCACCGCTTTTTTCCAGCAGAGTCTCCACACTAATCATCACTTCTCTCACTTTCCTAACCTACCTAATACTATTATTTAAGCTCCTAAACTAAAGAACAAGCTTTAGGAAGCAAGGAATGAAGAAAAATGGATGTTTTTCCTCTCAAATTCGTGGCCTATTTATAGTTTTTCCTCTCCTGCCAGCTTCACTTGCCCAGGCGAGTAGTTTGGCCTATGTTTGCTCACTTGGGCGAACTTATCTTTATCTTCTTGGAACTTGGTGCTCGTCTGGGCGAGCCAAATACATTGGAATTGGTCGCCTAGGCAAGTTAGAAGCTTAGCATTGAAGAATCCTTCTAGGCCTGGACGAATTGTGGGCCAGTTTGCTTGTACCACCTCCCAGGTCTGATCTTTTAAGCCCTTCTTGCTTGCTTTGCTTGTTCGGAAGCCTCGAAACCTATCAAAATACAAAATATGATTGGATTAATCTTTCGAAATATAAAAACAACATTCATACAAGTAATAAATACTATGTAATAGGTTTTAGGGCAAATTTATAGACAAAGTTATTGAAATCAAAAAAATAAGTTTCAACATTTGAAACATGATTTTAACTGAAATATGGTACTTATCACGTTATTGGTGCCGTTCCTGGCGCTATTCGTACCAAGTATCAAAGGCCTCCACCAAATTTTGTTTTTTTTAACCTTGGTCATTATATGCATTGTTTGATTTTAGTATTTGAGTACATTATTTAAATTGTATAGTTACTTTATTATTTGTCACTTTGAATTGAATTCATACAATATTGATCACGTTTATTGACACTTGACTTATTTGCATTAACTTTTTAATGGATTGAGTATCATAATATTTTACACTAAAAATTATTTATTTTCAGGATCAAATTCTTTCTATAGAAAATATAAAATATAAATACCAAATAATTCATCTTATGGGAGCAGACGAGAATGCTAATCTAAAGTCTGAGAAAATGACTACCACTTCATGGTCTTTCAATTCTTATAACATATGTGTTGATTAATAAGTAAATGTGCATTATTTGAGTATAGCAAGTTCTTAAGTGTGCATTACTCGACCATTTATCACTTTGAACTAAATTCAATATATTATTGATTAAATTTTTTGACATGGAAATCAAGAATTTTAAACTATTATGATTTACACACTTGTAAGTGTAAATATAAAGTCCCACTAATTATTGAGCAAATTATTTTATTTTTGGAGACAATTTAGATATGAAAATTGTAAATCTATTCAAATTCTAAAGATTTCATCTTCTCTATGAATATCTTCAAATACATTTATGACTTATTTACATTATATTTTTTTAATGAGTGGAACAACATACATCATTTACGAATAATTTTATTAGTTGGCTGCAATAAAAAATAAAGAACTTTGTGTTTGAATAATTCACCTTGAAAGATCACTTGAGGATGCGAATCAAAAGTTGACCAAGTGAGTATAACATAGATGAGAAGGGTCTTAACTTTTATGTGTGTCCGGGGGGGGGGGGTAATATGCAACTAACTTTGTGTTTGAATAATTAACCTTGGGAGATCATTTGAGGATGCTAATCAAAAGTCGGCCAAGTGAGTATAACATAGATGAGAATGGTCTTAACTTTTATGTGTGTCCAGGGGGTGTAATATGCAACTACACACACAGATATTGTTTTGAGCATATTATTTGTGGGCACAATTTTTACATGAGTTCTAATCCCTTTTATTGCACTCCTATTGCTCTAGCTTTTGTCATGTGCAAGTGCTGTCTATGTTATTTTTAAAATAATTTTAGTCCTTGTAAAAAGTTGATATGATTTTAGTCCCTATAAAATTGTTACTTTTTTTTTTTTAGTTTTCAAATTTCATTCCAAGTCCTTAGTTAATTTTCAATTTCGTCATACTTTAATCGTTTTGGAATCACTATAATATTTTTTTCATCCAGTTTTATTTCACTGATATGATCATCAAACAATATTGTTCAAAGCATTATTAAGAGTTAATGACAAAGGTGAAAGTGGAACCAATGGCCTAAGCATCCACCCTATCTGCTTGGACTCATTTGAAATAACTTAAACTTACTTAACTTGTAATCTACCTAATCAAGCTTAAAGTTTATGCGTCCAAAATTTTGGAATATTTAATACTATATTTTTTCCTATAGGAATTTTCATAAATCAATTATAGGTAGAAATACATAGGGGTGCGAGACAACTCTCTTTAAGGAACTCGACAAAATAGTCTTGTAACTTTGGGACAGGAAGGTTTGGCACCTTGATGTCGACTCTTTGCTAACTAGGGAAACATGTCTATGGTTAATTAATTGGCGGACTTCTAGCCATTTGTTGGAAATTTGGTAACTAAACATGACGATTGCGCTTGTTGCAGTCTCCCAGCCCTCCTACTATATTGGGCTTCCACTTCTGTTGGGTTTAGGTTCAAAAAGTCTAAAATGTGACAAATTAATTACACTTACTTTAGACTTATGCTATTTTGACTCTCCCTTATTGCTATTACACTATTCTTTTTAAATTTTCTTCCTAAATTACCCTAAAAATACACTCCTTTCATTTTTCTCTCCATGAATGAATGTTTTTCTACTTTTGTTGTTTTACCGTCAACAACCCTTAGAATTTCTAGAAAATAGACGTGGAGGAGGAAAATCTAACTAAGTCTTCAAATGTACACTTTGATCTTATTTTGTAATAAAAAGAAAATAATTGAGCTTATTTTATATCCGTTTTATTTATCAGTTAGGCTTTCAATTTTGGAAAATTTTGAGTTAAGTGGGTTCAAGGTATTTCATGTGAGTTCAAGTTCGTTGGCTAATATTTGGGCTTCATAGTTCCACTTTTACCTTAATAATAATTTGAATGATACATGACTATATTACTATATTGATGATGAGACGATGAATGGATGAAAAAAAGTTAGTAATTTCTAAAATGATTTAATATAAGATAAAAAATTAATTGAGGACTAAAATAAAAATTTAAGTTTTTTTAGGGACTAAAATAAAAAAAATGACAATTTTATATGGACTAAAAATATTTTTAAAATAACACATACAACTTCACACATAACAAATCTACGAGACTATCACATTATATGCCCATAAGTGGGAGTTGCAACTCCATGTGATGATCTCACATGACATCCATGTCATAATTACTATTTAAATGTCATGTTCCATAAGAAGTCTGCATGTGAAGTATTAACATGTACTTCTATTAAACACGATATCACTTCAAAATTTCAATTTAATTGGATAAATTAAAACTGCTAAAGAAAAAAAATGAAGAATTAAATATATATACTCAAAATTTAAAAAATAAAATCCAAATTTTGAAATTTTATGGAATCTAAAAACTTAATAAACCCTACCTTATTTTCTTGTAGTGAGCTGTGATAATAGTAGTCACACACACATATATATATATATATATGAGATGGGATCCTTTTACACCGGTGTAAAACTTGATAGTTTTACACCATTTAATAACTTTTTACTGGATAAGTATTTTACAAAATCCACCGTTAGATTGAAAGCTTATATCATGTAGATCATATGTCTCAAATTTCACAAAATTTAAACATCAATATGAATGTAATCAAATAGTCTAATTTTCACATATTTTAGAAGTACATATACCATTAATTTTTATATATATCAATTAGGTTTCAAATGATTTCGGATTAATATGAAATTTGAGATATGTGATCTACATGATATAAGCTTTCAATCTAACGGTGGATTTTGTAAAATACTTATCCAGTAAAAAGTTATTAAATGGTGTAAAACTATCAAGTTTTACACCGGTGTAAAAGGATCCCATCTCTATATATATATATATGTGTGAATATTGATTTCCCTGCTCATGTACGGAGAGTTAATTAGAAAAGTAACACGTTATTCGGGAAATAAAGATGTGACATTAAGGTCTTGATGAAATTAAAAACTAGCTTTGATAGCTGCGGCTATCCAGTGTGTCGTGCGCATCATCTACATGTACAACAAAAAATTCACATTTCCTGGTAGTGAGTTGTCAAGTCGATTTATCTCCACTTGTCGTTGTCATTCTCTATAACTATATAATTTTTAGTTTCCCATAATTGGCTTTTCTCTAAAACCTTAACAAATAACTAATGGAGCCCAGCTATGCGCCACCGTTTTAAAGTACGAACAAAATAAGTAATCACCCATTACTCAGTTACCCCGCGAAATTCCCACGGTTTCACTTTGGCATACTACAATTTTGTCTGCTCACGCCCTCAATCCAAACCATTATCTCCGTTTCCCTTCTCCATGTATATATATAAACAAGAATATAAACAAGGTTTGTCATCTTAAAACATACCACCAAACCAAACCAAACTGTCTTCTTATATATATGTACCTTACACATGAATATGATACCATATATAAATATAGTTGACCCTATTATTCCTCTCACAAATATCATATCCTCCAATTACACTAGTGAAACTAAACAAGTTCCTATTTATTCCATTCCCCTTTTCTAGCTAGACCCACCTACTTCCTATTCCTTAATTTCTCATTTAATTCATTTCCCCACGTGCCAAAAAAAACCTTGCTTTTCTTGCAAACAACACCACCACCAAGCATGGCATCATCATCATCATCATCATCATCGAAGAGACATCCATTGTACCATGGAATCCGTTGCCGTGGAGGAAAATGGGTTACTGAAATCCGCGAACCGCGAAAAACAAACCGCATATGGCTGGGGACGTTCCTGACGCCGGAGATGGCGGCCGCAGCCTACGACGTGGCGGCGTTGGCCCTGAAAGGCGGCGAGGCGGTTCTCAACTTCCCTGACTCGGTTGGCAGGTATCCGGTGCCGGCATCCAAATCCCCTGCGGACATTCGCACCGCTGCCATTGCTGCAGCAGAACTCATGAAGCGTGAAGCAAGCCACAACAACAACAACGTTAATGCGTCAACAACAAATGAAGCAGAAGTAGTTCAGTATGATAACACTAATTTTGAAACTGAGTTTATGGACGAGGAAGCCATATTCTCCATGCCAAGTTTGCTGGTCGACATGGCTGGGGGAATGTTGCTATCTCCTCCCAGAATGAGCCCTCCCTCCGATGACTCAACCGAAAGTTATGTTGGAGAAACTTTGTGGAACTTCTGATCCCTCTATAATATAAACCAATTAATTAAACTAATATAATGGGATTAATAGGAAAATGTGGTTATATTATATGGTATCGAAGTGAGAACTTGGATATAGTTAATATGTAAATTTATTAAATTGAGAACTAAGGGTAGTAAAACTAAGGTAGGGCTACTTTGTTCTGAGACCATGTGTCTGTGTGTTTTAGTAGTTCTACTATATGTCTATATGTATGTAAGATTTTCGATGCCTGTGACTTGAGAGAATGCGTCTGGGTGCTTTGTATCAGAAGTTTCTTTATGTTTTTTCTTCTTCTTTTCTTTTACCTTTTTTTTTATGTGAGATATTTGAATCAAACTTTTCATTTTCTTTTTTGCCTCTTCTTTAAGTCGTATATGCATGATTTTCCTGTTGTTCAAGAGTACTAAAACTGGAAACAGGAGGGAGACATAAAGTAGCAGCTTTAGACACGATGAATAAGAAGATCTCTCTATTGCGACGCCCGCAAAAGTTAGAAAAGCGCGTAGTTTATGTGCTTTAATGGAATGATATATGAAGCAGGAAATGTACCATGCTTGACATTTATTTTATTCGCACACTACTTTTTGCAAACTATTTTTATAAAATGAATGGTTGACATTGGACAATTCTTCACTCTATAAAACGTCAAACTAAACTAAATTAAGAGGTCTATCTCAATCTTTTATATCTATTTTTAATTTTGATGAATAAAAAATATATTAAATTAGTATTTATTATTATTTTTATCTGTTATTTTATTTATCATATTTAACATTGAGATGCAAATTAACTAATATGAAATTATTTCAAGTAAATGATCAATGATTTTGAATTCGAGTTCTAAAAACTTAAATAATCTTCGGTAAACTTCAAGATATGATGTTTGAGGTAAAAATAAGAGAAAGAAATATGTAGCAAATATAATATTGTATGATAAAAATATAAAAACAAAAGGAAATAAAAAAGTAAATATATATGTTTAATATTTTCAACAAAGGTAAGCAAACAATTTTGACTTATACGTCATTCAATAGGTCAAGATACTGAATCATCCGTCAGTTATTGAATTAGTTCCTGCTAGTAGAATATTTGGAAACAATACACTCGTCACGCTGAAGAATAAATAATAAGTAAAATGCATTATTTAAAACTGAATAACAAAGAAAATATATTAATATATTTGTCCTATTATTGATTTTTAAACAATAATAGTGTAAGGGTGAAGAAGTTACAATTTTTTTTATAAGATCTTATAATTAAAAAGATTTTGTAAACGGAAAGAGTATTTAACCACTTAAGTGGTAAACTCAACTCAACTCCAAATTCGTCAAAATTTAATAAAGTTCAAAATAAAAAAAGAGTTTCTAAAAACAAAAGTAAAGAAAAAATATAAAATATTTGCTAGAATTATTATCTATTAAGAAAAATATTATGTGAATGAATATCACTATATATCGCTATGCCAAATTTGATATTATTTGATATTATAATTACACCAAACACCGGTGGTCCCATTAATATAATAAACTCGGGGAAGAGATAATGTAATTTATAATTTGAGTCAACAGATGATATTACTTGATTAAACCTTTCCACTGTTCAGTTGTCTGCGTTGCAATCATGGGAGGTGACCTTTCTCTCTCTCTCTCTCTCTTTTTTGTCATCTTACTGCTACTAAATAAACGGTAAACACTAGAACTGAAAAGAAGAAATTTCACCTACACGGTATATGTAATTGTGTTTGTGGTGTGTTGACGATAATATATATATATATATATATATATATATATATATATATATAGTTAATTCAAAAATCAAAGCTAAACTGAGATTTTTTTATTATATAGAAATCTCATGTATTCTTTACATTATTTAAGTCAGACAATATATTATTAGACAACTTTTCCTCCACATATTAAGAAAATAAGAAATAGGCAATGGGGGAAGGGGCTAGTCATCTTCCCACATAATATCTCTCAAAATTTCAAAACGAACTTTCAAGCTTTAAGAATATAGAACATATATTGGGCCTACAGGACATAATTTATTTTTTGAGGGGATAAAAATATGAAAGTGATTTTTTGCATACCATTTTCTTCACCTTTCTTATCATTGGTTACATGTTTTTAATTGAAGGGGCGGAAGAAGGGGGAGACTGGAGTGTATCTTAAACTGTAGGCTATTTTAATTAAAATAGGGTAAAAATGTTATAATTATTACGATCCTAGAAAAATGGAGTAAAAAACAGCTTGTAAATAACAACTGTTGCTAAAATATCTGTCATGTCTTGCTTCTATCAATTAAGTAGGCCAAGGATTAGATTTTTTATTGCAGTTATTACTGTATAAGTTTAATGTCCTTAATTTAGACATACTAATTAAGTTAATAAAGTACAACAGTAAATATAATGTTGATATTTAAAATAATTAATGTGCTATTATTAGTAAACTTAGGTTGTGTGTATTAATGTATTATGTTTATACAAGCTGAGTCTCATTGTACAATGACATTTATACTTAGGTTGGCCATTGCAGGTTGTACAGAAAGGTTCGATGCCATAAGTAAAAATATAGAGACAAAGAGCTGTATACGAAATTAAAGAACTCAATTCAAGGTTGGATAACATTTAGTGTACGTCTTGATTGTGCCAGTAGTTAGGGAAAGCTTAGGATCCTTTACTTGGTCTTGGTGCCCGCATTTCAAAATAAAATTAAAAAAACAAATAAAAAAGCGAATCAATAACCATTTTAGGAAAGCTTGGATAAGATGTATAGCATAGTTAATGATACTTACATTCTTAAAATGAAACTATCTTACGAGTTCAATTTATTTCCTTTAACAAAGGAAAATTGATAATCCACACGAATCTTAAGTGGTGTGAATTTATTGGACACGGTTTTCATTCTCTTTCCTAAGTGAATGGTTATGCAATACTTTGATCGACTATTTTTAGATTCATGTGAATTCGTTCAGGTAGTTTTCGTACGTATTAAATAAATAGCTCTCTTCTAACAAAATAGGCGATACATTTGATTATATATGATTGGTAATTTTCTTAGGTCACTCCAGTGCTTATTCTGTTTTAGTTATTGCTTTCTCGCAACTAAATTTGAGAGAATTAATTGAACATATAAATTCTTTCTAGAGAAAGAAAAATATTACATGATTCCAAACATAGACTAAATTTTAGGTGTAACACGTAATTATACTTCTTTTGTCTCAAAATAAGTATCATGATATTTTACACAAATAAAAATAAAAAAGAAAAAAAAAGAAAAAAATAATCTTACAAAATTAATCTTATATTATTATCAATATATTTAATCAGACTCAAACTTGTAACTTTCATCACATCAAGGTGACACTCCACCATTAAATTATATCCCTTGCTTCCATCAAGAAATAAATTGACTAATCCTAAGACAAAGGGTAAAAAAACTCAAACCTATTCTTAAACAACTTCTTCCGTAACTCAATCCAACTAAGTTATGCTTTCTTTTCAAACTATTGCAGATACAAAAATTATAGGAAAATTAGATTCAATTATCAATTGTTCTTATCGGAAATAGGCTATATAGATTTTGTAATATATTATTAATATTATAAGGGATATACATAAAAAATTAATTAATATTACATTTAAAACTAAATTGACAATTTTTTGGATAATTTTTTTTGCTTAAATATGTTTTTCATATTTGAAAAATATGTCTTTTTTAGATTATTATCTCAAATTCACTTTTGGTCAATTATGTATATGAAAAAAATTCACTTTATTTTTAGACAAAGTGTCACGTCATTAAGCTTAATCACTAATACATCGGTGCCATATCATTTTTTATTGTTTAAATTATTTTAAAAAAATCAATTCTCTTTCTTTCCCTTCTCCAACGAAAAACAACCTTGTGCCACCACCACCATCCAACCCCACCCCACCATCGCCATCCAACCCTCGCGTCGAGGTAGTTGCTCGCCAATGTCTTGAATGTCGAGAAATCGCACATCATCTCAACCCGACTGCAGCAGGTTCGGGTTTACACACTCCTTGTTGTTCATCATGAACACCATCAACCTCTCCTTGCCACAACACACGCTAACGATCCCGTTCATGAAGCTCTGGATTCTCGATGCGGTAACTGCCATCATTGTCCCCGATTTCGGTTCCATAAACCGGTCTAGATCCTCCACCAGGATTACTGACTTCAGTGTCGTTTCCGTCAACAAAAAATTCAGATCCAAAGAGGAAGGAGGAGAAGGGGAGACAGAGGCCGAGGTCAGTGCCGAACGCAAAGTCTCTGCACGGTCGACGATGGTGGTGCTAGGTTGGACGATGGTGGTGGCGTGGGGTTGTTTTTTGTTGGAGAAGAGGAAGAAGGAGAATTATATTTTTTAAATAACTTAAATAATAAAAAATGATGTGACGCTTATATGTTAGTGATTAGGCTTAATGACATGACACTTCGTCTGTCACGTCATCACTCAATAGAATGAGACTAATGATAGATACCATGTTAAATCATAAAAAAATTTAAGATACGTAATTATATAAAATTAAATTTGAGGTAGTAATATAAAAATGATCTATTTTTCAGGTATGACAATTATATTTAAGTCATTTTTTTAACGCGATAATTATAATGGAACGAGGAGAATGTTTTTTAATTTATAAAAGAAAATTAATAAGATATCATACATGGAGGTTGATCAAATCATATCATCCCATCAATGTTTAACAAAATAGGCTATACATCTGATTATAGATGATTAGTAATTTTCGTAGGTCAGCCAGTGCTTATTATGTGTCAATTATTTGTCACTAAGTTTGAGAGAATCGGATATATGAATTTCTTCTATGGAAAAGAAATATTATTACATAATCCAACACTTGTAATTTTAACTCATTTTTTCCTTAGTTAGATAATCATTTTTTTTATATCAAGATAACAAGTATATTTTTTGAGAAATAATAATCATGTTTGAGTCGGATATAAATTATTATATATGACATAATTCTCTTTTTAAATATTTATCATAATTATATATTCTTGAACTTAAAATCTTTAAATAAATTAAAATAATTTAACCACAATTGATCTATGTATTTAATGATAATCATATTTTTTTAAAATTTCTGAAAGAAATAGAAGATAATAACGTGTTATATAAAAATTAGTTAGAGCATATCATCCAACCGCTTAATTTCTCCAAAGGAAGAGTCAAGGTAGAGAGTACCAAGTGTCACATTCCTCCGTGGAAGCCCTAATAGGTTTTCACCGGCATTAATTATTGCTACAATTT
>CM023947.1:25237405-25338847 GCA_013407115.1 Glycine latifolia | reverse complement strand
TTTACTTTTATTTAACTTTGTATTTTTTTTAATTATCACATTTGTATTTTTTTTTATAAATTTTTTTGTATTTTTTTTAAGAAATTAATTTTTTTATTTTTTAAGCGGGCTGGCCCGCTGGCCCGCTAGCCCGCATTAAAGCGGGGCGGGCTAGCATTCTCAGCCCACTTTCCAAAAGTGGGCCAGCCCACCCCGTCCTACATATTTGGTGGGCTGGGCCAGCCCGCCCCGTTTTTTGCGGGCTGCCCCACTTTGCCAACCATAATTCTAACCACGTTTTAGACTTTGGTTCCCGAAACAGTCCAAACTGTTAGCATTGATAGCCCAAAGCTGCTGCAATAGCGGGTAAATCCGGGTCAAAGTGTTAAGTTTCGCACAGATTGTAATGTCAACATTGGAATTGGAATTTGAGGAATGAATGAATCCTTTCAAGTTTGAACTCTAAAGTAGCCAAAGCAAGTGTTAACCGTGGCCGCCACTTTCACACGTTAACTACAGTTAATGCCAACTGTACCCGTGTCTACATCGTAGCCACGTGCGTTATTCTTCATTCACATCGACTCACTTCAATTCTCACACTCAGTTTCACAACTTCCACTTCACATATTAAATAGCCCACTCCACAAGCAACTCAACTAATTAAGCGGAAACAAAAACATCTCTCAACAAATGAATATTCTCGGGCAATCATTCGACGGATCAAACAACGGAAGCTACTCTTGTTCGTCGCCGGAGACTGGAAGCTCCTCTAACATTCCAAACACTCTTCACTCCGACGAGGAAGTGCACACATTAGCTTCAGCGCGTCCTAAGAAACGTGCGGGGCGTCGAATTTTTAAGGAGACAAGACACCCAGTGTACCGAGGAGTACGAAGGAGGAACAACAACAAGTGGGTCTGCGAGGTTCGTGTTCCCAACGACAAGTCCACCAGGATTTGGCTTGGAACGTATCCAGCGCCTGAGATGGCCGCACGTGCGCACGACGTCGCCGCGCTCGCGCTTCGGGGCAAGTCGGCTTGCCTCAACTTCGCCGACTCGGCGTGGCGGCTGCCCTTGCCGGCGTCGACCAATGCGAAAGAGATACGGCGCGTGGCGGCTGCGGCTGCTGTGGCGATTGTGGCGGAAGACAGCGGCGGCGAGCAGTTACAGAATAGTATTGTGAATGATGCCGTTGCTGATGATTGCGAAGTTAGCAGCAGTGACGTCAGCGTTGATGAAGATTCCAATAGCAACAAAGGTTTGCGAGTTTTTTGTGATTTGCATGAAATTACAATGGCAGATGCACCGGTTTTTGTGGACATGCGTGAGTGGCTTCAGAGTATGGCGGATGAGCCTTTAAGATCGCCTACTTTTGCAACATGTGTTAATGTTAGGGATGTCTGCAACTTTGTGGAGGATGATGCTGAGGTATCCTTGTGGAGCTTCACAATTTAGTGTGTTTAGTTTGTTCTTTGTCTTCTTTTCGTTTTTGGATTTTGTACACAATTAAGAACGGAGGAGTACGAAAATGTACCAAGACCGAGACGATGTAAGTAGCTAGCTATATAGGGACTAGGGAGGATCACAAAACTGTAAGACATTGTAAGTTTTCTCATTCAGTTGTTTTTGTAATTCTCATAATCATATAGATAAAGGAACGGTCTGTAAAATAAATTTTCCATATATATATATATATATATATATATATATATGATCAAAGAAACTCATGTTATGCGGTCCCCCAGCGATCGATAAAAAAATATACATATAGGTATGGTCTTGTTAAATGACAGCTGATTGCATAATTCATCGTAAACAAATTCAAATTTTGCACTAAAAAATTAATATATATGTTATATGCACGCTGTATGAAACAAAACTTTATTTGCCTTGCATGAAGCAAGTTCCTCTAAGTGAATAATTAAAGGCATCGGATAAGTAACCAGTGTTAAAATACACCACCTCTATTAGACTATTACGAACTTATATAAGTAAATAAAGACATTAGATATCTTCTAAGCTATAATTATAGAGCTCAAATAAGTTTAGGTCAAATTTTTAACTTCTCGTGCATTTTTCATAAGAGAAATGATATTTACAAAATTCCTAAATACTAACAAACACACAATCATCAACACATCTAATATTTCAATCCTCTTTATTTTTTTTTCTAACACATTTTATCATGTATTATAATAGTACGTAGTATATTTGTCTCTTTGATCTTTGATCACTTTCATACCTCCCACTTTCAAGCTTACCAAACACTTCATAAATGTGTAGTTTGACATTACAAAGTTTTATATATACACCTTTGGTATAAGAGAGAAGTTGAGAGAGAGAATAAATGAGTTGTGTTAGAAAAAGAAAGAGAAATAAAGAAATGTATCTCTCTCGATATCTATCTATCTAAAATTGAAATGTGAAAAGTTTAAATTAAGTTAAATTAATCGCCAAATTATTCAGTTGCTAATATACCAAAGTTTTTCATATTTTCAAATTTTGAATTCATAAATTTGAAGTTTTACATATCATATAAAATTAATAATTAATTCACACAATTTATTTATATAACTCACTTTTTTTCAATTTCAAAATCCATATTCTTTTAATTTATTTTTATATTCCTACCCTGCGAACTAAGGCATCTTTTTTTATGTTATTTTATTCATATTTAATACATGATTTTATCATATTGTTTATCAATAATAGTATTTTTAAATGCTTTTCCTTAAACTTGTGTGTGTGTGTGATTTTATCATATAATTTTATGAATAATAGTATTTTTATAAGTTTTTCCTTAAGCGCGCGTGTGTGTTTTTTTGTTAAGATTAAATGATACTACAAAAGATGCTCAATTAGCATAGTACAATAAGAGTAAACAAATGGAAAAAAAAAAAGAAAAAGAAAAAACATATCTTCACCCTTACCTCAACTGAACGCATACTTTCATATCCCACACCATACGTGTTGCATGAAGGGAACACAGCAAATAAGGGTCCCCTCGTAATTTTGTTAATTAGTTTTCAACGATTACTCTTTTAGGTGCAATAAACAAGGAAAGGAAGTCAACCAAAAGATAAGACAACATAGAATTCAATAGAACCGAAGGATAGATATTTACTCTTTCAACCTATTAATATTAGCGTGTGAAGGATAGTTTATAGAATAACGTTTATTTTTTAAATGAAACTGAGAAAAATTAAACGAATTTAATTAATATTTTGCAACAGTATTATTATTTTTTATTTGCAGGAGTAAAAGACAAATACCATAAAATTTATAATAATTTAAGAATCATGTTCAATCAATTGAATTAGACTCTTTAATTTTTATAATAGCATTATTATTATTATTATCTACATTTGAGTTCAAAAGAAATATTCTTTTGAATTTACTATTGAATAAATTTTATCAAGGTTGCACCAACATTTTTAATAGAACTAATGTACGTGAAATTCAGCAATCAGTAAAAAGGATACTGTTAATATTCTTCTTAAATACTTTGTATAAAACACAAAGAACTTGATATTAGCTTTTTTTTGGTTATTTGTGCCATCATATTAGTATTGATGATTTAAACAAAACAAAATAGAGGAATACTAGCAACAATACTTTTACATGTTTTATGACTTTAATACATTTTTTAATACTTAAGATTACTTGGGAGGCAATTTTCTTAAGAAAATTTATTAAATAAATAATAAAAAACATAAAAATTTAATTAGTAATAAAGAGTATGTTAGACATTAAGAATATATTGATACTTGATAGAATTTGTCAAATATGCATTAAAAGATTATATGTAAAATTAAAGTTAAGAAAAAATAATAATAAATAACATATATAATAGTGTTACCCATGTTTATGAGCTTTTGCCAATTTTAAAATGTCTTCAATGCTTTTATTAAACAGAAAAAAGAAAGGAGTTGGAAAGAAATACTAAAAAGAAAACGATGAGATCACTGTCTGGACTCTGAAGTCAACAGGAGGATCAGAAACACGTGGCACGTGCCTAAGCGCGTGGAGATAAATTCGGGAGGGAAGGAAGGGTCAACTATGAGTCTATTGGCAGTCCAAAGCAGCCAGTATCCTAATAGTAGTTGCTTAACTCAGTACACAACAAACTTCAAATTGAGCCAATAACAATAAATTAATCCCTCTCGAGATTCAAATTTTTATGAATATGAATTAAGAAGCATCCAAGCTTCTTCTTTCTTGCATATCCCCACTTTCTCACAGTTCATGAAACTCATATTTTCATCGCATGCACTTCAATCTCTAAATATTTTAATTATCTCACAGACTGTGTTTAGTATTTGAGATTTTGAGATCTTCACCGCCGAACCTTCTTAAGCCTTTCCTTTCTGTGCAGTTCTTCAACAATATATATAGTCCCTTAGTATCTCTATATTTCTACACCCTTACTCGCTTTTCTTCTCTCCTTAGTCGCTAGCTACCTTAAATTTGTTCAATTAACTTTCCTTACATATTATATGGCTTCTAGTGGTGGCAAACCTCTGTGCAATAATCATTCTCTAATACATCTCCCAAAACGCTCCGTTTTGCTGAAGGACTACCTGAGGGATGACCTCAGTTCGTGTTCATCGAACGGTTTCAAATCGTTCCCACGCCGACAATGCTGCTCCACCGTGGGATTCTTCGGGGAGAAAGATATCCAACTCCAACGCAAAAGAAGGAACACGCTCCCTCGACGACGATCCACAACCATATCGGCTTTGCAGAGAGCTTCTGGAGCAGTAATCAACGCGATAAAGTCACTGCCGCCGTTGTCACAAAAGAGTGGTAAAGCGAAGAAAGGTGTTGCCGGTGTTCTCTGTAGAAGCTTCTCGAGGAAGGTTTTGAATAGAAGGTTCTGGAGAAAAGCGGCGGCGAGGGAAGAGGGAAACGAAGGTGTGCCGCGGAGGAGGAGATCTTTCCGCGAACTCATTATGCTGGATCATGAGGAGCATCGTAAAGCGACGTCGTTGAATGAGGATAGTACTACCGTGTTCGCTCCGAATGCCCCGAGCGTGACCACCTCTTCCACTTGTGGCAGTGAAAGCTGGGGAGACAGCGAGTTCACTTTTGCATCTACCGGTGCTTCTTCTTCCTCCGAGACCTCCAACGAGAATTACCTCGTACTTGAGGGTACCAAAGAGGGTGCGCCCCATCACAAGGTGGAACAAGTAGTAACTAAGGTAAGTAATATTTTTTAAGTTGTCTTTAATATATGGATTCTGTACAAATAAGTCACTAATTGGTATGCTGATATTGAATTTGATTTTTTTAAATAAGATTTTTAATTTGAACTGTATGAAAAAAATGTGATCAGAATTTTTTTAATTAAAAATAATCAATTAAATTTTTTAAAAGAGATTAATAATTAATAAAATTCATACTCCAAAATAATAATATTTATACCAAAAAAAAAAGGATTCTGTTATGGTTGAAGTTAAGAAGTGTTTAACCTTCGGAAAGTAAATTAAACTAATCAGATCCCATAAAAAAGGTGTTAGGTAGGTTAATTAGGACATTGGAGATGTCGGGGGTTCGGTGGCTTTTACAAGAAGCTAGTTCAAAATTTTAAAGACCATGAATGGCTTTAATTTAAATCGGAGCCATCTGTTTTACATTAATTAGTAAGACAAATATTTTTATAATGCAAAATTGAAAATTGATTAGTTCAGAAGTTAACTATTTTAAAGTAAGAAAAAACACTTTAAAAATTTAAAATCTTAACAATGGTTGATATTATAATATTCTTTTACATGTACGTCTTTAATATTATTAAAATCTTTAATTATTAATTCTAATTAATGATCATAAGTACTATTGAGTTGGACGATACGATTCCCTTGATTAATGATCAAATCAACTTGGGGAGCGCAGCTGGTAGTGTGGTTTGCACGTGCAGGGTGTGGTGGTTTTTGTTGGGGGGGGGGGGGGATAGTATACTGTACGCACCGTATTAAGGACTTCGTTGTCCACGAAGCGCCTTCCGCGGCGCTGAAACTCACTGCAATTACTGACACTAAGGACTGGTTATTTAAATCAAAATCCATCAAATAAAGAAAATAGTGTTTTAATAAATAGATAGTATATAAACTCTAAAATGAATTGCCCGTAGATTCAGGAAATGTCAACCTAGTTGGAATCGCTTTAATCCCCATCCTGTAAGTTTCATCCGTTCTTTTGCTTAAAGAAAAAGAATTCCAAGTAAAAATTTAAGTACAAAGTTGGTTTTTCATAGTGAAGTTCTGTTGATTTCACTCTGATTGTTTGAATTCTTCCCTTAATAAAATTTCAGTTGTATCTAAAAAAGCTTTGATCTCTATTTATCAAATGAAAATACGAGATTAATGAACCTGCAATTCTCATGAAACAGGAATATTGGCCAAATGATGAGAAGGAACAATTTAGTCCTGTATCAATACTAGATTGCCCATTTGAAGATGAAGAAGATATTTACAAGTCTCATATCAATTCCACTTCCATTATTCTTTCCTTTTCTCAAGGTAATGCTCTCTCTCTCTCTCCCTCTCAACAACAAAATACCACAAAACTTGATGAAGATTTGTTTTGAAGCATAAATACATGCTTTTTCTCTGACAAATTAATAAAAGTGTGTATATTTTATGATGTAATTACAGGAAGGAAACACAAGCATATGCACAAAAGATGCCATTTTGAAAGTGTGGTTCCACTGGAGCCAGTGGTTTTAGAGAAAAGGTTCGCGCGGTTAGGGCTGGAGGATGAACCACCCAACCATTATACAAAACAATATTGTTCCCGCGTATTAGTGCCAAAAGTGCGTGCCCAAAACAACTTGTGTCGTGACAATAATCACAACCACGAGGACAATGCTCGTGATCTTCTCAACTTCGTTAAAAGGTCAATTACACCCGACAGTTTGATAACAAAGGCAGAGAACCTGCTGTTTGATTACTTCAAGCAGAGTATTGAGGAAAACAAAGACATTGATTATGCAAAGAAGCTTCAACTTTGCAAGGTAGCTGAAGATTGGATAAATGGACAACCCCAAGAAATGTATTTGGGTTGGGAAGTGCAAGGAGGAAGGTGTGTCTACATTAGGGAGATGGATAAGTGTGAGGAGTGGAAGAGCTCTGACCAAGAAATACAACAATTGGGTCAGGAGCTGGCAAACGAGGTGTTCACTAATTTGGTGAATGAGTTCATACTTGAACTCACGTCACGTGCTAGCCACTAATGAGATGTTGCAACTATCTTCCTCCATTGTTTTTTTTTTTCTTTTTCTTTTTACATTAATTGTATTAGCCTCTTCTCCCTGTCTCGGGAACACGGGATGCTAAATTTTGGAAGGCACTATTAAGGGAAATTTTGGTTTTAGTTATGATGTTTTTCTTCCCCATATCCTGCATGAATATTACGACTTGGGAGAAACCAATTAAGTGCATGTTTGGATACCTAAAGAGAATTGATTTTAGCTTTCAAAATCACGATGAATAATTGAAAAATCAGAAGAAATAAAAAGTTACTTTGTCAGTAAGGTGAAAAAAAGAGAGCAAGGTGCATTCACCATACTGCTCAATCAAACAGACACTGAATTCATATTCTCCAACAAGCAATAACAACAATAACGTACGCTAGATGTGTTGATAATCAATAGTTGCGTGAGGAGATCAAATTAAAAAAATTATATAAATAGAATAAAATCGTCCCAACATCTATACATGAACTCTTAGTAACTTAATTACTTTCAACGATTGAGAAATTATATTTGTATAAACGGAATATACAAAATAAAAAGAAATAAGATGAGAAGAAAAAGAAATGTGAGATGAGCAAGTTAACGTGACAAAGAAATAAAAAAATGATATCAAAATGATGTATCAATTTATTTATAAGTAATATAGCTTTTTCTATAATTATTATATGCAACCAACAAACCATTATCATGTTAGTTAAGGTACACACATATAAAGTATTAAATAAACGTAAAATGTTTTATATTAAAAATATAAAAATATTTAACGTTTGCACATGACAAAATCTATAGACCACTTGAGGTGCAACAAAAGGGGCTAAGCCTCATATGTACAAATTATGCCAGCATGAAATAAGTAAATAATATGTCCTAAAAAAAAAGAAGTTATGCTTGAAACCTTCGTGAAAAATAATTAATAGTTGAATATTATATATATATATATATATATATATACATATATATATATAATAAATTTCATTGGTGGACTTAAGGTCATCATATTATAAATATTTTTGAGTTGAATAAATACCTATAATTCTAAAGGAAAAAGAAATTATATAATATATTGGATACTTAAAGTAAAGAGTTTAAACTACATGATAAAATTAGTTATTAATAGATTATTCTTTGTTGCTTGCAATTTTGAGATTTTAACAGTATTTTCAATGTAACAGAAACTTATATGATCACACAATAAGTCAAAGCTGGGATTAAAATTTATCTTACGAAGTTAATTGAAATACCAAGTAAGACTTAATTAGACTCTGACTCTTTATCCATTAAAACTCTTAGTTGATCAAAATGGACCAACTCAAGTTAGAGGGTGTGCACATAACTGTAAGCCCATAAATTATATACAAGCAAGTTTAGGTCAGTATGAATAATGAGCTCAGGATTAATACTTAGGCAATTGCTTCCTGCACCTCTATCTTTGCTTTCTACACTTAATCCGGATTGAAAAATTACATTTTCAATTTGGCTTTTCGGAATGTAAAAGTTTACATTCTGGAAGGCTATTCCAAAATGTAATTTTACATTCTAGATTAGCCTTTCCGGAAGCTTAAAATGATACACGAAGTAATTATGGATGTGCAGGAAGCAATTGCCTTAAATCAAACAACATGGAGCTTTGTACAGAATATACTGTTTTGATGTGTCATCCATTTTAAGCAAATCTTAAAGCTATTTATCTTCTCTCTATACAGATACTCATATCACTAGTGGAACTTCATAATGAAGTCACATTAATTTGTAAAATAAAATACCTTTGTCAAATAACATTGAATGCAAGAAAAATTGAACTAATATGCTAAATAAATGTTTTTGTCATTTACTCCTTATACTTTATTTTATTTTAGTTCAAAGTTATACCTTATGCTGTAAGTGAAACTTATGCCTCTGTTTACTTTTAAATTGTAGGAAATCAAAGCTCTGATACCTCTAACCATGGCCACTCAGATGATATGGATGATGGTGAGAAGTGGATGCTTTTGCCCTTTGCTGTTCCTGTTAGTTTGTTATTTTAATGTTTCAGAAATTACTTTATTGCATGTATAGATCATCCTGTTCACCTTTGCATTGTGTGTTTGATTTCACTGACAGTTCCATTTTGTATGTGCTGGAAATTTCCATCAGTGATATGCCAACTAGTGCGCTAGATGTTCCCATTGGAAAGTGTAAAAATCTTTATACTAACAATGTGTCAAAATTAAACTCATAATAAAATGATAAAATATTTAAAATGATTGTCCTGAAAATTATTCTCTGTCCCTGGTCTTTGCAGTAAAGACCTAAATTTGTACAAAAACACTAGGACACATTAACTACTAACAAAAAATGAACTCATAAGAGGTCCATAATCCATAACAAGTCACACCTTGAATCACATTCATCCTTTTGTTAACTAAGCTCCCTTAATGGGCAATGATCAAATATGTTGTCTATTGTAGTGTGTGCGTGTTTCCATGTCTTATTTCCGAATTAAAATTAGAGGACACCGCATGGTAGTGGTGATAGACATTAGACAATGTCATATTCATGGTCTGTATTACCTACCTAACTTTATCTGCATTAAATATATTTCCTTGAAGTTTTACCATCCTGATTGACCCTGGATAATGAAATGTCAGGAAGTGTTATGTAGTTTACATGATTATGCAAGGTGAATATACTTGTATAGAAAAACAAAACGAGGACGAATAGTGCATCACTATTGCAATTGTTGAAAACTATGAAGTCTATACACCCAATGTTGTTTGGGACTTGTTTGATACCTTTCCTTGCAGGGAACAACGATAAGTGGTAGGCTGTGATAAAAAAAATCCCTTTGAACCATCCTCTTTTTATGGATCTAGTAATGTCATTTTGTAGTATCCTTTGATTCATACATGAGCCTTTTAGAATTGCTTTCTGATTTAATCAATTTTAATGATTCCATGCATATTATAAAACTTTTACACTTGATTTGACTCTTATGAGTGTTAAATGAACGTTAAAAGGTAATATTTTCCCTATAAATTTCGTTAAAGGCGGTACGTGCAGAATGTTCAGTTATATTCTCAACACCATTTATATTAGACCTTTTGTATTTGACTCTTAATTCCGTCTGGAGTTGGAAATCTGTATTTGCTTTTAATTAAAAGGCTACCAAATTATATGTCTGTATTTTCTTTGGTGTTGAACTTTTGAATTTCTAACATTTATTCAGTGTTGCAATATGTCAAAGGCCATACAAAACTGAAGTTGAAAGTTTACCAAAAAATTAAGTTACCTTGTAGAAACTTTGAATTGTGGGTTCAATTTACACCTTAATTTTGTTTTCTTTTGCTTTAAGTTATATTCTTTTTCTGCAGCGCGTTGGAGTCTATCCAAGTATATATGAAGTTAGACAAAGATCTATTGCTGGAGATCTGTTATAACCGTACAAGTCTGTTTGTACTCTTCACAAATTGAAAAGGAATATGAGTGTTTTGTCACTTTAGTTTCCCAACAGGAGAATTGAATTTTCCTGTCAATTATTACTTCCTAGAAAATAAACAAAGAAACTACTTTTTTTGTTAAAACATTTATAACTTGTATTTGTGTAGAATATACTGTGCACAATGCATCCAGTTACTAACTTACTATAGACTATGAGATAAGGACTTGCATATACCATCATATTTCGTTCATAGAATTGTTGAATAGATAATGCAATAGACACTACAAATCTTATCTAAGCGATATGTATAACATCACACAAATTACGTAGCTAGCTCAAATCTAACAGGTTTATGGTCGAGGCTGTTTACATAAGAAATAAGAAATAATATCAACTATACACTAGACACTTGTTAAGAAAACAAAGTAAAAAATAAATAAATAATTAAAATCGTTATTTGAATGTACAGTATTTTTAAAAGGATCTTGTTAAGTTAAGGAATTAAAATAACAAAATATTTATTATGTAAATTATAAGAAAGGATAAAAAAATCATGAGAAGTATCATTTTTTATCTCTCAATAAAAATATTTATACTTTAAATTTCTTAATCAATATTCTAAGAAGATCCATTAACATTTACTTTTTTAAAAATTACTAGTAATTGAGAGTATTTAATAGAATGTATTAAATATCCATAACCAATGACAATTGACAGATACATGAGACATTATAAAGCCATTAAATCGCCGCAAAACAACGATATGGAGTTATTGTGCTATTAATTCGATTACCCAGTAACCTAGCTACTCTAACCGTATTCAATTGTGTCCATTAAAGAACTTATTGTTTCTCTTTTCTTTTTTCCCCATTTTAAAGTTCTGTGAAACTTACTTTATTCTTTATTTAACAAGCTAAAAATGGAATCCCGTGAACCATATCCTCTGATAATGTGGCCAAGACTTGGCTCAAATGTTGTCCTGTCCCCACCGAAGGAATAAAGACAGGCACGATGTAGGGCAAGTATTTCCATATATACGCACGAGATGTGATCAATGCTACCTGAATTTTGGTATAACTTTTATCAATCTAAAAAATAAGGTATTATTGAACTACTCATACTGAAGTCGTTGGATCTCATTATGGATTTTTTCCTCTCAGCTTGTTGAAAGTTGAAACGATCAAACAATTATTATTGCTAATTGAACATTTATAATTATAAAGCTTTGATGAGTCTCCAAATTAGAGCGTCACACTAATTTGTGGTAATTGGCATAGACCGAATATATTACACCCTTCCATTTGTGTTTCTCTGGGTATGATGGACGGAATTTTGAGTTCTTTAGTTTTTTTTTTTTCCTTTTCTTAATGGGCTTGTATATAAAATTTCAGCAATTGTTATTTATAGAAGCATTGAAGTTTAATTTTAAACAACATAACATGACACATAAATCTCTTGTAATGGTAAAAAAAAAAATTAAGAAATGATAACTTTGAGCAACAAGCGTAAAAAAAACTCTATTATTTTACCTTATTACTTGATGAAGTTATAAACACAATCAAAGTCATTAAATGAAATCTCAATACAATGATGGAGTATCTACATTTGTAGTAAAATAAACTTAAATGCATAAAATGAAAAAAATAATTGTGTCTTAATCTTAATTATTAGATTCAGCCCAAGGATGTTCAAGGTTTGAGGGAAAAACTACAATAGGACATTTACTTATTTAAAATTTATTTAATACTCAAATCTCGTCAATCTATATTCAATATAATATATATTTATAAATAATTATGAAAATAATTCTTACAATTATACTAATTTTGGAAAATTTTAAAACAATTTTAAATTCTCATATTTTTATATTTATAAATTATATTAATGATCAAACTATTTTCTGTTATCAGTAACAAACAACTATGTACCCTGAAATAAATCAAACTTTACTTTTTTTCTCTGACAGCAAATCAAACTTTACCTAAATATCATTTAATGTATTTCATTTAAATTACAAGTACAAAGACAGAAAATATTTACTGTTGGCGTGTGTTTCCTCGCTCATACATCTGAAAATTAAAGGACCTTAATTTTGCATTTAATCACAATTTCCATTTCAAGAATGGCCAGGATAAGATATTTATCTTTGTGTATGTTTATTTTTTCCTATTCCAATCAAACTATAATGCATGCACAAAGCTAATAACTAAGAAAGAATGCTACATTTTATAAGAGATAGAAGTATTTTACATGCGTTATTTTTTAACTAAAAAAGGAAAAAAAGACAGACAAGTGAAAAGAGAAAGATTTCTACCGAGAAAGAGTGGCAATGAGAAAACAAAAAGGATTATATATATATTTCCCCATCAAACAATAAGTTGTATTGTACGTGAAGGCAGTTATTAGGTGCAATTAACAAAACTCAACTGTCTTCCCAAATTATGTGTTCTACAATTTTTCATTAATTTGGTCCTATATATTTGCAAGGCAAAGAAATCGGAAGGTGATTTTGAATGATGCCACTTCAAAATCTCTTCATTTTCTTAAGTATTTATACACTGTGGGTCCTCGCAATAAATTAGTTTTCGGCTACATAAACAGCCAGTAATCTGTATATTTTGCTCTAATATATATGGCCGTCATGATCGTTGTGGTTTGAAACTGTATATAATAGGAACAAGAGTTTATTTCAGTTACTTGGGGGAACATTAAGCTTGGTTCATCAAAAGGCCTCATCACTTGAAGGGTTAGTGATATACTACTTCTGTGCCTGAAAAGTGAGCTGAGGTGTATTACTGCAATGGGTGTTTGGTGGTGGAAGCTGTTTTTTGCTGCTCTTGCTGGGATTCTCTTCTCAACCCAACATTGTGCTTCCCAAAAAGGTACTTGTTCATCTTGTTTTGCTCTCTTTTGGTCATTTACAGACTGGAGTTATTTAATTAGATTACATAATAGTGTTATTCGTCTGAATTTATATATAAATAAAAAAAATCTTCTTTTTTATTGAAATATGAGTAAATCTAATTAATTTTATCTTTAATTAAAGATGTTATTCCTAAAACATTCCTCATTGCAACTCTATTTTTAAAGAGTTTGTTTTATTCATAGTATCAATTTTCAATCAAGAATATTTTAAAAATAATCTTATTTTTACTTATGATTAGTAAAATCAAATAATTTCAACTAATTTTTTAATGTAAAAATAGTTATTTTTACTTATATATAAGTTTAAAGGAAATGCGTTGCAAGCAGAAATAAGTGCAATATGCTATCTAATGGAGTTTGTTGAGTAATTAATTAGTGAGATTTGGAAGTGTAATGATAGTTATTTTGAAAATTTTAACTTGTTTCAAATTATCTGTCATGTTAAAATAGTTATTAAGATATAGTTTTTAATTTCATTCTTATCTTTTGATATTTTACTAAATATAGATCGAATGGGATTTTTTTATGTGAACTCCTTGTCTCCTGGTTACTAATCACTTTTTGGAATATAAAAATCACTATTAATATATTGTGCAATATAACAAAAAATTGTCAATTTTTTTTCTTCTAACGGGTTCGGCTTGTCTTCTGACTACAATAAATTGTGCAATATAACAAAAAACTCCTGGTTACTATTCCATGGTTTTATTGCAAGTGAGCTGAACCTGTCCCGATAAAGTTTCTTTCTAGACACAGTAAAAAAATAGAACCAGGAGTGCAAAAATAGAACCTGTCCTGATAAAGTTATGCATGAGAAAGTTAATTATTTAACAACTATGTTAACTTTGTTAGTAGAGTAAAAAGATATCTTAATTAAGATAAATGTCAACCAATTAATGCTACTATATCAAACTAACTAAAAATTAAAAATATCAATTACTGGTGTGCCCTGGCTAACTAGTTAAGGAAGTGTAATTATTGAAGCGAGGAGAAACTCAATAAATGTAAATTGGCTCAACTAACTAGCACATGGCATTGATTAGCTAAGTAGGACTATAAACCATAGATAACTATCGATGCATTAATGAGCTTCTCTCACATATAACAATTTATATAACATTTTTTTATGTGTTTATTTCTCTGTATCATATTATTTATTACATTTTCTCTCTTGTCTTATTTTTCTCCCTTTTTTTTTAATTTGTGGTACAAATTATTATACAAGTATCATTTCTCTGGGGTAAATACCAACTAACAGAACACAGTTAGTAAGTAGTTGAATTTCTTAAATAGTGTTTGATATAGGAGTTAAAATGAGATGTAATACAACATTTGAGTGATATTCTATATTTAGTGTATTTTTGAAATTGAATAGAACGAAAACCAAAAACTCATACATTTTGGTTCCATGAACTAAAATAAGTGACAGCAAAGAAAATAGAATAGAACGTTTTATTTTTTTCTATTTCATCTACTCATCAAATGCTATCTTAATTATGTTAATCAATATTCAATTATTACATATATCATGAAAATGATTTTACTAAAAAAGATAATTCTCACTTCAGTAATTTTTACTTCTCCTAATTAGTCTTCCAGTGCTGATAGCTCAGAGATACCCTTAATTTTTATAAAATGAATACTTTTTAACCAATTATTTGCACATTTCAAAAGAATTAATTTTCAATCATTAACTAAATATACCTTTGATTTATTAAAAATATATATAATTAGTATTTGGTTCAGAATTTAGTCATATTTAAAATTTATTACTCTTCTCCAAAAATATATTATATGTAAATCAAACTCACGTTCTTCTCCACAAATGCGATATGTATGGTCAACTAAACTACACCTAATAAATTTATTAATATCCTTAAAATACTAATTGTTATCGGAACTCAAAAATTATAAATAAGCATATTTTTTATCAATAAATGTTAATTTATTAGTTTGGTAAAGAATATCTGTTGAAGAAATTTGAATCCACCGTCTCCCTCCCTTCTCCCTTCTCCAATAGACGAGGGGAGAGAATGGAACTTGTATAACATTATATAAGAAGATACAAATTTTAAAGATTAGCTATTATGTAGATGAAAGTATCTATTTGTGTGGAAAGATATCCTAAATAAATGGGACAGTTGAAGAATGCTCTTGTGCTTGTTGGGTGTACTGAGTTCCAGCCACTGAACTTGAATCTTGATTTTGACGTGCCAGACCAGCAATATGACTATGGTGACCCAAGTTTCCTTCATTTATTTTCCTTTTAATTCAAAGATGAAAAACAAAATAGAGGCAAATGAAGAAAACAGGGTAAAACATTTTACATCATCACAACTCAGTTAGAACGAAAGAGACGAAAAGGAAACCTTCAGCTAGGTGTTTCCTTGACATTTTATGATTTTACTATCTCAAACTCTAAATAAATTTATAATGGTACAAGTATGGTAATTCGCCTTCATTATTACTGAATTAAAAAAAAATCTCTCGTGGATTACTGACTCTGTTTGTTTTAAAGTTAAATATAATTAATTTCCAAACGTGCAATTAAAATGTATATTTAAATTAAAAATATTAATATTTATGTATTGATTATGTAAAATAATTTTATATTTTTTTTAAAAAATTACACCATTATTTTTTTTCTAAATTAAATCCAATCATAAACTTCACATTAAAATATTGCATCATGTAGTAATTAATCAGGTGAAAACGCCAAACAAGTTACTTAAAAATTTATCCGCATCATCCATTTTCTTTATTTAGACAAGCCGTAAACATTTTCATGTGGCTAGTGGCTACAATACTACGTAGTTAAGAAGGTGTTTATTTTATTCAGTTTCTTTTTCACCTTTCATCATTCTTTCAATTTTCAAGAGTTCTGATTTTTTTACACTCTTATGTTAACATGTTTGATTTTTCTTTATCTCTCTGTTTCTATTATATTAATATTCTTTATCTTCTCTCTCTATCTCTCTCAAGATATATATTAATTTTGGGTGTGAAAAAAGTTTTTTTCCTTTCAAACTAATAGAAAGGTGCAACTAGTAGCTAGTTAAATGTGTGTTTAAATACCCTCCGATATACTGTATATGAAAAGATGAGTCAATCTTGATTTTAACTAAATTTATATATTTGAATTATTTTTAAAATTATGATAAAATCAATTATAATGTAAAAAAAATCATGATAGAGTTAAAATAATTAATTTCTATTTCTATTAAAATCAATTTTATAAATCAATTTCATTTAAAATTAATCTCGACGAATCTAAAAACAAACAAAGAAGATAGACAGAACACGACTAGAAAATTTTAGAATCTTTGGAAAATCTAACGAATTTGGTGTTGCTCATATATATTTTCAGTTCCGAACTACACATTTATGCACAATGCAACGACAGCACCAGACGTATCACACTACGACTACATCGTAATTGGCGGCGGCACCGCAGGGTGTCCTTTAGCTGCGACACTGTCCCAAAATTACAGCGTGTTGCTCCTTGAACGCGGTGGTTCACCCTACGGCAACCCTAACATCTCCGACTTTGCTGCTTTCGGTGCTGCCCTCTCCGACACTTCCCCTACCTCTCCCGCTCAGCGTTTCATCTCCGAGGACGGTGTCATCAACTCAAGAGCTCGCGTACTTGGTGGTGGAAGTTGCTTAAACGCTGGCTTTTACACTCGCACTAGCCCTCAATATGTAAGGTACAGACAATAGTCAATTATGCAACCTTCTACTTTTCTTCTGCATCATATTATGTGGTGTATATTAATAGGATCGGGTCCCACAAAAAAGAGATAGTCTTTTATAAATGATAAATTAATGCTTGAAATTTTGTTGATAGAAATATATGTTCCTATTTAACGTCTGGTGATATATTAAGAGTTTTAATATTCTATTGACGTAAAACAGTTTTAAATTATCATTTAATTATAAAATATTATGTGTGATAAATTTATTAATTTATAATTTATAATAAATATTTTAATTACATTATAATTAAATAAGAATATAAAATTTTTTATACTAATATGATAATACATGTTTATTAAACTCCGATTTTAAATAGAATTATCTTTAAAAAAAATGATATAGTATATATATGTTTGAGTTGTGTTTGGGAGATCTCAGAACAACGTTTCGAAAAGGATTAGAAATATGTCTTTTGTGTTCTTCGGTTTGATCAGTTTGGAAACATGTGCCACCACACAATGAACAACAACACATGCTCATATTCGAGAAGAAAAAAATATATGTAATGTATGTGTATAATAATATCAGCACAAAATTCCAAAAGTCTGATGCATCATATTTTGTTGATCTACACAAAGGGAAGCGGGGTGGGATGGAAGGGTAGTGAATGAGTCGTACGAATGGGTGGAGAAGATAGTGGCGTTTGAGCCACAATTGAAGCAGTGGCAATCAGCTGTGCGGGATGGACTAATAGAGATAGGTGTGGTGCCTAATAATGGCTTCACTTATGACCATATTCATGGGACTAAGGTAGGGGGCACCATCTTTGACCATAATGGCTTCAGGCACACTGCTGCTGATCTTCTCCAATATGCCAAACCCACTGGAATTACCGTGCTTTTGGATGCCACTGTGCATAGGATCTTGTTTAGAGTCAAAGGTGCGTTCCATACTTTCTAATAATGGCCCATTTTCATTTTAGTATATGTCCTTATATGAAATTTAGAGAAGAAAAATGCTACCAGTCTTTTCAACAAACATTTTACAATTTGTTGTTATGTATCTCATTTCTTATTTAGTAATCCTAATTTCAATTAATAAAAAAGTCACATATATTTCAAATAATAGAGTATTGAGAGAATTGAAGTGAGCAAAAATGAAATAAAATCAGCAAAAATGCAAATTTGTACGAGGAGTGTTATTAAACACTTTCTTCATTATATATTTTCTAACACATTTTTTATTATTGGTAAAAATTTATTAAAAATTATAATATCATAGTAAAAATTCATTAAATAAAATGTATGATCCGCACAATCTACAATCTAGTAATATTTTTATAAATTTCGATCAATAAAAAAGTGTATTTAGAGAAATGTGGGGATAATACGCTCCTATCATTTCTTTTCTCTTCTCATTTTGGTAACCCATTTATTGATTTCCTTAATGTTGAAATGGAGCAGATGGATCAAAACCAATGGCCCATGGAGTGGTGTTTAGAGATTCATTGGGTCGTAGGCACAAGGCGTACCTGAAGCCCGATCGAAGGAACGAAATCATCGTTTCGGCCGGTGCACTTGGAAGCCCACAACTTCTAATGTTGAGTGGAATTGGGCCGGAAGAGCACCTTAAAGCCCACAAGATAAGAATAACATTGGATCAGCCATTAGTGGGACAAGGAATGTCAGATAACCCCATGAACGCCATCTTTATCCCATCTCCTGTCCCCGTAGAGATCTCTCTGATTGAGGTGGTGGGCATCACCAGTTTTGGCAGCTACATTGAAGCTGCCAGTGGTGAAAACTTTTCCGGTGGTTCCCCAAAAGACTACGGAATGTTCTCCCCCAAGGTATACACGCCATTGTGTTGCATATATAATGAAACTCCCATGATACCTACTATTAATACAACGAGGAATAATTTAGATGAAATAATACATGGAGTTATTTAGATGTATATTAGGAGTGTAGTGGGTGGGATTTAGAAGAAAAGTTTTTTCAAATTAGTTAAAATTTTCCAATTTAAATTGGTTTGGTTTAAGGGGAAAAAGAAGAAGAGACTAATCAAAACCAAATCAACCTCGTTAAATTCAGGTTACATTTATATTTTTAAAAACTAATTTTATAGAAATATAATGTTAGGAAAAAAATGAACATTAAGCTAGAATTTGTAGGCTTTAATTTTTTTTTACTAAAAAACAATCAAAGCCTACAAATTATATATTTTTTGTGATTCCACAAAACTTAAGTTCAATTTTATATTTTTCTTATTTGAATTGATGCATTCCACTAACCTACTCACATCCTAAGACATAACTATAAAATTGTTAACTAAATAACTTTTCGTTACAATTATCCATTTTTATAAATGGAAAATTTCATTCTTAAAAGAGAATATTTTTTTAGTTATTTCCATCATTATTTAAATCATATGACTTCTCTTACATTGATGTTATTTTTATGATTAAAATATATTTTTAGTCTTATATATTTTTCCTTATAATTAGTATTAATTTTTTATTACTTCAATTTTGATTAATTTAGTTTTCGAACATTAGAAAAGTGGTTTTCATCGTGAAAGAAAATCACAACCAAATTTTATCAAAATAAAGTACTGAAAAGATATTTTACTCTTTTTTATTTATAATTTGTTCACAAAGTTACTTACAAGCCATATCTTTGATTTTACTTTTGGTTAAATTAGTTTTTTTCGCTTCAATTTATTATTTCGGTTTAATATGATTCTTTAATTATTTTGAGTTTAATATGGTCCTCTAAATTTTAAAAAAGTTTTAATTTGATATTTATCACTAATTTTTATCTAATGTAGTTAAATTCGTATCCACAATTCCACATATCAATGACACGTCATAATTTACATAAATTCTACCATAAATAACTTCAGATGGAATAAGTAACAATAACTAAATTGAACATTTTAAAAAATTAAAGGAACAATTTTTTTAAAAAAAATTAGACTGCTAAATTGAAATAAAATAATAAATTAGAAATACTCACAAAAGGTTCCCACAAATGCAGATTGGGCAACTCTCTACAGTGCCTCCAAAGCAAAGAACCCCAGAGGCCCTAGCCAAGGCAACAGAACTGATGAAAACTCTGGACCAAGCAGCATTCAGAGGTGGATTCATCCTGGAAAAAATCATGGGTCCAATCTCAAGGGGGCATTTGGAGCTCCGAACCCGTGATCCGAACGACAACCCCTCAGTGACCTTCAACTACTTCCAAGACCCACGAGACTTGCAGCGATGTGTGCAGGGCCTCAGCACCGTGGAGAAGATAATCGAGTCCAAGGCATTCTCTCCCTTCAGATACCCCAACATGCCAGTGGCTGTGCTGCTCAACATGACCGCAAGTGCCCCCGTTAACTTGTTGCCCAAGCACACCAATTCTTCACTATCTTTGGAACAGTTCTGCAGAGACACTGTCATGACCATTTGGCACTACCATGGAGGCTGCCAAGTTGGGAAGGTTCTTGATAGGGACTACAAGGTTCTTGGTGTGGACGCTCTGCGTGTTATTGATGGCTCCACCTTTAACTACTCCCCTGGAACTAATCCTCAGGCCACTGTTATGATGCTTGCCAGGTACATATAATTCTCTTAATACTCCTCTTATAGGATAAAATACCTTTTCAGTCCCATATTTTTTATTTTCAAACTTTATTATAGTCTGTAAATTTTATAAAAAATAGTGATTTTTTTCCCTCAGGGTTGAAAATCACATGTGATAATAAGAATGAAAATCTGTACTTTTTATAAAGTTCAGATACTTGATTAGTCAAGCTTAAAATATGAGACTAATAATTTTTTTTTATTGAAAGTACATTTTTGCACCTTCAATTGATATACTAGTTTCTCTTTGCTAATAAAAAATAAGAATTTTTACTAAAAATATAGGAACTAAAAGAATATTGTTACTCATTATATTAATAGAGTACACAATCAATTTAGTCTTTTAAATTATGATTTGTTATACTTTAGTTCTTAGAATTAACAATTTTTATAAATAAATAAAAAATTCAAAGTCAAACACTTCAGTTCAAAATTACATGTAATATGTAACTTAACTTTAGGAACTTAGGTAAAAAAGAATCACAGTTTCAAGTACATGTTATTAATTTCATCAAATCTAAAGACTATAATGACAGCAAAGTGCAATTTTAAGACTAAATTGACCATTCATTTGTCTCATTTATTTGAGTATATGTCATTGTTATGTGTTAAGCTTTAACACATGTGGGTTGTTGGAATTTTCAATTTGATGCAGGTATATGGGAGTGAAAATATTGAGCGAGAGACTAGGTGGTGCGGCTACTGCTGATGAAACAGAGCAATAAATTCTTCTAGTTTTTCTCCGTGTGAGGTTTTTCATCAAAGTGTCTTCTGTGTCAATGAGGAAAAGCAAATTCTCGTGGGAATGATTTGTAAAGTCATCTTTCAATGAGGAAAATAACAAATTAAACATTGTTCATGTAATTGATGAAGTGAAACTAGAAGGGGGACGAGGAATCTTGTCTTGTTTTGATTACGACCTTGGTGTGGATGAGTTATTTTTGTAAGAATAAAATTTAGGTATAACATTTTAAGTATTTTCTGAGGTTTTAAAATTAAAATTAGAATTCTATTTTGATATTTAGAACTAATTTAAAATCCTAATTAATAACTCTACATTACATATCTTATTGAGGTCAAATTTTAATTTTAATTGGAGAATAATATAAAAAACACATTTAAGTTGATACTTGCATTTTTTTTCTTAACAATTCTAAACAATACCAGTTGCAAAGGGAGAGGTTTGCTTAAATTGGACTGATATTGATATGTCAAAAAGAGTCTAATGTCACTTAAGAGTCGAGATTAATGAGAGTTATTCCTCTTAACCCATCAAGGTGTCAATTTTCTGACCACCAAATCCTCATTATGTCCCCATCAACAATTTCACTTCCTTGCCCTAAAGTTTGCTGGGTTTCCAAAACAGCTTAGCAGGATTGGTGAAACTGGATAGGTTGGATGATTTTCCTTGCTTTCTACTTTCCTAAGCCTACTCGCTGACTTCACTTGCTAGCTAGAAAAATATGGAAGAGCCTGGGACTGATGTAAAGGCTTTCAAATGCTACAGCCTAGAGATAAAAGAAAATGATATAAGGGAATGAAGAAATCTACCTAGTCTCTTTTTTTACATTCTAGTGGAAGGAACTGCTAAGTTTTTAGCAATATATATCACCAATAATTAATTTAGTTAGTAACGAATTTTGTTAGAATAACTGATCTTATATATGCTCATAGAATAAAAAATTAACGACTGCATATTCTATAGTATATAACCCTATGGAATGAGCTCTTAAAGAAGCAAAGATTTTAATCAATAGACAATTTTTAAGGTAGAAATGAGTGCACAACTTTTTTTTCTATTATTCTTGGGAAAAGCATTTGCAAGCTATCCATGAAATATATCATATATATACTGCTTCAACGTCTATTATTATTAGAAATAATATTTGTATTAGTCATGTGCCTAATTTAATTGAATCAGAAAAAATATTGAGCAGTAAAACTTTTTTTTTCCAATTAATATTTTCAAGTCTAGATTAACTAAAATGTTTATTTTTATTATTTCTTTAATTAATAGTTACGATAAATATAATAAAATATATAAAAATCATCAATAAAACAATCTTTAATCAATAAAGACATTTTATGTGAGTTTTAAAATTTTAAATAATTTAAAGTAGTATGTATTTTATATTTTCATTGTACGTATTTATTATATAAATAATTTTCTACTAATTAAATTAATTTTCTCGTCTTCTCAGGCTAAGTCACCTCTATCAGTTAAGCCTTCGTATTCAGATCATTTCCAGCACAATTCCTCTCTAGCCTCTATCTCTCTCTTCCTTTCATTTTTCTTTTATTCTCTCAGGATTCAAATACTAAATTGTAATTATAGATTGAGTCTCTCATAATACACTTTATCTTTATTCCATATAAATATCAGCATTATAGGTCTAAAGTAAAAGAGATATGGAGGGAAATTAAAAAATAAAGAAAAATAAATAAACTAATAAATGTGACAAATAATATATATATATATATATATATATATTTGAATTTATCCTTAATTATTTGATAATGATAATCTTTTTATATATTACTCATTAATTTATATTTTTTAAATTTATATAAATTTAACATTAAGTCATAAATAACTTATTCATATATGGTAAAATTAATTTAATATTTTATCTCTCACTTCCTTAATTCCTAGCTAGGTTCACTCTTCATGATATATGAGTCAAACAATTATTATTTTTCAATTTCTATTTTTAATATTTTTAAAAATCTCCGTAAAATCTACAAATGCTTACCAATTAAAAAAAAAAAACAAAGATATAAATGTGTCCGCATCTACACAGGTGTATCTACATACCTTTCAAACTCTATCTTAGGTTTGAAAAAGAAAAATGAGGAAAAGAAAAATACTCCATCAAGAAGAATATAGCATGGAATATTCCATCGGCCACAATGTTTGTTGCCAGTTTTTTATACGTTAAAGAAAGTAAGAAAGCATCTCTATTCTCTACCTTTTCCACAGTGTTCCTCAATCCATGATCCCAAACATGGTTGGAGTGATAGAGAATTCAAGAGAAAGCGATCCAAGAATATGTTAACATTGGAGCAAATATTGGAGGTCCTTTTTCAGAGACAATATTGTCTTGCTTTGCATGGAATGCGTAGAAAGCAGGCACTAGCATATGCTCGCATATGCTGCCTCTTCAGCTCCCTATAAATTCCTCTAGGAGCTGTCTCGCTAACTATCAAGGAAAAACACAACACAAGAGATGTTCTGACTCATTCAGAAGAGTTTGAGATCAATAAGCAAACCAGCTGCGGGGCATCTCTTCTTTGGCACACCGCACACGCTCGTGTTCTCCAATGATGCGCCAAAGGAGAGTTGCCCTGCAACTGATTCTTGCTTAATGGATATGTACAGCTAAACAAGCACAACCATCTTGATGTGATCAAAGGGTATTATTCATCTCAAACCATATAAACGTCCTATATATTTACGGTGGTTTCTATTTTATGTTCTTAGTTAATTATGTTTTGTTGATTTTTGGATTTGTAACTAAGGCTGGTTTGGTGATTAAAAAATAAGGAAGAAAAAAACAAGTTATGGATTTGAATCTTTCTTATTAACAAAACCTAACAAATTAATAACCAACTGAACTTTAGAAAAAAAAGTATTGTTGATTTTTATTATGTGTAAATTTATGCACGTCAGTACCACATCGTATAATATGCATTAAGCTCTTAATAGAATCTCATTATATATTCTATGATGGTCTCACTAGTTTGACTGAGAGTGGCAGTTAACCGAAAGTTAAAAGAAATTGCTCTTAAGTGTTTATCACTTGTGCAGAACCTGGACATAGCATGTTGTAGCATCCTCTGCTACCATTTCAATTATTATAATGTGGCAATATTGAACCCATCTGCCATAGTAGCATGATCCCAATAAAACAGTAACATATCAGCTATCAACAAAAATCAAATGAACATGCATGGCATAGGATACTTACGTTGAAGAGAGCTGCAATACAGTTGGCATATCGATCATTGCTATCAATACCATCAAACCTATGTGAAAACTGGACATAGACATGTTTTCAAAGGCTGCGATCCATCATAAAGCATATAACTTCCCTCAAGACCTGCAGATACTTACTAAAAGTTATATAAATCACCACTAGTGAGATGATTATGTTTGGGAACATGTGTGGAGATAATTAAGGAAACATAGACACAGAAAATCTCCCATGTATATTTGACAATTTTCTCATACTAAAGTCAAGCATGCCCAGAGTTGGGAAGGAGCACCACTGTAAGTCAACATCCATAGCAAGGCCTTTGCTTTGATTTTACAAGGAAATAAAGTTTATTCCATTAACTATCCTTAGAGAAGATAATAATAAAAGAGTAGTTAGATGAGAACCTAGCCACCATTGAACAAGTTTCTATTCCCTCAAGGCATTGCAGATATGGCCTGCAATGTATATAAAAGCCATATTAATCATAGCTTAATATAATATGAATGATACCAATATATTAGAATAAACCAAATAAAGGCTATCTTATATTATCACGCTTCAAACTTATGAACAAGTAGATGCCTAATTGGTCACAAGTACATATAATATGTACCAATCAAATCAACCTTAAAAATGGCTGCTAGTGTGATGTGATAATTAAGTACCTACTCTCAAAATCAAATGATTCAGTTCAATTGTCCAGGCACAAGACCCTTTTCCAAAGCTAACACATCGTTCAATTATATGAATAAAAAAAAAAATTGTACGTCCTCTTAATGAACTGTAGCCGTATACTAATAAAAAAAATCCTTTTCAACTTATTAAAATCATATATTTAGTTGGGTTTCATAATTAAATCATCTGATTCAGGGTAGAAAAGCAACTGCAACATTAAACATCATAGTCAGATTTGCGAATTAATCGACACAAGGTTAGTGTTTAACATGATAAACGAGTTTACCTGTTTCCTATGGGTGGTGGAAATTCAAGTAGACTAAATACTAATGGTGAAAGCTTCGAAGATATCTTATCAACAGTAGCACCTTGCCTGAGTAAACCATGAATTTCCTGAGGTACAAAAAGGTGTTATAAGAAACATAAGGGTGTATCCACTATCATAGAAGAGAGAAAAACTAATGCTAATATATAAAATCAATAACAAAAGGTAAACTGCCATTTTCTGAAGCTTCAACAGTCTACAATGGCTTGAAGACAGATACATATGCTTCATGGTCAAGTCGCTTGACTATTAAGGAAAAGGGGTTTTACCCTTAAGAGTGCATACACTTGAGGACAAGTTTCTCTCAGCCCTTCTTGAAGGAGGATCACTCTATGATATTTCGAGCAAAACAGAGGAATGAGACACTTGCTCTCAATTTATATATATTTTAAACCTGCATTAGTGAAGAACTGCACATGTACATTTTCTGAAATGGAATATACAGTTAGATTCACCTAAGTTTATGAGGTTAATTATATTGTTCATATATTCCCTTAAGGAATCTCCACGTGTGATTTCTTGAATACAACTCACAGAAATCTTCTCCAAATACCTACGAAAAAAAATTAAATATGTTTTTTATTAATGTAAGTTAACGTTTTTTTTCTTTTTGATTTGTTTTTCTAATTTTAATAATTGTAAGTTTACCTTTTTTTAATTTTGATCCTTGTGAAATATTTTGTTTATTTTTAATCCACCTAAGTTTATGTTTTTCTAATTTTAGTCCTATAAACACAAATTTATGGGACTATAAATAAAAAAATTTAAAATCTTACGAGAATTAAAATTGAAAAAATGTAAAGATATGAAGACTAAAAATAAACAAAATAGATCAAAATTAGAAAAACATCAACTTATAAAACAAAAATTAGAAAAATAAACTACTAGAAATGAAAAATGAAAGGCACTAACTCATCGGCATCAAAAACATATTTTGGAAAAAAAAAATGGTTAGAAATTTATTCGCAATATATATGGCTTTTAATTTAATGTGAACTCCAAATTTGATAAGAAAATAGGAAGGTCCAGCTATGTACAAGAAGAGGTACCCTCTCTTATGAATAAAACACAAAAACAAGTTAAAATTACATGTAATTCGTAAATTGTGCAATTCAAAAGGCAAGCACAAAGATCTTTGTGACATACATTCCATCCAGAAGGGTTAAATTATTGGATTAGGAAATATTATGGGATCAAGGTGAACAGACCTGTACCAGATAAGTACTTTCCAACCTTTACAAATTGGTGTAACCTTTATCATCCAGATGCAGCCAATTCTTTGTAATATGAATAAAGCTCACGGTACAAATTTGCATTACATCTAGCTCGACACATTATCGAGTTAAAATTTTCATTAGCTTAATGTGATGAAAGAATTGAGGATACATGTTTCCTTTACTAATTTACATAGCTTTAAGGAAAGGATAATTCAATTGTGACTAAAATGGTTTCAACTTTGCACTAACTACACCATCAAAGAAGTGAAGGATAATTGGATTACTAGCTAGCTTTTCATCATTTAATTTACTAATTCACTGGTCCATACTAGCTAGGACAAAGGATTTGCGCTCCACCAACTTGAAATTAAAGCCAAATGATGCAAGTCAAAGTGGTCGGTCCAACCACAAAAGGGTACGTTCATAAAAAGACCGCGTCAATGTTTGATCAGATGCTGCATAATACTTCTAGTTGTTGACTCACTCAAACCATCACGTGGTGTGGACCGGTTCCAAGTAAGAGACTCATAACAAAGGATAACATCAACATGTACCATAAGCTCATAACTCACGTCTAATACTGTCATTATCCCAAACCACTAGCCTTTACATGATCATTGATCATCGTGCTGATTCCTGGTTCTAATTAACTATGGAAATCCACCCAATATATGCCATTTAACTTCCGCTGTTTATTTATGATATCCGCATATTTACGACTACAATGTTCCAAAATTTCCTATACCGCTTTTGTCTCTTTCAAGAAAGGATTAGATATGTTTTTTTTCCTAATAAGTAGTTAGTAATTTTTATTTTTAGTTTCTATATATTTATTTTTTTTATTTTAGTTTTTTGTAAATTAGTATTTTTTTTAAAATTTTGTCTCTATAAGATATTTAGTTTACTTTTTATTTTCTAAGTTTACATTTTTTTAATTTTGGTCTTCATAAAATTATAATTTTTTTATTTATAATTCTTATAATTTTACGCTTACAATAATTAAAATTAAAAAAACAAATTTATGAAAAATAAAATGAACAAAATATTTCATAAAAATCAAAATTAAAATTAAAAAAATAAATTTATAGAAACTAAAAATTAAAAAACACTAAATTATGAAAACCAAAAACATATTTAAACTTTTTAGAAAAACACAACAACCATTTTTCATCTTGGTTAAAATGGGCTCTAATGATAAGGTCCTTAAGATGAGATCAGTTCACCACATAAATATGGACCAACCCCTTCCAAAAGCAGCTGTAGTGGACAATGATCTTCACCGGTAATCTCGAACCCTATTAATAAACGAATCTAGACCAACACCTTCGGTAATAAATATGTCACGAACTTCCCAATTTAGTTGGTTAAGAAAATAAGTATTAATTGTTATAATCAATAGTAACTCCCGAACGTGAATCAGATTATCTTAACTTAATAATGGTCTAGATTTGAATCTTGAGTATATAAATTGGCATTAAATACTTAGAAAAATTTTATCACTCATAATAATCATTCAAATAAAATTATTTTCGATAAAAGATTCTGTTGTTTAAAATAAAAAACAATAGTCAACTCTACAATACTGTATGTCCCAAAAAAACCCATCGCTGGCTGAAGAAATTATGTTAACCTTGTGGTGGTTGAACGACCATGAATTATTAAGCCATTTTACAAGAAAACTTTTAAAGTCAATGTTTTGAAATTTGGAGGGGACGAGGACGACCAAGTCCAATTTCCAAAGAACCAAAAATGCACCCATCTCGTGCTGAAGCAACAGCAGCAGCAGCATCACAACCATGCTTTAATGGCTGTTTCCCATCTCCACTCCTTGCCTCTGAGAGGTCCCATAGAACTACTTCCAAGCCCAAAGTCAATAATGATGCAACTTCATCACACGATGACTTCGTCGCAGCCACAACTTCCACCCTTCACCCGCACACAAATTTCACAAACCACGAGTCCCTCCCATCTTTGCAAGACTCATACATCAGCTTCACCAAAGCATTCCCTCAGTTCTCCACAACTTCTGAAGTTGATCAAATTCGAGCCCGAGAATACCATCACTTGAACCACTCCTCTAACTCTTGCTTCGACTACACTGGATATGGCCTTTTCTCCTACGATCAGCAACAAAGATATTACTCTTATCACTCTTACCCCACAGTTGCTTCTTCTTCTTCTTCATCATTGCCTTACTTTACATCAGATGCATCTTTCTTTGATATATCATACCAGTCAGTGAACTTGCAGTCACAGGTTCTATACGGTGGACACGAATCAGAACTAGAATCCAGAATCAGGAAGAGAATCATGTCTTTCATGAACGTCTCTGAGGCTGAATACACCCTTGTTTTCATTGCCAATGAAGTATCTGCTTTTAAAATTGTAGCTGATTCTTTCCAATTCCAAAACAATAGACAGCTCCTCACAGTGTATGACCACAGCTGCGAGGCACTGGATGTGATGATTGAGAGCTGCAAGAAGCAAGGGGTGCATGTCTTGTCAGCAGAATTCTCCTGGCCGAACCTCGGAATGGATTGGAGGAAACTAAAGAAGATGGTAACGAAAAACAAAAGCGAAAAGAGAAAAGGAGGTTTATTTGTTTTTCCACTTCATTCGAGGGTCACAGGAGCACCATATTCCTATGTTTGGATGTCCATGGCACAAGAACATGGGTGGCGTGTTTTGCTTGATGTGTGTGGGCTCAAACCTAAGGAAATGGGCACCTTGGGTATGTCACTTTTTAAGCCTGATTTCATGGTTTGCTCGTTCTACAAGGTTTTTGGTGAAAACCCTTCAGGTTTTGGGTGCTTGTTTGTGAAAAAGTCTAGTGTATCTGCTTTGAAAGATCCTGGTACTGCCATAAGCATAGGAATCATAAGCCTTGTCCCAGCATTTAGACATGAGACCAATGAACAAGTAGTTATTGAAACTGAAACGGAACATCATCAGCAAGTAGAAATTGAGGAACTAAGCATACCCTTTGACGCATCTACAGATAGAAACAGATTAGGTACTGAAAATGAAGGATTAGAGATTCATTGTAGAGGATTGGACCATGCAGACTCGGTGGGGTTATTTCTAATTAGTAGCAGGACCAAGTTCTTGGTCAATTGGCTGGTTAATGCACTAATGAGTCTTAAACATCCACATCATGAAGATAGCATTTCCCTAATTAGGATTTATGGGCCTAAGATAAGTTCATTACGTGGACCCGCTGTGGCATTTAATATATTTGACTGGAAAGGGGAAAAAATTGATCCTGCACTTGTGCAGAAGCTTGCTGATAGGAACAACATCTCTTTAGGTAGCTCATATTTGAAAAATATAAGGTTCTCTGACAAGAATGAAGAGGAGAGACATTATTGGGCCTTGGAAACAAGAGGTGGTTCTGAGGTTGAAGGGTTGGGCCTGACCAAGAAGACACGTAGCCAAGAGCCTGGGATTTTTGTTGTGACTGCTGCACTGGGCCTCTTGACAAACTTCGAAGATGTCTACAGATTATGGGCTTTTCTTTCTAGGTTCCTGGATGCAGATTTTGTGGAGAAAGAGAGGTGGAGATACATGGCTCTAAATCAAAAGACTATTGAAGTATGAATGCGTTGCTTCGCATTGTTGATCACCTCGTTATTTTTCTCAATAATTAACGTTTTTATGGTTACATTATTTTAGAATGATGTTGAGCATTTGTACCAAGTTTTGTATGATAAATCTATCTCTACATTCACTTATCAAAGAATTTATATTCTAGAATAAAGTATGAGAGATGCGATCAATATTATTTTTTTAATATTTCACGTGACTTGAGGGTTTTATTTCGTCTTTTGTCTTTATATTCTCTTCCTTTTTCTGTACCAAAAATATAAGTTTGAAAATGCGTAATTTTTACAACAAAATTATCAAACAAGCTAGTCGTAATATTATAGCATGTTCAAAGAGATATCAAATCGTACATGAACAAATAAATATCAGAGCAAGTAACAGAGCATAAGAGGATACCAAAAATTTGGTCAACGTGATTCCCTAAACATTGTATTGTGTGGATTTAAGGTCATCTCAATGATAAATCTAAAAGAACGGATCATGCATATGATTATAAAATATCAAATAACAATAAATCAGAGTTATGATTGTGTGTACCTTGTTGGATCATTGCTGAATCAAAGAAAAGTTGGAGAAGATGAGGGAACAAGATGCCAGAGTCTTCCTCTCTATGCCTATTCAGAAATTGGCAGCCGTTAGCGATGGGAGCATTTTGACTCATGGGACTTAACCTCACTATATATAGGCTAGAGAGGGGACCTAGCAAAAACCTAATTAACAGTGTGTCTGTGGGTCTACCCCTCACAGAAGCTCAGTCAGACACTAATGCCTCCATTATTGCCCATCTAAGCCCAATAACAATAAATGTCAGAAGCCCAACTCAATATGATCACAATGGGTAAGTCAAAATATTAAAATTAAAATATCCATTAACCCAATTAATTTAAAATACAAAACTAATTAATTAATATTGCCTACATAAAGGAAAATTTCTAACATTCTCCCACTTGAGCTATATTAATTAATTTAATATTATTTTGAACATCATTTTATTTTGAAACGACTCTATCGAGTTAATAACTAAAAATTCATCTTACGTGGCCAGAATTTTGAAAAACAATATTCCAATTCCGGCATCTCAAAACGATTCAATCCAACATAACCTCATCATAGGAACATGGCGAATAATATACCGAAAATATCATAGCATATGACCTTCCATACTCACATACAATGAGTATTGCATCTTCATGAACCTGAGCCTAGTAGTGTATTAAGAATTAGTGCCAAAAAGTGATCAACAATGTAACACACTAATTCTTATCGGTCCTCAATGTAATTTCTCAACAACATGAAATTACATTAGTGTAATTTCTAAACAACATGAAAGTACACTTTTTCTAATGCAATTTCTCAACAAAATGAAATTACATCATCGCAATTTCTAAACAACATAAAATTGCCTTTTCAATCCAATTTCTTAACAACATGAAATTGAATTAACGCAATTTCCAAACGACATGAAATTGCTCAGGTTAAATAAACCAACATGTCACAATACAACATGAGATCTCAAAATTTGTGACATCCAGATATCTTTAAGCTCACGACATGCTTAAAGATATTATTTCATACATATATTTCTTAGTCGACATGAGAAAAACAATAATGATGATCATCAATAAAATTCAAATAAAAGTCACAAAATAATTATTAGTTTGCATACAAAAGTGACTCAAAAAGTAAACTGAATATAACTCTCACTGATCAAGGGAATCAAAAGAATCTAAAACATTCGAAACAAACCTCTATAACTCCCACTAATTAAGGGAATAAAAAGAATATAAAATACTCTTGTTTTACACACAAAAAAGGCTATCGAACAGTCTTTCCTATCAAAGCTTTTTAGATGAAAGGCTATTGTTTCATTCAGTAAATCAAAATCTTATTGAAAAAATAAAATGTCATCTACATAAAGTACTAAGAAATTATATTTACTCTAACTTACTTTCATGTAGATGAATTAGTCAAATATATTTAAATTAATTTAAAGGAATTAACAAAAGATTCACGGCTAAGGCAAAATGAATGCATTAAAATATACTATAAGGCAAAATACAGCTTTAATCAAAGCAAGTCATTACAACGAGGCCAACAAAACAGTACATTTCCCTTTGGGCATAATGCACATACCAAGATTTAAACCAAGGACAAAGCTTCAGACAGATAAATCAATGAACATACACTGGCTTTAGAGAACTATCCCCTTTGGGCAGACAGATCACCTAGACCAATGCACATCCAATAACTTTATTATAGACAAGCTTTCAATTAAAACACACAACAACCCCCTTTGGGCAGGAAATTGCATGAAATAACCAGAAGCATTCTTCAAATTTACAAAGAAATTTTCATGACTAATAAATTTGGACAACAACAAAATAATTTATACATCATAAACCCCCCTTTGGGTAGGGAATATAATATACAAATATTTTCCATCACATGAAAATTTGAACAACAAGAAGAATTACATACAATTATAAAAAATTTATCCCCTTTGGGCAGATAATTTTTTAAAATTATACATATTTCTCCACAATACAACATGCAATTTTAAAAATAAATTATCCCCTTTGAACAGATAAATACTTTTAAATCACGTAATCTCATCAATAGTTTCTTCATGCAATTTTCCAAATTATTATATATAACAACCCCTCTGGGTAGGTAATTATATATAATAATTCAAAATAATAGATATACAAAAATGCCCAAAACATGAAACACTTCACAACTTGTGTTTCGATCAATATGAAACACTTCACAACATACATGTGTTTTTAGAAATCAAATATAATAGTCTAAAATTTATAGCACCAAATGTGAATCAAAATTCCAAAAGTAAGATATAAAAGCATGGACAAGTAATCTCTCACAAAAGTGAAACAATCCAAAAATCAACATTGGAACAACAACCATACTAGTTTCAGAAATTTCAAAACTTAAACAGTACATGAAAAGTACTAAGGTGAACAAACCATGAAACATTGTTATTCACACCATCAAAAAAATTTCAAAATAATAAGTGAAACCAAAAGTGGAGTCCAATTCACACTAAAAAAATGTCAATATCCGAAAATGGGGTCCAAAATATTGGAACACTGAGCCCATGTAAGTGTGAAAACAATGAAACCAACTCATTTATACAACAACGCAATACCACAATACCGCAATAAGGCTTGCACATATAGTATGGTATAAACAATACCAATTACAAAATCCATATTAGTTAGCCAAGTTTATTCAAATACGAAATAACACGGAAACTAAGGGCAAGACGTTAGTAATTTAAGCTCACATATACAAAATATTAGCAAATAGTAATTAATGCGTGAACAGCATAACTGTGCAAAGATAATAATAAATGACAATAATTCCCTTATTAAAGTGAAATCAGAAATTAATTCACTAATAAAACCAATATTAGGCACAATTTCTGGTTCTCCAAATTCATGCAACAACAAATACACAAGACTTTAATAATTATTTCACATAAATTGAAACTTTCAAAATCACTTAAAATTTTCACAAAAAACAAAAGCAACCCACACCATAGTGTTAACAAATTCATTGAAACTAAAATTTCATGTTTACGAAACAATTCATCAGATAAGAATAGTGAATCATAATTCAAATCATTAACAATGTCATGAAACTAAACAAAATTGAAATAATTATCAGCAATAAATAATTCAGGTAACAATAGCAATAACAACAAAAAAATATGAAAAAAAAATTGAAACTATTGTGAAACCCCAACAAAAAGCTAAAGTGCAAGGAGCATGAAAATCCGTTTCAACTACAACACCATCTTCAAGCTACAGCCGGGTCAAGAGTTGTCCTCAACTTCTAGCCGGGTTACTCCGACTCGGTATAAAACCTAATGGTTTTCAACCATTCTGATATTTAAAACACACGTTTTTATTTTATTTATTTCAATGTTAAAACAATTCATGCAATTTTTGGATAAAACACACAAATATTAACTACATGAATTATTTATCATTGGTTCAATTTGTCACTCATCTCTTGTGAATTAGATGCTAAACTCACATGACATTACTCTATAAAATCTACATTTTATGTAGACTTATCACTTAAAAACTTATTTTACTCAAACTATAGTGTTGCTTAATACAATAACTTATTATGTTAATATATATATATAATACAATAACTTATTATGTTAATATATATATATATATATATATATATATATTAATATAACTGCATTGAAATTCGTGTAACTGAAAAAAAGGGTCAAAGAAATTGCAAACTCATAATGACAGCATGAAATGAGTGTAACTGTCACGATTATATTTTATTTCATTTTTAATTAAAAATAAAATTCACAAACAATAAAAAAATATTTAATAAAATCTTTTTGTTTTGAAACAGTAAGAAATTACGAAACTTGGATATCACATATTTTAATAAATATGAACAGTAAAACCACTTAAAATTGTCAAAAAAGAAAATGCACCAAGAGAATGACTGAACGGGAGAAAAAAAAAAAGTGGGCCATTTACTGTACACAATGAGGTATGTAAACTGAAAGAAATCCCAATAAAAATTATAGGATAATAATGTACGAGAAACGATGATCAAGAAGGCATAAAAGAATGTGAATGGAAATCGAATACAAAAAAAATGACCTTTTAATTATGGTAACACAAAAGTACTAAGATATTCAATTCAAACAACCAAACAAATTCATGTTTAATGGATTCTATAATCATATGAATGTAGCTCTGATACCAAATGATAAATCTAAAATAACGGATCATGCATATGATTATAAAACACCAAATAACAATAAATCAGAGTTATGATTATGTGTACCTTGTTGGGTCATTACTGAATCAAAGAAAAGTTGGAGAAGATGAGGGAACAAGATGCCAGAGTCTTCCTCTCTATGCCTATTCAGAAATTGGCAGTCGTCAGCGATGGGAGTATTATGGCTCAGGGACTTAAGCCCACTATATATAGGCTAGAGAGGAGACCTAGAAAAAACCTAATTAACAGTGTGTCTGATGGGTCTACCTATCACAGAAGCTCAGTCAGACACTAATGCCTACACTGCTGTCCAACTAGACCCAATAGCAATAAATGCCAGAAGTCCAACTCAATATGATCACAGTGGGTCAGTCAAAATATTAAAATTAGAATATCCATTAACCCAATTAATTTAAAATACAAAACTAATCAATTAATATTGCCCACATAAAGGAAAATTTCTAACACTCATCTCTCTAATAAGTACAGTTTTCTCCATTGAAGGTTGGAGGCCTCGACAAGGATGCTTTTTTTCTGGGATATGAGTTTATTCCATCATAAATCCTTTATAACCATATAAAGAATATGAGTTTATTGCATTATACACAACAAAAATTTCGATGTCATACAGTCCTATATTCTTGATGTAGTTTCTGCTTGTATAACACTAGACATACCCACCAAAGCCAACTTGATGATTTTTTGCTCTATTTGCTTCTTTTGTGTTAAGTGTTAAATAAGATTTTGTTGTTGAGGACTGATACACATATAGTGAAACAGGTATACATTCGTAGGAAGGGCTTAGCAATGCTTCAGTTAGTTAGTGATGAGTTGGCTGATCAGTTACAATTTATAGAAACAGTTATTCTTAGGTTGGAGTGGAGTTGTTTAAATAGTGGAAAAATAACAAATTGAGGGGAGGGAGGAGGTTAGGAAGGACTTCAAGGGAAGCTCCTAGTATTGATTCCAAGGGGAATCAATTTAGATAGGAAATATCTGTAAACATTGTTATCGTGGCCTATTAATAGAATAAGAGGAAATCCAGAGAATTGTAGTGAACAATATTGGATATATTCGCTGTTTGTGATAATTGTTCTGCAGATTGACAAAGGAAGCATCGCCAAGGAGGCCAGGTCCTATCAAGGACTAACTCTGTCATTTTCAATTTAACAGTAGTTTCTTGCCTTCTTGAAAAGTATGCGATTGATCCTAATCAAATTGGTCGTCTGGAAGTAGGCAGTGAGACTGTGATGACAAAAGCAAATCCATCAAAATTTCATCAGCAAATCTTTGAGGTATCCTTTCAGTGTCATACTTCATGGATAGATGATTCTCTTTGTCAAAGTAAACTGACTTTCTTCACAAGGTGATGGTAGTTTAAAAACTACACTGATATAAATTTGTATTATGTAATTATACATATGGAATGATTAAACCTTAGATTCAAGTATTTAATGTTGGATTGGAGGTCTTTAGCAGTCAATGTTGGGTATATCATACAGAGTACAATTGAAGTGGTTCATAACTATCTGGGCTCTTTTCATTTTTGATTCTATACCTGGATTGGATACTAGCTTCTTCACTGGAAAGTCATTAAGTAATGTTCCACTGTCTCAAATATAACAAGTATTGTTAAAAATCAGAATTGTTTGATTCTGTTAATAACTTTCAGGATCAAATTATCTATTTCTGTAGCTTTTGAATACAATATTCATTTACTTGTCTGAAACATGCTGAAATATGGAAATACCAATATTGAGGGCGTTGATTCAACTAATGCATGCTATGGAATGGAGGAACTGCTACTTTGTTCAATTGTGTCAATTGGGTTGAGAGCAGATCATGGGATGGACGCTATGGACTTCTTGTCTGCACTGACAGTGCTGTAAGATCATTTCCATATTCACAACCTTTGGACTATACATTTATGAACATTATTCACATTCCCTTTTAAATGTGCAATTCTAAGAACAACTAAAAGTTATGAACTTTGATGCATATGCTAGATTTTGTTGTACAATGAGGTTAGTCTCAGCTCAATCATGTGTCACTGATGAGTTCCTTTCTCAGGTCTATGCCGAAGGACATGCTCGGCCTACTGGTGGAGCCGCTGCTGCTGCCATGCTAATTGGTCCCAATACTCGCATTGTTTTTGAAAGCAAATTGAGGGGAAGTCATATGGCTCATGCCTATGATTTTTACAAGCCTAATCTTGCCAGTGAATATCCAGTAAGTTGTTCAGTCTCTTTGCATTTTGTGTCAGAGAACTTTTGACTGGATCCTATGTTTTGAAAGCTAACTTCCATTTCCCCCACTAATGTGAAAGCAATCATTGCAATTTTCTTTTGGTTTGAGAAAGTGTTGAGGGATAGCATTCGACAGTGTCCATTCTTTACTTTTGAGTTTGACTAACTACAATTAATCCGCGTAATTTATGTTTTATAGGTTGTTGATGGGAAGCTTTCTAAAACTTGTTACCTTATGGTCCTTGATTCTTGCTATAATCACCTCAGTCACAAGGAGGCTTCTACTGTTAACTTAGTTTTTCTGAAATTTGGTTTGTAAATTTAAACCAAGCAAGCACCTTATGACATCGCTTATTTCCAGATATGATAAACAAGAGGGAAAGCAATTTTCTATTTCTGATGCTGAATACTTTGTATTTCACTCTGCATATAATAAGGTAATTTAGGCTATAAGCATCTCGTTTTAATATCTTAACAACCCCCCAGTTAAGAATGCTTTGTATAAGAATCATTAATTAATGTATCTCCCTTAATTGTTATCTACATGTGTATTTTTTTCGTCTGTTTATATATATCTTTAATACTTTTGAGTTACTGCAGCTTGTACAAAAATGTTTTGCTCGTTTGGTGTTCAATGACTTCTTGAAAAATCCCAGGTTCTTTTTATTTTTCCATCATCTGGAAACCTTTTCATTTTTAATTGTTTCATGTATTGGCATTTAAAAGTTCGTTATGATTACAGTTTTGTGGATGAGGCTGCCAAAGAAAAGATGAAACCTTTTGCAACATTATCAGGTGATGAGCCGGGATCTAGAAAAGGTCTGAGAGTAGAGTTCTAAGTCTAGTTTTGGAAGTAAAACAATATTCTTCTGTTTCTTGTAGTCACTCATTTATTTTCCATTTTTCCTTTGGGTTGGAGAGCAAAGATGCGATTTCCTATTTATGTAACTATTAAAAATATGGAAAATTTGAAAACTTCTGCTAATGGTGTGAAGTAGTCTTGATTTGCAGGCATCCCAACAAGTTGCAGAGCCTCAATACGATGCAAAGGTGCATCCAACCACCTTGATACCAAAACAAGTTGGCAACATGTACATCGAATCTCTTTATGCAACCTTTATTTCACTTATTCACAACAAACATAGCACATTGGTGAATATTCTAAACACTGTCTTATTCAATTATAATCTTCTTCTCAACAAAGGTTCATTTTTCTTATAAACATTTACATTTTTCAATCTTCAGGATGATAAGAGGGTAATATTGTTCTCGTATGGAAGTGACTTGACTTCCACAATGTTCTCTTTGCAATTACGTGAACGTCAACATCCATTTAGCTTGTCAAACATTGCTAAAGTGGTGGATGTTCCTGGCAAATTGAAGTCAAGGCATGAGGTATTTATCTTTGAGAATCTTTCACTAACACAAATATTCCATAGGTGCTGTCAGATTTAAGATTTACTTTGAATATATAGCTACATGCTCCAGCAATACATTAACGCATCTTTTATTGCAATACATTAACCCCCTGGATTTTGGCTTGAGGATTAATAATGATAACATAATTACATATAAGCAACTGAAGTTTACCAAACTTTCTTTTTTACCATATTGTTTTAATGCTCAACAAGATGCTGAAAGCAGAACCCTTTGTGGGTTATACAATTTATTAGACTTTTGATAAGTGTAATTCTTTATGCAGTTTCCACCAGAGAAATTTGTTGAAACCATGAAGCTAATGGAACATAGGTATGGTGGCAAGGAGTTTGTAACAAGCAAGAACACCGGCCTTTTATCTCCAGGCACATTCTATCTCATCGAAGTTGACTCCATGTATAGGAGATTCTATGCAAGGAAAACTAGTGAAAAAGGTTTGATCACCAATGGTCACTGATGTTTACTTAGAGAACGTGCAATACCTAGAAGCCAGGAAGTCAACTGTGCTTAGCAACATTTAAAAGGTTGTTCTTGTTTGCAATAGTTTCTTCTTAAGGGAGGACAGATGAACAATTATGAAATCTGTAGAAGCCAAGTGTTGTTAGTTCAAATATTTTACGATGTAGTTACTCTTCAAGTTTAAATGATTCCACCAAAATTTGTTTCTAGCAATCATGCTTTTGAAAATGTATCACTGTGAAGGATTGGAAGTTATAAATTTTAGAACTCGGTATAATGAAAAATTAAAAAGGACAATTTTTTTTTAAAATTGAAGGACTAAATAAGTAATTTTAAATTTTTAGGACTATCTAGATTCAAACTCATAACAACTTATCAAAAATTCGATTTTTTTTTTGTTTGATTAAAGTTATCTTTCTTATTAAATATGAGCATTTTTTCAATAAAAATTCGAATTTTTGTTGTTACGTTACGCGATACTAGTCTTTTTTAGTAGATCTAATTTTTGTTGGTGTTATTATTCCAATTTAATTGTTAAATACTTTACATAATTATTATAAACGGGAGAAAAATAATAGTAATGGGAGTAAGTAAAATATTATATATTCTTATAATTATTCTTAATTCTTTGTAAAATAAATATATTTAATACTTTAAAAATATATATAAATAGTATTTTTTTTATTTAACAGCTTTCGAGTACCGAGATACTAACAAAATTAATTACACTAATTCTTTTATACTGTTTAATAAGTAAATTATTATATTAAAAATTTAAAAATAATTTAGTGTCAATTTTTTTTAGATTATTTATCTTTTCTGTGTATTTTCTTTTTAAGTGAAAAGAAAAATAGAAATGCATGTTGCTAAGGCTCTACTCTTTTACATTAATTTTTCTACTTTTCTGATGGTGTATGAACCACCATAAATTAGTGGTACCTACCAATGAAAACCATTTATTAAGCCAGAAAGCCCAACTTTTCCAGGCCCTCCCTGACATCATCCTGTGGCCTTATTGGTCTAGAAATAAGACCACCCGTCCCAGTGGTCCACGAATAAGATGGGTGACAAATGGTGGAACCCACCATGCAGGTTTCAACACGTGTCACCTCATTATTTTACCTTGACCCATTTGATCAAGCTACAATCGTGTGATGATAAGGATAAGTTTCCCACTTGGACATTTATATACCTCGTCCCCACCCCCCCCTCCAAAATTCTTAATTAATAAATGTTATTGGTATAAACTATTCTTTGTAAAAAATGATAAATACAACGAATTATCAAAATTACAAGTAGCAAGAACTCCGGATGATCAACTAACAATTTGATGTTGATGATGATATTATAAAGTAGAAACTTTACGTTAATCAACAAACACATGAATATTATCTTTTAAATTGGTTTTTAGTGTAATTTATAAGTATAGTAAAAAAAATTACACTGTTTCTTAATTAGAAATTATGGTAAGTATGTTTTTAAAGTGATTATTATTAACTTTAACAAACTTAACATACAATTCTTCTATTAAAAATATTTTTCATAAAAATACATTAGAGAGAGAGAAAAAAAATGGAGTATAAATTTACTGTTCGAATAAGAAGTAGTATCTTACCTTTTTATCCGTGTATTTAATAAGCATTATTTATATGACATTCCCTTTGTTGTATTGCACTTGGGTGTTCTAGCCAGCACACGGAAAAAAATTCCCTGCTCCTTCCTTGAATTTCACTGAAGCCATAAAACCAAACACATTCACTAGACTTTTTATACACAAATCAAGAAAAAAGCAGTTCCAATTCCTTCCGTTGCTTCGTGCACCATCTCTTCCAATTGAGAATCAGCGAAATGGCGTCGAACCACGGAGAGCACGAGATTGATCACGACGCCGACGACGACGAAGGAGGAACAACGAACCTCAGCACCAGCCATGCCGACGTGGCAGAGAGAGAAACCACAAACAACCTCAATGGAGTCCCCAAACAGAACAACGCGTTTGAAGAAACAACAGGTTTTCAAGTCTTGCCGCTGAAAAAGGAGGAGCCAACATATTCGGACCCTGACACGGGGATTGTTCCGGTCAAACTGCCAAAGCGCTCCTCCACGAAGGACCGCCACACGAAAGTGGAAGGGCGCGGCCGCAGGATCCGAATACCCGCCACCTGCGCCGCGCGGATCTTCCAGCTGACCCGAGAGCTCGGCCACAAGTCCGACGGCGAGACCGTCCGGTGGCTCCTGGAGCACGCCGAGCCGGCCATCATCGAGGCCACCGGCACCGGCACAGTTCCGGCCATCGCGGTCTCCGTCGGCGGCGCGCTCAAGATTCCAACCACCTCATCCAACTCCAACGAGGAAGCCGCCGCCGCCTCCTCCAACAAGAAGCGGAAACGCCCCTCCAACCGCGAGTTCGTGGACATAAACATAAACGACGCCGTTTCAAAGTCGTCCGGTCTGGCCCCGGTTCATGTGCCGCAGGGCCTGGTCCCGGTCTGGGCCGTAAGTAACCCCAGCATGGTGATCCCCGCTAACACTTTCTGGATGATCCCTCATGCCGGGACCACACCCAACCCCTTGGGTGGAGTAGCGGGCCCCACAAGCCAGCAGCCTCAGTTATGGGCCTTATCTCCCTCCGTGTTCAACGTTGCGGCCAGGCACATATCGCCTCTGCTTGCAACCAATACTCCAGAAGCCCGACCCGTTATGACGGCCAGCAGTAACGGTTCCAACTCCGCCGTTAGCACGAGCACGGTGGGGGCTAAGCTGGCAACCAAATCCAGCATGGCACCTAGTGTTAGTTCTAGCGGAACCAAGAGTGGCAAGACTCAAATGTTAAGGGATTTTTCGCTTGAAATTTACGATAAGCAAGAGTTGCAGTTCTTGGGCCGCTCTGGGACTCACGGGCAGAGTTAGATGCTAATCCACGACTAGGAACCTTTTTTTTTTTTTTTGTGACAAATTTCTCCAGTTGAATAAATGTGACGATTTGCATATAAACGAGAGAGTCACAATTGTTTGTGAAAATTGTGTTGGTTTTGCAACTTTGGTTCAATTTTTAAACTACTCGGTAGTCTATTTGAATTAGATTATATATACTCTTACCTGCTGTATATGGTTTTGCGTGAGATATGATATGAAAAATGCGATAGATGTTGCGTATAATCTAATAAATAATATCCGTTGGAAATGGAAATGAAATAGTATGAGTTCGCAACTGCTGTGCCTGAATATTTGCAGATTATGTACGTGTCTAGGATGTGGAATGCAATGGACGAGTCATGAGACAATTATATAGGTTTATTAATCTTTCCACCACGTATAAGAGAATAATGAATGAATTTGAAAACGGAGGTTCCGGAACGGAATGGAAGAGAGTTGTTGGAGAGAGTGGCCCGGTTCTGTTACGCGATAATATAAAAAAGAAAGGGAAAAAAAGGAATAATAACCAAAATTGTATTGATGAGACGATAAAATATATAAATTTAATTCTTAAATATGAAAAAAAATATCATAAATTAATTTTTTTATTAAATTTATAAAATTATTTTATCATTAAATTATAATGTTTAAGGATTAATTTAATAATAAATTATATTTTTATGATAAATTTAATATTAAGTTATAAAATTTGGTAATTAAATTGTCATTAAACTATCTTTAGATTAATATTTTCATACTTTTTATATATTTAAAGACTAAATTTAAATATTTAATTTTTAAAAATTAATTTAGTTGGTATCTTAAACTTTCTTGGACCATGGGAGTGGAAGGGTGCGTGGGGGCGGGAGGAGGAAGAGGAGTACGGACTACGGAGTGGAGAGTATGACCTTTACGACACGTGAGTGGAAAGTGTGACACGTGTGGTGAGGGGGGACTGAGGGAGTGGGGAGTGTGGCCCACATAGAAATGGAGATGTCAGGTTGCGATGGTGGATGCCGGATGGATCTTCCCTCCGCAAAAAAAGCACTTCATAGTCACACTAAGAATATATACATATAATAATAAGGCAATATGAATTTCCTCTTATTTCAGATTCCAGAATAGAGATGAAAATCAGAAAATTTTGAATAAGCTATTACAATATTTATCAATATGTTTTTATTTTGAAAACGTTTTCAGATCTGGATTTATTTATCCATTAGGTATTTATATATTATTTGAATTTATTATTGATGTTTCATTTAATTTGAATATAGGTTGTGTAAATTTTGAAATTTTAATAAAATAATAAATATTACAATAAGAGAAAAAAGTTATACAATAATTTTATACTAGTATAAAATCACAAATAATTATATATAATAAGTTTTTTAATCTATATAATAATTTTATTATTATTTATACTTATTACTTAATTTATTTGACATATTCTTAATTATAAAGAATCATTACAATAATACAAGGAAATAAGTTTTATTTAATTTAGAATTTTTGAAGGAGTAAAAAGCACTCAGTAATAGTAATAGTAATGGGTGGGGCCTGTGGTGACCTAAAATTCAAAGCCGCCAGCTGCTCTTGCAGTTTGCGCACACAGGCGTGGCATGTGTCCATTACATCCTATCCCATTTTGCGAGACATCGGGTCCACGCGCTGCGATATGTGTGTATGGATGAATGAATGGTGGGGTAGCCTTCAAGGTGTCTACGACTAGGGTGGGGTCCAATCACCCCCCAACTTAACTTCTGCTACCTCTTGGTTTTCTTTCATCATCATCGTCCACAATTTCCACACACACTACACTATCAAATTAGCAAATTTTAGCACGCATGCAACTTAAAATAGATGAGCAGGATACCCAAATAATCACACTCAGCCACTCAGGGCATGAGATTCTTGGATCTGGATGTGTGAAATTTCAATCAACTTATTAAGCGCATTGATATTCAACTTTCCTTCAAATTTTTTTTTTATCATCATGAAATTTGTACGTAATATCTTTTTATTTATAATTATTTTTCGTAAAAAATATAATTAATCATCTTTAATTAAATTTCTATTTCTAATTACATTTTTTCACCCACATAACTCAAATTGAATATCTTATTTAAAATAATCAACTCCAAAACTATTCGTAACAACTATTTATTGGTATTTCCTTCTATCTTTTAACAGTAGGAAATCCTCTCTTATCCGATTCTTGCATGTAAAAGTTAGTCTTCTTAATTTGATACGATAAATAAATATTATTAATTTGGATTTATTTTTTTAAAGTGAATAAATAAGTAAAATAAAAATTAAGAATGTATTCACGGCCAATTTTAATTAAAACATCTCAATTTTAATTAAATATAAATTAATGATAGATATAATTTATCATTTTATACATTTATTTATTCCGAAAGAGTTAAATCTTGTTAATTCACTAGACTCGTAAAATAGTTTCTTGTAAAAAAAACATATTTTTTTCTTACATATAGAGAAGGCGTGGATATTTTTTTCATCACTAACATATTATTCTTTTTTTTTACCAGCAAAATTATTCTTGCTAAACTTTTATTCAACAAATGTTTCTTAAACAAAATTAAAAGTACAAAATGTTGTCTATTTGATTTTATGATAATTTTTAAGATATTAAATACGGTTAAGATAAAAAATAAGAAAAAATAAAATAGTTAAATATTATATATATAATATCAATTTTTATAATAAATAAGACTTTAAGTTTAATACATTATAAATATAAAATAATTTACAAAAACTAATTAAAATTATTAAAAAAACTAACAATGATCAGAACAATATAATTCAATAACAAAATGTAAAAAACTTTACTTTCAATGTATTATAAATAAGATTCCTAATGGAATGCAACTCGTTGTCCAATATACTGTTTTTTTCTTTAAGAATACATATATTTTCCACCATCCTACTCAAGTTAGATAAAAGTATTATGACTATTATGAGTGTTAAACATTTTCCTTCAAACATTTAACGTATGTATTTAATGTTCAAACTCAAAGTTATTCATACCAGATTATTCACACATTTGATGGTTCAATCAATTTTTTAATTCTTAAAAATTATGATTCTTGAGGATATATAAAATATATTTGATTAATTTTAATATTTTTTTGATAATTAAACATCCATGTAAAATATGTAATTAATATTTTCTCCACTTAAAAAAGTTGGATTCCTACACCACTCCTTGAAAATGTTTTTAAATGAAAATGAGTTTAAATTGATTCTGAAAATCATAATTTCTTGATAATTTTTTTTATTAATTACATAATAAACATTAAACATAAAAAATCATAGTTTCGTACTTTAATTTTTTTTTTTAAAGTAAAACTTTTTTCTCTATCAAATACCCCTAAATGTAATCAACCTAATTCCGATTATTAGAGTCCTTTTGTGGCCATGAGACTTTGGATTGGTTTGTTACTCTAACATCGTATACGAAGGGGACTGGTTGCCACACTAATAAATCATGATGAAAACTCACAGGATATCAATTCAGATCTCCATCATTATGTCATGGTATAAATTGTACATGTGATTTTTGTGATACATGACAGAAAATTATGTACGGGACCTACTCCGTATATTAAAATTTGAATCTTGAGTTATATAGTGTACAACAAAATATAAAAAAATAAAAATATTTAATATAACAGAAGTATATAATATATTTTAAAAATAATTAAGAGAGCATTATTGGAAGAACTAATTCAATGGTTGATCTTAATCATAAGTTATATAGTACATGAATATAACTATTGCTTTAAAATGATTTGAATTAGAATAAATAGTAGTATATTGTGAAATCTTTAAAATTTATTGGATTAATGTAAAAAGGAAATTGATTTGATATCTCTTTTTCAAAACAAAAAAACAAAGAAGATGATAAATAGCATGTTCGATTTCATATATTAAATGTAATTTTTTACGTTTTAGTAGCTAATAATTATAACTTTCACGTCTCATAGGTAATTTATCAATTCCCAACATGTTTTTAAATATGTTAAAGATGAAGCTCTAGTTAATTGTATCTTAGGAGAAAAATGTTCTTTTAAAGTAAAATTATTTGCTAAAAAATCTGTTAAAAGGAAAATTTTATTTATTTGAAAATTATTTTCAATTAAGAAAATATTTGTTCTTTAGGTTAAAAGTTTTGAGATGTAAATTTTGACAAGTGAACATCAAAACTAGCAATAAATTAAACAAATTAATACTATAATAATACAATTTTAATATAATTAACATTTTGACAAGTTTAACCTCTTCCAAACATGATAACATTTGAAAGCCCAACTTTTATTTACTCAAGAACATGAGAGGAGAAGGTGAATACGAAAGGGAGAGAATTGGATGACTTATATGTTTGGTTGGATGGAAAAAAATAGTGAGAAAAAAAAAGTTTAAAATTTAAATTAGAAAGAAAATGATAAAAAGCAAAACTTTAATTTTTGTATCTTAAAAAATAATTTTTTATTCTATTTTCTTTTCAAATAAAAAAATATATTTTTTATTAGTCATGTTTTATTTTCTCTCTACTTTCTTTTCTCAAACTAACTATTATTCGCGGAAACTGCATCATGAAATTGAGAATATTTGTGTCGTTCAATTAGTTAAATGGCTCTGATTTTAACACGTGGCTTTTAAAATTTGACTTCTAAAACATACATTTTTGCACGTACCGCTTTCACACTTGGCAAAAACTGAGATGCCTCCATTCTCAACCATCACACCGCTTCAGCACTGCTTCGTGTTTATCTGATTGATTTTAGACTGGCGTGCCTGTGACTAAAGAATAAGAATTGTGAGTTTTCTTGTTTCAATTCACAATGGTAGTTGATATCCAAACTTTTGAAAACTTTTAAGCCCAACGAACTTGAACAAAGTTAGTGTTAAAAAAGATATAGAGACGTAAAAGATTTTGGAAACATTTGGAGAACATAAGTTTCCTTGTTATCACTTTTTAAAATTAAAAAATCATTTAAGGACATATGTGACAAAATTTTAGAGATTTATAAAATCAAACGACTAAAATGTTCTTAAGTGCATGATGAAGTTCCCGCCTTAAAGTTACAGAATATGCTCCCCAATATGAAATAGGGGATGCCTAAACAACTTGGAGTCTTGGACCCACTCCTGCACCCTCTGCATTTATGAGAAGACCAAAATGAAATAAAGGAGGGGAGTGGGTAGAAGTCCATACTTAATCCAATGCCTAAACAAGTTTACTTACATTAATTAAAAAAGATTACTTATTTCATTATCCAATATTCTTCCTTTTCCTTTGTTGTGTGAAGGTAATGAAAATGAATATTATATGTAATCTTATTTTTATTTATAAAAAAACCTATTTTTATATTCAAATTCATAATTAACAAATCATCAAAACACAAATTTACACAATTAAGTCAGAAATTGTCGTCTTTACTTACATTAATTTTAAAAATCACTATCGTTTGCATTGCAACTAAGTTGTGCCTTTAAGATTTTAGGAAAATAAAGTCAAAAAATTGAGTCCAGGAGCCAAAGAAAATTATAACAAAAATAGGAGCAGTCACTCACTTGACTTCTGCTAGCTGGGACCAAAACCCCTGCCAATCATCATAACTACAAACAATTCAAAGACAGGTCCTCTTTACTTACATTAATTTTACATTCAGTGAAGATGCTTCACTGTTGTAATTACTGTATTATACATTAACGGATTGTATTTTTTGTTTAAAGGGTATTGTTATTTTCTATGTAACTATTAGGTAATTATGATTCACATTTTACTTATTTAGTATCTCAATTGAGAATTATGTAATGATTATAGGTTATTCTATTATAAATAGAGGATCAACTTACTATGTGCCTGTCTGACAAAGTAATAGAATATATCTTAAATTTCTAAAAAGTGGTTCCATAGTTTAGGATATGAGTGAGTTGTATATACTTAGTAAATTGAGAGATGAAACAATGGTTTGAACTTATTTTAATTCTTTTGTCTTATAAATGAGAATTATGATGATTGGTGTGTTGTAGTTTTGATTGGTATTACAAAAGAAAAAGTCTTACACGGTTTAGAATAGCTTTAATTAGCTCAATAATTTATATATATCAACTTATGATATAAGTTTTTAAAGTGAATAACAAAAAGTTCCACACACATGAATTTGAGATTTTCATTTTCTCAATCATTAACACGTTTTAATCACTAATTTATTTTACTGTTTTATTACAATTAAAACTTGATTTTATTTACAATAATCACATTAAATTATCTTTATGTCTTTGTCTCCAACTCTTTGAGACACACTAAAAATTTCTCTTCTTTATTCTTTTTTATTTTCTTTCTTTGTTCCTAGGTTCCAATTTTGAGTCTTGGTAGTTTTGTAACCTCAAGAATATTATTTTTTTTTATATCAAGAATATTTATTTATAAACATAACATCCTAATCTTAAAAAGAGAAAACAAATCCTTAAATATTTTAAATAAATTCATAATATATTTCTTATTCTAAATAATGACCTAAAGATTTCAAACAAATAACAAATTCTTAAAACATAAACTAAATTATTATTTTTAACTAAAAATATCAAACATATTTTTAACACTTGTTCTTTAACCACACAAATTTTATGGTCTGTACAATTAGAGTCAAAGGATTTTGATTCGATCTCCGAGGACCAATCATGGGTTCACTTTAAGCATATGAAAAAAGGTTCGAGATAATACATGATAAACCTTTGGAACAAGTCCCCAGAAGTAAAAAAAATCGTGGTCGTGAAAGAGGAAAAGAATGTGCGTGGCCAACCAACAAAAGATCATGACAATTTAAAGGAGTCAGCAATCCATTAGAGATCATGAAAAATGAAAGGCTAGATGCAATTTTAGTAGAATAAATAAAAATATGTATGTTAAATATAATGTTAAATATATTATATTTGTCATAAGTATGATCATTTTTGTAGGAGTATAGAGCCAATATTGTCAATAACAAAGAAAGTGAAAAGCCAATACTGTTACTAGCATTAATAATGAAGAGAAGAATGATACTTGTTTATGGAATCTTAACAATGGAACAAGTGATCACATGTGCAATTACAAGAAGAAAATTGCGGAACTTCAAGATAAGGTAAAGGTAAATGTTGTTTTGTGATGATTCTTCCAATGGGCAAATAATTATACTTCTACTTTATATTCATATAAATTAAAAACAATCCATTATTATTTTATTTTATTTACAACTAAAACACATATTATAAAGTAACCATTTTAGAAAATTATACGAATATTTGTAAATAAAATTGCTTGCTGTTTTATTATTTTACTTGGCCCATTAAACTTTTATAATTTATAATTTAATTTTTTAAGTAATTATTATTATTATTATAAAAATATAAAAATACAAACAAAAGCAAAAGTAAATAATATTTTTTTGGGGTTAAATAATATGTGTTGTCATTGCTTATGTAGTCTTCAAGTTCAATTTCTGTCATATCAATAGATATACCCATAGACCATAGTTATGCATAGAGAATATGTTCTGTGGATATCCAAATTCTCGAGCCAAGCTTAGCGAATCCGATTTTTCTTTTTCTTTGAGGTATTCTCGATTATATGCTGTATTTCTGTTAATTATTGTGTGACGGAAGCATTGTCCATGTTTTTATACTCAACAGTTAATTGCAGTGACAATAATGGGCGTGATAAAATAACTTGTCCGCATGTGTTTTTTAAGTTGCTAATGGGTCCGGAGCAGTATAAAACTGGGCCCAATTGATGGGTTGTCTTCCTTCTCCTATGCCTAATATTGGGCTTCTCTCATAAATGAAAAAACATTGTACTGTTTTACCTAAATCATCTATTTTTGGTCATTAACTTGTTGGGAAGAAAAATGTACTGCAACCGCCATAGCTTGAAAATCAAACTCAATTTCTGAGCTTTGTTTTTCCCATGAATAAAAAAAACTCAATTTATGAAAAATATATATACACATATAAGATATTTAAGCTTGACTTGTGTATTTAAATAAGTTAAATTTAAAGTTTGGGCTTGACTTATTGAAAATAAAAAAGATCTTTGATCTTAACCTGTTTAACTTATTTATAACTTGATTTTTTTTCAATTATCAAATATACTATAGTTGAGTGTTTTTTATTTTATTAATTTTATATTTAATAAACATTTTTATGATAGAAGGAAAGATAAAGGTAAAAAGAAAAGATTAAAGAATATTTGAATATAAAAATTATGTAATAACAATTTTTAAAATAAAACTATAGTTTACAAAGTATATCTTTCATATCTAAAATTACTTTGTTTTTTCATTGCATAAACAAAATTTTGTGAGTCCCGTATTTTATTTTAATGATTTTTTTAATGATTTTATAGGTTTGAATAAATTTTAATTAATAAAAGATGACGTATTTTAAAAACACACTTCTCTTGTTTATATAAGAAATCCTTTTTCTTAGGCTTTTTCAGGTAAGAATATGATGTAAATTACACAACAAAATCCCCCTTTTAAGCTGAGTTCTCTTGTATTTAACTTTATCTGGAAACTCTTTTGGTCTTCTCATTATTTTATTCTTTACTCTTCTATCTTCATACAAAAATCCCTCCTGAAGTGGCTTCCAAATAGAAAATGTGCTTTCATGACCTCTTTTTACCTTGTTGAATCAAGTGGCTTACCTTATACATTTTGGATGTTTTCCCAAATTTCATACACAATGCTAGTTGTTTGGACGGAGGATTGACCTAGTGACACACAAGAATAAGGTGTTTATGGGTCTGATGAGGTTGAATTTGACTAAATTTATTATCTAATTTGATTAAATTTTATGGGTTGGATTTGTACAATTTTTTATAAACCCAACCCAATCATAAAAAGATTAGATTGAATTGGGTTTAAATATTTTTAAAAAATTAAAATAATAATTTATTTTTGTCTAAAGTTTTTTTAAGTATATAATGATTAAATGCATTCGAGGGACTAAATTATGAAAATATTTAACTAATAAAATTAATGATTTCAATGTTAATATAATATTTTTTTTATTTTTGATAGAAATAAAGTATGATATTAGCATGTGAAAATATATACAAAATCAAGACAAAAGTAAAAATAACTTAAAAAGACAAAAAAAGTCATGACTGGTTTAATTTATAAATTATGCTAGCTAAAAATTACTAATATACTTTGTATTTAATAATTAATTTATATATATATATATAATAAATTAAATTATATGATATGAGGTTGGTCAAGTTAAAAAAACAAACCCCATTATATAACCTGTTTGTGATTGAAATTTAATCGAGTTAAGTTGTATTTAACTCAAATACTTTAGAAATTCAATTATATCAGTGGATTGGATTGAATTACATATTTACCTGAACTTATAAACACTCCACAAGACCACAATAAGTGAATAAGTAATTGAGCCTCGTCAACTTACGCTATAATCTCTTTATAACTGGTTCAATCGATAATTTGTTAGTGAAAATTTAAACAAATAATTCATTCATCCATTACGTCAACCGAGTCGTTGTGTTCAGAATGTAATAACATTGGTTTCCATCAATTATTTGGCTGATAAACAAAAATGGAATGACTTCACAGAGGATAGAATAGAATCACCATTTTTTTTAATCCTTACAGGAGTAAAAATATTTTAATGGGAGTAAAGTAGCAAAGTATGCCTTCGTTTCCTCACATTGTTTACGAGAACATTTAAATACATTTTCAAAGATGATTTTTTTCTTTTAATTTATTTTCAAACACCGGCATCATACATTCAAATATTAATACAAGTTAACAATTACAAGTGAGAAAAAAAAAAGGTCTGCATAATGTTGAAAGTCAAAACTGGGGAACATATACGAATGTGTTTTGAGGCAAATTTTAATAAATAATACATTTTTTATAAATAATTTGAAATTTGAAACTGTTTGAAAAATATTTTGAAATATGGGACACTCAAACATGTCCAATTTGGACGTATTTAGACACGTCCAATTTAGACGTATTTCACGTGATTGTAACACGTGTCATTTTGATGCGCAATGTATATAAACTTCGAACGATCATAGTTTTTGATAGGAATGTCCGATTAAGACGTAATTTGTGACAAAATGCTCGAAATTGAGAGAGGAAGGCCTAGACAAATTACCAAAGGGGATTTGGTCAACTTTTTTTTTTTAAAAAAAAAGCATCTAAGTGCCTTAAAATTAGGATTTAGGATTCAATCATCCAAAATTTTTCAAACAGTCTACTTTTTTAATTATTTAATTAGTTAATTTAATGTTATTATTTATTTATTTATTAATTACTTATGTTAATTTCGAGCGTTTTAACATAAAGTACGCCTCGATCGGACATTTTTATCAAAAGTTATGACCGTTTGAAGGACACATCGTACACCTAATTTTGGCTAAATTTTTTGCAGACATTAAGATGTAAAAATAAAAACATCAACTTAAAAAATCATGGGTGAATTAAAAATTATATGCATATTTAATTATATACAATAATGAATTTGAATATATTAAATTGAATTTTGACTCAAATCTTAAAAAAAAAAATTGAACCAAAATCAAAAACTTAAAAAGTGTATTTAAACACAAGTTATTTTCTTAAAAATTAATGCTTCATAAAATTAAAATAGATACCATTTTTATGGAATTCAGTTATAAAAACAACAAAGTTAATAAAAAAATTAGCCCAAATTAAGTAATGTTTTTTTAGTATATCTATTTACCAAAATTATACTATAAATTTTTAAATGATTTCAATTAAAAAAATTAAAAAATCACACTATTGTAATCACAACACATTTAAAAAAAAACACAATATTATGTAAAAAAAAGTGTTAGCAATCGAATTAGCGATTGAATTAGCGACAGAAGTGGTCACACCCAAATTAGACGTATTTTACTACTCCAAATTTCAAAATATTTTCAAAACAACATCAAATTTCAAAATATTTATTAAAAAAGTATTATTTTTAAAAATTTACCTGTGTTGGTTGAAAAACTAAGTTTTCACTCGTCATGTTGTGTTATGGGACTGAAGATTTCCAAGTCTTAGCGCAAAAAATCATATTCCACTTGGTGAGCACGCAACGTGTAATGTAACCATTATAAACCTCAAGATTTATGGGTATCATCAACTAATTGTTTTTCTATTTTTAAAGGCAGTAGCATCGTTCACTATAATTGCAATCCTTAAGTTTGTGTGTTTGACAACCCGTTGAAAAGTACTACAAAATCAGACTTGGAATAACTGCCAACTCCTTAATATCTTCATGCTCAAACTCAAATGAACTTAAACGCGATAAAGGAGAGACATCATGCGATAATTTCGTTGTTTCTAAGTAACTTTAAAAGCTAATTTATTCAATCACGGGTGGTAAAAATACAACATACAAATACAAATAAAATACATGCCCCAGGCATAAAAAGGGAGAGTGACATCTACACAAAATCCACACACACTTGAATCAATGAGGACAAATAGTAATAATAAAAATAGGAACCTTAAATAGGTAGACCTTTACACTCAAGCTTTAACCTTCTGGTTTGGCTCGAAGACATACTTAATAAGAGAATCCTTAATAGACAACAGCTCTGGAAATTCCTTCTTCAATTTCGCCGCGTCAAGCTCATTGTTGCTCCTCGGAGCAACAATCACCTTCGCCTGTTCCTCAAGAGTGAAGTTCTTCCAAGTGAAATTGGGGTCAACATAATCTCTGTACATCTCCAAGATTTCATTGTGACTAACCACTCCAGGGTTAGTAAAGTTCCAGATCCCAGTCAGATTCCTCTTCCCCATCTCAATGGAGATAGGAAGCAGTTCATCCAATATAGTCATCGAATTCGGAATATCCACAACCTTCTCATACCGAGTGATCTTAGTTATGAAATTCCGCGGGTTCGATAAATCAGACGAGATAGGCATCCTCACTCGCAATGTACACACATTATCATAGTTCTTCAGCAGATCCTCTACCTGCAGAAACATGGTAGTACAGGTAACAGATCTAAATTGTGCTAATTTGACTAGCAAATAGCAAGTAACAGATCTAACTTATTATACAAATTGTATTATTTTGGAGTTATAAGATAGGTTTGGTGGTTGAAAGGAGGAGGGGGAGGTCCTAGGTTTGAATTTCGTCTACTGATATCAACTAACATGTCAAGAGGATTTAGTTCCATTGGTTGAGCATATGTGTGAGATATTGTAAATCTGACTTGGATTCGCACGGATAAAAAAAAAAAAAAAACAAATTGTGATATATTGTTTTTATACTCATACCATGGCCTTGGTCTTGGAGTAAAAAGAACCAGTGAAATTGGGAGTGTCGGTTTCTTTGAAGCCGATTCCGGATCCGAGGGAGTGATCGGAGTCGTACTCGAAGATGCAGCCGGTGGCGTAGTTGATGAGAATGAGGCCGTGGTCGCGGCAGACGTCGGCGAGGGTGAGGGTTCCGACGACGTTGGTTCGGATGGTCTCGACCTTGTGGGACTCGCACCAGTCGACGTTGGGGCGGCCCGTGAGGCCGGCGGCGTTGAAGACGTGGGTGGGCTTGAGCTGGGCTATGTCGGCTTCGAGGGAGGCGCGGTTCTCGAGGCGGCCGGAGGCGTATTGGAAGGGGATGCCCTGGGCACGGCAGAGAGTGCCGAGGAGGCCGCCAATCCAGCCGGTGCGGCCGTAGATGAGGAAGTTGAGGGGATGGGCCGCGGAGGCGCCGTTGGCTGGGAATCCCATGAAGTCTCTCTCTGTGACAGTGAAAGAAAGAAAAAGTAAGAGCGAGAGAATACGCTAGAATAGATCTCTGCTATCTCTTCTCTTCTTTCCTACACCTGTCTGACAGTCTCAGTGTCTCTGCCTCGTCCCTTGTCCCATTTATTTGCCACGCATGTGTGCCTCAATGGAACACACACAATATTCAATATTCCGTTTTAATTTTACAAACTCAATATAATTTGCAAAATTGCTCTCGAAGAGTATATTTGGAAATTTTTATTATTTTTAGAAATTTCAGCGGACAAATAGTTTTTTTTAATTTTAAAAAACTATGCAGAAATATTACGATATGTATTTTTATAATATTATAATTAAAAAATTCTAGTTTGAATTTTAATAGATATACATTTTAACAATTTAAATGATTTGATAGAATATTATAATTTTATAAAATTTAAAAAGACTCAAATATTTTTTTAAATATTCAAATTTATTAGAGTTAACGAAAAACATAATAAATATATGATAAAGGTTTTAATAAAAAATTATGTCGATACAATTTTTTTAATATTTTAATAGTTAATTGATTATAGATTTATGTCTTTCCATATGAAATAAATTAATAAAGTATTACACATGAATGTTTGTATTACCCTCAAGAGGAGATTATATATGTGATAGGAAAAAAAAAATTTGATAATTGGCAGAAAAATAAAAAAGAAAAGTCTAGAAAGTCTCATAGATTTTGAATGTGATTGTTGAATGTGTAATATTTGCACATCATATTAAAAAGTTACACAAATGTATTAAAATTCATTCTAAAAATAATTTATTAAAATTTATATATTTTGACGTATCATAAAACTTGTTATAAGTTATAAAGATTTTTAATTAAATATCATCAATTTTTTTATCCTTAAAAATGTTGATACTCCTAATTGAATATCACATAATTTCTTTATAAAAAAGTTTTTTTTTTAATTATTTGAAATATTAATCTGGTACACAGCCTAAGATATATGTTATCTATCACCTATACCATCGCTATACAAAGGAGATACTTTTTATTATACAACTTTTATTAGACCCTTGAACCTTTCAACTGTTTTCAAAAACTAGTTACTAAAATTATCTACTATTTCCTTACATTTTTTTTATATTTTCTATTGAACCTATACTCTCTCTTCCAATTTCATTTTATTTTATAAAAAATAGAGAAAAAGAAAGAAAGAAAAACTCTAGTGAAACAAAATACCTAAATTTGATAATCAATATTTGCATGTTCTTGTTTATGTGCCTTTTTCCTTTTAATAATAATTCTGATGAAAGAATATTAAGAGACACAATTTATCGTTTCTTTAAAAGAAAATCAAAATAAGAAAATTAAGTTATATTTTACAAAAAAAATTCCAAACTAGGAAAATAATAAATGATTTCTGTAAATATGCCTTATCACTTACGGCATATTTCCAATTGAAAACGACAATCAGCTGAGTGGGCGAGTAGCTTTACTAGTGATACACTAGTAAGCCACAGAGGAATGACGATATACACAGAACACTGGTAAGCTTTGTTTCAATTTTCTGGTTATGTGGATTTGAGGAAGGGGATGTAACAAATTCTGGTAAGCTTTGCAACTTCAGATATGTTGCAAGTTTATTTTAATTTGCTAGATGGTACCAACTTCTTCGGTATGATTTTTGTTTTTTTATAACAAAATGGGGGGTCAATTATAAAATACGAAAAGAAAAATTGCTAGTGAAGGAAAATCATTTGAGTGCTGATGTTAATTTTCGTGACTTGCCAATTCGTGCAATTACCTTATAAGCTGCTCATCCAAAGTAGCCTCAACCAGTCAACCTACAAGCACTTGCTTGGTCACTGTTAATGGCTACTAATTTTGTCATTAATAATCATATTCATATATTTGAATAGTAGTTCAACTTTTTCTTTCACCTCATTTTTTTCTTATCTTTCTCATGTTACATCTCATTACCTTTTTTTTTTTTTTTTTTTTTTTTTTTCCCTTTTTTTTTTATATCATGCATCAAAAGATGGAGTGTTAAATCGACCAGTAATATATACACATCAAACATGTTTTGTAATAGCAACAATAAAATATACACATTAAACATCAACCACGGAATTAGGAACAAGTAGACCAAAGCAGCAGTGCCATAAACCTCAGAATCACATTCTGTTGTTTCCACCGACAAACCCCAGTGGTTGAAATTACTGTCATCAAATTGGGGCCATATATATCCCATCAAATGAAACAGAAGAAAACCGGTTACCAGGCACAAGGCACAGTAATATATATTTATATTTTGGATCCACGTTATTATCTGTTTGTCTTTCTATCTCTTATTCGTTTTTACATCTTGTATTCCATAGGAGATAGTTCTGTAACTTTTGTGACGAAAGAGGATGAAACTTGGTAAAAGTAATCTGCATTTCTACCTTAGTTCTATTTTTACTGTCAATTGACTAACAATTTCCTGAATTTTAAAAGCAGAATATTCCATCTTTAAATACTCAAATATCTTCTTTTTCACCCTCTAATTCTTCGTCAAAGTTTTACCATGGGTTGTCTTGGCTTTTTACATATCTGATAAATATCTGTATCTCAATGTAACAGCTGACCGGGGAAGCCGAAACACTTAGATTTCATTAGCCAATTCGTCCTTAAAATTCCTTTGTTTGCATCCTTATAAATTATAGTTATATCCTCCAAAGGATGGAGATGTTAGTACTTGTAAATGTAACTGATATCAAGTACAACACAAATTTTACATAATAGTACATGCAAGCATATCAAGTATAGGAAACACTTGCAGCCTTTTCAGCTGCTAAAAATACTTCTTCAGCCAGTCAAATCATAGCAAACAATTTACCAATAAAAAACACTTGAAAGAAATGGAGGCAACCATGCACGACAAGAAGAATAGTTCGTATCCTTTATGTATTCCATGAATTTACAACAAAACCATCACTTTTGTAAGCCATCTTATGTTATAGTGCATCACCTATTATCTTCTGCACCAGACAGGAATCCTTAGTGGGCATACTCTCTGTCAGCAATTAGCATAAAGTAATTAAAAGTCCATATACATATACAAATGTTGCTATATCTGTTCCAACCAGAAACTAAATCTCTCTACCTCTTGCGCTTGGACTTCAGAGAGGTAACCGATTGAGAGTTGCTGTGCCAGTTGCGTTTCCTTTGATTGATGAACCAATTATTGATTTGCTTCAGCTGCAACCCTGTCTCCTCCACAAGTTTTGCCTTGTCATCTTCCTGAAAGAACAACAAATTTAGCGACAATCTAATTAAGCCAGAGCCCAGAAGTACCATATCATCAAATGATCAATGTGTCGTGAGCTAAAACCTAAAAGATACTATGATTTTGGTTTGCACAATGTCAATAATATTAGTAACCTTCAATTATAAAGCATACAATAATTAGCTGGATCTTAATAAAATGAATTCTTCACAGCATAATTTATCACTCGTTAGCTTACAAGAAACAACTCTGCATATGGTTTCATAGTCAGTCCCAAGCCCGGCTAAAGGAGAAGGGTTGTATTAGGCCCTTGACAACCACTATAAAATTTGGTCAAGGTCAACATGTTGAACATGAATCACTGACGACAGATTTTTACTAATTTTAGGTCATTACTCGGAAGTAAATGGTATGGCTCAAGTACAATGTCCAATGAGTTAGAGCTACCCCATCGGCTAGCTGACTTCACTCAGTGGGATAAGGATTTTGTTGTTGTTAACTTACAATAAACATGCTTTTGTGAATATGTATGCAGCAGCAATAATAAACCTTTATAGTCTAGTTTTGGTTTCACCAAAACACACAAATAAATTATAAGATTAATGAAAGATAAAGGGACAGAAATTAGTTAATTTGCTTACACAATGAGTGATGCTCAATTGCTCACGCAGAAGATGGTTTACACATTACTTACAGTTGGGTAGGGCCACTTAGCATGTTGCTGCCACCAGGCCTTTAAAACCGATGTTGTGTCACCTGGCAATTTCCCAGCTCTCCGTTTCCTTAATATTTCCTCCCTAACATCTTCAATTCTTGATTTAAAACCCTGCAGATATTAAATCTGGATTGTGATTCAAAGCCAAGGAAAAAAGAAATTGTCAATGACACACTTGCACTAACAGCATGCACATTGATTATTGACTTCTTAAGAATAACCTGCTTGAGCTCAATCTTAAGCTCCTGACGAACTCTTTCCATCAGGGACCTTTCAGATTCTGTAGGAAGCAAAGGACCAAATCCCATTAAGTCATGCCCGTCAGCGCTAGACTGGTCTAAAGAGCCATCCATCTGCAAATCATCATCATCATCTGACATTGTTGCACCTGTTCCTTCTCCCAAACTGACTCCTGAATCACATAGTGAATCAGATAGAATGTGATTGAAAAAGCTTAGGGGGAAAAGGTGTTTCATTTTTTGTTTGTTTTTATTAACTAGATTTGAGCACATACATACTTGTATGATTAGCATTAACTAGCCGTTGAATATTAAGGATGAATTATTGATGTAACTAATCTCAATACTGAAGATCCAGATGCTAGTTCTGTGGTAATAAACACTTCACATTGCACGAACTACAACAATTTCACCTCATTTTCTTTACTTCTATCTTTATACTAGTATTAAAGACAGTGTAAAGAATGGTATGAAAGTTTTACAATCATTGTTACAAGTGAGACAACTCAGAAAGAGGTCTTCATAACCAGGTTTCAAACTACTCACACTCATAAAGGATCCAAAGGTTTTAAATACTCCTGCCAAACTATGAGTCAACTTTGAACCATTTATAACTTACTTTAATTTACATTGTCAACTAATTTTATTTAAAAATATTTAAAGGCAATTTTTGAGACGAAATTATCCTAATCTCTAATAACCTTAAATGAGACTGAGACCTCCTCGTATTCTCGTATTCCTAGTAGTGGAAGCGACAGAGATTGAAGATGTAAGTAGATATTACCAGAGGGAAGATGGGGTCATTGGGGTTGCCTATTTATGGTACTAGTGACCTTATTATCAGTTATTACCTCAGACTTTTCCACATCTCACAAGAGTGAAGAGTCTCATGCTTCCTCCAACACTAGTCCCAATCAAATTAGTCTTCAAAGATTATTGAATAAGTGATGATGAAACTTCTTATAATAATAAAATGTATCGAACTTTTTTCATAAATTAAAATTAATTTACGTGCTTTACCTTTTTAAAATTATCTTATTCACACAAAGCGGTTTAATTTATTTTACCTACTTAAAGCATCTGTAATGAGAGATGCTTAATTTGGGTTCTTCGTCACCTTTTCATGATCTCCACAATGTCATGTCATTCATAAGGAAGTCACACAAAATTTTACTCAAATGCAAGAAATAGCAAGAAACCGTAAGAAATTCAAAAAAATTCACACATTTATATTTTTTTATTAAACTTAACATTTTTTCAATTTTTATAAATACAAATAAAAAATATGAATAGTTGAAGAAAATATTAAAGGAAATGCATAACAATAAAAAATACATTTTTATATAATAATAGATAATTAAACATAATGAGAATTTTTACTTGCTAGTACGGGTGATTAATTTTGCAAATAATTATATTGATTGAGATCATTTTAGAGAGAATAAAAAAGATTGAGCCTTCATAAAAACAAGAAAAAAAAATTAAGACTAAAAATATTGTATGCAAAACTCCATCAATAAGACCCAAATTTATAAGAAATAATATGTAATGATAATTTTTAAACCACATTACAAACAATCAAATTCACTAAAATAAATTTTAAAAAAATCCCCAACCCCAACTTTTCACCCACTAGCCACCATCATTAAACAATATTATTTTCTTTAAACAACTCTTCATTCTCCTTCCCCCAACGCTCTAGAAGCTTCCTTTTTTTTTTTAAACTAAAAATTCATCATTCTTCTTCTCAACTCGAGAAGCTTCATTTGTTCTTCTTATTACTCTTTCTTCCTTTTCCATTTTCTCCTATATTGTCCTTTTCCATTTTCTCCTCCAGAAGCCACCAACGTCGTCGCCCGTTGAGTCACCAGTGTCACTCCCTCGCAACCACGACAACCTCTCGAGCCACCACTACCGCTCACACAACCACAACGGTCCTTGAACCACTGTCGTCGCTCTCTCGTGCAACCATCGTCGATGTGGTGACATGAGATTTTTTTCCAAATTTGTTCAATATTCCTTTTCCCCCTTGGTATTTTTCCAGATGTGTTTATTTTTCTTGTTCTTGCGGTTATTTTCCCTCTTTTTTGTACATGGATGGATTGAAGGTGATTGATGTTGGATAATGATTTTTTAATGTTAAGCATATGTTTATATAAGAAAATCTCATTTTATTTTGAAGGAACAGTTGTTCCCACATAAATTGTTTCTTGTGTATAAGTTCTTCAAGCATACGTTTCTTCACTTTAAAAAACTCTTCACATAACTGCCATTAGAGACGCTCTTATTTTCTTCACGGTATTTGTTAAAAATTTTACCAAATTAAACCCATATCAATTAATATAAAATTATAATTAATATTTTCTCCAATCCTATTTACAAGACTTAATTAACTAATTTATCGCAATTAAAGTAACTAATTTAATTAATAACAATAAATGTCTTAAATTTATATTTTTTTCAAAATTATAATTATCATATAATACTCCTTTTTGTCTCTCTCCCCCATTTGTTTGCTATTACAATTTTTCTTTTTATTGACAGTATTTTAATTTAAAAATAATTAATGTAAAAGACACTATAAATTGGTTCTAATAAAAAGATCAAACATTATGTTTTAATTTTGGTCTTATATATAAAACTCGAGGGAATAATAAACAAATCCAGTTCCAATTCTCAATGCAAGCTAATGAAATGTGTGTTAAGAAATTGGAAAATCTGATCTCATATTTTATTAAAATTATTAATACTACTTTCATTTTTCTAATTTGTCACTTTTTATATCTTTAAGAAAAATTTAATATTTTTCAATTCTATCTTTATCGGAAAAGAAAAGAAAAATAGTGTACGGAAAGCTTGTCTAAATTAAACTTATATGAAATACAAAATTATAAATAATTTTAAAACAATGAGAAAATTAATTATATTTTATCTATGTATTATATATATGATAAAAGCGAGAAAATTAAGACTCAAACTAACATCTCACTTTAGATATTTGATTTTAATTCCACTAGCACCAATATAATGTTGATGATTTTTTTATTATTAATGCATTTCCTCCTGATTAGTAATATTTATCTTCGAGGAAAAAAAAAATTACTAAGAAAATTTGTTGATTAAAATATAAATAATTTATATTGTTGTACACAAATATATTTTATTGCAATCTTAATTACAATATTTTAATTAATTATAATGACTTATGACTTTATTATAAATTTAACAATTTTAAAATCTTCACCCTCCAATTTTAGACTCATTTTATATCATTTTCTATTTAGTAAACCACCATTTTCATTCTTAAAAAAATGTGAAGCCTCACAAATTAGTTCCTAAAAGCATGAAAATGCCAAAAACATCCCCAAAATTGCATTTTATCAATCAAGTTAATCAATCATAAGGATCTTAGTATCACTATTAACAAATGATGAAGTGACATGTTAAGTATCATGTCATGTACTTGTTGATCTGTCATCATGTTGCGTTCACATCAGCATAAATTAAAATAAATCTTTTAAAAGAACACAATGATGACAGTATTTTTTATTTATTTCCTCATACTAAGATGACAGTGAAGAAAATGTTTTTTTGAGATCGATAATTCTAACATACGCTATTACTTCAGATTATAAAGTACTGTTTAAATATGTAATTTAAATGTTATTCTAGACCAAAATCTGAAAATTACCAAAATGTCCCTCATGCATCAAACTTTGGAAAAATTATAAAAGCTTTATTTTAAACTTAGAATATTACTATAATATTTGAATTTTTTTCCACAACTATCTAGATTTTTGTTTAAAATTATAAAAATACCCTAAGCCTTTTGATAATGAGTATTGTCTTTAGTTATTGTCGAAAATATTATCAATTGACAGTATAAGTTTAGTCACTATTTTGATTAATGAATTAATTATTATACTTTTATAACTTAACTTTTTTATTATAAAATGAACAATTTTAAAATCTTCTCACTCCAATTTTATACTTACTTTATATTCATATATCAGCAGAACTAAACTGAAATTCCTTAAAAAGAAAGTCTTGATATTGGTATGAGTCTTGTGAATAAAAGAATTGATTGAGGGATTCCACTAAATCTTGTCATTGACTTTTTATCATTGTCTATTTTTGTTTCAGAAATTAAATTAATCAGTATATATACTTTTTATCTGACTATGGGTTGTCAAAGAAAACATTTTTCCGAAATGAATTTGCTCGTGGCACTAGATTCCAAGTTTTTAATACTAGAAATTTTACAGCGATATAACGGTTGAGTAATGCTATATTCTCTCAAAAGAAAAGAGATTAAAGTTTTTGAATTAAAGTAAACTATAAAAATATAAATCTCACATTATTTTATTGTTTATTTTTTTCTTTTTTCACCATTTTTCTCTGGAGACAAACGGGACTTTACAATCTTTTATGAAATAGTGAATGAAAAACAAAAAACAAAAAATATTTTAGAAATACAAGACACATCTAAAGCCTACTTACTAGTAGGAGAATTTGTGCTTTTGTAGAAAGATGAAGTATGAGGATTTAGAATTATCCATAACGGTTGGATTTCTCAACCAAAAAAGAAAGGTCGGTTACGGCATCAGAGGTTATTGCCAATGGCATGGTGGGCGAGAGTACCACCCTCCACCAAACTAACCTACTCTCTATATTCCTATTTCTGTATACTTCTCTAGACAACGTTAGTAGTAACACAACCACTCTCATTAGTCATTCCTCTTAAAATAGCCTAAACGGACCCAGAGAAAACACACATCGGTTAATGCTATTCCACAGCATCTTTCCTTTCTCTGAAATAGCTTCGAAGACAAGAAAAGAAATAATCAAAAGAAACCGCACCTCATACCAGAAATAGCTTACATACCTAACGATTTTATTTGCTTTTAATTGATACACTAGTGATGATGTTATAAATCAAGTGATGCCTTTCCCTTGTTCGCATAATAATAATTAAAGCCAAAAAAAGAATCAGAAAACAAATAAATTGAATTAAAGAAGAAATTCCTGAGACGATGTTGTGAATCATAAATATTTACTGCATAGAGAAGAAATCAACGATGTACAGTACCTGTCAGAGCTTGCAAGGTACTTTCAATATCACGGCAGGCCATCACAGCCTCCACGGCATGCACCCTGACATGTTCCTGAAGCTGCTCTTTAAACGTACACAACACAATCAAATACTGTGCCTGCATAAAATAATTAAATTGTCACAAATAATCATAAAATTCACATCAATTCGTGAATTTTTATTATTGCACTTTGTTGGCATAAAAAAATAAATTCTGAAGAATTGAAGCTAAAAATGAAAATGTACGTACAGAGATAATTGGCAATATTCTAAGTAATAATATTTTTATAATATCACATTTAATTCTTAGAATATTTCTTATATAAAATTAACTCATAAAATATTTTTTATACACAATTAAGTTTTTTATTAACAAAAAGTTTAATGAATCACTTTACAATAAGTCTTAAGGTTCAAAAAATATTCATTCAATATTTTCAAATTAAAAACAAGATTCGAATTCATTTCCTTGTAAAATATGAGTATGATATTTGTAAACTATACTAATCATGCAAAAATAGTTTCTAAAATTTAGAAAATTTGATCAGTAAATATATAGAGTATAGACCAGATTTGCTCAAATTTTTTATAAAATGAAATTAGAGTCTCAACTTTTTATTTTTATAAAAATTACAAATAATAAGGACAAAAAGGAGATGAGAAGTGGGAAAAAAAATATACCATGAAGTTGTCAAGTTCTTGTCGTTCATGGGGCGAGAGGGAATGGGAATGATGTGAGGCATAAGAGCGGAGGAGATGGTGGGACTGCGATAACTGACCGTCGATGAGTGGCAACTGATCGATGGGTGTGGCCACGCGGAGGCATGACACGTGTGCAGACAGAAGCTGTTCATAGAGTGGGTGGGTGGCTATCTCCGCCTTCACTTGACGGTGGTGGTGGTGGTCGCCGGCGGCGGACACTTCTCCGCTCATCATTCCCATTCCCAACCCTGCTTCTTGCATTTCCACTCACGCAAGGGGGGTTGTGAAGCAAAGAGCAGGCAAATTCAGAGATTATTTAAGGGGAAAGCTGAGCTTGAGGACCACTCTATTGTAATGATTTTTATTGTAATCTCTCGTTTTCGGCGTGTTTTATAACCCCCTGAGATAGGAACAACGATTTTACATAGACGGAGACATGGGGAAGCTAAAGCAATGAAAAGGATATATTTGATTTTGGGTCATGATGTTCTCACTCCGCTTTTTTAGGTTAAATGAATTATTTAGTCCAAAAAAAATTTATTGGTGTTAATTTTGTTCCTATAATTTAAAAATTACTAATTTAGTTCACATAAATATTATGAAAAATTAATCTTAAGAAATATTAATGTTTTTAACATTAATGGTAATGTGATATATCATTACTCACGTGAAAAATTCATGTGAAGAGAACTTGAATTACACATGTTGTATAAAGGTTTGAGGAATAATAAATGTTTTCTTATTTACGAGTATTTTTAGTGATAGATCTTAAATTAGAATTTAATATTATTTTTTGATGGACCCTATAATACCACATAGGAATGAAGATCTTTTAAACTTTTCAAATTTTTTTCTTTAGTGGTATATCTCATTTTGAGATTTTAGGGAGAAAAATGAAAAAAAATTATTATTTTTTGAACAGTGTGTAGATCTTTAGAATTCTTCTACAAGAACTCATTTTTCATGTTGGAGATCTCTTCACCTTCTTTATTGGGAGATCTAGTGAATATTAGATCTTGAGTTCAAGATCTAGCACTCTACAACAATATAAGTAAGTTTAATCATTCTCCCTTCTTGTGCTTTGCATTGTGAGTGGCGAACAACGATTGTGTACTCGTAAATAGTGGGGGTGCTTTTTAGCTATTGTGTGAAGATAAAAGAGACGACTAGTTGAAGATTAATGATGACTTTGTGTGAATGCATATTTATTAATCACGTTGTGTACTTTTTTGTCAATTAGTTATATTTTATTTTGAGACTTTTGATATTAAGTTTTAAATGTGCGAGACCATTTTGATAGTTAATTACTCTTTTTTTCCAATCAATTTCATTCAATTTTGGTCTTCAAGACCACTTCTATTGTAAAAAACACAATTACAACCCAACTTGAACTTGGAAATTGAGATCAATGGAGCATTCTTTCTATTCAAACAAATACAACACTAGAGAACATTTTTCATAGAATTATAGCACATTTTGGACACCCAACCATAACAAGTAACATATCATTAGCAAATACATAAGAAAAATAGAACAAAAAAATATTTCTTCAAAATCTTCACTTCAGATACCAACAAATTACCATAAGGTTTTTCTTTCACTTCTCATCATCACCAACATGACCCATTCAAAGTATATGATCCCTTATTCTGATTTTTTTTATAAAAGTAAAAGTTAGATATTATAAAAACAAAAAGGCAAAAACTGGGGAGGTAAAGACATTCAGACAAAAAAATTTCCAAATATTTGACAATCGACATGTGTACAACAACTTCCCTGGGTTCTTGTTTATAAATTTCGAATCGTAATCTTCTTCTCGCAATTATAATAAACAACATTATCACCATTGTAGTGAATACGAAGTAAACTCTTGTTCACCTTTCATTTTCTTCATATTTGTAGCTTTCGTTGAGTCGGACTTATCATTCATTCAACACAATTTAAACAATCGTGCAAACTAGTGAACTCTAAATCAAAGAAGAGTCTTGCTAAACAACACAAAGAAGAAGAAGCATTTTTATATTTTCTACTCAAATAGTCATTACCTTTGTTAATGTTGCTGCAACATTACAAAATAATCTTTTTCATTGACAAATTTGTCCAAAATATTGTGCATTTACATGCAAGCCCCTAAACTTGTGGACTTTCCTTGTGCACTCACGTTAAAAGAAACACTAACTTAATGATAGAACTAACTTGTCATAATATTTATATATTTGTTAACTAAATTGACACCATAAGCATTTTTTATGGACCAAATAGGTCATTTATGCATTTTTATAACAAAATTTATAATGAAAAAATATAAAATACTCCGAGTCATTTTTTTTATAAGACATAATTAATCAATTTATTATAATTAAATAAAATCAATTTAGTTTATAGTATTAAATTTGTTTTAAATTTATATATTTTTCAAAATTACTCCTAATATTAATGGACTTACTTTAATTATTTTTAAATAATTTTATTATTTTTAATACTTTTAATCAGTCTAATCATTAATATATTTATTGATCTAAATTTTATTACTTTGCTTGTGAATAATCAAACGAATGTTTCAAAATACTTTTATAGTATAAGATAAAGTTATTAATATATTTTATTTACTATTTATTGAATTAAAAATAACTCATAATTAAAAGTAATTTTGTGAAAAAAGTTAATTAATACAAAAGATGTTGTAGATCGAGTCTTATAAAAAAGACTAAATCAAACTTCTAATTTAAATCTTATATAAAAGACTTGAATGGGTATAAAATAAGGCAAACTATGTAATAAAATGCTATAAAATTATATAAAACAATTAATTATTTTATTTTCACAATATGAAAAAATTAAAGTAATTAATTAATTAAAATTCTATAAAATAGAAAATCATAAAATATAAAATTTAGGTTTTTATATTAAAAACCTTATATTTTAGTATTCTTTTTAATTTTTATGTTTGACTCTATTTTATAACAACTTAACACAATAAAAAACTAACAAGTATTAAAACATTTAAATTACTCGTATATAGATTAAATGTACATTTTTTAAATACAAATACTAAAGTAAAATGAAAAGTTAACATAATTATAGAAATTAATAATTAATTAAACTAATATATAATAAAAATATCATTTCCTTTAAATTTATTTTATACTTAAATACTTTTTTCGTATATGCAAAAAAATTTCATTTTCATTTTTATAAATTTTTTATTTTAGTTCTTGTAAAAATGTGTTTATTTTATTTTTTGTCTTTAAAATATTTTAGATAATATTTTTTTATTATTCAAAGTATTTTTTTTCCTGTTTAAAGAGTTATCTAAAATGAGAAATAAAATAAATACTTTTAAAAAAATTAAAACAAAAAAATTATAATAATGAAAATGATAAAATAGTAAATTAGAGAAAAATAATATTTAAATCTTTATTTATCAAGATTTCGGAGCAGAAGTGAGGGAGAGCGAGGAGCAACAGAAGAGTAAGCTGCCAAGTAAACTCCTGAAGGGGATGGAAGCGAATTCAGGAAAAGGAGATGATAAAGTTATGTCCCTGAGTTTCTGTTTTTTCTTTTTCTTTCATTTATCTTTGTTTCAGTATTTATTTATTTTATTTTTCATACATCTTAATAGAACCTCATTATTACATATCATTAGATTTATTGTTTACAATTTAAATTATTTTTTTCTTCAATTTAGCAACTTAAACAATATATTGTGTATTTACTATTAATTTTATTCTTTAAATGACTTTACATTCTTATATTTTAATATATTAATTTTATTAGTTTTTTTAATATTATATATAATTAAAAAAAGATTTAAAAAATGGTGCTTATTTAAGCACTTATTACCTAAGAAGGGCTTAATAAATACTAACTCCATCAACAAAATCTTACTAAGATTGTGTTTGAATAATAGAAAGTAAGTTAATTTAATTTAAGTAAAAGAGTGGAAAATGGTCAAAACATAAAATCTTTGAATAAAAATTGATTGATAGGTAAAAAATAACATTTATGTATTACACTTATTAAATTTAAGGGCCACTATTTATTAGAATCACTTACAAAATATCAATTTCATTTTTTCTTTCCTTTGTTACGGTAGATTACGACCCATTTCATCTTAATTTTACACATGTATTTATTGTTTTGTGGGATACTCATTTTTTTTTAAAACTTTCATATCATTTTCATCCTAACTAAACAAGTTCACTTTCATTCTTTACATTTTCACCCTAACCAAACATAGTATAAATACTTATCTATCATGTTTAAAAAAAACATTTGTCCTTTTATGAAAAGTGAATACAAGGAGATGTAGCCTTCCAAAGTTAAAATTAGACATCACAAAAAATCTCAAACTTGCATATATTCACTCGAATCCACTTCGACTTTGATAGAAATTTGACAAGAATCTGAGTATTATCCAATTTTAAAAGTAAAGGAAAATGAGAATAAGTATCTAACTATTTGGTTGGTATATTCTTCTACAATTTTTTAAAACATATATGCAAACTATAAAGATTATATTGTTATAGTTTTTTATAATTTAAAAAATATTAATTAATTAGTTTTATAGTTAAATAATAATAATAATAATAATAATAATAATAATAATAGTGATGATAGTTATATAACAAACTTAAAAATACACATTTAATTAAAAATATAATTTAATTGATAAATTTATATTTTTAATTTATTTATTATTTATTTATATATTATTTGAATTAAAATAAAATTTATAACTTAATATATAATTTATTTAAAATATATAAGTGAATTAAAATTGTAAGAAAATATAGAATAAAATTAATAGTAGAATACACAATATAAAAAAAATATGAAAATTAAAAATAGAAATATAATTAAAAAAATTGTTCAACAAAAAAAATTAAAGAGTTTAAAGTTAATTAAAAAAATTGAAATTATAAGTATCCCAAAATGTAATATAATTTGTCTATTGATGGCGTAAAGAACTTTTTAAAATTATAATATAGCATTAGAAGCAAACGACAAGTACTAAGGTGGCAACTAGTTTATTGATGTATCCTATTTATATGGATTCATCTAAAACCATTTTGAGGACCTTAACTGTTGTTTTTGCTCGTGCATGTATTTTGTGAGATCCTAATTTATACTACAGTTTTTTTAACCCCTTTGTTGAGTGTAAATATGTGAAATATATTGCTAACAAAATTTTAATTAAGCAAAGGTCAGTATATATACTACAGTTTTTTAGCTATTAATTCTTACCAACTATGCAGTCGTGAAGACTTAAATGTAGACGATTGTCGTTCAAAAGTCAAAACAAATTAATCAATAAACTTTAAAGATTAGGTTTAGCATTAAGCATCTATATTATGGGTGAGCTATGAATTTATTGAGGACAAACTTGATGACCACATAATTTATTGATCGTTAGTTGCACCAAAAATAAAAAACAGAGGTTTAGCGCAACTTGAATATAAAAATATTTTAAACATCCGCACCCACCAATGCTTCCAGTTCCAACGAATGCGCTCTAACAAAATATATAAAAAGAAAAGAAATCTTAACCATATGAGATGCACCACACCATTAATAAAAGAGGATAAAGAAGATAATGATATGTAGTTTGATAGTTTTTTAGATAGTTGAGCTGTCAGTGTTTCATCTCACTTGTTGGTGGTGCTATGGTTTTCATTTTTTCATGATCTTCTATTTATTTAATTAACTAATTATTCTGGTACCTAATTTTCAATGCTCTTGTTATCAAATTAGTATTTGGAGCTTACGTACTGCCATTATCTTGAGATGTATTTGGAAGGAAGGAAACCACGTTTTCTTTGTTGTATATCATTTTTGTCTTATATATCTCACATTAGTTATATCATATGATGAAATAAGAATATAGATGTATGAAAAATGAGAAAATACTAACCACAATTTAAAAATTATGTTGTATTGAATAACTTATATGATAAACTTTGTTAGAATTTTTTCTATATATTTTTGTAAGCTGTAAGCTAATATTGGGATTTATTACGTGGTACTTAAAGTTCTTTAATATTGTGATTACTTAGTAATGAAATTTGAACATCTAATATTTACTTATATGTGAAATCTGTAGGTCTAAATACTAAACTCATGATGAGAAGTGTCTAACATAAATAAATAATGTGACTAAATTTATTTTACCATCATAACTTTCAATTGCTCGCTCTCTGTGTTGTCCCATTAATAAACTAGAAAATGAAGCCGGGGAATATGCCGAGGAAGATTTAGCATCTTGATTCTAAGAAATCGTGCTAGGCGATTCCTAGTTTTTTTTTTTTTTTTATATATTATGTCTTCAACAATTAAACATTTTAATTTCATATAAAGTATGTTATTCTTGGAAGAATATTTTTTACATTCCGGATTAGAATCAATTATATGATTAATCACTTGATTGTTAAATATTATTATGCCCATTTAATAAATTTTTGGATCCAAATTTTTGTTTATATTATGTGTAAAATATTTGGATAATTGTTTTAAAAAATTGCAAAGGGGCTTTTATAGAGAATGATCATACAAATCTATTGACGTGCTATTTTGTATTAGTTCTTTTAGAAACATATTTGATAATGACTAATAATAAATTATCTACATGTTTTAGAGACTCAAAAGATATATATATATATATATTAAAAAAAATACCAAAACAAAATAAAACAAAAAGTCAAAATAAAATTTTTGCTTTCTTAAGAATTTAACGCTAATTTTTTTTATTAGGAATCCAATATAATTTTTTTAATTTATTATAAACTCAAAATATATCTAAGTCTATTTTAATTTACCAAAGAAATGTTTGTATTTTAATGCCTTCGAAAAAAAAAAGCAATGTTAATGAGTCGAGGTGAACTAAATGTTTTGTGGGCTGATATACTGTCAGTAATCCAATCAAGTCCAAGTGGGCCACAAGTTTAGCAAGTGGAGATGAAGAAGCTGACCGGCCCCAAATCTAGAAAAATAGAATCTTACTTGGCCCAAATTGTTGAGAAAGAGCGAAGAGCCGAAGTGGTACTGGCAGCAAAATTTCAAAGTTAACAACAAAAAGAGAAAGGCTTGACATGCAGATTGAAATATGAAATATTGTTCGATACTAAAATAAAATTCTTTAATTTAAAATTCATTATTTGGATATATGAAAAATTTAAATTTTTGAAATTTTAAAACAGAATTTTAAATAACTAAAAACGTGAAATTTGAATTTCCTTCTACTAAAAGGTAAGAAATTGAAATTTTCTTCTTCTATAAAAGTTGTAACTGTACCACTCTTTGTTCCATCTCCATCGTCGATGAGTATTCCGATCTCCATTATTCCCACGACACTCACCTTTGTGCATGAGGTTCCAGATTTTAAAAATGAAGAAATTCAATTTATTTATCCAGACACAAAATTTTGAAAATGAAGAAATTTAATTTCTTTATCCAAACACAAAATTTTGAAAATAAAAAAAATTTTAATTTCCCTAAATTTTAAATTTTCTAAAATTTTAAAATACTCCATCCAAAATACTCTAAAAGTATTTTCACACATCTTTGCAAATATAGGAATTCCAAAGAAGGTAATAACGAGCGTGAACAGTGTTACGGAGTCCAATTTTTTATAGTATAAAATAAAAGTTACCTTCTCTTGGAGCTAAGGTGTTCTCTCATATGTCCTCAACACTGAAAAATTAACAATTAATAACTATATGTATAGTTTACGGTTTCTCATAGGATTTTGTTCAATGGCACCCTACTGGGCCATCCTCCCAAGACAAAAAAAGGCGAGGGGACCAATTTCTCTCCTCCTTTTTATTGGAAAGCTGGGAGAGATTAAAAGGATCAAAATCTGGAGATTAGTTCCATCAATAAAATGTATGCTAGATATACATGTATTCCTCAATTCTCGTAAAAGGTTACAAGCAGCAGCAGGTTGTGGCAATTGGCAAAAGATGCATACAACAAGATGGCAATGTTTGTGACTCTGGGACTACAAGTCGTAATCTCGTATTGATAAAAAAAAATATATATATATATATATATATATATATATATATATACTTCAAAATAAACTGCCTGGTTAGAAAACCTAAATCAATGAAACGTGAATTACAGTTTATATTTTTTTTAGATGAACTTGACTTATTTATTAAGTTATTTTTTACCAAATTTGATGTTTTTTTCAGAGACCACATGTGTCTTCTGCAATTTTTTTAAGTGTTTAATTAAATATCTAGAATTTAAATTTAAAATCATTAAGTAAGCTTGAATAATTTGGTGTTAATTGATTTATGTGTTAATTTTATCAAATTTGACTGTGTGTTTAACTAAACTAATATGTATTTGAGAATCTTTGAATAATTTGATAACAATTACTTTTAAATGTAAAATTACTATAAAAATTATATATTAAATCTTGAGTTAAATTTAGCAAATATTTATGTTGAAATAATTAAAGTTAATTAAATTCTATGTTTAGATAGTGAATGCAGTAAAAACATGTTTAGATAGTGAATAATTTGGTTTTGATATGTTATCAATATAAAGTAATCTACCAATATTCAATTACATTATTTAAAAAGTTTCACATGACTTTCCTAGAAAAAAAAGTTTCACATCACTCATAATTAATCAGAATCAAATTCATTATATTAAATATCAACATAAGATTGAGTAATAGAATAAGAAAATTTAACGAATAAGATTGGTAAAAACTTTTGGTTAGTTTTACAGTATCTTTTTTACTACTTAAAAAACTTGTTCGATCATAATAATAAATATTTGTTAAATAAATTTTTTAAGTAACTCGTGGCATTTTTTGATATGTTGTTTTAAGTAACGTTTTAGTTTCTATTTTTGTAAATTTTATTTTCTTTCCAGGCTTGAAATATTTATTAAATTTTTTTTCCTGATTTGAAAATTTGAATACATACACTTAACGCAGCAAACTACCAATGACCGTACCTTACCATTGATAATCTCTGGACAAGCTTCTTCTTCTTCTTCTTCTTCTTCTTCTTCTTCTTTATTTATTTTGTGAATACTGGACAAGCTTCTAAAGGATAACAGTGTTGTGCAGTACTTCCAAAAGCTTCTCAAACATTAATGGTTTGTGATCGGTTGAGATGAAAGATTGGGGAGTGAAAATAAAGAAGAGATGAAACAAAGAAGAAAGATAAAAGTAAAGTTTGTTTCGATTGAGATGAAAGGAAATGAAAAAGTTAAAAAAAAATGATGAGATTTACACAAAAATTTCATCACTAAAATGAGAGGAAAAACAACAAAACATGTTTTTTTTAATAAAAAAACAACATCTTCGCACATTATATATATATATATATATATATATATATATTAAATAATTATAATAATAAACATTTTATTTTTTAACTTATTAAACAACTTTAATTTGAATACTTTTATTTGTTTCACTTTAAACAAATAATTTTTTAATACTTTTTTTTCCTTCATAACATAACATAAGTATATATTTTTTCAACAAATATAGGAGAAATACACTTAAACTTGACTTTAGTTAAAATATATGGTACGAATCTAATCTAGTTACTCATCAAAGATTTTTTTTAAGGATCCGAGTTTGATGTACATGAAAATGATCTAGTCTATAAACATGTTTTAAGAATATAATTTGTAATAATTTAAAGTCATATATAAAACTTTATAAGATCAAATCGAACTTATTTATATAATATAAATATATTTTAAAAGTTTAATAAAACATCTTATTTAAAAATATGTTTTGTAATAAGATATTTTAACATGATAGTTTTTTTTAAAAACTTAATTATAAATTTTAACTTGACTTTTTATGTAGATGAACATCATTTAATAAATTATAAAAAATTTAATATAAAAATAATACTTATAATAAATAATTTTTTTATAATTTTGACCTGAACTATTTAACTGAAAAGGAATTATTAAAAGCTTTAATCTTATCTATTTTATAAAAAGATGCAGCCTAGTATGTAGATCTGTGGATTAGATTATAAACTCTTGTCAAATGGCTGATCTATTTTTACACTTTAAACACAGCCTAATAGATTTTTGTCTGATGCATGACAAAAATAAAATTGACGAACTGAATGTGGTTCCGACAAACTAATAATGCAATCTGGCTGTAAAAAAAAAAAAAAACAATCTTAAAACAATTAATTCTTAATTCTGCTCCAGCACGAGTACTGAGGTAAACGGGGCCCATGTCAATTATAAACTAGTCTTATTTTATGATGGGTGAGGAATAAGAATGAGGCTTCTTCCCTCACCCACATATTGGTGACACGTGACACTTGTAGATCATGTGCTGGCAAATGTCGAAATGTTTCAACTCATCGTACGGAAAGCCCCTTTTTTACCGTTGCATTTTTTCATGTGGGAAGATATTTATATACTCTCCACCCTTTTAATAGTTTTTCTTTAAATTTTTTGTCATTAATTCTTTCTATGGATTAGAGATATAAATGTTTCTTATTTTACTGGATCAGAAATTAATGTTACTTATATTATTTAATTATTGTTGGTCCAAAAAATCTTTAAAAAAATCATATATTAATTTTTTTCTCTAAATAAATCTTATTCGATGTAATGGATAAAAATGATATAATGGATGAAAATACTTTCAGATGATGGGAAGAGAAGAAGTTAATAAGGTGAAAATAGTTTTAAAAATAGTAAGATCTATTATATTGTTTTTTATTTTTTCAAAAAAATACTTTTAATTTTCACTTTATTTTTATCCATGTTCACTTATCCTTTTTTATTTTTATAAAATATATTTCTCCCTTATTCACCAAATAGATACCCAAATTAAAGAGTATTGATATTCATCCACCTCATTTTGAGGTAGATTGGTGGAAATAATCGATAAAGAGAAAAGAGAAAGAGAAAAGGTAGAATGAAATTGATAGGTGATATAAAAGAAAAATAAAAGAGAAATAGAAATAAAAAAAATAAAAGGAAGCGAGATAAAAGAGAAAGTGTATGTATGATAACTATTATCCTTAATTAAAATTTAGAATTTAACAAGTATTGGAATTTGGAAAGTCATTAGTTAAAAAAAGTAAAACACAATCACTATCAGAGTAATGAATGCTATCCGTATATTTTTTTTTTGAAAATTTCAATAAAAATATTTATTAATCTCAGTTATTTTTAAAAAATAAAAAAAATATTTACTAATTATTTTTAGGATAAAATCAATAAAATAAACTAAAAATATTACAAATTATATAAAAAAAGGTATTCAAAATTACCGTAAAACATATTGATTACATTTTTCACTCTTGAATGCTTTAGTGCATGTTTGGTTTAGGAAAAAAAATGAAAGAAAAGAAAAAGAAAAAAAAGATTATTTGGTAGGAAAATAAATAAATGAAAGACAGATATTTTTCCACTTATTTATTTGTATAAAAAAATAAAAAAAGATATACATGTGTGTGTGAAATAAAAAATATCCTAAATAAAAAATAAAATGTGATATAAATAAGAGTATATTTGTTAATATTTTCTTAAAATATATTAGGGATTATTATATTTCGTGAGCTCAATTTTTTTTAAATAAATCACATTTATAACTTCTTAGTATATTAAAAATTTAATATTCACAATAAATTATATTCAAAAAATCAAATTATACTCCATTACTTTTTTTTTTCAATTACTTTAATTCCTTAATGTTTAAAAATATTATACTAACCTTCCCATATATATTACACTAACTCTTTTTAATGTTGAAAAATATTACACTAATATACCACCTTATATATTACACTAAATAATGAGAGGTAATTTCTTCATTCTATTATAATTGTTATTGTTCATATCAGTAATATTATATTATATATAAATAAAAAATAATAATTAACGTTACATTCAAAAATTAAAATCATAATAATTTTGGAATATTTTTTTAGACAACAATTATTATAATACAGATGAAGTTTTATGGATAAATCAAACAAAGCCTCAAAGAAATGTTAATGTAATTTGTTTAAAAAATTAAATTCTTAATAAAAATATATAACTAGTACTTTTCTTTTCCCATTGCACTTGCATTCCTTTGTGACTGTTTGTCCGAAAGTAATTGGCAATAACGTGGCAACCGACAGGTTTGTTTGCTGTTTACCATCTCAGCAATGAGCCTGTCCGTGTAAATGTCACCGGAGCCATGGGTTGTCGGTGTCTACGCTTACGTGTCATCAGAATACACGATAGCACTGAGGTTTTTGTGCCTCCAATGAGCAAACAAGCCTCATTCTTTTTGAGAAATGGCCGAATAGTGTGGATTCACGTGCATTGGCAGCATTTATTCCCAGTTTTCTCAAATTGGGAAAGGCCTAATTTCATTTTTCTCGGGGTTACCCAAAAAAGAAAAATTATGATTCGGTTCTTTTCTAGGCCCTCTACCGTTTTAAGTTTCAGCACCTTTATTATCTGTATTTTGCAAGAATATTTTGCTTGGGATATATACTATACTCCATTATTATTAATTAGTAACTGAGCATAGCATAAGTGTGCATAATATATATAAATAATACAGCTACAGGCAAAAGACCTAAGAGGAAGCTAGGTCATATATAGGTGGAATCAGCAATCCATCAATTAGTCACCTACATTCTCTTTCTCTCTCTTCTGTTTTCCTTTTTCTCGAGAAAATAGTGTTAGGGTTCCTGTGATTGAGCCTGCAAACACTTCCTTGAGGGCACAAAAGATTCCATTGTTTGCTTCTTTCAGATTAATTTTTTTGTCAGTTTTGTTTGATTTCTATGTTTGGAACCTGTGTTCTAATCCTTGGTTAACTAGATCTCGTTTTCCGTTTGTTTCATCTCAGATCTTCAAGAAGAAGAATCCAGAGAATCTATATATACATCATCGTTGTTCTTTGCCAAGACAAAGAAGAAAAATGGTGAGGGGTAAAACTCAGATGAAGCGCATCGAAAATGAGACGAGTAGGCAAGTAACGTTCTCCAAGAGAAGGAACGGGTTGCTGAAGAAGGCCTTTGAGCTTTCGGTGCTGTGTGATGCTGAAGTCGCACTCATCATCTTCTCTACCAGAGGGAGGCTTTATGAGTTCTCAAGTTCAAGGTATGTTACTCACTAACTTGTCTTTCTACTTGTTTAAGTACTTACTTGATTAGTGTGTATGCTATTTCAATGTTCGATGAATCCTTTTCTGGCAAAATCGTACTCATATTAATCATATCTAGCAATAAAGTAGCTAGTACCGAATATGATGGCTACAAGCCATAGGTTTTGCTAGGCTCGTACCATGGAGCTCAGCCTCTTGTCGTTGGCGATATTTGATCTCCTTAATTAAGATTAATTATTATCGATTCTATAAATATTATCAGGGTTTTAATGGATCCTTTAAATGGCTAGCCTATTTAATTCTTCCTGGTTTAATTAAGGAAGATGCTATAAGAGAGAAATTCATTGTTCTATGCACATTGAATATGAATTTTGAAACTGGAAAAGAAATTAATAAACTAGATGTTAGATAACATAATCGATGGTTGTATACGGCATAAGGTGTGCGTAAGCTGTCTAAAAGGGAAGAGATATGTAACTATCATCACACTTACGAAAGGTTAATGATGGAAGAAGATAAGTTTAACGGATTGTCAAAGGCCACAAGGCTAATTAGGAAAGGTACAATGAAAGGGATAGTCTGGTATTAACCTGGATTAAGGGTAACTTAGCCACACGTGTCAGTTTTTTTTTTTTTTTTTGTCAAAAGGATTATTTTGGTACATTTTCCCCTCGAAGATAAACTTAATTGAAGTAAGTTGTCCTCACCACTTATCTATTTGACTAGATTGATCATCAAAAGAAAAAAAGACTCAAAAGAAAGAAAATAGAGAGAGAAAAAATTCAGATAACAAAGTATTTTTGTTTCTTTGATTGGATACAAATATGCCACTTGACCATTTGTCATAGAGCCTCTCAAAAGCAGAGTGATCAGCAGTCAAAAAAAATCTGCTACTTCAAATAATAAAATCATTACTTTTTGAAAATAGCCTATTTAAAAATATCACACTAAAATATTTATTTTTTAATTACACTTTCAGTAATTATATAAGGATATTTCAGTAAGAGAATCATTTTAGTATAATATATAATTTATGGGATTAATAGTTTTTAAGATACCTATATTATGAATAATAATTAATTTAAAAAATGAAGATAGTATTTCTCTCAGAAGAATTAGTTTTTTAATTGCAGGACAGGTTTGAGTATGATACAACGATCTTGGAATCTTAAATTAAGATAAACATCAAAATAAGAGCTGAACCTTGATTTACCAGAATTACTATTATATTCAGATATGTTTCTCTTTTTTTTTTTTTAAATAATTGTTTCTCTTTTTCCTCAGGCACGAGTATCACGTATTGGTGAAAGTCATCCTTATTAGTGGCATGAGTTAAACAAAATTTTGTGGTTTAATTGCATAGTCTTGCTTTTGATCCCCGAATTGTACTAATATTTATTGAAAACCTTTCTGCCAATATACTGGGGTTTTTGCCTTTTATGTCTGTCAAATGTTTGTTTGAGCCTTGAGGTGTGGACTGTAGTTACAGAAACCTAAGGCATTGGATTTTTGGAACAGAAACCCGAGGCATTGTTCTATGCTTTATCGATGACTATATTTATCTGTGTGAAGTCTGAACTATAGTCAATTCTTTCCAAGAACCTCATAATCTACCAATAAATAAAGCAAATATATAATAATTCTTTTGGCGAATTCAGCATTTCAGCTGTTCAATAACATACTTTTGAGGTATAGTTCGTTCCATCATATAACTCTTGATTGCTGATCGAGTTTGATTCTTATTTTTTCTTTTCTTTTTCTAATAAGCACAAACAGAATTTAATTGTTCAGTATTCAAATTTGATTGTAATGATCATACCTAGATGATCTTAATTAAGATACATTACTATTAGAAAATTAAATATGGTTGATTCGTGAACATTTACTTTCGTTTAAATTCCAGTATTTCCAGTTTACAGCTAACTAGCTCTTTCCTGATAATATTGAAAAGCTGAAGAAGTTTATATATTGAAATTATTGTAACATGTTTGAATTTTTTTTTTATCATACATGATTGAAAAATAGCTTACTATTTTTTAATGCGTTTATGAATTTTTTTATAATCGTTTTAATTAGTAAATTTTGACCATCAGAAAGAAAAGAATTACAACTTTTATGTAAAAGAACATTACAAGAATGAGAGAAATTCTATATATATATATATATATATATATATATATATATATATATAATGTTACAGGGACTTAAATAGATTAAAAAATGTTTGTGTAGACTAGTTTTAGATGTAAGGGTTGAAACGTAGAGATTATGCTAGTATAGAGATTAAATCAGTAATTAAACATTCTTTTTAATTTAGCTAGAACAAGAAGAGTACGCACTAATTTTATTTTTTTTGGTTAATGCTACATGCATAGTTAGATTGAAAGAGACTTTGAAACTTAAGATAATAATAGAAAAAAAGCTTACTTGTTACTTTTGATCTCTCTAATATTATCATGTTGCAATTTTTGTCCGTTTTCTTTACAATTTGATCTTCTACTATTTTAATGGTGTAAAAGTGTACAAGTTAATGCACAATTTATATGGTAAAGAATTAAATTCATGAAAAAAATGGGAAATCAAATTCATGAAATTTTATTTAGTTTAAATATATTCTTTAAAGGAGATAATTTTGTTTGAACTTGGTAGTATTTCTATGAATGGCAAATTCTTCCTTAGTATTTATCACAATTGTATACTTAGGCTTGAATGCAAGATCATTGAATATGTTAAAATAATCTTGTATCAATTAATTCACACGCTTGGTGCTAAACTAAATTTGCAAACTCATAATAGTAAAAAATTAAAGATGTGAAATTAAGTACAATAAATAAATTAAAGAAAAAAATGGCACTTGTTAGTTTTTTTAATCGAGGGTAGGATAAACTCTTTTGAAATAGAAAGAAGACGAAAATAAAAGTAACTAAGAATAGATAAAGAAAAAGAAAAAGATATAATAAGTTGTACGATTAAAAATAGAAATAAAAAGAAAGTGTAGAAAAAAAGAGAGTTGTATATTGAATATTTTCATTATTCATATCTTCATGGCAAATGTCACATAATTTTTTTCCCTTGAACCAAAATAATGTCACATGTGGATACTATTTTCTTGTGAAATGTGCTTCACTAGTTCACTTCAATGATTATCCACCCTTCAAGTATTCTATTATGCTATCGTATCAAATCAGAGGTGCCTAAGAAACTTTTAATGCGTTGTCTATGGGAGATGCTCCAGTATAAACAAAACAGTTGAACGCTATCAAAGGCAGATCGAAGACCTGGGTGCCAGCAACAAAGGAATCCATGAAAATACACAGGTTAGCTCTCCTTATATATATATATATATATATATCTTTTGGGTTCGGCTTTTGATGTTTGTGTAACTAGCCTCCTACAGTTTTTAGTTGTGTCTGTCATGAAATATACCGTAAATGGAAGTTGCATGCTGATATTCCTTATAAAGTACGTAAAAATGACTGTGCTTTTGAGTTCCACCTTAAACACAATCAAGATGTACATCAATTATATTATAAGCAGTACTTACTAACATATATGCATGGATATTTTGACCCAAGTTATTGCTGACTACCTTAGTCTGAAGCCCTTGTGTTAAACACAACTGGGTTAGAAAACAAGCACAAATAGGTTGAAGAATTCTTTAATAAGGTTATCTTTTAACCAAAGCCCTTTGGAGTTTGGACACGTGAGAAACAACATTTATGGGTTGAATACCAAATATAGACTTACATTGTGATAACTAATTTTATGAGGATGTCTACTTTTATAGTTTTTAATTTTTCCATGCTATTTTATGTAAGACTTCCTCACCTTTTTATATAGGTTTGATGGGTTGTTTTTGGCCATTGCGTGTGTGTGTTTATTGTTTTTGTTAATGGTGTTAGAGTTCATGATCCAAATTCTTGACTCGACCCGAAAAGTTTGCTATGTGATCAATATGAACTAGTATAATACTTAGTATTAATTAGTGGAGCGAGAATGAGAAGAAAGAAAAGGAAGAAATAGAGTGAACAGGATTATTTTCTTGCTTTACAAAGGGGCAGGGTAGGATACAATGGGTTGCCTCATTTTCCTTATTTGTAATTTAGGTTTAGTTTTAAAAAATTTCAAAACTTATAAGTAAAGAGTTTCTCAGTTTTTTTGCTGGTCTATTAAAGTTATTGGTATACTATTGAAAGAAATGTGCATGGAATAAAGTTTCAGTTTTTTAGCAATATTACATATTTACATTAACACTTCTTACATTGATTTGCAAGTTACCTGATGGAACTTTAATTTATTTATTTCTCTGAACTCCAAATTTTACGTATATGTGACAAATTATGCACAACACCATTTTCCCCCTTTCAGTTTATTCTCATGATGCTTCTGGATTTTCATCTAGACTCAATCCTTCTGTATTGTCGCATGAATATGATTATCCAGCAAGGGTTTAACAAATCTTATACTCTAGCTTTTTATTTTCCTCTAAGAATATTTAAAACGCAACGAAAGAGAAGAAAAAGTAACGCTAGAATCACGTTTGGTTCATCAAACACATAATATGATAGCTTATATTGGTGAGTGAATGAGCGGGAAATCATAATTGTGCCGTACATTCTTTGTTTACATGCAGCATCTGAAAGGTGATATGAGCATGGCAAAGAAGATCGAGCATCTAGAAGATTCAAGAAGGTTTTCGGATCCAACTTTCACTAGTTTCATTCTGATTTGGCATTGAGAAAAACACATAATTGACTATTCTCAACTTTGGAGATTCTTTCATCATGTAGGAAGCTTTTGGGAGATGAATTGGATAAATGCAGTATTGACGAGTTACAACAGCTAGAGAACCAGCTCGAACGCAGCCTGGACAAAATTAGGGCAAGAAAGGTACTCTTCAATCGCACAGTTTTCAAATGTTTTTATTGGATAAAGACAAGTAGTACAAGATTTTTTTTTGTTTATGAAGGTTGAAATCAATTGGCTTTAAAGGGAAAACTAAAAGAAAGATATTTATAAATGCGTGTATGTACGTTTACATATAAAATAATCAAATTAGTCTTCTAAATATATATGCAAAAAGTCTCCTAAGATTTTAGACACCAATTTAGTCATTCATAATAATATACATCAATTTAGATTCACATCCTAATCAAGGGAAAAGATAGCCCATACCTCTAACAACAGAAAAATGGTTGTTTTGAATATCGAGGATTAAACACCGAGAGAATTTTATAAATGAGTCATGACTTACAAAATTTAGGTTTATGGATATTCATTTATATGATGTTTAACTTGTTCATTAATATTAAATGTAGGATTTTACCTTAATCACCATGCTTAGGAGTTAGGATCTAAGATTAATCCTTCTTACTCCTCAAATAGGAGAAAAAAGAGTACTAACAACTCACTCTCTAACATTTTCTTTTCAATTCACTTTTTATTAAAAAGGATATTAAATAAAAAGTTAGACTTGTTAGATTTTATAATTTTTAATAAATTTAATCAATAATAAAGAATATATTATAAAAGTATATTAAACCATGTATTACTAACATTTCTCTAAGAAAAAGAAAGTCTAGGAGACACAATTTTTTTCAACTCAGGGGTGACCTGCCTAACCAGGCATCTTCAAAATTGATCGTATTGTTGAACCAACCGCCTATTGAATGTTCACTTTCTTCAATAAGATGAAGATTTTTTTTTGAGTTCCATAGCCTTGGACAGATCTGAATTAATTTTCCCTTAAATCAATTCCTCTATGTAAAGAGCAGAGCATCCAACACTACAAAACAACTAATTATTATGATATAATGATCTTTGATAAGTAAGACTACTAATTGTAATTAACATAGCAACTCTCTTAATCAATAACCAAGACTCCTAACATTGAAGAACTTGGTGCTGCCTGTGATTCAGAATCAATTGTTCAGGAAGCGAATCGAGAAGCTAAAAGAAGAGGTAAAGTTTTATTTATGATTGAACGCATATTTTCTTTAATTAATTTGTTTTATATTGCTTCATTAATTAGAATTCCATGTCCTTTGGCTGACTTCAGGAAAAGTGCTTACTCGAAGTAAATAAACGCTTACGCGAGCAGGTTATTATCATTCTTCGTTCTTTCCATTCCTAAAATAGATTGTGCACCTCTTTTATTTCAACTAAAGCGTGCGATTCAATTTTTCAGACTGGAGTTTTTATTTTCTTTAGATAAGAGAGTGAAGTTTTGTAGAAGGAATGGGAAATTTTATTAATAATATTCTCTAATAATTTGACAATTTTAAAAAATAAAAGAAATAAAATAATAAATTACTATATATTTATTGCTTTAGTCTTATATGTTTATCTTATGAAAGTTATATAATTGTCTTCATTCAAAAAAAAAACGTCTTCTCGTTCCCGTCAAAACTCTAATCCTTAATATGTTCTGAAAGTTTCACATGAAGTATCAAATTAATGCAAAAAAATATTTCTAAGTAACTCCTATCATATGCTACAAATCTATTTGATTAAAAGGATTAAGTCACGTTTTTTTATATTCTTCCATCTTGATTCAGAGCTAAATATTCCCAACATCATTTCATTTTTGTAGTATCGGATTGAACGACAACGTTGTTTGAGTGATCAGGATGTCGAATTCGCCACAGAAAAGGAGGGAGAAGAGGTGGAGACGGAGTTATTCATAGGAAGACCTGAGAGAAGAATGCCGTTAAAGTTGAAACCTGCAACACATAGTGCTCATGCATACATAGCGTAATCTAAAGATTAAAAATTACTAATGCCCTTATAAACGCTGCTAGCTTCCTTGCACACTGTTATATTCATGTCTTATTATTAAGATAGACGGAGTCTAGCATACGCAAGTGAAACATCTTGCGTATGATGCGTGAGAAACATGAACTGTTGAATGTTAATTTCACACTTTTCGATATTATAATTCTACGGGTTATTACCGGTTATACAAGTTTACTTTATGACTTTTCATTTTGCACCCCTTCCGTCCGGATATACAACAGCATTTATGGCTTCAGCAACCAAAAAGACAGATCATAACTAATGATCCAACTATTCCAACAAATTCTAAAAAAAATTCTATTATTTTCTCTTCTAAAACAATTCATTTTTTTCAGTTCTGAAAAAATAAGAATATTGCAGTGCAATTTGTGAATAACAATATTTATATTCAAATTTTTCTACTTTATTATTTTTTATTTATGTAAGTAAATACGTTTACTTTATTTTTATTTCCATTTTTCACATTTATTTTCTATAAATTTAATTGTAACTCTCTTTAGAGTATAACAACACCAGAATTTCTTGTGAAAGTTACCATGTTATTTTTTTTATCTCCTAACACAAAAATCATTCATTCTTTTTTTTGTCACACTCAACAATATAAATATTTTATATTTACTCTTTATTTATTTAATATTTTCTTCCTTTATCCATTTATATTGCTACAAAAATATAAAAATATACTTTTAGTTTTTTTTTGTTTTTTTATTATATTAAGTTTGATCTCTTATTTTATTTTTAAAAAATCATTTTAACCTTTTATATTTTTTAAGTGAGTCAAAATAATTTTGTTAATTGTTAAAAATAATAATCATTTTTACTATTGGAAAATGATTTTTAATCATTTTTTAGATGTGAAAATTGTCTCATTAATTTTTCAAGTAAGTTTTGTCATATTTATGACAAATCACTCAAGTTTGGTTAAATTAATTTTGACTGATTAAAAATTGTTTTGCCCGATAATTAGAGTTCAATATGAACGTTTTTTTAGCTCGAGTTTAATGTAAACTTTTGAGCAATTCGATTAAACTTGTTAGCTCGATTTAATTTAAAATTATTTCCATATTTTATGCAAAATAAAACTAATATGAAATTAATATATCAATTTAATGATATAAATAAGAACAAATTAATTCTAAGTAGTATTTATATGCGTGTACTTCCACATAATAATAATAATTTAATTTTGACAATCAATATTATAATACATAAATATGTTTATTATAAAATTATAATATAATGAAATTCTGAGATAAAAATATTATAACATATTTATTTTAACTATTGATGACTTATTTAAAAATATATTAAAAAAATATTAGCAAAAAATAGAAAATAATATATTAAAGAAGATAAGAAATTGACAAAATCCATAAAATGAAAATTAAATTAAAGCATATAACTTTATAACATAAATAGTAAAAAAAAAATAGAACACTAAATTGCTTGACTAGAACTTCTAGGATGGTGAGGACATTTATTTTTTGAATGACCTACTACTGTACCGATAGAGCAACATTTTGGTTGATCTCTTTCTCTGTCATCCATATTAGTTTGTATTATTGTTCATATTGGTTGACATTTTTTATTTATCCTCTTGGCTGTAAATGTTATTCAAAATTTACAACAGTTTGTAATTTATCCAAGTCTCTCAAAAAAATAATAGATATTTCACCAACAAAACTGACATTGATTTGACAACTGACAATTTAAATTTAAGTTTGAAAGTAATAATGGACATTTGATGCACCATGTACTAGAGTAAAACATAAATAATAAAAAAACAGTTAAGAAAGTTTATGATTGTGGGCAGTCCCCCCAACCCGAACTTTTAACTGTTTTTTTTTTGTTTTAATATGGAAATAATAAAAATAAAGAATATAAATAAGGACAAATTAATTCTAGGTAGTATTTAAAGACGTGTAGTTGCACATAATAATAATTTTATTTTTTATTTTTGTTTTATGCCATTTTTTAAGATATTTATTAAAATATATAATATACAAAAATGATAATTTAATATTTATATTTGTTTAAGTTATGATAAATCATTTTAAACATTTTGACCACGCTAGCCTGATGAAAATTTGATGTTTCAGTTGTCAATCCTCTAAGTATAATATACACACACAACGCTATTTTAAATTAATTTTGTATTGCTTCATTTTATCAGGTAATTTTGTGGGTCATTTCTACATAATTTTTCCAGTAACCATTAATAATCTATGGATAAAATGTGTAAACCTAATAGACTTAGATATTAAACCTATTAAAAATTCAGGGATCAAATTGATCATAATTCATAAATTATCGAACAATATAATTTATTTTATTCAATATTTAATTTTTTATAACTATGTGCAAACATCTCTTATATATCCCGTGTAGCAAGTGACTCCATCATCAATAACACTACATTAGGGTTAATAATCTTTTATTAATTTTTTAATGATTAATAGTTTTTATTTAATTTAATATCTTTAATAATCACAATTATTAGTTAGTAATCTATCAGGGTCCAAAATTGCAATCTTATAAAACTAAGAAGTCAAATGTTACAATTAAAAATCAAGGAGATCAAAATTATAAATTTGGAAACTAGGGAGATCAAAATTACAATTCAGCTTAATATTAAATAAACATATCTTATATTTTGTCAACTCATGATTATACAAGAGTTTTATACTTTTATGGCTGGGCTTCTCAAGTATATTTGTAGGGTTGAAATATGTTTTTTAAATTAGTTTAGTAGTTTATCTTTTAAAAAATATAATACAGTGCTTTATATTTTTAAATTGAATCAAAAGAGTATTTTTAAAACAATGATTGTTTTTTTAATTTTTAGACACCATTTTGAATCCTTTTCAGACCAATTCAATATATAAAACTTGTGTCATCAGATTCATTTACATGAAAATGAAATCCAACTTATGCTTAAATTAAAAAAATAGTCATTATAGGAATGACAATTAATTGAATCAACTCGAATATAATTTAACACTTCATTTGACAATTAACTTATTGAACTTGAGTCAAAGTTAGACTCTTTAAAAAAATGAGCTAAGTTTAAGCCATTTATAGCTCTACTCGATTAATTCATAAATCAACTAAATTATATACTTTTGTTTATTTTATACAAAACAATTTTCATACAAAATTAATTAAAAATAAATAAAATTTTAATTATACGTATATTATATCATTAAATTGATATATTAATTTCATATTAGTTTTATTTTGCATAAAATATGGAAAGTAATTTTAAATTAAATCGAGCTGACAAGCTTAATCGAATTGTTCAAAAGCTTACATTAAGCTCGAGCTAAAAAAAAGGTTCATGTTGAACTCTAATTACCAGTCAAGACAATTTTTAACCGATCAAGATTAATTTAACAAACATTGAGTGATTTGTCATAAATATGACAAAACTTACTTAAAAAATTAATGAGACAATTTTCACATATCAAATAAATCAAAAAATGATTAAAAATCATTTTCCAATAGTAAAAATGATTATTGTTTTTAACAATTAACAAAATTACTTTGACTTACTTAAAAAATATAAAAGGTTAAAATGATTTTTTTAAAATAAAATAAGAGATCAAAATATTAAATAAATAAAGAGTAAATATAAAATATTTGTATTGTTGAGTGTGACAAAAAAATGAATGATTTTTGTGTTAGGAGATAAAAAAATAACATAATAACTTTCACAAGAAATTCTGGTGCTGTCATACTCTCAAGAGAGTTACAATTATATTTGTAGAAAATAAATGTGAAAAATGGAAATAAAAATTAAGTGAATGTATTTGCTTACATAAATATAAATAGAAATAATAAAGTAGAAAAAATTGAGTATAAATATTGTTATTCACAAATTGCAGTGCAATACTCTTATTTTTTCAGAATTGAAAAAAAAAAGAATTGTTTTAGGAGAGAGAATAATGGAATTTTTTTTAAGAGTTTGTTGGAACCGTTGGATTACTTGGTTTGATTTGTACTTTTAGTTGCTCTGAAGAAGCCATAAATGTTGCTGTATATCCGGACGGAAGGGGTGCAAAATGAAAAGCCAAAAGCTTTTGGACAACCGGTAGTAACCCGTAGAATTGCAGTATGGAAAAGTGTGAAATTAATATCTAATGGTCCACATTCCTCACGCATCATATGCAAGATGTTTCACTTGCGTATGCTAAACTCCGTCATTAAGATATGTAATTCTTGTTGTACCCAAAATCACAACGGCGGTTGTAAACGTCTACTTAAATGATTTACGAACAACAGTCATTATTTCAAAGCTGTTCGTTAGAGTACTATATATATCAGTTTTGGAATTTTTTTTATTTGGTTACAAGGTTGTGTTTAGTCTCTGCCATGTTGAAATGGACTAATTAAGATTTCATTTGGGGGTGATTTTTTTTTTGAAATTTTTAGAAATCAAAATCAGTTGAGTTTTTGTTTATTCTTTGTTTATTGTTATTAAAAAGATGTTATAAATTAAAGATAAATAAAATGAGTTAACTATTTTATCTTATCTTGCTTTATTATGAGATAATAACATTTGCAGAGGTAGCAAGATGGGAGTGACAACGGTGATAATGGTGGTGTCGTTGGCGGTGACCATACTGGTAAGAGTGGAACAATTGCAATGATGATGGTGACAATAATAGTGGTGGAATTATGATGTTGTGTTTTAAAACCCAGATTGATCTGGTCAATCGAACCAGTTCAACCACAACCTGAATGTCTGGTTAGATCAAGTTGTCTATCAGATTGACTATGCATTGACCTTGGTGTAATCCGATACGACCCTATCGGATTTACAGTTAAACTGGTAACCCACTGATCCAGGTCGGATCCTGCCCAAGGGAGGAAACACGCTGGATCATGCAGGTTAGTTAAGGTTGAGTATAAAGTTTTAATTTTTAAATAAAGACATAGTCATTAGGTTCAATTAGTGATCATTGGTTCGACCATTGACCTAGTGATCTAATTTCTTAATCGGGTCAATCATCAATTTGTTTTTAAAAATATGGGTGGTGGTGGGATGACATATTGACAACAACGATGGCAATGATGATGGTTGTGGGTGGAATAGTGGTAGCGGCAACAACAACAACAATTAAGGCAACAAAATGGTGGTGACAACAATGGTGGTGGTGGAGGTAGAAACAATGGGGTGAGCTGGTGGTGGTTGTGGTAGAATGGTGGTGGTGGAGCGATAGTTACGATGACAATAGTAGTGAGGGCAATAGGGGTGACAGGGGCGGTGATGGAGATGGTGGTTAGAATGTGATTTTTAAAACTAAAAATCAAATTCAAAAAAATCATTTTTCTTAATTTTGATATATGAATGTAAAACAATTTTGAAATTGAGTTAAAAACTAACTCAACTCAATTTTTACCGAACACTTATTTAAAAAATTGCATTTGAAAATCGAAAATTAAAAACTCACAGCCACTCCGAACGGGACCTAAAAAATTAATGCAAAATTAGGAAGTGTTCAGTCAATGTTTGATTGAACACAAATTTGCTTGAAGACTCCAAAACTAGAACCATCACAACATCCCTTACTTTCAAACTTGTTTCGTTTGCTTATGTTGTAGCTAACAATGAAAATCTTGTTTATTGTTGTTAAAAGAAGAAGAAATTTCTTTATCTTTACCTAATTAAGGGCTATCCAAACAAGAAAGACATTGTCATGGCTATTGAAATGAATTGTTTGATGTCTTATCTAAATGTTTGACACTTATCAACTAGGAAGCGTTTGCATGGATGCTTCTGATAAATTTCGTGTCCACGTGTTAGACACGTTTCTGATACCACACTCCACAGACACATAATGGGTACTGTGTCAAATACATTTTTTTGTGGTGTCTATTTTTTCTTTTCTTTTTGGGGCTTGGACATATCATAGATACTTCTCCAAACAGTTGAACACATAGTGAACACTTCTCTATTTTTAAAAAAATCAAAATTCTAAAAAATTAGCCTAAAAGATTATATTATAAAAATCTGTTAAAATCTAGCCTATTTTGATAACCTCTTCCATGTAATGTTCTGTCTTTCTTCTCTTTTATTACGCTTGAGGTTTGTCCCTTTTGCATGACACCATATGTTCACATTCTCGAGTATGCCGATGTCACTGGTTATTTTCCATTCTTCATTGACTCATTGGTGTTTGATCGTCTTGCTTGTCTGACTTCATATTCATGGTCCCTCTATTTGTCGCTTTGCCTTGTTTTTCTTTTCCAGTTTGTCGATTTTCCTTTCCTTTTGTGCGTTTTTGGTACACCTTTTATTCATTTTGAAATAAATATTAATTATCAATTTTTATTTTTTTTCATGTTGATCATATATATATATATATATGTGTGTGTGTATGTATATATATCAGCCTATTGTAAAGTTTGAAAGTATTTTTAGTCCTTTAAATTTAGTCTATTGTTACTTTTGGTTCCTTAGATTTAAATTTCTGTTTTTAGTATCTTAATTTTTTTTAAAGAAATATTTTTTAGACCTTCATATTGTAAAATATATAAATACAATTTTGGAGACAAAATGCAACAATGACCCAATTTTAAGGGTTAAAAACATATTTAAGCATATTGGTAGACAATAACACAAAGCAATCCCATCAAAACCCTAAAGATATCAAATAGAAAGCCATCTTTCCATGGGTACTTTCCACAACAATCAAATACAAAAGAAACTTTGTTTAAAACCCCTTCTTATTTTCTGAAAATTGCAAGTCATTTAACCTCAATGAAACTTTCAATATGTTTCTAAACTTAAATTCACCTTAGAAAAAGATAACCAAGTAAATCCTAATTGGAATCCTAACCCATTTTCATCCTTGTATGTTTATGAGATAAGCAAAATTGTAAGCTAGCAATGCACTTCAAGCAATTAGTTTAAGAAGAGAGCTCACTTCCAAAAGCTCATGCTGATAAATAGTTTTAAATATTAGCTCAAAAGTACTAAACAATGTACCTTTACAATTGCATACAGACACTACTAAAAAATAGGCTTTTAACATCGATTTTTTTGGACTTTCAACATTGGTTTTTAACCGATGTTGAAACCACCGACGTTAAAAATATTAACGTTAACATCGATTTTCAAAAATCGATGTTAACAAAATTATACAACATCGATTTTTAAGAAAAACTGATGTTGCTTAATGAGAAATAAATGAAAACAATGTCAAATATGCATTAAACAACATCAATTTTTAGTAAAAACCGATGTTGTTTTATGTATATCAACATCGATTTTTGGTAAAAAACCGATGTTGTTTTATGCACACGAGGAAACTTTCTACATCGGTTCTACCGAAAATTGATGTGAAAAAGACACTTCTACATCGATTTTGACAAAACCGATATTGATTAGTGCTTATATTGTACCAAAAACCGATGTTGAAGTGTCTTTTTCACATCGGTTTTTTGAAGAACCGATGTGGTATAGTCACTTTTTACATCGTTTAGTACATAACCGATATAGAATGTCATTTTTTTAAAAAACAACTATGTTATATGCTCATTATTTCACTCCCTGTAATTTTAAAAGACTTATTAAAAGCTTAAATAAAAATTTTAATGCACTTTTATCAACAATTTGGTAGCCATAATAGTGAATAAAATTACATAAACAAAATTTGCATTAATGGGGAAATGGAAGTACCAATTGACCAAATGTTGAAGGCAATGAGAGAAAATGGAAGAGGACTTACTATAGTACATGGATTGACATATTGAAGCCTAAATTACCAAATAAATTTATACACGTATACCAGATCAAATTCCTGAAATATATATATATATATATATATATTTTTTTTTTTTTTTCAGGAAACAAATTCAATCGGCTTGATGTTCTTGTTCTTCACCTTAGTGCTGGCTTATATATATAAAAGCCATTGAATTTGAAATTATCATAACACAAGACTTAAACTCTTACAAGAAACCAATGAATCCATAATTCAAGGAAGAGTAAGTGGGAAGGTACCCATACATATATCTTGAACTTCTTTAAGAAACTTCAAAGTGTAGCTCTCTATCACAAAGATCTCCAAAAATCCTTATAACAGAAAAAGAAAAAAAAATCAAAGGTCATCCAAGAGACCTGAACCCACCCACCCCTCCAAAAAAGAAAAAAAAAAAACTAACTTAGCTATGATAATTAGGATACTTGTGATTCTTGAAATTATTATGATAAGTTTATATGATAGAGCCTTCACTGTGTAGTTCTAATACAGGGATTTCCTTATGTCTCTCTTTTTGTCTTCCTCTTATAAAAAACTTAGAATTGCACAAAATAAATTACAACAGATACCTCTATTTGGTACATTGGAGTTTCCTCTAGCAATTACATAGATAAAATAGGCATTTTCAAATAAAAAACAGCACGTTTGGCGGCTACATGCAATATCTTTTCAAATAAGGTTAGAAAGATGCTCCCTCGCAGTATTAACTTCCAAGACAACACAAAACAAGATTGGTATAACGAAAAAGAGAGGAAGAATATCTATATATTTACTTAAGGAAGATCAACTCCACACACTCACCTAGACTGTCCATTAGTATTGTTGATCTCTTAAGAAGTCCAAATATCTATATATTTTCTTAAGTTATTTTATATAAATTAAAAACATAAAATAAATTAAAGATAATAATAATATTATAAAATTAATTTTATATCATATTAATTTATTTTTAGCTTTATTATTTGTATTATTAATATTATAAGAGATATAAGTAAAAATAGTTAATTAATAATATATTAAAAAATTAAAATAATAAATAATTTTATAAACATATATAAAAGTTTATGTTATTCTCTTTTACGTACATCAAGAGAAAACTACTTAATATTTCATTTTTCTTGGTAATGGGGGAAACTACTTCATTGATGGTTTGAAAATTTTCAAATTAATCATATCATTCTCTCTTTCTACTGTTAAGATCATGATACACACGCGTTATTAGTTGACAAACAAAACATATCAGACTTGGATTAGTGCATATGCCATTCATTTTTGTTCAGAAAACTAACAAATGTGAAAGAAAAGCAAGCTATAGAGATCCATTTAACATTTTCAGGCTTGTAGATAGTTCCCTTGAGAAAAACCCTCCAAAAGATTATGGTCACTTTTTTTTTTACTCACTTTTTTACACTACTATCTCATATTTATAAAATATGTTGCAGTTCAAGACATTGTCTTTTTTTATTATAAAAGACTGATTTTAGGGATGCTTACAATAATTTTATTGTTGATATATGATGATACAAGCTTACTGGAATATGAAATCTTGTCCCTGTTATTTAAATAATATATATCAGTTGCAGTGATTGAAAGCTTTCACATTAAGTGAGAGTTTTTATCTTATTTGAAGTTTACTACTTGTTTAATAATTATTAACTTGTGCAACAACATGTTTGTTAGCTTATTTGTCTAAAGCTACATTTTTCACTTATTTGTCCCAAAGGATTTAATTTTGACTATATGTAAAGTGAAGCACGCGGTAAAGTGGAGCAGTGCCTAGCCAAAAAGCTCCAACATTAATATCCTCTTATATTTCAATTATTATTATGCATTTCCCTCCAACTGCCAACTTAGAAATCATTAAATTTAGCAATAAATTAGAAATAACAAAATAACATCCATTATTGACATTCAAGTCTCTCAGATAACTAAAGGACAAAATAACATGAACCAGGAAGCAAGAAATCATTAAAACAATAGCCACTATGGCAACACAAAAGCTTAGCACAATTTAATTTACTATACCAAATAATCAAGCATCAACCAAATGAACCAATTACAAGCACCAATCAAGATTCAGGAACATGAAAAATAAGATGCATTACCTTTCAACATTTAAGAGAGATACTCACATGTGAGAATTATTGTTATTCATGAGCACATACCATAATATAGAAGTCACCATGCCGTCCCTTATAATGAACTCACGGAACACCATGACTACCGCGCCTAATGCACTACAAGATATAATCATTGCATAGTTAGCACTTAATATCCATAATAAAATAAAACCCCAGCAGAGCAACGGGAAGTAAAAATAGTGAACTCACTTGATTATGTGAAATGACTTTGAATTTTGACATAAACACACCATGACTACTTGGCTAGATGAAAGAGGAAATTAATCAAATTTCAAATACTACTTTCATATAAATAGAAGCTGTTACAGAGATAATTATTCAGTTTATTCTGCTTATGCTTATATATATACATGCAGAACAGTACAATTAGGCAAGAAGCTGAATCAAAAGAAGTGAAGTATCAGAACAGTACAGTGTGGCAAGAAGCTGAATCAAAAGAAGTGAAGTATTAAGATCTCCAAAATCAAGAAAGATTGTCATTACTATCACAGGTATGAAGAAATATGTCACGTAGAGTCCCATTCTCCTGAGAAAACCCAGCTTAATGGAACAAGACAAACAACACATTTAAACCACAATTGTTAATCAACAATTACAACAATCATTAAGCCACTAAAATAGAAACCGAACTAACTTAAAAATGAAAACTAGATTCACTAAAATAGTTTATGTTCTAAACATTTTGAAAGTAACTTCATTCAATTGTACAATGTATTTGGATTGGGAACTTAAAATGAGGCAAACCTTTGATTTTCATCATATGTGGATTTTCCCTTTGACACTTCTTTTCAGTGGAGTCCAATCCAAATTCTTCCATTGCATGCACAGTCTCCACCAAACTCAGGATGTTTCATATCCAAGGAAACAAAGTCAAACTTCATAGTTTGACTGCTGCTAGGTGGAAGCTCGTGGCTCTTCCTTTGAAAACTCAATTCCAAAAAAGTTAACCAAAAGAAAAAATGTAACTATGTGTTTTTAATGGATTAACTCCGTGTGTCAGAGCATGCAAATTATATAACCGAACTCCAATGAGATAAGGTTGTTGCAGTTGGTGTATGATTTTTAATGAAATACATAGATCTCAATGGAAGAACATTTTCAGATATACTAAGCAATGAAACTATTATTAAAAAATGATAAAACGTAAAAGAGAGTCAAAGGGGGTGATTGTGCTCTTTTAGTAAATCAGCAGGGATCACAAGGAAAAGAATAGATTCAGAGCTGTTCACATTGAAATAAACCAACAGAAATTATTTATCATTACACTTATGTATCATCAAACTAATTAAAAAAAAACTAATTATACTGTAGTTTCTACCAATAACTCCTTCAAATGACTGTTCCATCTTTAATTGTTGCATTCTTGACTACAACTACGATGCCCAACCTAATGTAGAATCCTTCCGCAGGCATGTCTGCTTCTTGAACCCCCCTGAGAAGTCATCATATTTAAATAAGCAAAGACATGAATTGCTGGATAGTAAAATACCATGAACCAGAAACTGTTTTTAGCAGTTTCAACAGTCAAGTTTTTGTAGCAGCACTTACACCAGTATTGGCGATAATCACATTTCAAAGATATGCAAATTGTGAGTTATTTAAAAAAAGTATACTCCCCAGATTCAGAAAGCACATGCCCCCAAAGATCAGAAAAATAAATAAAAAGAAGCAGGAAAACCAAACTGAGGAAAGACACTTATACAGAGAAATCCAAAAAAATTCAGACCATTTCTTGATATGTGTGTCATCCTTGTTGTATAATGATAACCCCACAGGGACTACCTATGTGTACGCCTGGTGCTATATACAGATAGGGAACTACTTATATTTAGTCAATGTGGGACCAGAGAGATGGAATTGTAATGCAATCACTAGCTGAAGGGTCAAGTCTTATTTTCTGCCACCAGAACATGTATGAGCAAACATAAAAAGAGGAAAAGCATGAAAACTTTAGAAACATGCCAAGTAACCAAAGGAAATGAGTCACCTTATGCTAAATAAATAAATAAAATTGGTCACCTCTTATTTTCTATCTACATTATTCAGTTAATAGTGTGACTTAAGAAAGTGATCTAGATAATAGATATTGTGTAAAACTGAATTTCCAAACTTCACAGAAGTCCTCTTCTTCTCTTGTACTCACTGATAGTTAACATAAGAGCATGCCTATTCCTATCCTTCTCAGAAACCTGACACCCAACTTGGCATCTGGCTGCAAGTTCTCTCATGTTCTCTAACCCACTGTTTGAACTCTTTCTCTAATGGTGCAGAATCTGAAATTACAACCATCTGAAACTTTTTAGTAGAGTTCTCACTGCCCCACACACAAACTAGATACTTGTGAGTGACTCTATTCTCTACCTTGTAATTCTTACTTGGGGTGCCCCCATCAACTCTCTGGACAATGCAGAGCCTACAGACAAGTACATTTTCTAACTTCCCTATGCCAATTCTCACAAAACAACCAACAATTAACTCCTAAAAAAAAAAGGCACAATTTACATCAGGCAAACCACCACACTACGCTCGCTTTAAGCAAATTTCACCTATTCCCAAAACCCCCAAACTTCACCTCTCATCAAATTTCACCTATTCCCAAAACCCCAAACTTAAACCCTAAAATCCCTATCGAGCAATCTCAGCCCACCACTCACTCTCCCACAAAAAGCCCCAAGACCCAAACACCACAAAAACTAACCAATAACCCAAATCAAACACAAACACAACATAAATTTTCCACTTGACAGACGACAATCAACGCTTAATACTCAATCAACAATAAGAAAGTCACAAAATGAGAAAGTCATTTCACATAATCAAACAGAGAGAGAAAATGCAACAATGAGAAAGTCGCGAAATGTGAAACAGAATGCACCTTCTCTGGAATAGAAGGTGTGGTGCCTTCGTCTTCAGCTCTAGGAGCCTTATCGCCACTGCAGCCACCACTATAAAACTCATCCATGCCTTCCGCTTCCAAAACCCTATCTGATACCTTCTTCTTATTAATATTCTCCTTCACTCGTTGTTCGTCTTTCACCTTCCTTGCTCTCGTTCCACGAATGGTGCCGGCGTTGTCAGCGTTGGCGTTCACGATTTCATTGGCGGCGATGGCAATCACGTTGTTCTGTCTGCGGTTCCTCCAGGTCGTTTCGTAGGGCTACCACCAACAATCTAAACCAAACCTCCATCGGAACGTGAAGGGTTAATGAACAACATTGCGTCGAAGTTCGAAACCCTAATTCCCTAACCTTAACTGGAACGTGAAGATGAAGTTGGTGTTTTAAGTTATTCTAAGTTGGTGTTCTAAGATTGACAGGAAATAAAGGAGCATCTTTAAGGAAAAGGGCCGAGAAAGCGAGAGACTGACTGAGAGAGTGAGGGGTTGGAATATAAAAGATCCTTGTAAAGTGTAAATGTCAACTTGCACAACATCGGTTTTCGAAACAAAACCGATGTTACTATAAGAAATTTCACATCCATTTTTGTAAAATCAATGTTACTGATGTTGAATTTCTTGGAACTTTGGCCGGAATGCCACATATGGCATAAAAATTACCCAAATTGCCACACAGCCAAAAATAATTGCCGAAGTGCCACGGCACATAATTCGTTAATGGCATCAGCGAAATACTCTAACTGACTTGGCACAATTCAATTGGCAAATGCAGTTCGCTAGACAGGGTAGCGTTGTGGGAAATTTGCACAGCAAGCCAGCGAAATACGTGAAATACTACCGACACATGGCAATTTCGCAAATATAGCCAGTGAATTACGTTGCATTGACAAATTTTGCAAGCTACCTCAGCGAATTTAATTCTCCCTTCTTCCTATAAATACCCCCAGCCCCAGCACAAACGTTGTGTTTAAAAAAAATTGATATTGCATGTTATATAGAATTGTTGTGTCGTATTGTTGTGTTAGTATGGTTTGTTATTTTTCAGTGTAAAACACTTTGACATATAGGTGACATATTTTATTGCAGGACATAGGGAATTTATTCCTACTTAGACCCGTTTTTTAAATCAGCTGAGATCTTCAATTATTTTAGCTTATTAATTTTTAGTTCCAAAGACGTTATTTTGTTAGTTTTGACTATTTTATTCGTAGTTGCACCTTTTTTATTTCTATTTACACCCTATTTTTTAAATCAGTAGACTCAATTATTTTGGTTTATTAATTTTCAGTTTCAAAGGCATAGTTTTGTTATTTGTGACTTATTTATTACTGTTTACACCCTTTTTTTATAAATTAGCAGACATAGTTAATTATTTTGGTTTATTAGTTTTAAGTCCGAAAGGTGTTGTTCTGTTATTTTTTACTTTTTTAGCACAAAATGAGTAGTGGTAGAAATGGTCTAATTACGATTGTGTATTATAATGGGAGTAAATATGTTGGACCTAATGGTCAAATATTTGAAGGAGAAAGTAAAATGTTTCGCATGCCCTCAGGATGCAGCCATCGTGATCTAATGAAAATGATTTACAAGAAGTTGAAATTACAACGCGGACAATCTGTCTCTCGATTGACTGCTAGATGTGCATCGGGCAACCCAGTGCAGTGGGTTGGTGTGGATATTGTAGATGATGACGATGTAGCGTTAGTTACAGACGCATGCACATCTGACGGAGAAAACCCCAGATTTATCGAATTATATGCAGAATTAAATTGCGGTGGACAATCAAGCAATCAACAATATGTTCAACCCACTGGCTCCATTGACATTAATAGAGAGCCGCAAGTCAATCCTGAAGAGAGAGATGTATCTCCATCACCACCACTACCAACCCAACAAACCCAAGAAATGTATTACGAACATAGGGATATATCGACCATAGCACCACCACCCAGTCAAGTAGTGGAGAATGAAATGGTGCCGGCCTACGACCCTTCTTGGCCAATGGATAGTTCTGAGGACGAGGTGGATGAAGGTGTTGTTCCAGACAGTGAGTCATCGGATACCGACGTAGATGGTGATTTCGATCGTGCTTTTCCTATTCCTTCTCCGAGCATTGTCGGAATGCAAGAGCAGCCTTTGGTTCCAGGTATGGATTCACGTTGTTTTGTCAGTCAGTAGTGTTAAGATTATTGCAGGTTTAATGAACAATGTGCTTAATGTCTTATCACATAGGAGAGGGCAACGTTCCTTTTTGGTCTGACATAAGACATTACACAAATGTTAATTGGACATACCCAAATCAGGAGTCTGAGGATATGCAAGGAGTGCGAATACCTAACTGGCAGATAGGGCAAGAGCTATATAAGGACCAGGTGTTTGAGAGCAAGCGGGATATTCAATTGGCAATAAAACAATACTGTATGGCCGAGCATCGCACTACGGTTGTAAAGAAAAGTGATACGAAAAGGCTTATTATGGTTTGTGAAAATCATTTTGATGGTTGCCCATGGAGGATGAGGGCATATGAAAAAAAAGGGTGACATAGAATGGGTTGTTGGCATATGGAACAACCAACACACATGCGTCGGTCAGAATCTATCTCAAGATCACAAGCAGCTTGACTCAAATTTCATATGTTCGTTGATCTTAGGTACTTAAAATACATTGAATTGAAGTCTGATTATTGCTAACATTTAAGTACACGATCTTGTTTTGTTTGATGAAATGCAGAAATGATTAGGGAGGATCCCAGTGTTAAAATTGGGTTAATTCAAGAAAGGATAGCAACAATGTTGGGATTTCATATATCATACAAGAAGGCATGGAAGGCAAAACAAAAAGCCATTGTTCATATTTTCGGAGATTGGGATGAGTCCTATGCGTTTCTGCCAAGGTGGTTGGGTTACATGTTAAATTTTTCTCCTGGGTCTGCATACAAGCTGGATTTGAACGACCATTTTATTGATGGACTAGTCGATGGAAGTGCTAAGGTGTTCAATAGGGTGTTCTGGACATTCAAACAGTGTTGCGATGCTTTCAATTATTGCAAACCTGTTATAAGCATCGATGGAACCCATTTGTATGGGAAATATCGGGGAACACTGCTCATTGCAACATCAGTTGACGGAAATAATTATGTACTTCCAATTGCATTTGCGATTGTTTCCGGTGAGAATATTGACAACTGGTCGTGGTTTTTGGCACTGATTCGGATACACGTTACGCAGAAAGAGGAAATTTGTTTGATTTCTGATCGACATGCCGGCATAATTGCTGCGGTAAACAATGTCGAACTGGGATGACATCCACCAAGGGCGTACCATGTTTATTGCATTCGCCATTTGGCGAGTAATTTTAATCACAAGTTCAGCAATGTCATGTTGAAGAAAC
>CM023947.1:25191136-25230108 GCA_013407115.1 Glycine latifolia | reverse complement strand
CAAAATTAGAGTTTAGGTTTAACTCTCTCCCGCACTACAAAATTAGAGTTTAGGTTTAACTCTCTCCCGCACTACAAAATTAGAGTTTAGGATTAACTTTTTCCGGTAGAGTTAAATCACGCATCTAAAACACTCCGATCCGTATCTGTGCTATTTTTCCACTATTCAATGATGTTGTGTCAGAAGAAATAGTCGAGGCAAGGACAAAACAACATAAAGTAAAGCCTCTTCATTGGGTTCTTCAAACCAAAAGTTCATCTTTGAACGTCTACAGCAGATGATTTTGGACTAGAGAGTACTCTTCAATATTCTTCAAGGATAAATGGCTACACTAACTACTGCTTTCCTTCCTTCTAAGCTTAAGCCTCATTCGGGGCACCAAGCCTATCCATTTACACACAGAAGAAGACCACTCAGGAATAAAATTAACCGAGCAGTAATGCCTGTACGTATGTCATTTTTTTTTCTTCATATGTTTAGAAGTTGGAAGTAAATTAATTACTATTGTAGGGGCAGAGAGTGGAGGTGTCAGGTGTGGGTTGTGATACGAATGAAAAATATGTAGTTAATGATGTTCTTTTCGTTTTTATTACGTACATTGGTTTTGGTTGGATCAGGTTGCAAGGTTGTTCGGGCCAGCCATATTTGAAGCGTCGAAGCTGAAGGTTTTATTCTTAGGGGTGGACCAAAAGAAACACCCCTCATATCTTCCAAGAACTTACACGCTAACCCATTGTGACATTACCTCTAAAATCACCCTCTCCATCTCGCAGACCATTAACAAGTCTCAGGTATTTCTTCAATGCTTTGTTTTTGGTGAATGATGTTATGACTTATGATCAATAGAAAGAGATAAAACTTGGTTAGTTGAATGGTGGTGGATCAAATTTCATCGAGTTTAAAGAAGAAAATATTTGATTTAAATCACTCTAATCGTTCCTTAATACTTAGTCAGTGTGGTTTTATATTCAAATTAATATGATCAAGTCCAATTTATTCTGATTTTGGATTGTATTGTTTTTCAGATTTTGAAAAAGAGTATGTGCTGCTACACGTGTGATTTTTATTCATATTTTTTTTTATCTATCATTTGATAAAAATATTGTTAAAAACTTTTTACAACATTTTTAAAAAATGTCACAAAATATAAATAAATGTTATTAATAAATTTTCAAAATTCAAATTTTTAGCAACATGAATTATATACATCATCTAATAAAATGTCACAAAATATATTAAAATATTTAATCATATTTGATGATATTTTTTAAATGTTTCAAAAACTTTTAGAACATTTTTATTAAATATTAGACAAAAAATGTTATTAAAAATCACATGTGTAGTTTGTAACTAATCAATCATTTTTTTTTCTTCCAATTATATCAAACTACCTTCTTTTTTATTTTTATATTTGTATATAATATTTTTTATTTTCTATTATGTCAAATTTATCACCTTTTATTTTTAAATCAAAATAATTTTTAACTATAAGACATTATTTTATTTTAAAATATTTATTTTATGAATTTAATATAAAATAAAGGCTTAAATCCCGATAAAATAAGGAACTTTTTTATATTTTAGTCTTTTAAAGATTTTTTTATCTTATTTTCTGTTTTTTTGTTTTTTTGTTTTTTTGTTCTTGTTAAATAATAATATAAATTGATAATGCAACAATAATAATAATAACGTTGATTGTTTAACTTATTACATTATAAAAAATTTAATAAAATAGTCAAATGTAATTTTTAAAATAAAAATGATAACCACTGCTCCAAACAAATACTGATACAAGTATGGCGTCGGCTGCTTTACTTTTTAACTTTAAAATATATTAAATGTTTTGGGTTATAAGGATATATTTAAGAAATTTAAAATAAAAATATTTTTATTTAATGACAAAAAATTGTATTCATGATTTTTTTTTCTCTTTTATGATTTTTATAATATATATTTTTTAGTTTCTTAATCAATATTTCAAGGATTCTTCTTAAATAATAATAATAATGATAATAATAATAATGCGTTATGAATTTGGAAATATGGGGTTAGAATTGGGTATGCCAAAAATGATGGGTGCCTGGGTGGGACTATGGCTTGTACTGACATAGCTTGGCCAAATGGTTACTACCACAGGCAGGCACAGCGCCAACATGTGGATGGAAAATGAGCAAACGAGAGATATTTAATACATATATGATAGCTGATGTAATAAACAAATAAAATAGAAAATAAATATATAATAATAAAATTTAATGTGAATCACGTGTTAAAAAGTCAAGTTTTGATCATATTATTAACATCAACATTGACATGACTGAATTGGGGTTAGTCTTGGTACAAATTTTTCTGGTAATGTCAAATTGTCACACTTTTTAGCGGGTGTAAAACCATGACAAAATGAAGGTGTGAATTTTTTTTACAGCCATTATCAGCAAGGTTTTGTTGTGATTTCGCAATGTCATTAGTCCATCACATCACTATTAGTGTTAAAGATAGAGATTAAAATATACAATTTTCTCATATAAAAATTAAAATTTAAAATAAGATGAAAGGAGTGAAAGTGAAGGAAAAAAATACACATAATCATATTTTTTTTTCTTTGGTTGAAGAAAAAATAGAAAAAAATCAAAATAAAAATTGACATCCAAAAATAATTTTTTTTTAAAAAGTCTTTTACTTTTTCTTCAATTAAATTTCAAAAGTTTTTTTTTCTCGGTTTCTTTCCTCCTTACCCAATATTGGAATAGTGAGCAAGTTAATAATTTATTCTTACCAGATCATAAGATGATTTGATATTTGAAAAAAGTCAGAATTAGAATGATGAGAAAGTGATAAGTTTGAATCTTTCATTAACATAACACATTAATTATTCACATTTGTCTGTAATCAAAAAATAGGAAATTAACCTTAACATTTAAAATAGAGTGCAATGGATAATCCAACCTGGTATTAAAAGATTGATTTTATAAACGATTTTTTTAATGCTTGTAATGCACAATAAAAAAAGTGAAAATAGCATTTTTATTAAAAGTATTTATTATATTAAAATAGAGCACTAATTTTACTAATTTGGTCTATTACTTTAAAATAAAAAATGATATTTTTAAATTTCTTGATAAAAAAACAATTCTTTACACGATAAATTAAAATAATAGCAGTTGATAAAATATATTTAACAAACAAATTCTTTTTTGTAAAACACGTACAGTTGCAAGGGTGGTACAACAAATTACAAAGGGATGAAGTGGTGGCACATTGGAGGAAAATTAATGGGAAAATGTCTCTCCACGTTCACCTCCATGTCAGTGGAGGCCATTTTCTGTTAGATATATGTGCTAGCATTAGATACTTCATCTTCTGCAAAGAGCTTCCAGTGGTAAGCAAGTTTTCTTATCATGAATTTGAATAATCTCTCTCATTATCCAATTTTAATGACTGTTACTATATTTCATTGCACATATATGATATATATATATATATATAGGTATTGAATGCCTTCATTCACGGTGATAAAAACTTGTTTAAGGACTACCCAGAATTGCATGAAGCATTGGTTTGGGTTTACTTTCACGCAAATATTTCAAAATTCAACAAGGTAGAATGTTGGGGCCCACTGAAAGATGTGTGCGCACACTCAAATGGGTCCCATGAGGAGGGTCAGTAAGGTGGTCTTCTGGTTAACGACGGCACGCCTGTCAGTGTCATGTCGAGGAAATTGTGAACGTGCGCTCATGCAGGAGCTCAATCACGTGGTCTCTGATGAGTTTGTCAAGAGCTTCTTATGTCGCTAACCTAAAATGATTGGAACTGAATTATTTTTCACAATTAGTATGCGGGGAGAACTTTTGCAATTAAATTGGACTGTCGTCATGTGTAAGTATTCAGCGTTAGAAATAAATGAAAATTGAACTCAAAAGTAAATACATATTATGATATTTGCCTGTGTTTTTGTGAGCACTACAACAATGTGATCATGACTTAATTTAGACTGTGACCAATGCATGGATTATTATCTTAATCCAGTAAGCCTTAATTATGTTCATTAGTATGCTAGAAGTGAGCATAATATCACTTTATTAATTATATACTTTAGGATTCTTTTACCGAAATTTTGATAATAAGTTGTAGGTTTAGGAAATTACGAAATGCATACGATCTAACCTTATTATTAGATGCAAGAATTATATGGTTATTGAATTGGAACAATTAAAAAATCAATTTTAATTTCCAATTGCGAATTTAAATTACCAAAAATTCTCCAAGAAGATAAGTCGGGAAAAACATTAAGAACAAATTCAACAACTCAAATCAAATAAAAAGAAATAGAAATTTTACAGGAGGTTCAAGTTATGGTTCATCCTAACCTAATCCCAAGAAATTTAGAAAACCATAATGATAAAAAGAAAAAACATGAAAGATGAAGAGATATCCATGAATATTCAAGAATAGTCCTCATTCTTCAAACTTCAATGGTAGATGATAAATCTTCAACATCTATTTTACTTCTATAGTCACAGGAAAAATCAAAATAGAATAGCTTAATAATTTTTTTTTTAATGAATTATACCCCTTCAACCCCCTTGGTTGAATGACGAACAATCATTTTCTTGAATTTAGTCGCTTCGTTCTTACACATTTGGGCAACCATTTCCTTGTGTATCCCTTTGCACCCCCCAGTCGTATGATGAACGACCATTTCCTTGATTTTAGTATCTTCGTGCTTACGCACTCTAGACTATGTACCCCTTCAGCCCCCTCGATCGTATGAAGGACAACCATTTCCTTGAATTTAGTCTCTTCATGCATACACACTTAAGACTGTGGGGTTATGTATCCCTTCGACCCCCTCAATCGATCGTACGACAAAAGACCATTTCCTTGAACTTAGTCTCTTCATGCTTATACACTTGAGATTGTGAGACTGTGTATCCTTTCGGCTCCCTCAGTCGATTATCATTCTTGAACTCGGCATGTGCCCTTTTTTTTTATCTCATACCTCTAGTTCCGATTGAGGATTTTATGATTACTAGTTAGGCACCCGATTATACGCGTTGTCCAATCCTTAGCTATTAAGCAACCTTAATCGCTTGTAATACATGTTCAAGGATCTCAGAGTAGATAAGGTCACATATGATATACTCTTGTGAAAATATTGAATCGGTCAGCTGTGATACATTCATATATAAACCCCAAAGCTTGACCTAGAGAGATAGATTATGTTTTACACTTGAATACTCTTAGATTAGGTCTTCTTTCCTAAAGGCACAATCTAACTACAAGAACACGAATAAAAACCAACTTTGGGTCATTTGGACTACAAGAAGGTAGTAGGCACTACTTTTCCAACCCATTCTGAAAATAAGGATGTATTGGTTCTAAGCGCGAGTCTTATAGGTGTTGGGTCTCAGTCTTCTAGATGTTATCTCTACTAAGCACATTTTTTTGCCAGATGCTGATAGGCTAAACTAGCTCTTAATGTCTTCATAAAAATTGTAGATAATCTCGTTGTGAAATTTTGGTATTAATATCAGGTTGTTTCGATATATACAACTTGAGTATACTCGCACATCAAATTAATTCAAGCCCTATTTCATCTATGTTTCACATTGAATATGATCAAACTCTCTTTATGAGTGATAATGATTGTCGAATCATTCCAAAAAAAAATAAAACTAGGATTAATTTTGTAGTATAGGAATAACCTAGGTTGACTAAGAGATACAATCCATTTTGATTCCAACTTCAATCCACTTATAAAAAACAGGAGATGTTAACAAACCTTTTGCAGACAATTGAAGAAAATTGTAGAAACACAAAACAAAAATGCAAGCTGAATATGAGTCAGATTTAAGAGCATCAATCCAATTCACCAAATTCACACAATTCGAATTATCACAGTTTGCAAACAAATGATGATCACATAATGAAAGTTCAGTCAATGTCATTAGAAATAATTCAATCAAATTAATCCTTAAATTCATTGAGATCACAAATCAAATTGAAATATCATTCAATCAATCTCTGATTATATTTGAATTAGGAAATTAATTAATAACCTAATTATTGTTCAATCTTAAACACATTCAAAATCATGAAAATCGAAAATAAAATTGGAGAAGAGGATGAAGATTCACAACAGAATTCAAAATACTTAACTAGAACTCAAATTCCTCATTACTTGGACTGGATCTTTTGATTGATTAGTTGTTTAGCTTTCCATAGTCATCACCAATGGAAGGACAACGAAAATTGAGCAAGAGAAGAGAAGAATAAAGTTGAAGAGATGAAGAACAGCGAGAGAAAAGAGATTGATCTCAAAACTTGCACTAGAAGTTTCTCAAATCTGTTTTGTACAAAAAATTACTCCAACTAACTAACTAACTACACTAAGTAGACTAATATATACGCTAGCTAATCAGAAGTAATGGATGGACCCTGATTAGGCCTAACTAATCTCTCTAATTAAGCTAATTACACAATGCAAAGGCCCAAAATTCGCAACCCAAAATCCAAGTACAGAGACTTTGACTTCCAAGCATAAAATGACTCTCAAAACAATATAATTGGCCCAACCTTATTTATGATAAAATTGTAACTCTTGTCTTTAGCTTTTCAGGTACTACTCATATGCTCTATTTGGAGTTCTGTAATGTCCTATAGGTCCTGCACAAGACAAATAGGTTAAGTAAGCACAAAATCTGAAAATAAGCAATAATTATAAATTGAGCCCAAATATTTGTCTAAGACTAAAACTGAGTTAAAGTAAGAAAATAAGAATAAAAAAAAGGTCAACTAAGGTAAGAAAAATAAAAAAATATTAAACTAAAAATATCTAATCAATAAAAAGTATATATATATATATATATATATATATGTTTAATCTTTTTCCATACACTAAGATCATTCTAATGGTTTGGGTTGTGACTAAAGGTGCAAATTGGGCTGCCTGGCCTATGCCCACTAAACTAGAGCCTAATCTGCCATGTACTGGGCTAGCAGGTGAACAAGCCTAATTAGTCATAAATAAAAATAAATAAAAGTAAATATACTTAATATACAAAATCCTAGTACTATAATATACTAATATTTTATCAATTTAATACATCAAAACATGTAAAAATTAGCTGTATAGATCTACATACGTAGTAAATTATCAATCCTAAACTCCATGATTTCTTTCATTATTATTTTCTATGGTAGCTTGTCATTTAGTAGCACTTGAGTTTTACTAAATCGAAGAATGCAACACCATGATTTCCAATAATATTTGTTTAACTTGATTTATGACAATTACAAGTGAAACTATAATTTAAACTATAAAATTTAATTAAATTAATTTTTATGAATTTCTAAGAAAGTTTCAACTCCATTAATTCAATGAAAACTAGTCAATGATGTAAAATAGACGGTAAAAGCTTCTACTATTTTCTATGAGTAGATAGTCAAATATTTTATATAAATTATTATGATTAATCATTATTAATTATAATTAAGATTTTGTAAAATTTTATATTATTTTTTTGATATTGCATATGAAAATAATAATATGTTATCAATTGTCAAATGTGTACTTTATGACAAACTTTTCGAATGAGATAAATTCACAAGACTGATTCCCATCCATGTTTCATGACTAATTAGTCCTTCCATGTCATTAAACCATAAGAAACTTCAATATTCATTTTGAAAACTTTCACCAAAACGATAATCTTTTTTCCCTTCTTACAATCTCTTGCACACATCATGAGAAACGAAAAATTTCAAATTATTGAACTGGACCATGCTATTGATGAGAAGAGAAATGCTAAAAAGAGATATTTGAAATGTACTTTTTTTAATGGTTAAAATTTATTAGAAATCATAAAATTTTGTATATGTCATATCTTCTTTAATTTCTCTCGTGATTTTGTAATTTTAAATAAACTCTAACCAATAAAAAAAAATTGTTAAAAATAATGTGTTCCTAACACTCTTAAGGAAGCCTAAACTAAGTGTTAAGTTGTTTACACTTCTATTCTCCCTCATTTTCACTTTGAGTCTAAAACACTCCCATGCTTGATCTGGAAATCCACAGCCCATCTTCCCATTTTTCCTGCATTATTTATCCAATTTCTCACTATAAAAGCTTAGTGCTTTAAAGTTCCAACTCCAAGGTTCTCTATCCATTCAAGACCATTGTTCCTCCATTCAAGAACAAGAAGCCTATTTCTTGAAAGGAGTAAGGTGGGGTGATATATGTGAACTGCTGGATTCAGTTATGTCTCTGGTGGTTACATACCGCATAGTTCAGCAATACGTTTGAAGGATGGACTTTTTTGGGTTTTGTGGTGGTTATATTAGAATTGCCAATTATATTAGTAAAATCGCTACTGTCCTTATGAACTGCTTTGTCTTTTAAACACTTTCTGAGTTGAAGGATGGTCATATGTTCTAATAAAATATTTTCATTTGCCTTTTTTTTTTAAAAACAAAAAAGATTACTTGACAAAATCAATTTTGACATTTTCATCTTATTTTCACAACGCAAACTCTCTAGTGTGGGTAAATCTCCTCATCCTTGACAATATTTTTTAAAAAAACAATTTTTTTCCTTCCCTTATCTTCTCCTTCCTCACTAACTTGAAGATAACGATTCCATACATTTTTGGATTAAGTTTTATACAGCTTTTGAAATTAGCTCACAATCAGAAGTAATAGCGACAGGGTTAATAAATGGAAGAAAGTATCAAAACTCCTAAAAAATGAATAATTATATACAACAGATGATACAAGCTGGCTAAGGATGTTCTCTGTATACTCATCTAGAATATATCACATCGGAGAGAACTATTGTAAAAAAGAAAAGAATCGAAGGAGAGAGAAAGGAGGAAGCTACAACTCCATTAACCTGTATAAATCTCCGACCGACAGTAAAATAAAACGACCTTGTTGTAAATAAGAAATGAGACTCCACACGAATCGCATGAATGTCTACATCTTTGGCAGCCATCATGTAACTTTCTTAGCTCCCTGCAATGCTCTCTAATCGGTAAAGCATGCCGTTGTTATGTTATTTTTCTCATGATAAGTTTTTTCACCATGGTGCTCTCTATTCTGATATTTCTTTCTGCACAGCAACCCAAACTTTGAAATATGCCACATTGATTGAATCAAAATGCCAGGAGCAATCACCTAATTATTGTTCTTCCAAAAGATGATGCTCCGATTTCACTGTCAGTATTCTGCATCAATGGTCACGTTCAGTTTGTCCACAATTAACACATACAGTAAACAATAAAATAAAGGGAATGGATTCTCTCATGTTAAATTTTCACTTGATCATGTCATGTGGAAATTGTGTCTCGCTTCATAGAAATTAAATGTGAGGTCATATTAAAATTTGTGTAAATTTAAGAAGAGAAAGATAGACACAATTTTTTACAATACTCATGAAAAATTTAACATGAAAGGATCCATTCATCATTTGATGAGATTAACCATCAAACTGATTTAATCACTAAAAATCACTTTACTGAGGTTGGTTGGGGTAGCTAGTTGATTAACCATCTATATATAAGTATTTAACCAAAATATATAACCGATGAATTAAAAAGGATTGGCATGATAATTGTTATTCAAATTTGTGGCAATTTGTAGGTATATTATTGGTTAGGTCATTTTTTAATCCCATGTGTATAGGATATGCCAAGCATTTTTCATGCACAAAAATAATATTTCTCTTGTATACTCAGCCTCTTTCATGGCACTAACATAAAATACATAAATAAAAACAAGGGATGACACACCAATCATTTTCATAAAAGCAAAACAGCTTGAGATTTAAAAATCTTTCTCAAAGGAAGAAAATATAAAGGACAAGAAACCAAAGGTGCCGCTCAGTTATAAAACTATTTAAAGTGAATTTAATGTATCTCCAGTCATATTCATACGAAGAGGGACACAGTTCCAACTTCCAAGTACGATGAATCATAATATATTCACAAATGTAAATAAGCAGCAGGGCTGTCCACAGCACAAATTCTTTTATCCATCTTTCATTGAATAATTTACCTGAGATTTAGGGGAAGGGAAAACGTTCCAGAACCTAAGTGTTTCATCTCCAGCTCCAGTTACAATAGTCTGAAACAGTATAACTCATCACAACCAGAAACATAGCACAGATGATAAAACGTAAGGAAATCATTTTCTTAATCATAGACACAGTAATATATAAAGATGAATACGTAAAAGGACTGAAATACCTGTCCATCTGGAGAAATGGCAAGATAAAGAACTCTGTAGGTATGACCCGTCAGAGTGGCCAACTGCATCAAAGGACCAAAAATGATGGTAAAACATGTTAAAATTAAGTAAAAATAAAAGAGATATGGCTTATCACAGTAGATATAGTGTACCTTTGACATGGTGGGGTATCTCCAAACAATTATCTGGTTCTGGGAATAGCCATGTGTGCTTACTAGTTCATTGACATTTTTGGACCATACAAGATTGCAAACCTGCCGTATATGAAGGTTGAACATGAACATCATTTTGTGTTAAGAAAGAGAAAAGGCAGAGCAGAAAGGCTCTTAAATCATTCTCTCAGTATGTGAAGTGGAAAAAGCCACAAGTTCTTAAAACAACCTATAAATTGCAAGAAACTTAAAAGAATCTAACTTACACAGCTATGAATGATCAACTAAAATGACATTTAATCTAGCATTATTTAGGTAATTTTTTTACAACTTTAGAATAGTAAAAGACTAAAGAACTATTAATTCACCTTCAACTTGTAGCCTAAGCTTTTAAGAGTTGGTTTATTGCAAATAGCGAATGTTATAACTAGTCAGTTACCATAACCTATTTGCTATTTGTTGTGGATCTGCATAGCTAATTATTCAGCTACTATGATGTATTTGAGATAATTCTGTGTTTTTGGGCTTTAAGACATCAAGTCTTATCGTTCAACAATAACCATACTCATTGCATTAACGGAGAGTAATGTCCATCTTGAGGTCCAATGTTGCTGTACCATGCCCTTTTCTAATCCTTTCTTGAACATCTATATCTTTTTTCAACAGTGTATTATGATTCATATTTCAAGTGCTATTTTATTCTTTTCATTTTCCATTTTGTAGATTTTGGTTTAGCAATTTGTTGTTCTTTCATGCTTTAAATGAGTTATCAAAATTACCCTTCAACAGAAGGAACACATATTTCAGCAACTGATCTTTGTAGTACCAACAAATAACCATTCTCCTATTAGAGCAATTATTAAAATGTAGTGAATTTGATATGAAGTATAAACAGGTAGCACAAGTATTTTTACCTGACTTCCCGTGTCCATGCAGCTTAAATGTGAGTTTGTAGTTGTATTCCAGAAACGTATGCATCGGTCTGCAGTTCCTCCCCCAGATGCAAGAAGTCCGTGAAGATGAGGAGACCATGCAATAGCTTTAACAGCTGCTGTATGCTCACAGTACTTCAGGACAGGCTGAGTTGAGTGTTGATTCCAAACAAACAACTGCAAACACAAGAAATAAATTATTAGTAATGCAGGAGAACTAAAAATTTATAGTGCAGTTGGATGGTTCAGAAGAATGAATAAGTTAGCACTTGCATACTCTGTTGTCATTTCCTCCAGATGCCAACTCACGGTTATCATAAGACCACTTCAGTCCACAAACCTTAACCAAAAGGAAAATCAAAATCTTGCTGAATACCTTGAATAGTAGATTGGTTAGACAAGATGAAACTGAAGGAAATAAAAACAAGCCTGACCTCTGATTTGTGCCCTGACAATTTACTGACAAAATCTTCTTGTGCACGGATATCTCTTTGATAAATATTCTTATCCCTGCCGCCAGAAGACAAAAGAGATGAACTCCAAGCCAAGGCCCCAACCCGTAACCGATGACCCTCCATAGATCTTATCTTCTTGCATCGAGATGCATCCCAAATCTACATGGATAATAATCAGACCCACGCATAGGTTAATTGGTGGCTTAGTAGCAGAACATAATTGGTGGCTTAGTAACTGAACTAGCAAGTTTCTGGGATGCAATGGAAGAAAAAGACATATCTTGATCATGTGAAACAGTTAAGCAGAGATCAACTTGACACCAATTTTTCTAGGGAAAGCTGGTCTCGAGGAAAATGTTGAAGGTAGAAGTGATGCACTAGATATCTAACTTAAAAGGAGACTGAGCAACCAATATCTACCCAGCCCAAATTTACCTCAATCAAGAACAAGCTCTTGCCATTTACTCACCCTTGAGGGCAAGGGATTATGGACTACAGAACCGGTGTTTAAGATTCAATCAAGCAAGCAAATTAAGTTTCTACATTAAAAGTCTAATACATGAGATGTCTGTGAGCTATATCAATATATGACAGAACCGAAAACTTAATTAACCCATTTAATGTGTGTGTTTGTATAAATGTTTTGGCCTCCATTGAACAGGACTTCACATACTCCCAAGCACCAAACGTGACTGTAAAAATTGGCTCAATTATCAATTTGGTTCCTTTATTTATTTAGAATTTCAATTAGGTCCTTCTAATTGAACATTCTAAATAAATAAAAGGACTAAATTGATATTTAAGCCATACAAATTTGAAGCTTTTATGTTGAACAGATGTTCAATGTGTATTGAAACACACCTTAAATGATTCAACAACACAAGCACAACCCACGTTGACAATGAAACAAAACAGTACAGAATACAACACAACACAACATGACAAGGTCTATAATACAAGGTTTTGAAACGGCATAAACATATTAAAAAACCATATCAATAAACATAATTGCATATCCAAACATGAAAACATCATTAAATGTATTAAATATACCCAAATATGCCTATGAGCTAAAACATTTATAAGGTATTTAAGTGTCTCTGCTTCACAAAAAGAAAGCAAAGGGAGTGATTTGTTCCCCAAGAAAGCATTTTAGCAAAGTGATTGAAAGGAAGGGGAACAAAAAAGATATCACCGAAATTTTCTAACCTTGCAATTTTAGGCATCATCAATAAAAATGAAATAAAATAATTGTTAATATGAAAAAACAGTACAGAAAATCCTTATTTTTTATTCTAACTAATCCCAAACAGACATATCTATATTCCAATTATTTTTCAAAGATGAACCATGTTATTAATGAAAAAATCATCAGAATATTTTCCATCATATTGTCTTTCGTAATGACTAATAAAATCATTTCATTCAATTCTGTATAATCTAGACAGATAAACTGTTAGTAGCAGTGTGGCACACAATTTGATACTTGTCACTTTAAAGCTAAGAGTCCACACATGCACTCTGCCCTCTAGAAAGGCTCAGGTCACCTACAGGAAGTCTAGCAACTAATTGACTACCTCCAAAGCTATCTTCAATTGTTTCCCATCTACTCTAGCAAGTTCTTATTAGTTACTTTCTATTGTTTTTTCTCTCCAACCAAAAACAAAGGACTGCATCGTTGTCTTGACACTTTACCCCAATGCTCACTTCTTTTCACCATGTTTCTTTCATCGTCTTTGCGAAAACAAGCTTAGAGCTTACAAAATGCATTAGGGCTTCATCATCAAGAAAAACTATTGATCCCCCACATCGAGAATGCTGACTGGTTAAAGAGCATCACTAGGGTGAAGGTGATCACACGGGATTGCATTCCTACACAAATCAATTGCCATGACTAAAGCTTTTAAAAAAGGATTCACAACCACAATTGCGGCCATAACACGTCAAGGCTTGTAGGGTCTACATGACAACATCACATCCACAATTACAGCCACATTTTTTGCAGTACCAGGATCACAACAAAACAGAAACCGCAACCACAATTTAAAAACATGCCCTTCAAACGTACTCCTAAGGAAACGCCATCATATGAATCCGTAAACTCTTACCTGAACTTTACCATTGCTAGTTCCAACAGCAAGGTGTGTACCACGCTGAGCCCAGCCAACCGAACAAACGAGGTCATCAATCCCCAAGTCACATAATTTAGTAACCTGTACAATCACATCAAGACAGAACAAATTACAAAAGACGAATCTCTCAATTGGCATAAATAGAACACCAGCTAACTCACATCACTACCACAGGAATTAAAGTTCCAAATTAAGCCAATGCATTACATTCCTCAAATCAAATAATAAAAAACGAAAAAACTCACCTTGCTGCTACAAGCATTCCAGAGATAAACACAGTTTCCCAGACCAACAGCCAACACATTATGCGAAGACCAATCCACAAGATTCAGGTAAAAATCATCTTGCAGCGCAGGCGCATCCAGAACCTACCACGAAACACACTCTCACATCACAATCTCCATAAACTGGAAGAAAAAAATTAACCAAGTTAAATTAAATTTACCTTAAAAGGCGACCTGGGAACCTTCCTCGGAGCCTTGACCGGGCCGTGGACAACGCCGGGGACCGAATCGTCGCACATGAACGGCGAGAGCGAGTGCATGGACTGGCGTGTCTCGGTCTTGTACCGGAATATATTCCGGCTGGGGAGCGTCATCGCCGGCGAGGCGTTTTTCTCCGGCGAGTGCGGCGGCGAGATGTCGGGGCCAAAGAGCGCAGTGCGGAGGAGCGTGGTGTAGGCGCTGGAGCTGTCGTCCCGGCCCTCGGGCGGCGAGGCGATGTCGAAGAGCGCGAATTTCGAGGCAGATCTGCTGGGAATGAAGCGGTCGGAGTAGATTGTTCTGGAAGGCGAGGTGTAGTGGTTAGAGTTGATCATGCGGTCCACGTGCCGGAGAGTCGCCGCCGCGGCGGCCGGAGTAATACTGAGGTGACCGGACGAGTCCTCCATGGCGGTTCCGGTGGTGCGATCTGAGAAAGAACGAAAGAACTGCGGCAGAGGTTGTTATTATTTTCCCGGGAAAAAAACCCTGTAAAAAAGTTGCAGCTGTTTTTTCTGTTTGTTTTTCTTTTACTTTAAGTTTTAATATATATAAATGGCGATGGAAGCCGCGGTTATCGTGTTCACTCACCGTGTATCGTGGACCCCTCTATTTCTCTCCTCACTCTGGCTCCACCACCGGACCGAATAACTCTCTTCTTCGACTCGTCTTATATCTGCGTTTTTTACATGCAATGCAAGGAAAGGATATCACACTCACTCAATTTGCAAGATTCCTTCGCCGCAGCATTTCATCGGGGAGAAATTTTTTTGTGTATGATAATAATAATAAGAAATTGTTTGGTTGATTATTAAGAATGTTTAAATAAGTTTTTAAAAAAATTAAAGAGTTAATTATATTTTTTAATAACTTTAGTTATTTATTATGTTAAATAATTTAATAAGAGTAACATAATATTTTTATTAAATCAAAAATTACACTTAAAAAATATGATTCTCATTCTCCAAAGAAAATAATTTTGTGAGAATGTAAGTTAGAAATGATTTTCAATTTTTTTTTTGGAAATATATTTTTTAAAATGTGTACCAAATCTCTCATTACATTATTATTTTGCTTTCTTGTTTTTCATTTAACAAATATTTTGTTTTCTTGTTATTATATAAAAAAAATTGTATTAATTTACCAGGGCCACTCTTCGATTTATCTTAAATAAAAATCTTAGATTCCTAATAATTGTAAAATTTACTCTGAGTGCATACTTTTGTGTAAGATTAAGATTATGCCTTATTTTTAGCATGTGAATATCACCTTTTTGGTTTTAGTTTAATTTCAGATTGCTTGTGTGTAAGGATCACCTTGGTGAGATATTAAGATGCCATTTAAATAAGCTTCTTTTAGTTTCCTTTTCTTTTCACTTTTGTTGACTAAAACATAAATATACAAATATTTATATTTAAAAACTGACTAGTAAATTTCAAAATAATTAGAAAGTTTCTTATATATTTAATCATATATAGCCAACAGCTCTTCCTTTAGTTTTCATATTTTTATATTTCATGACGTTGATTTCATTATGAGTACGTATTTAGGCGTTTTATATTAGCTGTTAGTTATTTTATTTAATAAATAAATAATACGTATATATATATATTGCTTGTGTTTATACTTTATACCCATATTGCAAAAAAAAAAAATGATAACAATAAATACTAACACATAATTCAGTAATGATATAAAATTGAAAATATAATATTATTTGCTGTAATTCTTCCCGATCTTCGTAGTGGTTAAGCAACGTTATTTACATGAACTGGAAGGAGCTCACTGCACGCATCATGCAAATTTACCTCCGGTTAATTTTTTTTTTTTTGGAAGAAATATCATGCGCAAATAAAGAGCAAGACCATACTAACAGAGTTTCTTTGAGTTTTTATTTTTTATTTTTTTATAGAAAAGTACTCTTGAAAAAACAATTAAAAACTTGAAGAAGAAAAAAAATCACGCAATTAATTTTTTTAATAACCACGTATTTACTTTTTAATTTTAATTAAATAGATCCTTAAATTTTAATTATCTACTTCACCCTTTTTTTTATTGTAAGTTGGTTATTTTGCGGTGCATCGACATAAAACCCTTACGTAGAAATGCACAACTTAAATGCAATAATGAGTTTTTATTATGAATTATTATGGGTAAACTAAAAAAAAAAGAATGATCATGGGTAAGGTTGACGTGAGTGAAATTTAATTTAAATAGATCAAAATTTGACTAGATTGACTGATTGAGTGTAAAAAAAATTATATACATTCAGACTAATTTAATCAAATTTTAGTTTGATTGAATTGGGTTGACTGTAGTTATTAAAAATTATTTATGTTTAAATTTTTAAATAATTTTATAAAAAGATAATAAAATTTCATAATATGAATATATGTGTGTGTGTGTTTAAACAATATTAATAAGGAATTGAAATTAAAAGAGAGAGAGAGAGAGCAGGTTGAATTGATTGAGTTTACAAACTAAATTACATTGATGATTATCTCTAATTCTAGTTCTGATATCACAATTATATTTGGTTAAGTTGTTTACTTTATAGTATTAAAAAATCCTTAACAAGATAAAGAAACTGTGTTTAATATGGTAAAAAATCATTTTAATCGAGGGAGAGAAAAAAAGTATGGAAAAGAGAGAATTAAAAAAGTGTCAAATAAGAAAAGAAATCATATAAACCAATACATGTTGATGTGAGTGCAATGTATTAGAATTCATTAATCATATGATTTTAAGTTTGATTTCAAAGGCTATATACAATTGGGGGGGGGGGTGTGACAATAGGAGAAACTTTCACTCTAATGTCTGAACCTCCAAAGATTAATAAATGAGAGGATGTTATTATTTAAAAAAATAAATAAATGTTATGAAAGTGATATTTAAAAAATATATATAGTTTATACCCAACCATAGCACGGTTTATATGTCAAAACTATTCTCATTAATTTGTTCACAAGTAATCCAGTATACGCAAAACTTAAAAGAATATTAAAATTTGTGCACGCATTACCTCTCTCACATGGGATTTATTAGTTTGGTCTAAATTTATTGAAAGATGTCTTGCTATTTAAATCGTAGTATAGCAAAATAAGAATTTTGATAGATACATATATGACGTGAAATGTGCAATGATGAGGAGTGTGGACAAAATAACAGATCGCGAGCGATTACAGCGTCTTCATGTGATATATCATATATGGCACATTTCGTAATAATCTTTCTTTTCTTGTTTTAAGTCGGAGGAATTAATGACAGTTTTAATAATCCAAACTTAGTATTTTTATTTTTTATGCTTATAAGAAAACACTCAAATTATAAAATAAAAAAATGGAAAAGAGTGACGGTTACGGCTGTTAAGCTATGGTATTAATTCTTCCGAATAAATACATTCCATTACCCTTATAATATTTATGACAACTACATCATTTTTAAAAATGGAAAACAATCTTGCTATTTTTCGTAGTAGGCAGCAAAGTATGTGTGGTATTGAGATAAGAAATATTAAATATTGAACAATAAAATGGCATGACGGTTTGGAGCCATTGCTGAAGTCCAGCCCAAGCTGCCTAGTGTCTGGTAAGAAAACAACAATGTCCAGCCTATGTACCTTCCAAGATTTAAAACAGATATAGTGTCTCTATTTTGTATTTACATACTACAAAATAAATCTAGATTTAGATTTTTTTTTTTTGTTTTTTTCAAGGTCAGATTGGATCTTTCAATTAGCATGCATGGTAGTAAGAATTTTTTTTTTTTTTTACAAATCTGAATGTTTTTTTATTGCCTTTTAAAAAAAATGAAAATCAGAAGAAATTTATTCTGCCTCTATCATTCATTACCAACTATTATATTATCTTTCACAAGAAAATTAGTAGACTGCATTTTGTCTGCATTTAAATTTCATCAGTATAAAAAATTTCACACAAATATTTAATAAAGTATCATCACATTGTTATAAAAAATAGATTTTTGAGAAAATAATTATAATAGTATATTTTTTAAATGATTTGATAATACATTTAATATTATAAAATTTACGCTTATGATCATTTAAATTCAATTTATCTAAAAATAGAAGAAAAAAATTACAAATGGAAAACTGTGTTTGTACATAAGTAAAAAAACCATAACCAATTAGGTTTTAATATAAACATAATAAATCAAATGGTTGGACATAATTGATTAATGTGTTAAAGTTAAAGTTTAATCATTCATGTGGTATCCGAATTTAATTCTTAGGAAAAATATTTTTTTATCAAATTTTATTTATATTATGATCAAGCTCTAAATTAATCAGAGTCACTTTTTTGCTTATGAAGTAAAAGCTTAAGACAAAATAAAAATATAAACATAATAATCCATTACCATTGAGTTAGTGGTGTCTGGTGAGTGATGAGGAATTAAGATAGATTATATGTAGTTATAAGTTTAAATTTCAATGTCACTATTATCGATTTTTTTTTTTGTGTGTGTGAAGGATTTCTTTTAATTTGATGCACGTTATGAAGTGTTGGTTGCTTTAAGTAAATATATCTCTTAAATTTGGAAATTTTAAAATTATATAAAAAGGGGATTAGAAGTTTTTTTTTAAAAAAAAAAAAAGAAAGAAAAGATATGAGGTTTTGGTGTACTCTCCAAACTTACTCAATAACTGTTATATAACCTTTAATAAGTACACCCTCGAAACCATCTACACCCTTTAATTGTATTTCACAAACCACTTGTGCTATTATTTAATTTCCATTATTTTTCTCTTATATTTTATTTTTATTATTTTAAAAAATACAAAGAGGCATGGAATGCCTCTTGTCCCTCAGTGGATATAAAAGTTTTTCTTGATTATTATATATGAACAAGTTAACAATATTAATTGACGCCGACAATAGAAAACAATAATTAATCGACAAAATTAACATTTTTGTCTTTTAACTTTAATTTAGATTTTATTTTGGTCTTCTAACTTCTTAATTATGTATAATTTGGTTACTTAACTTTTCATTCCGGGTCACATTGGTTCCTTAACTTACTTTGGTCTTCAATAATTACTTCTAGTTTGGAACTTGACAAAACTTACCCCAATAGGTTAATTAAACCACTAAATTAGAATCGTCCAAAATGTCCACATGGTGTTTTTAAAATAAATAAATAAAACTAATTCTGTATACAAAGTCACGACGTACCTCTTGCTTAACCATAACTCCACCATACCAAGTGCCATGGTGGCATAGCATATGTCATGGCCACCATTCACCAAACCCTTCCTTCACCACCAACACAAATAATAATTGTTGCACCACCATCAGCAACCCAAATTTGCAATCATAACTAACAGAGTGATACCATAACTTTGGTAACTCACATACTAACCATAAGGTTAAATTATTAAGGTAAGTATCATTCTAAACTCTTTAAACTCTTTAAGTTTTGTCCATTGTTTAATTTGGCCGTAAATTATTGCGAGTTGAATACCAAAAATAATTAATATCAAATGACGTTTGCTCAAAAGAAATAAAAAAAATCTTTTATGTAAGATCAGAAAAAGAAAGTACCAGTCAACAAGTAAGACGTGAAAACTAAACAAAATATATGGAGTGTTGCTTGTTTGATACAGCCATACAGTATATATGTTTATGAATAAGTTAAATTACTTTTAATTTTGTATGATTCTAAATAGAATCTATATTTAACCAATGAAAAGGTTGAATGACAACCGATTGTGCCAATTGTGCCAAGTGCCAACTGGGTGTTAATTTCAGCATAATTTGTTAAACTAACAAAAATAGGAAGTCTCTTGACAATGACCATTTGCTTCATTTGTGGAAGATTCATCACAATAAATAAAAATACCATGGAATTAAATAAGTAAATGAAAAGCAACATGAGTCATGAGGTGATGTAGTACTTTAATTGAAGTTAACATTGGAGGAATAAGTTAGTCCTACGCCCCAGTTGGTAGGAGCAACATTCCATGCTATAATAGTCTCTTTGGTTGCGTAGGAAGTAACCTTAAAGGAAAGAGCTTGGCCACCCAATGTTGCAAATGCTTGGTAAGAAGCCCCCCAATTGTGGCTCATGCTAATCCATCCTGTTCCACTTCCCTTCACCCACATGTTAACAATGTCTCCTCCACCTCCCACATTCATTACGTACACCAATAACCAATACCCATTTCCTTGGAAAGAGAATCGTAGCCCCCCCACTCCTTACGCAAGGTACTCTGAAAAATTATTTAACACTAATATGATAATCAAGAATAAAGGGGATTTGATATAATGATATTTACTATTTGCACACCACTTTTTGTAGTGTAAAGTTTCCAATATTCGACTTTCTAGACAATGATTCGTCAAATTCTTAAAGTAGCACAATGATTAAAAAAAATGAGCTAGAAAGAATGTGCATGTTATGTTATTCTGTTCTTTTTCATTAAGGAAAATAAGAGCAAATTACTATTAATAGTCTTTAAAATTAGAAAAATGTATATAAATTTCTAAAATTGAAATTATTGTTATTTTAATTCTGGTTGTGTATTGCTTATATTTTATGGACGAACAGATACAGTACAAATATGATATTGTAAATCTGTATCATAACTTTATTTTAAATATATTGACATAACCCTATTTGTTTATCAATATAATAAAAATTGTCACTTTCTCAAGACGTGACGCTTGCTAAACCTGTGTTCGTTGTTTGCTCTATTTAAATTTCGATTACTATTGCTAATATATAGTTGTTGATATATGCAACTTATTATCATTATAATCCTTAAATTATATAAATTTATTATTATTTTAGTCTCTAACTGAGTTAAAGACAAGACTAATAAACAAACAGATTTTAATTCCAAAAAAATGACATTTTTTTTTAATTTCAAAAACTGTTAGTATCTCACAATTTTACTGAGAAAATAAACTTCCTTAAATTACCTACCTGCGGTACATAACAGGAATGATTCCAGCTTTCCACTGTGCAATTTTCATGAAAGCTGGCTTGGACATGTCAAAATGAGTACGAGGTGGGTTGCACCAGCCTCCGTCATCAGAGGCCTCAGCCCAATTAGGAGGGCAAATATTCGTGGCAGTCACTGTAGTGTAAGGCACATTGGAATAACATGCACTCGATTGAACACACTGTATCTGATAACATGTTCCACATGCATAACCGTTGTTGAACAATGTCGAGCTCAAAGCCGCTGTGTCTTTACCGTAACCGTTTATGAACAAATTTCCGTACCCACATGCTCCTCCTTCAATTAATTAAGTGCAAAGACATGTTAATACAAAGTGACATTGGTTTATGCAAGATGGTTAATACTAATTAGTAACATAACATTGATTATTGATGTAGGCATTTACTTACACTAACTGTTGAATGGTTTATTATTAAGGAATTAATTGTGATAACATACGTACCTATAGTGGCAGAAGCAGACTCATCACCATAAAATGTGGCATGGGCTAGTGTCCATTGACTAGGTTGAAATGTGCCCGCTACTATTGCTGGCTTTCCTATGATTATGAACATTATCCATGTAAATGTAATCAACAAGAAGCTACAATTTTGAAGAGTCACAGACATTGTTTAATTTTTGGATTGTGTTGTTTTCTCTACAGAAAAATTTATGCTAAGGGGTGCCTACACACGTATATCCTTATATATAACGTCCAATGGACCAATTCCAATAGCACGTCGCTCATTGAAAGAAATTTGTCTTCGTGATCCCCACGAAGATAACATCTCTTAATCTCTTAAGTCAAACAGTATTACTCATTTACTCTTTTTTTTAATGACTTCAAATAATATTGCATGCCAATGATGTAGGAATTGATCCAGCTATATTATATATATCATTATATGAAAACGTGCGGACATGTTTCCTAGCTAGGTCTTGCATGTCCTTCATTTGATCCACCACAAGCAGAAATTACAAAAATAAATCATTTTCATAATAATAATCCCTTCAGCTTAAGGGTTGTTAGTTGCTAAGTTCATATGCAAAGTAACTGTTGTAGCCTATCCAACAAGTCCACACTCTGGACTAAGGCCTGGTTATATATACAACAACTCCGTCTGATAAGCAGTCATACAGTACGACATCAACCTCTAGTGGTGGTTAACCAATAAGTACATCCGATGTTAGTAGGAACGTTTTAAGTCTTCAATCTCCACGTAGTACTCAATTGTTCATGTATTAAAACAATTAAGGCTTAATTGCATTCCACATTGATCGGATATCATAATTATGTGATTTTGAGTTTTAGATTCTAATTGCACAAATTAATTCTTTTAACAATTGTTTATTTTGGTTCCTCCGTCTTCTTTTATTAAATATGTAATAGTTTTTTTTACGGGTTGTCTGACACATTTATGATATTAAGCTGACATAATTTGCAGCGGAACTAAAGAAAGTTTAACTTTAAACATATTTCTTTTTTTTTTTTAACCCTAAAGTTCATATGGAGAAAGAGACTATGATTAATCCAAAATTTGGTCAAAAGGTAAGTAAAGTCTGACTAATAATTATTTCCGTCAAGAATCGAACTCGGATATTACCAAAATAATTTATCCTTAACTTCATATCAAACCAACCGGTTCAACTGAGAACCAGTCACATGTCTTATCCAATGCTCCCTAAAAATAGGTGGGTCCTTAAATCGGCTCAAAATCACTAAACTGGTCGAAAATCGGTAAAATTCGGTAGGTTAACCTATTTTATCAGTTTCACTTACAACTATTTTTTTTTAAACTCCATCGTATTGTTTTTAAAAAAAAAAAGTTGTAAGGACTTATGACACTTTCAAGTAAAGTTTACTTTTTATTATTATCAATTTATGTACATTATGTTATTTTTTGTTCAATCTTATTAGGATATTATATTAAAATATTAAAAAAAATATTTTTTTAACCTCAATTGAATCATTGACCCTTGAATCAATCCCTTCACCAGTTCGATGATGACCAGTTTGGTTATGAGAATATTGCATTAATCACTTGTACTCAATCACTTGATTCTTTAAACACATATATGGTATCAAAGGAGTTTAACTCAATTGGTTGAATAAAATGCGTGAATTATTATAAATCTTCTTGTACTTGTCTTTGATTTCTATGGACAAAAAAAAAATCTCTACTACAAATTAAGTTAACATAATTTTGTAATATTCGTAAAATTTGATTGGAATCAAAGTTCTATCGAGTTGCATAAAAAATATAATAAAAATCATGGGGTGCACAAGTAAAAATAAAAGGTGTAAATAGAAATCGTCAGAAATTATTAGAGCACAGTTAAATTCGCCTAATCTAGTTAGGCTCGGAAATATGATGCCCTCTAGTACAAATTGATAGTTTTATCGTTTAATGTAGCAAATTTACAATATAAAAGAAGATTAATTTATCATGGACATATAATATATATGATTAAAATTATTGTCATTAGAAAATGCAACACATTTTACACTTGTAGGGTAACATGAGTAACAGCTGGTTCCCAAAACCAAACATGAATAAATGTTTAAAATTCACGATTTACGTATATATGAGATATCAATGTTTATCATATTTCTTAGAAAAAAATAAAAAATATTTTCAAAAATAAAATATGTTTAAGAATACTAATTAATGAATAAGTAAAAATATATTTTTTCTACTTTCGTATGTGGAATAAATTTTTCCTATGTTAATGGAGTGTAAAATAATTAAGTTTTTTAAATAAAAATTTATGATAAATTCGTTATTCTTAAGAAATTTGAGTAGCAATTACTCAAACACATTTTATAAATTTTCTCGACAATCATTATTCTATAAATTTCACTTTTGGTTGATAATCAAAATATCAACTTAGATTCGTAGATTCAAGTGGAGCGACAAAGATTTCCAAGAATTATTTTTCTTTATAAAATTCTTATAATTGTAATTTGTTATGCTATTTCTAGACGCAAATTTCTTGATCTTTCGGTTATCTTGTAGACGTATTTAATTTTTGGTGTAACTAAGAAGTATTTGGAGCTTTTTTTTTTAACATCCAACTAATTTTTATTCCACTGGATCAACCCATTTGAAAGTAATATAAAGTGCTACTTCCAGTAAACATATTTCTTTATTCTTTTATTATTTTTCTACTCTAAGAAGTAATAGGAAAGTGTGTGAATTTTAAATATAAAAGTTTTATTTTTTATTATTATTCAATTGGACCATGCATACAGGCGGTTCTGAATTTTTCATTAACTTTAGGAGAAATTATTAAATGATCTTCAACAATTGTTATTATTTCAATTAGTTGGTCCGAACTAATTTTCTAAACATTGATCGCGTGTCTATTCATTTTCTGTAAAGCTCAAGGACCAAAATTTCTATTACATCAACTAGACAACCTCATTCAACCTCAAGCCTTTCAATTAATTGAATGCATGAAATGCTATTGTCAGTTAGCTTTAATTATTTAAATATTGTCAATTTTCCTTATTGTTGTTGATGTTCCTAGGATCTGGCCTAGGTAATAGAAAGAAAATTTTGCAAAAGTGTAAAATAAAATCCTTACACACGTTATTCTAGGTTAGACTCATCGATGGTGTTAAGCACCCTCATAACTCAACTCTTCAAGTAGAGGCAATCCAGTGTATGCTATACAAAGTCCATATTACTTACAAGTATACAAGCCCATATACTTACAAGTAGGATGGTGGCACATAAATTGAGATGACACCAATTGTGTGTGATAGTGATAACACATAGACTTCAAGATCATTTGTGGAAGAACATCACAATTTGCTAAATGATAAATTTGTCACTCTCACAAGAACTGCTATTAATGATATCCCATTGCTGGAACAATAAATATGATTTTCAGGCATACCTGTATGTAGACACAAATTTAATATGTATATGATCAGGGTGTCATTATAGATTGCCATGCACAGTTAAAGTCATAATAATGGACCACTAATTATAATAAAGTTTGGCACTTGGCACCCATTAGAGATAGAACAGATTTAATGCTAAACGTTGCAGAGCCAATCCAGTTTAGAATTTCTCAAGGGATGAAGAAACCTTCAAATTCAGTTAGTGCACAAACATATAAACAAACACATGAAGGCTTGTCAGGTATATATAGTGACCAGTGAGTAATGGAGGAATGAAAATTAATGAGGAATATGGACATAGTAGAAGTCTAGACTCATCCCTAAGACAAGCTTTACCTAGACATGGACACTGAAGAATAGGTTGAATTATAAAGAAAAATGCAAATATAATAATGAAAAGAAAGGTCACCATTCAATTGCATTTCTTCAAAGCAACAAATCTCTTAAAAAAAACTCACTTCTAGGATTTATAACTAGATACAAAACAAAATTAAATATTATTGTGCTACATATGCAGAAAATATACACAATGATAGAGTTAGAAGAGAGGTTCAAGGGTATACGTAGGAATGTACCTCCACTCAGGCGTTACTTCCTTCTGGTAATGTAATCAATCTCGTAGTTGAATCATATTCCATTGCAGTTCCACAGCTGAGTCAAAATGTTGCATTTGATTGTTAAGTTAATGTCATACCATAAATTGAATATAAGTTTGGTGATGAGAATGTGAATCATGTGAAGCGACAGTGGTTAACTATTAAGCAGTATTTTAAAACTTACTTGGAGCATTTGACAGTGTTGGTGGAACCACCATTTGAAATTGAGAGTATAGTCCCAAAGAAAGAGGTATTTTCAGTACCGCAGTTCGGACAAGGACCCTTTAGAAATTAATTATGTCAGTAATATGTCGCAGCTAAATATAACCTGCAAGAGACTCTGCTAGAAAAGTTATACCTTTAAAATCACAAAGTCTTTTACAATGGCATTTGTTAGTGACAGAGCTATCCACACAATGAGGGGAACAGCAGCAAACCATGTGAAAATGAAACTAAAAGGTTCCGGCAGCTGCACTCAACAATTCATAGCATCTGTTATAATTGCATTAATTGTAATAGTATTCTTTAATGTCTAAGAAACTAGTTCATTTCTATGTGATGTGAAGAATCAATCTCATCATATTAGCTTTGGTTTTCAGTTACCCCTCGTCTCGGATTTCTCATAGAAAAAACTTGTTTCATTGACGATCCAAATTCCAAACTAGTTATGCCGAGTATTTCAGGTTTGGTGGCCAGGCAAGGTACTTATAAAGAGGAATATGGTCAGTTGGTAATCCTAGTTACAATATCAAGCCAACACATTACATTGTACTTCTTCAGATCTTAGTTAATCTCTTTTTTGTTTGACTACAGAGAGTTTGGATCCTCTAAAGTGTACCACCAGCTTAGACTTTAGCGAGTGAAGTGCAGGATGGCAACTACTGATGAGAAAATCGAATAGAGATTTTACAAATCTATGAATTGTTACAAGGTGATCTGTTTTGCACTTTGCACTCTAAAGTTCACTCTACATTTTAAACCATCTTTTTTTCTAACATGAAGATATAAACAATCCAACAATATACAGTTAAACAGTATCCTGAAATTAAGGGAATGGAACATAATGAAAGGAAAGGACCATAAAAATGTAAAATTACTATCAGATGCTATGACATTCTGGAATCAAACTGCATCCAAATGATCAGTTTGCTATGCTAGATGCATGATAAAATGAGGGGAACATACCTCTAGCAGATATGTGATCTCAAATCCAGTCAGATCATCAAGGAAGAAGAACCTAATGAATGAGCAGGAAAAAAATTAAAATTCAAGGCAAAAAAGTCAAGACATATCATATGCAAACAGTAACTTCAATCTATCTTTTAGGATGAAAAAACTTTCATAAGACAAATAATAAAAGTAAAAGTGGATACTGATATGAAAATTATAAAATATGTGGAAGCATACAGAATATGAACCTATTGACTCAATAAAAATTTAGGGAGAGGTGAGAAAGGAGAACTACTTACAATCCTAATGCAATCACAGTAGCCGGGACGTTCAGCAGGAACATCTTTAAATAATCAACAGATAGGTCACTGTAAACCTATAAATTGACTGTAATTAGTAAAAAATTCATGAATCCCGAATGATTTGATCAAATCCTTAAGCTGAATTCTAATGACTAAGAAGCATTTGATTTGACAAGTAAAGATCATCCTATATCTCTTGTCAGTACTTTGTGATACAACAGATCTTATATTTGATTGATCAGTTCTTCAAGGGATTGATCATATTTAATTCAAAAACAAATCTCTTTATAATGAAACAAGAAAAATTACTTACTCCTTCCTCTATATAATAATTGCAAGAATGATTAATCAAAGAACAAAGAACAACTACACATATAACTGCAAGTCTACAACTGACAAGCAAAACTGAAATCAAAGAATAGATTGAAGATTAACACTCACCTTTCTACTACGAAGGCTGCACCTTGGACCCTCAGCCACAATTTCACTCCCTTCTATCTGGAAAACAGTTACGAGATCAGTAAATAATACCAGAAGGAGGGAGATATTCAGCTACTAAAGCAATTCCAATTTCAGTGATCAATACAACCACTAGGAGTGTTATTTCATTTCATATGTAAGCTTTCCAAAATGAAACCGGTGTGGTAAAAAAATTCATAAACTGTAGTACTAGTTGTCCTTTTATGTAAACACGTGTTAAAGCAACCGAGGTCCAATACAATTGGAAGATAGTTAGATTCCTTAAGCATGCTACCAAAGGTTCAATTTCTAGTCATGTGTATGAGAAGACTTTGTTGGAAGAGGCAAAATGTATTTCAGTGATCTCTATGCCTTGAAATGAATTAGTCTCCGATTCTCCGTTGGGGGTATTCTTGGTGCAAACAAAAACAGAATAGTGTTATAGTATCTACTCAAAGTTCTTAACCATTGATTTAGTCTAGATGATATATTTTTACTTCTTTTTTTCCTTCAATTATCAGTGAGTTTCAAATTTTCATTGATGAAAAGAAAATAGCAAACCTTTAGCCTCAGTTTCAACTCATCAAACTCTTTGTCACTCATAATTGGTTTTCCAGAAACATAAGCCATCGAAGCTTCCAGGAATTTTTGCTCATCAGAACCTGTACAATCAACCAACAAAGACTTTAAAAAGATAAAGATACCCGCCTTAACACAAATTCAATGACAACAACAGCTGCAGCTACTGTGAGTGAAGTTGCCTCATACTTAGCATGACAACGCTGCTTCCTTCCCACATGAGTTCTTCCTTGAGATTATCAAACTCTTCATTTGACATGATAGCCTTTCCCTCATAATAGAATGCCTGTTGAATAGAAAAAACAAAACCTCATCAAAAAAATTAAAATTCACATACACAAAAAGTTAATTTCTGTTTTCTGCATGATCATCAGTTGATCACACTTCACACGTAACATATATAAATCTGTTAAGACATCAGAAAATTTAAAACTTATGGGGGGCATACTTGCAGTGCTTGGAGGAATTCCTGCTCAAGTTCACCAATTGATTTCTTGTCTTTTTTTGTCTATGCTACAATATGGGAGGATTTTACTATCAACAGCATTTGAATCATCTTCAAATTCTTCAACCTTCCCTGAAAGGAAAAAGAAAAAGAAAAAAAAAAACAAGTTGGCAAAGAGAGAAGCTTTTGTTAGAAGATGGCCAACGAAGATGATTCTTTTAGAGATATGATGTTATTGTTAAGACCTTGTTGATCTGCAGTGGCCTTAGGAGAAAGTAGAAACAGCCTTTGGCGGAGGCATAAGTGCCTGCCATTGAACTGAATGAGGTGAACACCAGAAGCTGAAGAGATTGGTGTCAAGGGTGCAGTGCATGGACGAGGTGGTGTTAATGTGAAGGCTAGTTTACTAGCCGTGAACATGGTGATGGTGGTTATTTGGAATCAAAGTTGTGGCAGTGTAACTGGGAAAGTTCAAGGTGGTGGTGGTGATGGTTGTTTTTGTTGTTTGGAGGGAAAGGAAGCAAGAGTGAAGAGAAAAAGCTGAGGTGGAAGATAAGGTAACTGGAACATGCGGAGGGAATTGCAACGGCTTATTCTCCTTCCTTCTCTTCATTCGTTGTGTCGCTAATAGACAACCTCATCATATCGCTTACTACGTTCGTTTCTTACATGTCTCTCATGACGTGTCCTCTAAAAATCTTCCGTGGGCCCCTTATTGTGTTGCGTTGGCTTTAAGCTCGCCACGGGTTTTATGTCACGTGGACAAGGATGGCCCACAAAAAATGTGGTATTTCTACTAACTAATTTTGAAGAGTATATATATATATATATATATATATATAATATGCTTTATCATCCATTTTAATTTTTTAAGATTAAGTTATGTTTCATTTACTCATTTTGGAACTTAACTCAAAATCTTGATTTTATTTTTTAGCAATACTTTCAATTTGGTCGATTTTTGCACTACAAGCGACATGGAAAAGTACCTTGGGGTGCCCCTTCTGCAATCAAGAAAAATTAAGGATAAGTACTTCTTTATCCTAGACAAATCCAAGAATAGACTTGCTTCCTGGAAGGCAAACTCCTTGGCCTTTGCAGGGAGGGTGACCTTAGCTCAGTCTGTTATTTAGGCGATTCCTAGTAATAATATGCAGTCTATTTTGATTCCTAAGTATATTTGCACTGAAGTGGAGAGGCTGCAAAGGCATTTCATTTGCATTGATCATGAGACTAGTAGGGGTTGGCATATTGTGGCTTAGGATAAGATTTGCAAGCCTAGGTGGGAGAGGGTTTAGGATTAAAGAACCTCTACCTTTTCAACAAAGCCTTCATGATGAAGCTGGCTTGGGAGATCTTAACTCAGCCCAATACGCTTTGGGGTTCAGGTTTTGCGAGCCAAATATGGTGGTAGAAGTCTTAGGTCTTCAAACTTTAAGACCAAGCATCATGACTCTCAAACCTGGAAAGGTATAATTTCTGTTTGGACGAAGGTCCAGGCTTGTACTCAGTGGCTAATAAGGAATGGCATGATGGTTAGTTTTTGGATGGACCATTGGCTACCAACGGGGTTCAATTTGTTTTCAGTGGCACATACCTCCCCTACTTCTACTTCTGATGAGCTTTCTAAGGTGATTGCGAAGTATGTTGATTTGACTGGGAATTGGAATCGGAGTAGCTTCATGAAGTATCTTCCTCAGTTGGTTTGGTATGAAATCCAAAAGCACCATATTCTCGGGCCTGACTATGGGAAATATTCTCCTTCCTAGGGCCCTAGCCCTGACAGGCAGTTCTCTATTAAATTTGCTTACCAGGTCTTGTCTGGGACAGGATCTAGTTTAAACTCAACATGGTGGAAATGTCCTCATTGAGTTAAGTCCTTGACTCCTTGTTGTGACTCATTATGCATAACGGCCTTAACACAAATGTTAAGAGATGTCTTTGTGGGATTGTGGGATTTTAGATTATGATACTTGTCCTATCTGTCTTGATGAGCCCGAAATGGATTTGCATCTCTAAAGGGACTGTGGGCAGTCTAGGCATGTGAGGCAGGATGTTCTACTCGAGTTTCCTAGTATGCTTTAGGATTTCTTTTGTGGTCACTACATCAATGGATTACAAAGAACCTTGATAGGAGTCATCCTCACTGGAAAACCCTATTCGGAGTTACTGTTTAGTCGATTTGGCAAGCTCAAAAATAATTGTGTTTTTAATGAGAAGGAGTGGGAGCCTATTGCGATTTCTAACAAAGCTAAGTTTGTTTGTTTGGAGATTCACCATGCATGGGTGTTTAAGGTCCATAAAAAATTGGATTTGAGTCCTTCTCTCCTCAATTGGAGACCTCCACCTAGTGGATAGGTGAAGTATAATGTAGACGTGTTTATACTTAACGTTGGCCTTTCAACGAGTTGTGGAGGGGTTCTCTGAGACTCTTTAGGATCCTAGTTGACTGACTTTTTCAAGAAGCTTAGGGTTTGTTTGGTGTTGTCCACTAAGGTTTGGGCGATCTTGGCATCTTTGGAGCATGCTTGGAGTTTGAGGCATCGTTGTGTCTAGATTGAAAGCGACTATTTGGAAGATATCAATTTGTTTAATTGTAATGTTTTGTAGTGTCATCCCTTTCATGCTCTTGTTTTGCAGGGGATTGAATCTTTGTTTAGGGACTGGAATGTGAAGATTTCACATATGCATCGCTAGACAAACATGGTTGTTGACTGGATGGCCCATCAGGCTCATAATTTTGTTCAGCCTAGTATTATTTTTGGTTCCCCTCCCGTGGGATGTATGCCACTTCTGTGGCAAAATTTTGTTGGGATTTTCTCCCCAACTATGAGTAATACGTAATGCCTTGGGCTCCCTTTGATAAATAAAAGGACCCAACTCATACCCAATTGTTGTTGAAAGATTTGAAGGTGATGTAAACACTATGGAAATCTATCACAATTAACTTCGGTGTATTTACAACACACTCCAAAAGTGCACCAATTCACTATCTACACGTTTAGTTAAGTATTTGTGGTTAATTTTCTATAATGATAGTTAGACAAAAAGACTCAATTACAAAAATAGAAATTCTATGACTAAATCAAAAGAATAAAAACTTAGAAATCTAATTAAAAATTTGGTAAAATCACAAAAGAATTAAACCTTATTTTTTCAATCCTTATACAATGCTTTCACTTCATTGAAAAGCTTCACAAACCATCACACATAAAAATTAGATTTGGATATAGCAGCATCAATTATTCAGTCAATATATTATATAAAATACTTGATAGTGTTTATCAGCACATGTGTCACGTTCTTGTAAAAGGATGACCCACTTTTTTTAAAAAGTTTAAAATTATGATAAAAAGGAAGAAAAATATTTTTTATTCATGCCAATTATATTAATATATATTATTTATGTAAATAAAAATAGTAACAAAAATTAAATGTGCATTTATGATAATTATGTAGAAAGAAATCAAACAGAAAATTTTAAATTACATTTAATTATTTAATTTTTATTATTATATTATATAAAAAGCTTATATAATTTAATTTATTATTATTATATTATATAAATATTTATAATTATAATTTTTAGTTTTGATTATAGCTTTTTTAATCTTTATATTTGATTTAACTTATAAATTAAAAGTAATTCAAATTTAATTTTTTTAACCAGACGTAAATTAACAATTTTATTAAATGGAAAAAAATAAATTTTAAAAAATATTTAGTGCAAGATATTCACCAAATATCATCATAAAGTAATTTAATAAATATGAAAATAAACTTGTAAATATCTTTAATTAATTTCTATGATGAGGTAAAATAAATTATATATAAAGGTGGGAGAGTAAACTTTAAAATCAAGTATAATAATTTATGATGTAAAAATATATATAAATTAAGAAAATTATAAAAAATAATGTAAAATCTATTAAAAGTCTTAATTAATTAGTTACAAAATAAATATTAATTAAACATAATAATAAAATATAATCCTACACATAATTTATGGTGCATCACATAGGGTACACACATTTATTTTATTGTGATTGTGCTAATAATAATGATAGTTAAATATAAGATAAAAAAGGAGACAATTTGAAAATATATTTTGCTAATTTTTTAATAAGTTTTTAATTTATTGTGTAGTTTATATTATTTAATTTTTAAATAATAAAAATATTTTTCTTCATTCTTTATTTTGGTATAAAAACAAGTTCTTATATGCATTTTAAGATACAATCAAAAGTAAGATTTATTTATTTATTTATATAAAACTGAAATAGTTGCGATTAAATTAATAGTTTTATATTTATTAACTTTAATTATTTGAAACTTTATACATTATTTTCTAAAATTTAAATTTTTAATAAATTCCTCTTGAAACTAAAAATAATTAAGATTAAACAATTAAATTAATTTAATAATTTTAATTATATTATTTTTTATTAATATTTTCTTTAAATTTAAAATATTACAGGTTAAATTAATAATTTTATATTTACTTACTTTAATTATTTATAATGATGTTAAAAATACTTTTTCTAAATTCGAAACTTTATAAAATGATATGACAGGTTCCTTGAAATTGAGAATAGTTAGAATTTAAATTAATAAGTTCAATTATACTAAAATCATTATAAATGCTTTCTTAAAATTTAAAAAATAATGTAAATACATTTTTGAATCTAAGAATAGTTGTGTGTAAATTAGTAATTTCAAATTGAATTACTTTAATTATTTAAAAATTGTTATAAATTTCTAAAAGATGTTATAAATGTTTAATTGAAATTAAGAATATTTAAAATTAAATAATTAAATTCATATTTACTAACTTTCATTATTTAAAAATTGTTAAAAATATTTTTCTTAAAAATTGTTTTATCAAATAACGAATGTGATGTATGATCAAATTTAACAAAAATTAACGTGAATATAATATTATATTTAATTTTAATCATTTAAGTATGTGTTATCATATTTATATTTCATTCATTCATTTACTTAATTTTGTTTTCAATAATTTTTTATACTGGATGTAAAATTATTGATCTTCATAAAAATGATTATAATGGAATAATCTATGTTATTTTGATAAAAAAAAATTGGATTTTTTATGTACTTCCTTTTTTAATAATTTTTTTACTTTAAGTGAACAATATTACCAAAATAAAATTTATAGTTGTAAAAGTATTCAGATTCAATTATCTTTTATTATTTCTTATTAATAAATAAGTGATATATTGCAGACATTTGAATTGCTTTGCAATAATTTAGGAAATTAATAAAATTGTTAATATATTTTTTTATATAATCCAAAAAAAAAATTCCTTTCATATTTATTTGTACATCTCGCAAGTATTATTTAATTACTATCTATAATAAATAAGATTTTATCACGTGACATAATCATATTCACTTTTTTCTTACTTAAATACATTAATTTTTCTCCTTTTTTTAATTCACAAAAGATATATTATTATATTTAATTATGATAATTAATGTGATTACAATAAGTATATATTTTGGTTATATTAATCAATTAAATAATTAAATTTTAAATTTATTTTGATTTTATATTATATGGTAACTAATATATTAAATTTTTAGGATTTTATCATTATTTTATAATAATTTTCCGTAAATATGTATCATAATGATCAAAATAATAATTTATAAATAATAATAAAATTTACGGTCATGCTTTATATTTATTGTCATTATTCTATTTTATAAAAAATATGATAAATATGTTATTTTTATAAAAAATATCTTTGAAATAAATTTATATTTTTATTTAGAATAAATGAATTTATTATGATCAACACATATATGTTTTAATTAAGATAATTATAGAATCATTAATAATATCGATAATCAATAATATTTGTGCTACGAATTTTAACTTTCTTGTGTTATGATACACACTTTCCCTGTTTTGTTAAATTTACAATCTAAAATACACTTGTATTCAAACTTTAGAGTTTATTTTTACTTCCATCTATTGCAAACATTTTCTATATGTTTATAATCATAATTCATTCTTGTTACAACACTTTTGCTCCTAATACGAGCATTTGTTATAAAATGTTTTGATGGATTATGAATTTATGATGGAAAAAATAGAAAAGCAAGTCATCTTTTATATCGTTGAGTTTTTTAGACATGCCAAATCTATGACTGATCACAATAATCAAAATAACTTGAACTATTGATCTATGGCCACAAATCTCCCCCTAGCTTTTAAATTTGACAGTTTCAGATGGTTCAGGCAGTCAAGTTGGAGCATTTGCATAAGAGATGGTTCAGACTCCATCATCATGGCCAAATCCTTAAAGATGCATCCTACATTCCAATTTTAGAAGGGGAGGCACTAGGCTGGCTGCAAGCTCTTGTTTGGGTAGAGAAATTAGACATGTCACATGTAATATTTGAATCTGATTGCAAGGGCATTGTTGACAACATTCACAAGCACAAGACAAGATGTTCGAAGGAGGACTCGATCATAAGAGGTTGCTGACATATTCTATCCAATAATCCATACTTTTATGTCAAGTTTTCTAGACAAGCTAATATGGTTGCTCAAACCTTAGCTAGGGTATCCACAAATAATACTAGTCCTGAAATTTATTATTTTGTACCTTGTATTGATGGCATTATTCTTCATGAAATTATATGAGCCATTTTTTGTTAAAAAAATGCTAATAATTATAAAATCTAATATATTTTTTATTATTAAAATTTATTAAAGAATATTCAAATTCCAATAATTCAATTAATAATGTAATAATCTTTATCAAAATATATTCAACTATTCCTCGTGTGTTTAGTGAAACAATATTGAGTCATGCACAAGATTACTCACTTGAAAAAAATTAGACTAATGAGAATAATTTTTAAATATCATAGTCCTGGCTCAATTAACAATAAATACATTATATAAAAAATACATTATTATTTTATTTATATAATAACTATATTTTATAATAAGTGCAAATATTTATTTGGCGGGTGATAGAGGAGAAAAGAGTTGGTCAAGTTTTCTGTGTTGCGAGGGAGGAATGTGAGTGATGGGAAGCGGCGGAGAAGTGGTTGGCAAAGAAGAGGTTATCGCAAAACTGAAGGACGATGGCGATTTTGACAGGCTTCGGTTGAAGATCGTTCGCAACCTCAAGGACAACGTATACATTTCTTAATTCCCATTCTTTTAATTTTAGGGTTTTATATCAAATGAATTGATAAAAAATTAGTTAATCGCACTTTTCATAGCTGTCCATTACTTTCAACACGATATTAAATTATTCATGTTGATTATGATTTGTAATTGTCAGTAACACTGTAACAGTAGCGAATTTTTAGAGCTTCGTTGAATGGCCCGTGTAGTTTATGACCTTGAGTTTTTCTTAATTTAATAACTAACATAAGGTTGCGTGTCAGTAATACTGAATTCAATAATTTATTACAGGAAGAGTTACGACAACATATTGCCTCAATTGTGAAGCAGTCAGTGGCACTCAATCGTGCTGGAGCAGAAAATATGAAACCTAGACAACTTTCTGATGCCATACATGAAGAAGATGGGTGAGTTACCCCCTCCTTTAGCTCTTATGTAATTCTAAATTGCGTTTTTAAGGTGTGTCGTGTCTCTATGTGTACTTATTGTGGAAGTTTTATTTTGATTTGTTTGTTTTGTAACCAGTGATAAAGTAATGAGCCTGATATCTGATAGTTTATGGCAAATAATCCGATCAGGTGATGGCATGAAAAGTGAAATCATGGAAACAGTGCAATCTGTCTACAACAAACTGGCAAACCCAAAAGGGAAAGATGAGGCTATGCTGTCCACATATGATGTAATGCCAATTAAGAGACAAGGGGAAACAGCTTCAGTTGCTGAGATTGATGATACGTTGCATGAAAATGAGCCTGACGAGCCCCCGGGTTTCACTCTCTTGCATAATCATCTGAATAATAACAATCACGAAGAGTGGGATAAAGGGAAGGTGCAAGTTCAGAAGCAAGGGTTCACTGCAGAGCTGAAAGAAGATTCCCATCCATCACAGGATGCACTTGGTGAAGATGATGGTAATAGCAATGCGCCGCCCCCTGGATTTTTAGTGGATGTGGAACAAAAACCACCTTCTGATTGTAGTGATGAAGACCCTGATGTACCTCCTGGTTTTGGTTGATGAATTGGAAGGTGTTTCGATTTTTCTTCTGTTCTGCAGCCATTGCTGGCATTCAATGTCACAGGAGTCAAATTTTCTGTTTTTGATCATGATGAACCAGCTAAAAACAAGAGACAATATGGAGCTCTTTGACATCCCGATTCCCAATTTAATATTGGATGCATTATTTTTTCTGATTGGCTTAGGGTCAGCTATTACCTGTAATTTTTTGTACGAACTTATCCCAATTTTTCTGAAATGGATGCCGGATCTTCACAATGAATTTTGTTAAAAGCTATTGACCAATAGAAGCTCACTTCAATCACGAGTTTGTGGTTTCTATATATTTTTTATCATTCTGTTGTTTTTGTCCAAAGAGCGTGAATTAGAACTAGTTGAAGTTATAAGACTGTTTGTTTTGGTATATGTTGGTGTTCCTTAAGACAGAAATAATGTGTTTCATTGAGTGGTTTCTGTTATGATATAAGGAGAAGGAAGAGTGTGTTAATATAGTTAGACTACTAAGGAGTTAGTTAGTTAGTTAGAGGGGTTTATTTGATATAAATAGAGGGAGAAGGATAGGAGAGGGAGAGGGATCTAATCAGTTTGTAGATTGAGCATTAGATCTTTGTGAAAGGAGTAATCCTTTGTGAAGGGGAAACCCTTGGAGGAGTGTTTTCTCTCCTATTTTCTGTTCTTCTCATCCTATTCAATAAAATTCTTTCTTTTCTTTGCCATTTCAATTTTTGGTTCGTAACAGTTTCTGTTTATTTTTCACCATTCTGATGCTCTTCTTATATTGATGTGTTCTAATTAGTATCGGCATCTTGCACATTTTGTTAAATCTTTCATTTTATTCATCTGATCAGAGATTTTCCTAAGTACATAGATATCAATAGTAGCAAATAGTACTGCTATTGCAGTGTTGGAGTGATGCAGCTGCTGGCTGTTGCAGGAAAGTCGGTGTCACATTTTTGCTTCGTACAAATAGTGGCAGCAATCACAGGTTAATAGCGGCCAAATCACAAAGGATGGGGCAGACATACACCAAGTGCTAGTCCCATTCGTGCCTCAACCCCTTCATTTTCTGGCCAAAACCTGACAGCCCATGCATATTCCAGCCAACTCACCCAATTTTTGCCTGACCCACCCATTTTTTGGCAAAGTTCACCCCTTTGTAGCCTTTCTTTCTGCCTTTCTACTTTTCTGTTTTTTCTTCTCCTGTTCTCTTTTTATCTTCCACACTAGTCATCCTCCTGTCTTTTCCTTTTTAATGTCAAATGTCAGTCTATCTTCTAGTTCACATACAATTGTGTGCACAGCCAGATTTTATTTTGTTTTTTACTCAACTGCACTTTTTTTTATCTAACATGAAAAGTCATTTGTTTTTGGGAATTCACTCACCTGATTTCCAGTTCACAAGGCAGAGGAGTGATGGACAGAGCCTCTGTGAACTGCTGGTCTGCTGCAACTTAACCATGACATATATCAAATATCTTTGTTTTTTTAATGTTGGGTAGTGTGTTCTTCACACGTCATTATTCCTAATTTCACCAATTGTTTTGTTGCAGCTCAGTTTTGTCTTTAAATTTCAACATCATCCTTTATTTTTAAACTTCATTCCTATTTTGGTGTGTTGGACACTACTCGGACATGACTCTTGTTCAACACTCCTTGAACTCATGTTAGGAAGCCCTCCATCGTGTTGCAACTACAAAATCATTTTTGGGCTCAGACACCTCTCCAACGTGGCTTGGACACGGCCGAAGAGAATGAGCCAACACCTACTCCTGACTGGACACTTATCAGACACTGATTCTTATTGTGTGGTTTATTTTTTTGTAAATATTGCATTGTTAAATGAGTACGCTTAGTATTCTTTTTGTAAGGGTCATTATCATATGAAAATTATAAATTTTAACAACTTTGTTTTAGAAGGTGAATATATAAATCTTAATAATCAATTTAAATTTTTGTCATGTTGATT
>CM023947.1:25172786-25191126 GCA_013407115.1 Glycine latifolia | reverse complement strand
TATATATATATATATATATATATATATATATATATATATATATATATATATAATATGCAGTGTCCCAATGTCCATATCAGTTTTCATAGCTGTTAATCATAGCCTAAATGAATGGTGAATGTTAGACTATGACTTTTGATTGTATGAATATATTTTAATTTTGGGTATTCTTTTTTAAAGCATTTATATGCTTATAGCATAAAATATATATAATTTATCTTGTATCTATAATCTTTGAATAGGGGCCATTTTGCTAAAGTTTGGGCTTTATCAATCTATGCTTGAAAACTATGTCTAAGTACTTCAAATGATTGTAAACATCTTTATAATTGATGATCTACATAAATTTGTCAATTAGCTAGTTAGTCTTGTATAATTGGCTGCTACTTGGAAAGTTTCAGTTGAAAGAAATATCTGGCCCATAATTGCATTTTCTATTAAGCATGGTCATTTAACTCCCATGTATTTTATTTATTTATTAATGTTGTATCATCCTTTCATAAGTTAACTAATATTTCATTGATATTCTTAACAAAATAATGTTTCATTGGTTGGTTGGCTAACATTTTTTTTATCTATAAAGAGAATTTATTTTTCTATTTCATTTTTCACATTCATGACTGAACTTAAAATGAACATTCAAACTCTTTTGGAGATCTAATTCAAATTTTCCATATTGCATTGGTGGAATGAAAATAGAATAGAAAATGCTGTGGTACAGTTGAGATTTGCCTCTTAATACCTATTGTGCCTCTGACCATTACACTGGTCCCATTGTAGTATTGCTTGGTGTAACATTATTGCCTTATACAAAGTTGACCAAGATAGGGCTCCTTACAGTGTGTTTGGCAGAGACCCATTGTAAAAATCCTTGAGCATATTTGGCAGTTTCATTACCAGACTCTACACAGCTGAAGGACACTGAATATGTCTCTTTCTGGTTTGCTTCTGAAAAGGTAAGTTTATTTGGTTGGACCTTCACTTCAACCCCTTCTGGTGCCATAACCATGACAACATAAGATGAGTTGGCCTCACCCACATTTGTCACAGTCCTTGTGAATGTCTGTGGGGAACCAAGCACAACAGAAAATGAGGGATAGTTGAGCTTTCCTTCGGGAATGCTTGAAGTCTCAGAGCACTTAATTGTTTTGTGTGCAATGATCCCAACTTCGGTATCGCCATAGCCTAGACCACACAGATAAGGTATATAATCATCAGGTTGAATATCGTAAACTAATCCGGGATCATTTGCTCTTGATGGATTCACATGACCAGAACCTGTGGCAAAGACATCTGCAGGGTGAAGTGTTTCATCAACAATGAGTTTGTGTTGAAAATTGATTATGTCTGCAGAAGTCATTATGGCAGATTTTATGGCAGCTGGGGACCAGTGAGGATGAGAGCTTTTGAGCAAAGCAGCTACACCACTAAGATGTGGGCATGACATTGATGTGCCAGACATAATGTTGAAAGTGGATTTTGAATCAGTATCATTATTCAGGGGGGAATGGCCAGGCAGCTAGGATGTTCACGCCTGGTCCTATGATGTCTGGTTTCAAAATACCAGGACTTGGCAAGTTGGGACCTCTTGAAGAGAAGGATGTAACAGCAGGAGCTAAGGAGTTTCCAATTATAGTTCCCTTGAATAAAATGGTAGCTGTAGGTATGGCAGTGGAATTTATATAGGCTTTAATCTTCAGTCCAGCATCGTAGCTTACATGTGTTGCAGGTAGAACATGCACATCAGCTAAGACACTGAAACCATTGCTTTCATCATTCATGAGAATCATGGCTGCACCACCTACTCTTTTTACTTCCTCTCCTTTGGCAATTCTTCCTATACCTCCTCCTCTCTCACACAAAACAACCTTGCCTCTGAAATCACTATCATTCAAGGACCCATTAGCACAAAATGCTGCTTCTTGTTTGCCATTCTTTCCAGCATATGCCAAGGGTAGCAATGTTGGAGAAAAATCAGAAGGCTGGAAAACAGATTCCCCATCAAATTCTTGCCCATTTCCCAGCTTTGCTGTTGCTGCAATGCTTCTGTCAATATTGCTTGCTCCAACGGTGAGGATCCAAGGGGCTCCATTAACTAAGGAGCCATGGAAAGGGCCAGAGTTTCCTGCTGCACAACTTACAAAGATTCCCTTCTGCATTGCTGCAAATGCACCTATTGCAGTGCTATCATTGAAAAATGGAGGTGGCTCACTTAGGCCGATGGATATTGATATTACATCCACGCCATCCTCCACAGCTGCATCCAATGCCGCCAATATATCACTCTCAGGGCAGTCTTCTCCAAAGCATACTCTGTACATTGCCAGGTGAGCATACGGGGCAATCCCAGCTGCTGTTCCTTTGGCATTTCCTAGTACTTCTGCATGATCAACAAAAGCACCAGCAGCTGTGCTTGATGTGTGTGTCCCATGTCCATCCTCATCAATTGGTGAATCTGCTCCTTTCATTGCCGTCGCAGCCAGGTTGAAAGACCTTGCTCCAATTAGTTTGTTGTTACAAGCTGTTGCATTAAGTTCACATTTCCCTTTCCATTTGGGGGGTGGTGGTGGCATTCCTGCATCATTGAATGAAGGATGACCAGGTGTGATTCCAGAATCCACCACCCCAACAATTACTCCCTTTCCAAAGTTTGATTCCTTCCAAAATCCCATGTCTTGCTGCAACCCCAAAAATTGTGGGGTATGTGTGGTTTGACGATGTAGCATCCTTTCGGGATGCGCAGAAATAAAGCCATTCTTCTTTTGCACAGCTCTCAGCTCTGCTTCAGTGAGTCTTGCAGCAAAACCACTCATCACGTTCCGGTATGAATAAATCATTCGTGGCTGTTCCTCAGAGCTCATAATAGTAGGTGGCATGAATGAAAGATACCAGCTCTCTAAATCTTCAGATTGAGCAAGTGTCTTACCCTGTGGCCCTGTCACATGGATAATATATGTTTTTGAACTGCTTGCAGCAGAATTCAGTTCATTTCCATGAGCAAAATGAATGTGGAAGCTCAAGACAAAAGTGAAAGCAATGAAAAAGAAAGAATCCATGTTCAGCAGAAGCTTTCTGCTGGAGGGAGAAGAAGAATGAAAGGCAAAGATTCTTTGGTTTGTTGTGGTTTAAAAACACGCACAATATCAGTATATATAAGGAAGCTAGATGTTGTACAGTCTCCAGCAGATTGTACAAGGCCGGCGGCATATGCATGTGAGGACCCGATAACATTTAGTGAGTAACGTGTTACTGATGGCATGTAATGAGCTTGGTCGGCATGGTTATATATGTCGTGTACTGTGATTCTATTTATTCTGCATCGTTGACTATTAATTGGTATTGTGCAAGTGCAACCATTTGTAATGTGTAAGCGGCGGGCATGAGCGTCATAGCTCTACATTATGTTAAATAGCTGTTTCCCCACCTCCCCCTCTAAATAACCTTTCAAGGGTTTCTTTTTGTTCAAAACTCATTTCACTGGCCTATGCGATATTCTAGTTAAACATTCCACACGGAAGTTCTACAACAAGAACATTAATGATTTATTTGATTTTTCTGATCTTTCTAGAGCTCTGCAGCAGGAATACTGGCGGTTACAGTTTCCAAAATCTAACAAGTCTTCAAGTAGAAAGAAATTTAAAAAATGTGAAAATAATTTAGTTAGAATGAAGTGATAATATATAAAGATTTTTATACACTACTGTTCAATTATACATTGTCATGTACAGTATGATTGTTGTTTTTTTTGTGAGAAGACAGATCAAAACAAGGCTAGGCCTCGACAGGCAACATATAATATGGAAGATTCTTTGAGTATATAGCAAATATTTACATGGTTAATGGTTTTATTGGGTTGATGTTCAGACGTATAGTCTATAATAGAGCAGTACACTGCAGGCATCACTAATATTAAACATAAAATTAAACTTGCACCATATGTTTGATTATGCTAATAATTTTATATGTTGCTTGTCAATTAGCGTATTCAGCTCTTAATACCAAAGAGGTCATTGTTGTTATTATTATCTTCATTACCATATATAAACCTCCTCTGTTGGTTGAGTTAGAGAAGAGAGAAGTGCCAACATCAATTACGGCTTCACATTCAAATTGATTGAAAAATAAAGAGTCACTTGTACGATAGCCTGTTAAACCCCAGCTTAATGAAGAGAGGATCTAGAATCAAGGATTAAAGGGGCAGTTAAAAAGGAAGATATATTGTAAAGAGGATTAATTGGGAGAACTATCAGTTGAACCGAGTCTTGGAACTCGACAGTGAAGAGAAAACCCGCGTGGAAAATCATTCTCCTTGTAATTCTACCGTTTCTTAACAATAATGCACATTTCTCTATTTATTGTCTTGTTTCCTTTCTCTCGTTAATATGTTTTCAGGAATATTTTGTCTGTTTTGTCTTCTTAGAGCACTAACACAGCCCTTAGTATCTCATTTACTTTTTGTACGCACACTAAAACTGGGAGTTGTGCTTAAATGTAAGGTTTTAAATCATGCAATTGCAATGGCATAAATTTCCTCAAGTTGTTTGTTATTTGCTGGCTTCCCATTTTTTGTGGTCTTAATGTTGTTTATAGTAGTTTTGGGTTGTTTTAATCACCATTGATGAGTGATGGGACATCTATAACAATAACAATCTCATTTTAAGAAAGTTGAAAAATAATAACCCCTAACAATACAATTATTCATGAAATATTAAGATTAAAAATTAGTCGGTGAAAAATTAATGTATATTTATATTTTAGTTATATTATATATATATATATGGATTTCCTAATTTATACATACTTTTTTAGCAGGAGTATATGTTTATCTTAAAATACACCTAAAGTATAATTTATTAATTAACTCCTAAAAAATAAGTGAATGTATATCAACAAATGTGTGTAGATTTATTAATTTACATCCACCTATTATTTTTTTAAAAAGTAAGTTAGTAAGCTATCACTATTTATTTTTTAAAATACATCCAAAGTATAACCTGCTAAGTTTTACTAATTTTTAAAAACAAATAGGTGTAAGTTAACAAATCTGATATAATCTTGACTGTTCATCATAAATAGTCAATATTTATTCTTGTCACCCTCACATAAAAAAGACTTACGGTTCTTATTTTTTATAATAAGAAAGTTTTCACTTAATATGTTTCCTGTAAGTTTAAATACCCTTTTGCCCTTATGGTTGCACTTTCTAATTTGATACTTATAGTTAAAACATGTCAATTTAGTCCCTAGAGTTGCTTTTTTTATCAACCACAACATATTATTACTCATTGGACTTTCCTCCTCTGCCCTTGACAACATATTACTCATTCTATTGTCATCAACCCCAGCCTTTTACGATCGCAATCCACCACCACCCAAAACAACTGTTGTATCAACATCTTTTAGGATTTTCTCTCTAAATAACCTTTTCCCTAACGTCACAAATCCAACCTTTCCCTCAAAATTTAGGCACCATGGAAAGCCAAGTCTTTAAAACTCAACAATGAAAAATCACATCATAATTGAACGAATGACATTAACAATGATTTCGCAACAAAGACCAAATTAAAAAAAAAACACGCACACAACTATAAGGACTAAATTGATATGTTTTAAACTATAGGTACCAAATTGGAAAATAAGTATAACTGTAGGAGTCAAAAGGATATTTAAACTTATCCTATACACACACATACAAGGAGTTTAGCTAATGCCTAAAATATATTCTGCTCACCACAAGAGATTTAACAAGGTTCGACAATTGTGCCTACGTCCTCAAGAGCAAAGAGACTAAGAGGTTTTTACGCTCTACTCTATCATTTTTTCCAGAACTAAAATGGAATGAAAGCTTTGATGTCATGTTAGATTTCAACTTAAAATCAATTGACACTAAGTGAAGTTGTCCAACAGACACATATAAGTTGTACCCCAAGAACTGCGACGTGGGACTTCCTAACATAATGTTGGGTCATGTAGAGAATATCTTGGTAATTGGAGTCTAGAGTAGTTATTCTGATTTGGTTGAGGAGGGCTACGCCCTTCATCTTTTCTTGTACTGCCTTTTAACTCAGAAATCGTTGATACAAATTCAGACACTGATAGTAAACTCCTATATAAAATAAAATAAAAAGAACTATGTCTAAGTAGTAACTAGTAAGTACTTAACATGAGAGTATAATCATCTTTAAAATTGATGATTCACACAAATTGATCAATTAGTTCGTAAGTATTGTATATTTGGCTACTTGGAAAGTTTTAGTTGAATGAAATATCTGGCACCTATCCACATTTCCTACGAAGCATGGTTATTTAACATCCATGTAATTTTTTCTTTTTTAATGTCGCATCATCCTTTCCATGTTCACAATTGTTTGGTCGCATATTCTGAACAAAATATTCATTGTTTCGTTGGCTGACAAATTTGACTATTTCATTTCTCACATTCATGACCGAACTTGAAAGGAAGATTTCAAAATCTTTTGGAGATCTAGTTTAAATTTTCCTTATGCATTGATGGAATGAAAATAGAAAACTAAATGTTGTGGTATGATGGACATTCGCCACTTAATACCAGTTGTAGCTGGCAAGACAATTATCTTACCATTACACTGGTCCATTGTAGTAACTGTTCGGTGCTTGCTAACGTTGTTGTCTTATACAAAGCTGATCAAGATAGGGCTCCTTACAGTGTGTTTGGCAGATACCCATTGTAAAAACCCTTGAACATATTTCACAGTTTCATTACCCGACTCTATATGGCTGAATGTCACTGAATATGTCTCTTTCTGGTTTGCTTCTGAAAAGTAAAGTTTATTTGGTTGGACCTTCACATCAACCCCTTCTGGTGCACTAACCATGACAACATAAGATGAGTTAGCCTCACCCACATTTGTCACAGTCCTTGTGAATGTCTGCGGGGAATCAAGCACAACAGAAAATGAGGGATAATTGAGCTCTCCTTCGCGAATGCTTGAAGTCTCAGAGCACTTGATTGTTCTATGTGCAATGATCCCAACTTCTGTATCGCTATAGCCTAAACCACACAGATAAGGTATATAATCATCAGGCTTGATATCATAAACTAACCCAGGATCATTTGCTCTTGATGGATTCACGTGACCCGAACCTGTGGCAAAGACATCTGCAGGGTGAAGTGTTTCATCAACAATGTGTTTCTGTTCAAGATTGATTATGTCTGCAGAAGTCATTATGGCAGATTTTATGGCAGCTGGTGACCAGTGGGGATGAGAGCTTTTGAGCAGAGCAGCTATGCCACTAAGATGTGGGCATGACATTGATGTGCCAGACACAATGTTGAAAGTGGATTTTGAAGCAGTATTATTATTCAGTGGGAATGGCCAGGCAGCTAGGATGTTCAAGCCTGGTCCTATGATGTCTGGTTTCAGAATACCAGGACTCGGCAAGTTGGGACCTCTTGAAGAGAAGGATGTAACAGCAGGAGCTAAGGAGTTTCCAATTATAGTTCCCTTGAATAAAATGGTAGCTGTAGGTGTTGCAGTGGAGTCTATATAGGCTTTAATCTTAAGTCCAGCATCATAGCTTACATGTGTTGTAGGAAGAACATGTACATCAGCAGAGAGACTAAAGCCATTCCTTTCATCGTTCATGAGAATCATGGCTGCACCACCCGCTCTCGTTACTTCCTCCCCTTTGTCAACTCTTCCTGTATTCCCTCCTCTCTTACACAAAACAATCTTGCCTCTGAAATCTATATCATTCAAGGATCCATTATCACAAAATGCAGCTTCTTCTATGCCATTCTTTCCAGCATATGCCAAGGGTAGTGGAGTTGGAGAAAAATCAGAAGGCTGGAAAATAGATTCACCATCAAATTCTTGCCCATTTCCTAGCTTTGCTGTTGCTGCAATGCTTCTGTCGATATTGCTTGCTCCAACTGTGAGGATCCAAGGCGCTCCGTTAACTATGGAGCCAGGGAGAGGGCCAGAGTTTCCTGCTGCACAACTTACAAAAATTCCCTTCTGCATTGCTGCAAATGTGCCTATTGCAGTGCTTTCATCAAAAAAAGATTTTGGTTTTCTCGTGCCGAGGGATATTGATAATACATCTACTCCATCCTCCACAGCTGCATCCAATGCAGCCAATATATCACTCTCTCGACAGCCTTCAAAGCATACCTTGTAAATTGCCAGGTGAGCATAAGGGGCAATCCCTGCTGCTGTGCCTTCAGCATTTCCTAGTACTTCTGCATGATCAACAAAAGCACCAGCAGCTGTGCTTGCTGTGTGAGTCCCATGTCCTTGGTCATCAATGGCTGCCTCTGCTCCTTTAATCACCTTCGCGGCGTGGTTGAAAGCCCTTACTCCAATTAGTTTGTTGTTGCAAGCTGTCACATTGATTTCGCATCTCCCTTTCCATTTCGGTGGTGGCGGGGACATTCCTTCATCGCTAAATGAAGGATGACCTGGCGTGATTCCAGAATCCAACACCCCAATTATTATCCCCTTTCCAAAGTTTGATTCCTTCCATAATCCCGTTTGTTGCTGCAGCCCCAAAAATTGTGGGGTATTTGTGGTTTGGCGATGCAGTATCCTTTCGGGACGAGCAGAGATGAAGCCATCCTTTTTTTTCCACAGCTCTCAAGTCTTCTTCAGTGAGTCTTGCAGCAAAACCACTCATCACATTGCGGTATGAGTAAATCATTCGAGGCTGTTCCTCAGAGCTCATAATAGTAAGTGGCATGAATGAATGGTACCAGCTCTCCAAATCTTCTGTTTGATCTAGTGACTTATCCTGTTGCCCCTTCACATGGATAATATATGTTTTTGAACTGCTTGTGGTAGGAGGTAGTTCACTTCCTTGAGCAAAATGAATATGGAAGCTCAACACGAAAGTGAAAACAATGAAAAGGAAAGCATCCATGTTCAGCAGAAGCTTTCTGCTCGATGGAAGAATGGAAGTAAAGGTTCTTTAGTTCGGTGTGCTTTGAACATAAGCACAATATCATATATAATAAGGAAATAGATGTATCAACGCCCCATATGCATGTTAGGAGCCATTATTTTTTGTAAGTTAATAATGTTACTGATGGAATATAATTGGTTCTCCTTTTATATGGTTATATATGTCGTGAACTGTGATTCTATTTATTTTTACGTCGTTGACCTTAATTTAATTGGAGCTGTGCAAGTGCAACCATTTGTATTTTGTAATGGGTAAGCGGGCATGAGCAACATAGCTCTACCTTATGGTAAATAGCTGTTTATTTATTTTCCTAAATAATCTTTCAAGATTTTTTGTTGTTGTTCAAAACTCAGTTCATCATTGATGGTCTTGTACTTTTGTTGTTCACTTTTTATTGTCTAGTTCACATGGATAAAATAGGCTTACTCCGTAGTCTATATTCAATAGGACTTGCATAAATTTGTTCATAATAAGGAGTACGTGAGTGTCATTCAAATATTTCTGTATTTTAAAATTATTTTGTGTATATAAATTTATTGGTGAAATGATTATTTAGAAGCAACCCTTCCAAACCTAGAAGACAGACAAGGGAATAATTTCTTATTGCTTATATATGCTTGTGCCTCTACGAATATAAAAATTATATATGCCCTTGCCTCTTGGTTAATTTATTTGATTTTTTTTCTTTATATTTCTTCATAGCTCGCAGAAGCTCTACATCAGGAATGATGACTATTAAAATTTCCAAAATCTAACAATTCTTCACAGTTCACATAAAAAGAAATTAAAAAACTGCAGAAACAATTAAATAGTAGTACACTCCTTCGATTCTAGATTGTCATGACGGTTAACTATTGTGTTAAATACTTTAAAAGTTATATGTTAGATAAGAATAATGATATACAAATATTCATATTTTTTAAACATTTAGTAATTAGCACCTTTAATTTTTATTTATCTCTATTCTCTCTTCATATCATACCATACAACATCAATAGTACCTTTAATTTAAGTTAATTGGGTCCAGTGGTAGATAAATCCAATGATATATTAGAAAAAAGAAAAAGAAAGAGAAAGGAAGAGGGGAAGAAAAAGTGGAAATAAGACAAAAGAAATGAATAATAAGCTAAAATAAAAAAAGAGTGAAAGAAAGATTAGGAAAAGAGGGAAAATAAAGAGGAAAATAACTAAAACAAGGGAAATAAGTAGAACATAAAACTACTAATGAGTTTAATTCTCCACCAAACTTATAGCTTTTCTACATTCCGTCCTAAGACATATCATCCGTCAATTTATATCTTTCTCCATTAAGTCAAGTTTAACTACTTTTCTCAAGGTAAGTTTCGGTCGACCTTTACCTCTCTTTGTGTCAAGCTCTTGGTAACAAACTCTTATTCTTACGGGAGCATCTAGTGGTCGTTTCATAAGGTGCCCAAACCACCTCAATCTATGCTCTCTCATCTTTTCACATACCGGTACCACTGATACCTATCTTCGAATATCCTCATTTCTTATATTATTCATCTTCGTATAACCACTCATCCACCTTAACATTCTCATTTCTACTACCCTTATTTTATGCTCATGTTGCCTATGTGTTGGTTAGCATTCTGTTTCATATAACATTGTCGGTCTTACAACTATTCTATAGAATTTTCCTTTTAGCTTAAGGGGAATTTTGCGATCACACAAGAACCTCGATGCACTGTGCCATTTCATCTATCCTGCTCTAATTCTATGATTTACATCCTCATCAATCAAACCACATTTTTGCAAAATTGATCCCAAGTACCTAAAAACATTTTTCTTGGGTACCTCTTGACCAGGTAGATGTACACTGTGTCTTGACCACTATCTCTTACTCGCAAAAACTCATACTTCATATACTCCGTCTTACTCTTGCTTATTGTGAATCTTTTAGACTCCAAAGTGTTTCTCCACAATTTTAATTTCCTATTAACATCATCTTTAATATTATCAATAAGCATGATATCATCTGCAAAAAGCATACACCACGGTACTTCATCTTGAATATCTTTCATTAGTTCATTCATCACTAAGACAAAGAGATGCGGACTAAAAGTTGAACCATGATGAACACCTATTGTGATAAGAAAATACATTGATGTTCCATTAGAAGCTTTCAAATCATAATATTTATAATATTTATATTTTTTTTATCTCTTACTTACCATATGTTTAATGGCACATTAGATGTCCATGAATATTATTTCTTAGAATAATTTTTAATTAATTTAATAATAGATATTTTTTACAGATAATGTATGAAAAACTATCTCTTACATAGAACTTGCATAATGGAGTTGAAATGATGTCAAAGCCCCGCTTAATGAAGAGAGAGGGTCTAAAAGATATACTATGTTAGTATAATTTATAAAGGAAGATATGGTGCACCCGAAAAAATTGGAAGAATTCTATCAGTTGAACCGAGTCTTGGAATTCAGCCGTAAAGAGCAAACCCAAGTGAAAAAAAGTATTCTTGTCATTCTACCATTTCTCAATAATAGATATACATTTTCTATATCTATTCACTAATTTCCCATATCTGATATATTTCCTGCTATATTCTCTAACTGTTGTTTTGTCTTCCTAGAGGACTAACACAACCATTAATATTTTATTAAATCGATAATTGTGAAAAATGTAAGGTTTTAAGTCATGAATGGCCTCAATTTCCTCAAGTTATTTGTTATGTGCTAGCTTCAGAAAAAGTTCTATGTGATTTAAGAGGAAACTAATGTTCCTCCAAGGGGCAACTGACCCCTTAAAAAATTGAAAATTGCTTAGCAGCATGTTCTAGAAAAACTTTTGTCCTCTCCTCCCGACATTTGGTCTTAACTCCTAATTTTCCTCGGTCTAAAAAAAGACTATTTATTTTATGTATTTATGTTTCTACTTTGCCTATTATATATATATATATATATATATATATATATATATATATATATATATATATATATATATATATATATATATTATAATAAAATAATATTAGAGGAGAGATTAAATTACACCAATGTAATTTTGATAATTATTATATGATTTTATAACTTTCAACTAAATAATATTTTCCTAAAGTTATCGTTGGATTAATAAGTTTTTTTTCCATAGATTACATATACAAAATTTCATATTAATCCAAAATCATTTATTATTCCGTTCATATTGACTAAAATCAATGTAATATAAAACACTTCAAAACATATTAAAATAGGGATCATTTGATTACCTTTTTACTATTGTTCAATTTTAATAAAATTTGATACAGATAATCTTGCTAATATGTAGATATAATTAAATGGATGGATCAATAAAATTCACATTTTATATTAAGTTATAAAAATGATATAATAATTATAAAAGTTGCATGATATAATTTGATTCATCTTCATAATATTAGATTATTTATCTTTTTACTTGTTATTCATAAAGATTATGTTTTCTTATTTTTAAATTGTTGTCTTTTTGAACTTCAATAATTATTTTTTTTATCTTAACTTATTAGATTAATTTTCGATATTATTTTTATGTTTGGTTTGTATGTGTTTTCTCTGCATCAAAATAATTATATTTACTTTTTATTGGATATATGATATTTTATTTTTCATTCTACTAAATTTTTAGCAATTATTAGAAATTAGTTAATCTTAATTTCACTTATCATGAACATCAAAGTTTTTTCTTATCATGTGAGAATTTTCTGCCCCCTAGGAATTTTTTTCTTGTTTTGTCCCTCTATGTAATCTTAAATCTTAATGTTGTTTAGTAGTAGTTGTGGGTTGTTTTAATCACTTTCTATGTATGTGTAAGGGAACATGAATCATAAAAACAATTTCATTTTAAAAATGTAAGAATAATCTAAACTAATCAAATATAAAAGAATGAAGATTAAAAGTTAATTATTGATGGCATAATTATTAAGAATAGTTATATAAAATTATCTTTTAATATTAACTAATTTAAATAAAATTAATGGTTAATATTTATTATTGTTATTTTTTGTAAACTAACTGTACAATAATATATATGTGTATGGTTAATATTTATTATTGCCATTTTTTCTTAAATTAATTGTTCTCAATAATGTGTATGTGCATGTGCATTTGCGTGTGCATGTCCATATATGTGTGTGAGCATTCAATTGAGGTTAAAAAATATTTTTTATTCTTATAAATATGAATGTTTGGATTTAGTCCCTACAAAATTTTGACTAGTATTTTCGTCTTCATAAAATTAAAATCTTTTACTTTTTGATCTAGAAGTAGGTTTGGGTATATCCGAACCTATGAATTTTAATTTACATTTTAAAATCCACAAAATGTGAAAAAAAAGGCCACAATTTTTTTATCCCTCTTCCCTAATCTTCTTCATTTCTTCGAACCACATTCAACCACATAGCTAGATCCTCTCAATTTGCATGTAGTTGGAGAGTGGCAAGTTTAATCAATGTGCACTCTTGGATTAAAACAAACGACTAAGATTTACTCATCAAAACCCATGTTTCATTCAACACATCAAATCCCTAAGTCTAACTTGGTTTCTTTTTCTCTTTTCTACTGGCGAACTCTATGACCCTTTAGACTTTACTTCTCGCACCCAAACATCATCGACGCCATCACCATCATAGCCTTGATCACTGTGCGACCAACCACACTACCTTGTCTCCTTTGTGTCGCGCCGTCACCTGCACAACCTCCTCCACTGCGCATGCGCCGCACTAACCACCATCATCACCATGCTCACAAGCCAAGCATACAAGATCTATGCGCACAAGCTAAAGACACCAGAGCTGCACCACACCAACCACCACCAACTCCTTTGTGCCATCACTGCATGTCGCTGATCCATACGCGACCAAATCTACATGCGACTTCCCTCCCAAAACTACAATTTTTCTCTTTCTCCCTCCTCATTTCTTCTTCGTTTTCCTTTTTATTTTGTTTTGTTCTGCTCTTTGTGTGTTTAATCTAACTATTGGTTATTGTTTTGCTCTAATTGTTCAAGCTTGAGAGGGTCAAGAACATGAAGAAGGGTTAAAAAAATTGCGGCATTTTTGTGACATTTTTTTAGGGGAGAGGTTTAACCCCCAAAAATTGTAAGAAGAGAGTAGACAATCATGGGACTAATGAAGGAGTAACATGTAGGTATGTGAATTTACATATGCTAGCTTCAAGCCAAAAAGTAATAGATTTCAATTTTTCGAGAACGAAAACTACTAAAAATTTGTCTAGGACGGATTCCAAACATTTCCATATTTATGGGGACAAAAAACATATTTTAACATTCAATTTATTGAACAAATCGTATTTCTCAATTATGTTTGCACCTAAGTATTTATTAACAGGTACCTAGACAATTTAGTATTTATACCTCATGGATGGAGCTAGCCTTTGATTGTAGGGAAGCCAAGTCTCATTTATAAAAATTAAAATTTATTCATTCAATATATTGATTAATATTTTAAAATTTATTCAATAAATATATCAATGAAATATTCAACTTTATATTAATCAATGAATTCAAGTCTTGCATACGTAGTTGCATTAAATATTCTAAATATTATTTAGAAAAGACATAAAGAATATAAAAAATGGTAATAAGAATAAAATATTTGGTGATGTATTCCAAAATTCAAGCTATCAATCTCTTCTTAAGTTTAGCCCATTTACAAATATTAATAAATAAACATTAATTATAATCAATTTAAAGGAAAAACTATTAAAATCATTTGAACAAATGCAATCATTTATAGTTTGCAGGCGAGTTGCAGCCTACAATCCAAACTGAAGACGGGTTTTTAGGGATTGTTTAAGCAACTCGCGCAATCTTTGATCTCTTGTTAATTGATTTTGAGTAGCTTTATCAATCAGAAGCGAATTGGACAAAAGCTTCTAATTTTGCGAATTTTGCTAATTCCAATAATCTATGACATATACTCATGCTGTGATTCCAAATCAACACTTATTAATCAACTCATGAATTGAGTAAACTAATCTAATGATAATGAAAATCTTTCATATTATTACACACACACACACACACACACACACACACACACACATATATATATATATATATAATTCTAGAATAGAATTCTAGATCATAGATTTTATAAATTTCTATTTTATTTACAATTTTTTCTTTTTATTAATTTAAAATCACAATAAGGGGTTATAAAAGGAAAATACCATAATAAAAATTTATAGCATACTTAAATAGTATTTTATTAAAAGAATAAAAATGTAAATATTTGCACAACAAAAACTACGGGGAATACTAACAACACACTCTTTAACTATGGGGGTGCAAATAGCATCATTTATTTCATTTCAAAACGGGTCAGGCCCAAAAGTTAAGGGAGTTGTATGTGTGAAAACGAGCCCAAAAGTCAGGGAGTGTGGGTATGAATTCAGAGGTGTAAATAGCATCAATTATTTCATTTAAAACGCATAAGGGTCAGAAGTTAAGGGGTGTATACGTGAAAACAGAGATGTAACTAGAAATAATTTTTTTGGGCTAGGGTTGGAACCAGGTTAGAACGACCCAGCCCAACCTGCAAGTAGCAACAGGGTTGGTAAACCCCTGTTTCCATAGCAACCAAAACGACACAGGGAAGAGGCCTTGCTCCTCACGGAGGAGGCAGGCAGGCCCCCTGACACTACCGGCATGGGAGCCTAGCGATGATGACAGTGGGGGTGCGATGGTAGCATGGTGGTGGCAAAAAAATACATAAAAAAAAAAAGAAAGACGAGAAAAGAGGGAATGAAGAGGGAAGAGGGAAGGAAGAAATGAACTTCTTTGCTCCAGGCGACAGTGCGCAGGTGGCTCTCAAGGCTCTCGCCGGTGGCCAAGGTACTCGCAAACAAGACGAAACGAAAATAAACAAACAATAAAAATGAAGGAGAGAAGGAAGGGAGAGAGAGGATGAGAGGAAATAGAGAGAATGAGGATACTTGAGAGACCTTCTTCCTCCTCTGGTTGTGCTGCCAAATGGCGGTGCTTGATTGGTCTATTTTCTTCCCTCGAGATTCATGCCTCGTCTGTGCATAATTAATGCACATACTCCTCCTTCCCTTCGGGCCTCTTCTTTTTCTTTTTATACTATTTTCTTTCTTTTTTTAATTACCATTCTTTTTTTTCCTTTTTTTTGGGACCCGAACAGAACTAGGGTTTGACAACTTGAAAGAGAAGTCTTTATAAAGTCAATTGCTTAGGCAATTCCTTCTTATTGCACGAGCACTTTTATGCTTCCATAAACTCTTCAAGAGGAAATTCAGAGAATGTTGAACTCTTTTTGGTATGGATTTAACAAAAACTCAGGCAAGGGCAAAGGAAACTTTAGAGGGCATGACTCACTCATTTGTAAGAAATTGTCAAAATGATAACAATCAAGCTTCAAACTCCTCAAAACATCAAAATTTAACAATAACTGAAGAGGACCACAAAGACAACAAAACAAGAAACCTTGTCAAATTTGTGAAAGAACAAATCATACTGCCCCAAATTGCTACTATAGGTATGAATATAATCCTGAAAATGAAAATACCCAAGAAGCATTAGTGGTAATGAGTATTAATGAAGAAAGTGACCCAAATTTCTATGTTGATTCTAGAGCAACAATTCACATGACAAAGCAAAGAGGTAATTTAAGTTTTAAACCTTATTTTGGCACTACCACTATTGTTGTTGGGAATCATTACTACAAAATTGACATTTAATATCGATTTTTTAGATATTCAACATCGATTTTGAATCGATGTTGAAATCCACTATACAACATCGGTTTTCCCCAAAAATGTGGTATAGTAGCAAATAGACAAAAAAAAAAGCAAAAACGATACTGGTTCTAGAAAAATTGATGTTGTACAAAATCGATGTTGTATAGTACTTGCAACAAAGTGAGCTTGTGAGGGTCTATTTTAAAAACCTTAACATCGTTTTAAAAAAAAAAACGATGTTAAATAAGTATTTACAACATCAATTTTTTAAAAGTCGATGTTAGAAGTTAAAATCGTTATGTTAACATTGATATTTTAAAAATCAATGTTAACGATGACATTTTATTTTCAAAAATGTCATTGCGCTTTTGTTATCATCCATTTTCATAAATACTAATTTTAAATTGATGATGTTAAAAGTTTTTTTTAGTAGTGAATGGACAAGCTTTACCCATAACCCACACGGGTAATGCATTGCTCAAAACCACTCAAGGTAAGCTTCACTTAAATAATATACTACTAGAGTGCCTAAACTTAAAAATAATATGTTATCAGTAAGCCAACTTATTAATGATAATTCATGGACTTTTCAATCTAACGTTGATGGTTTTGTTATTAAGGATAAAAAGCAACAGATATTGGCCAAAGGACATAAAAAGGGAAGTTTGTAGAAACTTGAAAGTGGGAAAAATGAAGCTCTTAATACAGTTAAAGCAACCTCTTCTGAAGTTTGGAATGCTCGCTTCGGACATTCGAATTTAAAATTCTTGCAAACTCTAGAAAATAAAAAACTTATCAATGTTTAGATAGGCTAATAAAAAATTCTTTATGTAGTAGTTGTCAACTTGGGAAACACTACAAGCTTTCCTTTAATAAATCTGATTCTATTTGAAGATTTCCTTTAGAAAAAATCCGTAGCAATTTATGGGGGCCAACTCCAACTGTAAATATTATGTCATTTTTTTTACGACTTTACTCGTCACACAGTTATATCCCTTAAAAAATAAATCTGATTTCTATACATGCTTTCTTCACTTTGAAGCTCTTGTTGAGAATTTTTTGACGGGAAAATTAAGGTGTTTCAAATAGATGGTGGTGGTGAATTCACTTCAAAAGAGTTCTCCAATCACCTTACTCATTGCGGTGTCTCTCATTACATATGTGTCGTCATACACTAGAACAAAATGGTCTTGCGGGGCGCAAACATCAACACAGTGTTGAAACAAAATTCACTTTAATTTTCATGCTAATGTTCCTTTAAAATTTCAGGTTGATGCTTTTTAACTGCTATTTACCTTATAAAAATTGATTCTTGCTCTCCTCTACGGGTAAGGAAACTCCATACTTTAAACTTTTCGATAAGAATCCTAAATATTTTGGTATGCAAATTTTTGGTTGTCAATATTTTCCCTATTTAAAAACTCTTTTTACATAAATTTTATAGAAAAACCACTCCTTGTGTTTTTATAGAATATAGTCCTCTTCACAAAGGATATCGATGTTTAGATCCACACACTTGTGGTGTATATATTTCACATATTATTTTTAGCGAAAATTATTTTCCTTATTTACAAAGATTCCAATGAGTACATCCTCTTATGACTATTCAATCACTACATTTCCTAATTTGATGAATGGTTATCTAACATAATGAAGGATGT
>CM023947.1:25158756-25172776 GCA_013407115.1 Glycine latifolia | reverse complement strand
CTTTATTCCTGAAGACCCTATGGATGACTCTTCAAAACACATGTACTTGGACTTCCCAGATACACCCACACCTACTTCAGTCCCCTCTTCCCCAACCTCTACATCCTTACCCAATCTAAACCTAAACAATATCCCTTCATCACCTAATGACATTATTTCCTAACCTGTCCCACCACCAACACGACATACTCGAGAGACATGACCTCCATCATACCTAATAAAGGACTATGTTTGCCCTTTATTCCTGAAGACCCTATGGATGACTCTTCAAAACACATGTACTTGGACTTCCCAGATACACCCACACCTACTTCAGTCCCCTCTTCCCCAACCTCTACATCCTTACCCAATCTAAACCTAAACAATATCCCTTCATCACCTAATGACATTATTTCCTAACCTGTCCCACCACCAACACGACATACTCGAGAGACATGACCTCCATCATACCTAATAAAGGACTATGTTTGCCCTTCTCTCCCTAACCTATCTACATCCCATGATGCCCTTTTGAAGAACCTAAAACCTATAGAATTGATCCTAAAACCTATAGGTATTACTCATCCGCAACTCCCTAATCATGTGTGCCCACTTCATAAATCTCTCTATGGGCTTAAACAAGCTCCACGTGCATGGTTTGAAAAGGTGTCTACTTGCCTTATTTCTCTTGGTTTTATTTGTAGTACAACTGATCCTTCTCTAGTTAGTTACCGCAATGGCATTAACTTTTCTTTTTTACTTGTCTATGTAGATTACATCATCCTCACTGACAATACTCATTCCTTCATTTCTCATCTTACTGGACAACTTAACAAGAATTTTGTTCTGAAAGATTTAGGACAACTCCATTATTTCCTTGGCATTGAAGTCAAACACTTTTATGGTGGTATCACCCTTTCCCAAAGAAAGTACACTCATGACCTTCTAGAAAGAGCACATACGCTTGATGCATTAAAAATCAACACTCCCATTTCTCCAAAGCCTATTCAACTTCCGGATGATGACAAGCCCGTTGACCCTACTGAATATCGTCATTTATGTGGATCTTTCCAATATCTCACCTTCACTTGACCCGATCTCACTCATGCCGTCAACCTTGTGTGTCAACATTTTCAAAATCCAACCCAAAAGACTTGAGTTGTTAAACGCATTTTGTGTTACATAAAAGGAACATTAACACATGGTCTTCGTTATTTAAATCAAAGTTCTCTTAACCTTGATGCTTTTTGTGATGCAAACTGGGTAGGTTGCCCTACAACTAGGAGAAGCACCTGTGGTTTTTGCATCTTTTTTGGATCACATTGTATATCATGGGCCTCAAAGAAACAACCTACTGTATCTAGTTCAAGTGTCGAAGCTAAATATTGAGCCTTAACATCCACTGCTTCAGAACTTACATGGCTTCAATATTTACTACATGACCTTGGCATCCAACTTGAACGTCGCGCAATAATTTTTTGTGACAATCAAAGGACCATTCACATGTCTCACAACCTTGTCTTCCATGCCCGTACCAAACACATTGCCATTGATTATCACTTCATCAGAGAAAAAGTTATTGCCGGTTATCTCTGACTTCGCTACCTTCCAACTACTCAACAAATCATAGATGTGTTCACAAAACCTTTGCCAAAGGAATCTTGTGACAAAAGTCATGCCTTAACTACAACAACAAATCAAGCAAAGAATCACGGAATGATTATTAATCTTTGGAAGAAAATCTTATTAAATGCACAACATTGATTCATGGGATCAAACCAAATATATCACCATTAACTACATAATTCTATTTCCTATTTCATATGTATATACATATATGTTATGTTGGGCAAAATTAGTTGGAAATTAATATTTTCATTCATGGGATCTTAATATTTTCAATTTTGTTATTTTACACTTTTTAATTACTTCAACATCTAATTTTATTAAAAAGAATAACTAGGAAATTAGATAAATATATTAAGGATAAAAATGAAAGAAAATATAAATAGATAGAAGTTAACATTTTAAAAGATGTTACTTCAATTAGCATTTCAAAAATCATTAGAAACTACTAAGAAACTATTAAAAAAAGCTTATTGACGGAATAGGAAATTAGATAAGTATATTAAGAATAAAAATAAAAGAAAATATAAATAATTAAAAGTTAGCGTCTTAAAAGATGCTACTTCAATTAGCATTTCAAATATCGTTAAAAAATATTAAGAAACTACTAAAAAAGTTTATTTATTGAATAATCAAATAAGTTTTTCAACTAATATAAAAAATTAAAAATTAGCTTAAATGTTTTATCGAACATAATCATATTCTAATTTACATATCAATTATTTTTGTAACAATTGAGTGATTTGATTGAATAATATTATTATTGTTTTCTTTCATTTTCAATATTAACATTGAGGTTACATCATGTAGTTTTTGAAACATATTGCAGGCAAGTGATGAATTGCATGGCATCAAGACGTTTTCATTGACCATTTTGGTGCAATTCCGAAAACATGTGATGATTTCTTTATGGTCTTTCATAGTTGTTTTATACCGTTTATACGTTGACAGCCGAATTCAGTTACCCATTCTTTAGCAAGAATATCTAGATTTTATGTTAGTGCTTATGATTTTGATTTCATTCCTAGTTGTATCCACTCCGTTATTATTGTTAAAACGAGATGAACATACTTTTTGTTAAATAAATAAAATAAATTTAAAATCAAATAAGAAAATAAGAAAAGTAGTGTAATTTGCTGAGATATTCACTTTTTTTAAAAAAAAGCAAATCTATCCAGTTGAATCTTCCCAAATCCAATACAATCCTAGGATACGAAAAGGAGAGTTGAGCCACGGTGGGCATTAATAACTAGAGTATTATTAGTATCCCCCTAACACATCCAACGGAAGCTACTAGAAGCCCAATCCGTCACGAAAAGTCTAGACCCTGTCGTGTAACATAAAAACCATCGAAGAAAACATCACTGCGCCGCGCTGCCACACCTAACAAACACAAACATGGACGCATCCAAACTCAATCAATTGAAGCATTTCATCGAACAGTGCAAGTCCAACCCTTCCCTCCTCTCCGATCCTTCACTCTCCTTCTTCCGCGACTATCTTGAAAGGTAAAATAAATTCAATCAGCACTCGTATTTGCGTTCCAAGACCACACTTTTCTTATTGTTAACTTACTGTCTTTGATTCTTCTTTTCAGTCTCGGCGCGAAACTTCCTGAATCTGCTTATTCCGAATCGGTACCCTAATAATGTTCTATAAATACTTGCTTGCCACTACTTGCACATTGTTGTGTGAATCTTTACGTAATATATATATATATATATATATATATATATATATATATGTTTTTTGTGTTATGTACAGAAGACGGGCGTGGAGAGCGATGAGGACATAGAGGATGTTACGGAGGAGCAAGAGAAGGTAGAAGAAGAAGAAGAAGAGGAAGATGAAATAATTGAATCCGATGTTGAGCTCGAGGGTGAAACCTGTGAGCCTGATGATGATCCTCCACAGAAGGTTTTTATTTTATTTTACTGTTTGTAACAAAATAATAAAAATTTAGTTGGTTTATGTTGCATTTGGGCTTTTAATTAAGGCAAATGAGCGTCACGTTTCAGATGGGAGACCCCTCTGTCGAGGTCACTGAAGAGAATCGCGACGCTTCGCAGGTGGCCAAAATTAAAGCCATGGATGCTATTTCTGAAGGTAATATTTCATTCTAAAGTGAATAATGCTGATGCATTTATTTGTTTTTACATGGTAATTGCTGGGATGTGGATTGATCCTCAACGAATGCACAAGTAAAAAGGAAATATGAAAACAATAAGAGGAGTGGTCTTATGTATTTGTGTCAATGATCCTTAGAACACATGGGAAAAAAAAATTTCTGCAGTAAGATATGTTACAATTTTTGGATTGGCACAGTGATAATGTTGTGTATTGGTAACCGATTGGTCATGAATTCGAATCCAGAAACAGCTTCTTTGCTTATGCAAGGGTAAGACTGTATAAAATGACCCCCCTCCATACTTTCACATAGTGAGGAGCCTCCGGGCACTAGGATACGTTAGTTTTTTTTTTTTTTTTCCCTTGGATGGCTTGGGTTGTGAAATCTTGTAGATGGTAAGGTAGGCAGGAATGAACCCTGTTGGATTCAAGGATAATTTTTTTTTAGTTTTTTTTCTTGTATATAATATATTTGGTACAAGGAAGCTTGTATATCTGTCTGGTTCATAGGATGTAAATGACATTATTTGTGTTGTCTGGAACCATCCCTGATGCTAGATGCATTCTTTCTTTTGTTATTTGTCATTTTGAAATCAGTGCTAAACATAAGGAGGTTGATGCTTTATATCCTCAGTTTAAGTTTATTCGACCTCTTACCAGCTAATAAATACTACCTCTTCTCAAAGTGTTTAGGCAATTCTATAACAGGTTATATGCACGAATACTCAAAGAACATGTATTGTGCATTATCACATTGTGCAATTATTCTTCCAATCAAAGAGCAGCATTTCAAATTTCATAGAATCATCCGTAGTGTGGGGAAACACTCTTCCCTAGCTTAGAATGTGGCACCCTAGATAACAAGCAGGTGTTGATTGTGTCATTGGATGATATTACCCTATGTTCCTTCATGCTCATATGACTATCTTCCCTCAATCAAACACAGGTTCTGATAGCACTTGTGGATGAGGATCCACACTAAACATGCAAGGAGGAGGAAATGAAATCACAACAACAATAATAAGACAATTTTATGTGGTTTGGTCTACCTCACCTCTGTCCATGTTCTTTAGAATGGATAAATTTTGTCCATTAACAAAATATGCTACAACTTTTGAACAGCCTAAGTTGCAAACTCTCCCACTAAGCTCACAGCCAAAAAATACTCCAATTTCAAACATCTATCAAGTGTTTATGCTATTCTTTCTGATGATATTGTTTAAAACCATAACAGTAATTGGACATCATTTGACTATGTAATGCAGGTAAGTTGGAGGAGGCGATTGAGAACTTAACAGAAGCTATTTTACTCAATCCTACCTCTGCCATAATGTATGGAACTAGAGGTATGACTTGATTTAATTGTTCTCTTTCTACATTGTTTTTATCACCAAGATAAGGATTAATTATTAATATTTTATAAATCATTTACAGCCAGTGTTTACATCAAAATGAAGAAACCCAATGCTGCGATCCGTGATGCAAATGCTGCTTTGGAGGTTATATTCTCTCCCCTCTGTTGCATAGGCTGACAAACTGAATTACATCCTTGCTTGTCTTAAAATAGATCTGTGAATAAAGTGTACGTGTTTAATGCTTTTGTTGCAATACTCTGAAAGAACAAGGCACTAGAGTAAACTTGTCTCAAATGTGAGCAAGTAAGGCAATATCCATTCCAAAATACTTAATGGGTTAAGATCTTGATGCATTTCAATCATACACACTTTCTCACTTGACTAAACTCATTTTAGAGGAGTTTCCCCCCCTATGAAATGCATGATTTTGGAAATATATAGTATCTAAGCATTTTTTTTAATTGGGGCCTTAATTAGTTTTTTTTTGGGTAAGGAAGGGGGGGGAGGGGCTCTGAAACCAAATATTTCCTGTGCTACATAACTCTTTAAGCAGTCACTCCTATAAATGTCAAATCTGGCTTGATAGATGAGGAAAGGGGTATGTTAGGAAATATCCTTTGAAGAGCTAAGAGCCTTAGTAACTGTCAGTTAGTTAGAACAGCTAGGATAACTAACTGTTAGTTATAACTAATTATTAGTTTGTAGTTGTTAGTTAGTTAAGAAACTATAAATAGTCAGTTAGAGGGGGGGAGAGAATTTGAGAAGTGGGAGGGTGGTGAGACCTCGAAACTCATCTGTTTTCCATCTTGGGTGTTGGAAGCACCATAGTAACAATACACACCAACTTTTCCTCTGTTTCTAGTCCAGTTCTATCAATTGGTATTTGAGCCTCTGATCTAGCAGCTTTGGAATAGTTAATGATGACAAAGGCGAACGCAAGAATGTAGACACGCATGGATGCCATGGAGAAGGCGATGGAGGAGAATCGCTTAGTGGTGGAGTCGCGATTGAGTTCGATAGCAGGGATGATACAGCGATTAGTGGCGGCATGGGAGAAATAATCTCCAGAATCAAATGTTCACGTGGATGATTCGATAGGAAGGAATAAGGGGAACGCTGCGCATGGTGGCAATTGGTGGAGAACTCTTGAAATGCCAATATTTGTGTGAGAGAGATTCGATGGGATGGTTAACGAAGATAGAAAGGTATTTTGGGTTGCAAGTCGTAAGAGAAGAGGATAAGTTGGAAGCGGTAATGGTTGCCATGGACAAAGAAGCTCTAAGGTGGTTCCAATGGTGGAAATCTTGGAACCCAAACCATTCTTGGGAAGGGTTCAAGATTGCAATCTCCCAAAGGTTTCAAGCGTCTAATCTAGGGAATCCTTTTTAGGCATTACTGGTGCTGGAACAGGAAGAAACAGTGCAAGAAATCAAAGGTCAATTTGTGAAGCATGTCAGAATGGTGAAAGGGTTGGAGGAACCATTTCTGGCAGAGGTGTTTCTCAAGGGGCTGAAAGAAGATATCAACACTGAGAAACCCAGTTATTCGGATCAGAGATTTGTAAGGGATTGACAACCAGCAAATAGTAAGGTAGTTGATCCTACTAATGCTGCTAAAACAGGATCCAGTGGATGGCAAGGTAGAAGAACCTTCCATAATTTGTCATCCGCGGAAGTAAATGAGAAGATGAGGAAAGAAGAATGTTTCACCTGTGAAGAGAAGTATAATCCTGCTCATGTGTGTAAGAATAAACAGTTCAGATTAATGATTGTGGAAGCAGAGGATGAAGGAGACCCTTGATGATGAAAGGCAGGTTGTTTATCCTCAACTGGACCTTGAGGACAAGGTCCATCGTGAATTTTGGGGGGGGGGGGGTGTATTGATAGATGAGGAAAGAGGTATGTTAGGTAATATCCTTGGAAGAGCTAAGAGCCTTAGTAACTATCAGTTAGTTAGAACAGCTAGGATAACTAACTGTTACTTATAACTAACTGCTAGTTAGCAGCTGTTAGTTAAGAAACTATAAATAGTCAATTAGAGGGGGGGAGAGAATCTGAGAAGTGGGATGGTGGTGAGACCTCGAAACTCATCTGTTTTCCATCTTGGGTATTGGAAGCACCATAGTAATAATACACACAAACTTTTTTTCTCTGTTTCTGGTCCAGTTGTATCATGCCCCTTCTAAAGTTGTATTGTAGAGCAGTCCTGCCTTTTTTATTGTTCTACCCCTGCTTGTGCATATGACAACTGGATTGACGGATTATGGGTTTCAATCAGTGTTATCAATGGCGGAAGGCTAAAATTCTGCCAAATAAACATGCCATTGCAGCCTATGGTGCTGCCATAGCAGGCCTCCCTTCACGAATTGCCTGTGGCGGTTGACAAAAAAACCCGCCATGGCGGCCATAGTGCCACCATTTAACAACACTGGTTTCAAAAACATTTCCTTGTTCCTGTATGCAATGATTTTTATTTTGTATTGCCTTTTCCAGATTAATCCTGATTCTGCTAAAGGATACAAGTCACGTGGCATAGCACGAGCAATGCTTGGTCAATGGGAAGAAGCTGCAAAGGATCTTCATGTGGCTTCAAAGTTGGACTATGACGAGGAAATAAATGCTGTACTTAAAAAGGTTTGCTTTCTTGTCCCTTCATTTCATTTACTTCCACTGATAACCGTAGTTAAGCAGCTAGTAGTGGGCCATACAACCAGTGCAATCTGTTGTTTTTTTTACTGTTTGTGATGTTATCCTCATAAGTGATATGGATTCCTTGAAATGTATTGATTACCTGTAAACATATAAGGATATATACCTGGAAATATTATTTGGTGTCTCATTGTAAATATTGGATTGCCTAGGTGGAACCAAATGCTCACAAGATTGAGGAACACCATCGGAAGTATGAAAGGCTGCACAAAGAAAGAGAGGATAAAAAAAAAGGCGCGTGAGAGGCAGCGGCGCCGTGCTGAAGCTCAGGTTCACAATTATGATATAGATATGCTAAAACAGAGCATGCCATAAAATGTCATACCCATGCAATTTAGTTGCTAATTTGTGTATATTTTTCTAGGCTGCCTATGAGAAGGCTAAGAAGCAAGAGCAATCATCTTCCAGTAGAAATCCTGGAGGTATGCCTGGTGGGTTTCCTGGTGGCATGCCTGGGGGCTTCCCTGGGGCTGGTGGCATGCCAGGAGGCTTCCCAGGGGCCAGTGGCATGCCTGGGGGGGGTTTCCCAGGGGCCGGTGGCATGCCTGGGGGTGGTTTCCCAGGGGCCGGTGGCATGCCTGGGGGGGGCTTCCCTGGAGCTGGTGGCATGCCTGGAGGGATGCCTGGAAACATGGATTTTAGCAAAATCTTGAGTGTAAGTAAATCTGGACTTGGATGTTTTTGTGTGCTTTTGAGCAAAATTCATTACAAAAAATTCCTCTGTTCCTAATGAACATGCACACAATGCTTATTCTTGTCTTGATATCAAATGTTGCTTGATAACATTTCTCAGGACCCTGAACTGATGGCGGCATTTGGTGATCCGGAGGTTATGGCTGCTCTTCAAGATGGTAATTATCAGTTCTAATGTTTGGTTCCATTCTTTTTGTATTCTAGTTAATTTGGACTTTTCTCTATTTGAGAACCTATTTGACGTTGTCAAAGCTTGAATTTTTATAAACTTCTGACTTAATTAAAACTGCAATGCCATGTGCTCGTCTTTGCATGGTTATTTTTGGATTTAAATTCTCAATAGTTACTGATGCATATAATTTGGATGCGAATTTCCAATTATTCATAGTAATTGACAAGACTGCGAAATATATGAATCCCCTGCTCTCCTCTGTCTCTCACACATTTGGTAGTTCCTATCCTGTTTGGGCATAAGACTTGATTGACCTGGCTACTGATTGTGAGGAATTGAATGGGCAGTGGCACAGTTTTGAAGTACAGCTTATAAAATGCGAAAGAATGAACTTTTTCTATCATTTACAACTTTACATAACAATTCATAAGAAACTGCTCTCTCTCTCTCTCTCTCACACACACAACACACACACACACAGTATTTTCCATATCCAGAACCTGCTCAGGAATAAATGACCATTTGAAAAGATCTATTAGGAAACGTCAAGTTCGATAGGAAGTTGATGATGACCCAGTTACACTAAATATGTTATGTATACCCATTTTTTGTTTTTACTTTTGTCCCATATTTTAGAGTTCATTGTTGCGTAGAAAATATTTGATTTGCTGGTCATTAATTCCAATTTCTCCTTTTTTTATTTTTTGTTTTATGTGCAGTTATGAAGAACCCTGCTAATTTTGCCAAGCATCAATCAAATCCAAAGGTTGGTCCTGTAATTGCGAAAATGATGACCAAACTTGGAGGTGGTGCCAAGTGAATACTTTTAGATGCTTATAAGTTATCTGAGACTTCCACAGCCCTCTGGCTTCGGTATTTAATGTTTATTGCATTTTTAATTTTAACGAAATTATTAAACTTTTTACCGTTTGTTATTCCTGTTTCTTAGGTGCCCTATTATAGCTCGTGTTGGTAGCCATGTTTATTTGTCAACAATGTAATGTTATTTTCTCGACTGAATTTGAATATTTAGAGTTGATATTTTTTGCATTTCAGGAAAAATGAAATAATAGTTTCTTAGCTTTGTCCAGTGATTCCTGTAGAGGTCTGGTTTATGACTGGCAGGTGGTTTGAACGCACTTAATTACTAGCACCATAATTATAGATAGGGGTGTTCATGGGTGTTCGCAAATTAGATTAGATCAGTTAAGAAGAGAAAAATTGTTTGATCCAATCGGTTTAGTTTAAAATTTAATCAGATCCGATCGATTTAAAGCGATTTTGATTGGATCAATTTTCGGTTTTATTCATACTTTTTTTAATAGAAAAGAGTAAATAAAAGATTAGATAGATGATGATCCACTTCAATAATGCTATGGGTGGACAGCTGCTACACTTAAAATTATGTGTGGATTGTTGCAGCAGTGATTTTGACCATTGGATTTGAATCTAATGGTTATTAAAAATAGGAGTATAAAAATATATTTATATATTTAATTATGAAAGACTAATATGTTGCTGGTAGGGGCTATTGTGTTACAGAGAATCTAAGTCCGAAAATTATAGATTTAAGATTAGATGATAAAATATATTTTAACTTTCAAGGGGAAGTTATCTAATTATTTTAGGATTAAGATTTAGGAGTATCAATTTCGTACCCTCTTTTGATATAATGATTTAGATTAATTTCTATTAGCCACCAACACGTGCCACTTCTTTCCCCAAAGCTCAACGTGAAGCTGCGACTCCATGTCCACTGTTGACATAAAGCTGTCTACCATCAAGTACAAGCAGTTGTGTCTCAGATCATAATGCTAACGAATAAGGGACTCGCTCAAAATAACAATAAGGTAATGATTATGAATGATGCAGTCTCAAGTATATGTTTTTGGTTTGATCAGGGAATGAAATTTTTTATTAAAGATGACTAATTAGGTTGATTTATAAAATTAATAGATATTTTGGATTAATAGCATAGTGATAAAAAATACTTATTTAATAAAATCTTATTTTATGAATTTAACTATTATTATTTTTAAAACAAATTATAATTTTATTCATAAAAACATTATTGAAATAAAGATAAAACTTGTAAAAATTTATGAATTATTTTGTAAACAAATTATAACTGTATTAATGTTCAAAATATTTAAAATCCATCGCCACTAATTTAAAAAATGGCGTGTGTGCGTGTGCACATAATTTTTGTGTGCAAAAGTTTAACAAAACATCACATAATTGAAGAATTTGTAGGTTCAATTTTACTTGATTCATGCCAATGGATTCTCTCTTTATTAAGTTTATCGAATTTTTCTGTTCAAGAATAAAATCTTTTTAGAAGTGTTCATGATGCCATATCAATATTTGTTTTGGGCTGATCTTAAACACCCTTATTCGATTATTTTCATATCTTAACCAAAGTCATAACTATTGAATTATACGGCACTTCACGCGATAGGACAATCATTAATAAGTAACCTCTTGTGTATAGAGAGGCTAATTTTGCTCACTCTTTACCCTCAGGCTTACATGGGTATAGGAATTAGGGATCCTTCCTCTGTATGTATTTTTTTTTTGTGGAGGGATGTGGCACAAAATTTTCTTACTCGTATTACAAAGGAGCTTTTTCTTTTATTTTTTTTTCCTTTTTTTTCCCTACTTCCTTGTATTTATCATTGGTTCATTTATTATTAATCATACTTATTTTGGGTTAAAAATTTTATTGATGTATTACAGAGGGGCTTTGACCCTCCCTTTCTATATATATGAAAGGTAATTATTACCCACCTTTTTGGATGAAAATTTGTTTCATACTTACATATTTGTTTTTCATCATATCACCAGAGTCAATTTTTTATGAAAATCCGTCATATTTACTTAAAAGTATTGGTTAAGCATATATGTACTAAAAAATATACGAGAATTTTTTTATATAAAAATTAATATTAAGAGATTTACAATAATTTAGGTGCATATTCATTCAATTAAGTCAGACATTTGACAAAGACATATATACATACTAGAATCAGACTTTCCATTACACTATTTTGATTTTTACTGTTTTCTCGGCAAATTGCAATTTCAAGTGTTTTGCTGCTTTTTTCATATCACTGGTGCAAAAGTTATCCATACCCTTGTTTCCTTATCAAATTTGTTGTGGCTATCTTCATTCTATCTTGTATATATATATAAGAAGACTTCTACTGTGGGAGACTTTCTCCCAACGTGAAAAACTTTTTATATCAATCGAATCTTTATAAATTTAATTGGATGGATGAGATTGATTGATTGATTTTTTTTTTGTTTTACCTGTCATTTCTCTCCGTAGCCTTCATCCTCCATGTGCCGCCATTAGAGGCAATTTTCGGCGACGACGTTTTGTATTTTTTTTTCTTGATAATTGTCTGCCTCTTCCTTTCTTACTCTCTTCCCCCTTTTTCCCCTTCTCCATATTTGCAAATCCATTTTCCAAACCAAATCTGGAAAATTCAGTCCAAACCACACTACTTACCCATCGTGCAAACGGCAAACCCAAATCCCAACAACCCATGTTTCTTAATTGATCTAGCTCACAGTTTTGTCTTCTCACGGCGTGCCGATTTGGGAGCGAACAAAAACAATGCATAGATTTTGTTGTGGTTTTGCGGTTGCGATGGTTTTGCTGTCGCGCACTCTCGTTCGCAAGGATCATTGTGAACCACCGTAAAACCCACCACGAAGCACAATGAACCCACTGGAAAACCGCCATACCCTATAAACAGGATCAAAACCAAATTTCATATCACCGTGAACCACTGTGACCCTTCGCAAAAACCCACCACATATCACAGGGAATCCATCGCAAGATGCTCAGTGAACTACTGTAGATTGTCTCCTTTCCTCTTTAGTTTTGCATCTGCTATGGTTGATTTTGGTACAGTTAATCTTTGTTGTTGATGGAGATAATGCGGTTGTGTAACAACGTTCAAAGAGAAAAAGGAAAGGAAAAATTAAAAGTGGTAAAATTGGAAAAGTGAAGAAAAAGAAAATAAAAAATTGAAAAAATATAAACCATTGATTTTAAAATAAACGGATCTATCGGGTAAAAAAATGTTTCTCACGTTGGGGGACCCTGGAAAAGACTCCCACAGTAGAAGCTGTCTATGAAAATTCCATCCTTATCCTTGACTGACGGGGTCGGACCGGTTGGCCCGGTACCCGGTAGGTTAACCGTTCCGATTTTGTAGTTGGATCGCTAGTGCAATCGATCCGGTCAAATCCGGTGAAAATCGGTCAAATCTGGCCAAACCTAGTCGGTCCAATCGATCTGGTCCGATCCGATTTTTTTTTTAAACCTTTTTTTGAAATTTTTTATTTAAAATTTTATATTATTATCAATTATTATTTTGGATTTTGGAGTATAAATGAGTTTTTTTACTTAAATAATATTAGTTATATACTCATATATAATAGATACATATATAATTTTAAATTTTTAATATACACCGGGTCAAATCGAACCAATTACTGACCCAACAATGTTGAACCACTGATCCACTACCTCGACCAGGTCAATGACCAGGTCGATTTTCACAACTATAATTGTCTGTGTCTTTCTACTTCTCACCCATATCTCAATTTTTGGGGTGTCTTCAATATTTCTCGTGGGTAAAATAAAATTCAAAATTTTTGGGATGCTCAGATAATATTTATCTAGAAAAAGGATAATATATTATTTATATTATCATTCAATCATAATTCAATTCATATATATATATTGATTAATTTTTATAAAATTACCTTAAAAATAAACAGTAATTTGTGATTGAATTTATTTTATATTATTAGTATATTATTGTTAAACTCTTATTTATTGAATAATTTTTTTTTTTATCTTTTTCTAAACTCTAAAACAACTAGGCTTTTAATTGCCGTTAAAGATAATTGTGAAATATAAGCATAATTTAGAAGATTTTAGAAGGGAAATAAGGCTTCTCAAGAAGCTGCATAGGATTGGCACAGGGCAGTATCCTAATGGGAAAATGTTGAGTTTTTGAACATATAACATAACATTACACAAGACTTGGAAACATTACGTAGAAATAAATTTTCACACGAACAATCAGTTTGAAGGTGTCATCTCATGGTGTCTTCTCATGTTAATGTGTCTAGGTTAGCCATCTAACTCAAAACTCAAACTCAAGCCTTTGCATTGTAATGTCACCCTATTCTCCGAGTCTACGATATTAATAATTTAATATAGGGGTTTCACCTCTTCTGGTGGAGAGGGTTTTGCCGCTCCAGTTCCGTAATGTGTAAGTGTTACGGATAGGTCCATTTGAATATTTAAATTATGCAGTCACCAAAAGATAGAAGATAAA
>CM023947.1:25136158-25148756 GCA_013407115.1 Glycine latifolia | reverse complement strand
AGTTTGATCCCATAGCAAATCCCAGCAAACCTTGCTGGGTACATTCTGTTTCTCGTAAACGGAACAGTAAGCAAATGCAAAAAATAACAATAACAATCTAAGCTTTTGTTTTGAAGAATAATTTCATTATTATTTTGGAATGATTTATTGGAATGACAATCTTAAAAACTTATCATACCTACGTTGTATAGGGTTTAAAAACTTATTCTTAGGATTACATAGACAAAAATAATTCAAGGTCACTATCCAAAACTACCCACGACTCATTTAGTAAAATTTGAATTGTTTTCATGGGAATAAAAAATACTCACACCTTGGGAATAAAAAAAAAAAATCCCAAGATAAGTTTTAGTTGTAAACCTTGAAACAGACATGGAAATAAAGTGTTCCCAAGAATAAGTCTTTTTTATAGATGGGAAAATTCTTCCTTAAAGAATTTAGTACAATTACAGACTTAAAATTGAGATTATTGATTAAATTAAAATAACTTATTATTAACAAACTAATAATTAACATTTATTGATAAAAAATAATTAACATTATAAGTGGATCATGTTAACAGTGTGGATTCATAACATCTAAACGGACAGATCAATTTCTGCTAAACAAAAATTTATATTAATAAATAAACATATATGAGGACTAATTTTTTTTCTTTTCCTGGTGTATTTATGTTTTTGTAATTTTCTTGGGATAAACTTGTGTTGAATTTTGAAAGCTTTAATGGAATGTAGCCGTCTTCTACCACCAAAGTCCATTTGTAAAACAATAAAGGGTCTCAAATCTTGTAAAATGACCTGATTTGATGTAAGATTTATTAGTTTACATTGAACTCATACTTCGTAGCTTGTCCTTAAATTTTTCTGCCAACATCCATATAGATATAGTTTAGCCATACTTGAGCTACAAAATTCCTTGGGGTCTGAAATTCTTTGTGTTGGAATTGCACTTGTCGTCTGACCACCGATTAGGCCGTTGAAATTTTGGGTCTGACAACCAATTACGCTGTCAGAAATCTAATCGAAATGAATTGAAAGAGATGAAAAAATAAATGTCAAGCGTGCACAGGACACAGTATTGACGAGGTTGCACTAACGCATTAGCACTAAACAACTAGTTGTTTGATAACTTTTAGTTAGTCACATCAGTTTTCCATGAGTCATGACAATCCGTCCATGTGATTAGCAATTAGCAAATACTACTATTGTTATTGTGTAGCGTTTCTCTTGGTGACGAATGCATTACTCACTAATTGATGTATTAATTACTTTCAGATATAATAAGCCCTAATATAATACTAATATGAGAATTCTTTGATAAGATAGTAACATTAATCATTTTCTCATTACCTAAATGATACGCTAGAATTAATGACCATACAATGTGCTTAGTAGGTTGTAAGCCACTACCGAGCACTATTAATTCTTGGAATGCTCATTGTTTATAGGAATATTTTGTAGATTTCCAAATAACACAAAAAGCTTCTGACACTGGTAATTGCTTGCTAATTGATTCTACTACATTCATGAACTATTATTTTTGGATGGTGAGAATGACATGAAACGGTCTCAGCAACATGCGACAGGACACCTATATTCAAAACTTTATAATTCAATTGGTTTGCTAGACTTTAAGGAAATACTAATTGGGCCTTTAAGCCCTCCTTTACAACAAAAACAACAAAAGGAAATACTTATAAAAGTGATGTTCAATGGTTTATTTCAGAAGGCGTTGAAACTTCAACATCGGTTGGACCAATCTTTTATGTTAAAATGTTATTTTGATTCATTAATTTTTTTTCATTTTAATCTTTTATATTTTAAAAATATTTAATTTACTATTTTATAATTACGAATGTTATCAAAATGATTCCTTTGTCAGTTTTTAACTAACAACGTTAGAGATTTAAATTTTAAATTAATTAATTTAATACAGTAGCAATTAAGACCACCTTTATATATAGATTACAAAAGATGCAGAACGAATATGCATGGCCAGTTCAAGACCACCAACAGAAAAATCACAATCCAAACTACAATTCCAAATTCAAATAAAAATCTTAAACACAGTCTCGAGTTTAAATCAAAATTTCATGTCAATCAAAACCCCCATTATGTCATTGGCGTGCCACCGTCAACTTCAAGAACCATCTTCGCCTTTGCTGGGCCTCCGATGACACCCCCTTCCTCAACCCCGAGTTGAACCAGACCAAAACCCTAATCATCCCGCTCATGCTCTCTGCCACCCCCAAAAACCAATCGCAACTCTTCTCTAGAAACATTCAGCCCCTCGACTTCCCATAATCTACCTCTCTCTCCCTTTCCTTCTTGTGCTCCTTCTATTCCTCCTCCATCTCTCCTAGAGCTCGAGCTCACGCATCGTCTCAACCTCGTGCGCCATTACGCTAGTGCTTGCGACGGTACTCCTGTAGTCGTTGGGTTGGGTTGGGTTGTATTCCTTGAGGAATAAACTGGAAATGAAGTTTGAGTTGGACAAAATAAGTTATCTTACACGAATTTTGGCCGATTGTATTGTAAAGGTCAATGCTTTGTTGGATTCACTAGCAAAAGGAGCGGTTTGGTTCTCGTGACGGTATTCCTTCATGAAATTACAAGATCAATGGCTGGCTTTGTTGTACAACGTTGACGTTTTCGCTGCAGTTGTTGCTGTGATGGCGAATTTGGAGTCAATGAAATTTGGTGGAGGCGTGACAACTAGAGAAAGTGGTTGTGGTGGTGGGAAGAAGAGGAGAGTTCAAAGCATTCTTTGCTATAAGACAACGTTGAGGTGCAGGGTTTATAATTTTAAAAATTAAAAAAAAAATACTATGACAGCTAATTAAAAGCCGTTACTATTTTAAATTAATCATATTAGTTTTTAACCGTCACAATATTAAAATTGATTATTTTAAAATTTAAAATATTATAATTGATTATTTCAACGGAAGGATTAAAACGAATGCATTTACAAGGATTAAAATGAATCCATTTAAAAATTCAAAAAATTGAAATGAGACTTTTAAAATATAAAAGATTAAATTAAAAAAATGTAAAAATATAATAGACCAAAATATTGTTTTACCCTATCTTTTATTCTTTCAACAAATACTTTTCCTTATTTTGCAAGAACTCCACATAAAGGGCAACACTCCAAATTAATACGAGAACAGTACTCTACCCTTCTCTTCATTTCACACCTGCAACCCATATACTAATTTAAGCAGTTGAATATCTTTGTAGGTATCTTTCATCTACACTGTTGTCAAGAAGTATCGAGATTTGTCATGCGATTTTAAAGAGATTTTTATGAATCATAAAAGTGTGTATAATCGTGCAACAGAAAAGCTATTTTAGACTAGTGTGCGAAAGGAAATTCAAAAGGCAGGAATAAAATCGAAATTGAAGTGGCGTGAGGATGTCAGGGCAACCGTCAAGATGGAGAATCGATCTGATAATGAACTCACAACCTCTACAGTAATGGGTGCGGACAGCTCCAACTTGCAAGCAATGAATTAGCTTATACATACCACTCTACATCTTTGTACCTAACTTCAATGAGAGAGTACTCAGTGATAATCCGTGAAACTTATGATATCTTAATTTTCTCGCTAATTTTAATTGATTAAAGTAAGGAATTCCTTTTTTTTTTCTTGATTTGATCAGCTTAACAAGGTATGCTGGCGGATCATGAGGGCAACAGATACGCAATGAATTGTGAAATATATAGCTTAACCTCGTAACATTGTACAACAGTGATATTGAAGTTTCATTATTCTATTTTTCTGCTTCAATATGCGGAAATTATACGTGTATGGCTACTACAGATCATGAAGCAGGTTGATATCCCACGAGTATCGTGTAGTGCCTTGCAAGTCAATACGATTTTGGACACGTAGCGCTCTAAATTAGATACTTTGGATAAGCTAAGATCGAGTTGCTCTAAAATTAGTTTCTTTTAAAAATAATTAATTGTAGTACAAGGAAGTGCAATGATTAAATTACGCAGTACAATACGTTTAATTGGATTAAAAAAAAGAATTACAGAGAAAAATCATTTTTTCGTTTGATGAAGGAGAAAACATTTCAATTAACTTAAATATTGATAAAGAAATAAATAAAGTCTGATTAAAATTTTTATTAAAAATTAAATTTTAGTATTACTCAAATAATTTAATTTTAATTTCAACAAATTAATCATTTATGTTGAATCTCATAGTTATAGGTAAAAAATCAATTGTTGTTCAAACTCAAAAGGTTACATTGAGGGTTCGTCGCTATTAGTTGAACCCATTATGGTTTTTATGATAATAAGAATGCAATTTTTTTTTTCTTTATGATGTGCATACATAAGTAATAAAGTGTAATTGTGAAGCTTAGACGGGGAAGAAGGGTCCACCCATGCCCACAAATACTAAAGGCCTGCAAGTCAAGAGACCGAAATATTTGGTTGGTAACTGCTCCCGACAAGTGCCGTGTGGGTGATCTAATAAATGTTATATTTAAAGTCTCTCGATCACTATCAGATTTATCATAAGGAAATGCATATATTATCCTGTGGGATTTATTCAAATCGTACGTGTTTAATATTTCTATTAAATAACGTTTTGAGTTAGAATTTACTATATAAAATAATTGTTATAAAAGTGTTAACGGTTAAATTTTGAAAATATTTTCGTCAACAAATATAATCACATAAATATTTGAGGAATGAGATAAATACTTTCTTTAGATATTTTTTTATCTTTTTTATAGGTCTTTTATCATGGATTATTATGTTAATTTTTTTTATATTTAAGTATTTACAAGTTTCGACGCTTATTATATGGTATAAATCTGATATTTATAGACATATATATTTAAGTATTTATAATTATAATTTCTATAAACTTCTTCTAAACTCTAAATCTTTATTATTTATGTCTTTGATCTTCGATTTCTATTATTAATAAATTTTATCTTTAATCTTCACACTGTTAATAACTTTTTTATCTTCATGTTCTAAATCTTCAGTTTTGAAACATTATAATATTAATATAAAACATTATTTCGACAAACAGTTGCAATAATATGAGCATTAACAAAGAGTTAATCTCATTATAATGTGAATATTTCTGTCTTCAAAAAATATTACTCCTACGAAAGAAATTCTTATTTGGAAGAATTCTTCTGACATCTTCATCTCGGGAAGGATACATGCACTCTGATAAACACAAGAGAAAAGGAAATGTTTTTTATTTGGAAGAATTTCTTGTCTACATTTAGTGTATCCAAACTGTGCGTAAATCTTTGAGTCAAATAATTTTAACAAGAATAAATAATGCATATACTGATCTTGAAAAAGTTTTTATATTATTATCCAGTTAAAAATTATCATATATAATAAGATTATTAACTTTAATATATAATAATTAGCTTGAAAATTATACTTACCAACATATTTGATTGGTTGAGAGTCTAAAAATTTATACTAAAATTTAAACTCTTTTAACAACAATGATATATATCTCAGGTTTGAAGTGATATTGTGCTTACAAGTCGTATATACCAAGTGTACGTAAAAATATCTCTTGACTAAGATTTATCGTGGTGTCAGTTATTGATCACCTTTTTTCCTTGGTGTGCATGCTTCGCTATGTGTAATTATGCAAATTACTTGTTTGTGATTCATTTTCTTTAATGGTTAAGTAAAGGTTAGAAAACACTCTAGACCTGCCCTTGTATATATATTAAAAAATAAGAAGGAAACGTATTCGAATGCTTAATCAATCAACCAATCTGTGACAAAGCTGATCTGAGAATGGAACGGTCTAGAATAATTAGGCGTAGGTGGACGAAACACAACGGCCTGTTTTTCGAGTTAGAATCAACAAGTTCATGCCCAGTCCGTGTCAAAGATATCAAACCAAGATTGTCATCGAACTTTATACGTATCCAGCTAATGATCATATCTAACTTGTGAAGATACACATGTTGAATACATAATAAAATCTAATCCAGATTTAATAATGATTAACCGTCTTATATACATTATGTTAATAATTCATTGGCTTTTACATAATACTAATTTGAGCATATGAGAATCAATTCTTTATTCATGAAATAATATGGAACCTTTTGATCTAGTGTTCACTAGTGTGCCAGGGTTGAGAAGGTTTTTCTTGACCATATCTGCTAATGCTTTGCTCTTCCATGGTTCAGTTTTGGAAACACATGTTCCTTCCTCTGTGGCTTTGTGCACATTTGCTTGTTTATTCCCAAATATGACTTTAAGCACCCTCTATATATCTATTATGTTCGACGAACACGTGAATCAATTAATATGAGGTGGTTTTAGCTTAGTTAGTAGTTTCATAATCGAGTTTTCGGTATCCAATGATAAATACTGTAAAAGAGAGTTTAATGGTTCATAATAATTTTATACAACTCAAACAAGTTAATTCTTGTAAAACAACAAATATACGAGCACATGCAAGTAGTTGACCCAAACTTTGAAAACTTGGAAAGAAAATAAGTATTGATACAACATTATTCCATTTAAGATTTTACCAGGTTCCTTATCGTTTGCTTTTGCTTCAACTAGCATATGCTGCAACTGAACATTACCTAAATACATCAATGCTTTCTCATTGGGGCGTCAATATCAACCCCTTTTAGCATATCTGCAAGAATATCCTCTTCGTAGTTATGACTAGTTAAAATAATCGTAACCATTTATTCTCGAACCCCTATAGTCATCCTTCCAAAGTTCCAAAGTTAAAACGTGCTAAAGTCGTGGCTAAATTGGATTCTTTCCACAATTGGTTTCGCACATACGTTTGTCTCAGTAAAATTTCCGCAACTTGCATTAATGTTAGCCAGTTTCATGGACACAAGCGAGGTGGGAGTTATAACTTGCAAGGTGGAAAAGAGGGAGAAAATTACGAAGTTATGGCTTTGGAATCTCTAGAGATCGTTGTCCACTCTTGTATATCAGCAATGTCTATGAGCTCTTTTGAATCAAGGACACCTAGTTGTCCCTATTTGATGTGATGATTTTGCAGCGTTGGATCAGTTTTCTTGGAGCACATCAAAGAAATAGAGTTTCAGGATTTATAGCAATCGCCCTCACCGTACCATAACCTGAAGCCAAGTGGTCACGTAAACGTGGTGATGACGAAATGATGGAGTAAGAGTGAAATCAAGGCAGTGCATTTTGCATATTTCGTAATGGAAAATTTTAAAAAGTATAATTATTTTGCACATAAATTTTTTATGCTTCTTTCGGGTGCTTACTTATAGTTCTGCCTTTGGGTCACCCATCTTTCAGCGTCACACATTTTGTGAAGCTAAAAACACCAGAAAAACCCATATTAGTTCCCACGTACCTTTCACAACCCATGGTGGAGCCCCCAACCTTCTTCTGTTTATCCCTGCCTCCTGAGACCCCCTTTTTTTAAAAAAATTATCTTGATGCATGATTTTATTGCACATATATGTAATTAACTATTTAGGCAAGAAAAGGAGAGGGCTTTATATAAAGGTGGGTGGGGTGCGGGGCTTTTTGGGTCATTACTCATTACAAGCTAGTGTTGGTAAGACTTTTGCATTTAGTTTGGGGAATTACATTGGTTAGCTAGCAAGTGGTGTTGTTTTGTGTTAGTGCTATGGGAAGGCAACCCTGCTGTGACAAACTTGGGGTGAAGAAAGGTCCATGGACGGCTGAGGAAGACAAGAAGCTCATCAACTTCATTCTCACCAATGGCCAGTGCTGTTGGCGTGCCGTGCCAAAGCTTGCTGGCCTCAAGCGCTGTGGCAAGAGTTGTCGCCTTCGTTGGACGAATTATCTTCGCCCAGACTTGAAGAGAGGGCTCCTCACAGAGACAGAGGAGCAACTTGTTATTGATCTCCATGGCCGTCTTGGGAACAGGTTTTTTGTTCTTCACAAGCTTAGCTACATGCATTGCCTTCTTTTTGTGAACAATTCTTTCATGAACACAGTTTTTATAAGTATGAAAAACTGAATTTTTTGTTATTTACTATTTTAGTACCTCTTGGACTTGTAAGTGTCCGTGCCTGTAGACACTGTATTCACACAATAATTACCATGGGTTTGTTTGTCCTAATCCTATGTTCAACAATTAATGATCCCTGCTCGTTAGTTTGGTTTTTCCAAAATTATATTGGAAGGAGCTTAGTCCTTAGATACTGTGACTTCAAGTCTAAACCATTAATAATGTTGAAGAAGGTAACGCATTTAAAACCATGTTTGAAACAAAGGATACTTCAGGCTGAAGCAATTGAATACTTGTCTGGTTTACTAGTACATATATTAACATATATTTATAAATTTCAAGATAGTAGGAGTATCTTATCTGTTCTCAAATTCTCATCTACTATTTACTTTGCGTATGTGAATTTTTCGTACATGCATACCAAATGGTATTATATATTTGAAAGGGCATAACTCCATCGATCTGCCTAATTATATTCAAGCTCGGATGTTACTCCACATCATTGGAACTGATATTTGTTGAAGAATAATAAAAAAATATGCTTAAATATGTTTTTGATCTGAGATATATACTCAAATTTTGTGTTTGATCTTTGATAAAAATTTTATTTGAATCGATCCCTGATATTTGAAAAGTTTTGTTTTAGATATTTATCATCAGTTAAATGATGACGTGTCTGTTAAATATATGATAATACGATTTGTGGCTACTAAAAAATCGTTAGTATTTATTTCAAAATCAAATTTAAGATGAATTTCTTTTTCTCTCTTATTCCACCCTTCTTTTTCGCCTCTCTATTCCGCCCTCTTCTATTTCTTCCTCCTATCATGAACGCATCACCATAATTACTGTCATGAACCCCTTTGGTCTATTCCTTTCATGTTTCGTCATCTTTGTTCAATGCCTTTGGAGTGTATGCTTTTGTAGTGGGTTAATTAAAAATTCAGAAAAACATAATTTAGGAATTAGTATTATTATATTAACTTAAAATCAACAAATCTTCCAAAATTAATCAATAGACCGGCACCATTAGCGTGCCACCTTCCCTCACCCAAACCATTATTTCACACCTCCAAAGTCACAATCTCGCACTTCACCTAAGCAAACCCCAACCGAAACACCAACGTCAGCAAAAACACTAGAGGGGGTTTATGGAGAACTTCAAGATTTGGAAATCGGTGATGCTACACCACTAATGCAACCCCCACCCTCACTCCTCAAAGGAAAATTCAATCTGAAAGAGGAGTTGAGAATGAAAAGGGCGAGGGGATTTGAGGGCTAGGGCCTTGAAGGTCAAGGCGGGAGAGGAAGGTGCAAAGAGAGGGGTTGCGGTCGTCATTGGCAACCTTCGAGCACTACAAGAAAACCCTTCGTGCCAACCACTACGCAGTCGAGAAGGCGATGTCTGTCGTCATCTCTGGTGTCACTGAAGTCGTCGGAACCTCGATCGTTGCCGCCGCCACCACCAACCCCACGCAGCCTCCGTTGTCAAACCCTCCCCAACTAACGGAGTCTTTGAACCTTCCCCGCTACCATTGACCTGTCCCCCGGCAATGTCGTCAACCACCTTAACTCCCTTGTCTCCCCATCTGCAAGGGCTCAAACAAAAGGTAGATGCTGACCTAATTTCTTGATTTGAATTTCGATTCATCGTTTAATTCTTAAAATTTTTGTATTCTCCCTTCTCCTTCTAAATGTTTAATTTACTTATTTTTTACTTTAATTGATTTTGACAGTTTTTTAACTGTCAGGAAATTTAAATTTGATGTTGAAATAAATATTGACGATTTTTGAGCTATTACAAATCGCATTATCAAATATTTAATGGACACGTTATCTCACTTGACTAACAACAATAATCTAAAAGAAAACTTTTCAAATATCAGGGAGCCGATTCAAAGAAAAATTTTATCGAAGTTGAAGTGCAAAATTTGAATATATATCAGAAATTAAAAACATATTTAAACCTAAAAAATATTTTCAGTACAAGATAAATAATGATAATTCAGTTGAAGATGTTAGTATTACCTAAAGCAATTACATGTTTGATATGATTGGTACATGTCTTTGTGACCAAGAAAGACATCCACATCAATCTTATATGTATAATGGAATTTTGATATATATGGTTGATTGGTGTCTCAGGTGGTCCAAGATTGCTGCCGGGTTACCTGGAAGAACAGATAATGAGATTAAAAATCACTGGAACACCCATATCAAGAAAAAACTCCTTAAGATGGGTATCGATCCCGTTACTCACGAACCTCTCAATAAACAAGCTGCAGCATCTTCTCAGGATAGTTCATCCTCCCCTGTAGAGCATTTGCCACAACCTGGCAATAACCTTGATGATCAGGTCAAGGAAACTAATGGGGTTCTTCTCAACTCGGAGGAGAATTCAAGTTCATCACAAGCTGAGAATTCTTCTGGGGATGATTCACTTTTGCTAGAAAGCATTGGCAGTGATGACTCTCTATTAAACAGCATGTGGCTGGATGAAATTCCTCTGGTGGAAGCATTATGGGACACAACACCTAACCTAGAGAACACTAACAATAACATGAGTTTGTTACCATCTTGGGAGGAAAATTGCGCTTGGTTATTGGACTGTCAAGACTTTGGTATTCATGATTTTGGGTTTAACTGTTTCAACGAGATAGAGTCAAATGCACTGCAAACTGTAGGAATGAAAGAAGAGGGGCATTAGCACGCATGCAGTAGTACATCTGGTGAAGGCAATTTAATTGTCTATGAAAGAAAAATTAAGGGTAAGATATCAAATCTATAAATGTGACAAAATACCACGGGCTCAAATTTAGGTTCTTGGTGTTGAATTTTATCTACCTAGTATTTTACAAAATGTTCTCTCGGAAGGTACGTGGAAGGTGAACGTTTCCTCTTGTGAGGTTCCTCCTCGACTACCAAATCAAAAAATTGATACCAAAGCAAAACCAAGTCATCAAAATGCCACAGTACGTACGTACTTTCTTCTTCTAATTAAATGTTGTATTTATGTGAACGGTAGTGACATAACAAATGGGAAATGTCTAGTGAGTGCGGAAACATATTGTACATAGAAGTCTACTTTGAAAACAATGGTAAAATCTTTTGTAATTACAAGTTCAGTTTTATTCTCTCGTTTCCTGTTTTACTGTCACATTAGAGATCGATGGATAGAGACGTATACGAAAGAGAAGTCAGAAGTGAGAGGAAGAGATTATTAATAACCACGAACTTAGCTTAGAGCGAGAAGGTGGGATAACAAGTGGCATGGAAGAATTCCACGTGATTTTAGTGTGGTTTTTCAATCAATATTTGTATTTGTTTTGATATAATTCTACAGCATTATTAAGGTGAAAGTCCCACTTTAATTAAGAATTAACAAATAAAACATTTAAAGATTGTATCTAAGGTTTATCTTATAATAATTTTATATTTATCTAGTGATGAAACACATTATTAATCTTTGAGACTAATTACTAATATAGTATAAAATATTTTATCTCATCAATCAATAAAAATAACATAATAATTAAGAGAGTTATAAGATTGATTTAATAATTAAAAGAGAAAAAAAGTCATAAGTATAAATCTCCGTCAATAAAAAATTAACAGTCAAATATTGATTAAAATAAAAAATGACTACTAATATAATTTTAAGATAAATATTATAAAAATTAATAAATTTATTATAAATAATAACTTACAATTAAATAACAATATCAAATTATCAAATTTGGTTACATAGACTATGTACTCATAATCTTTACTCTTTATTGCGTCTGTACAATAATTCCTTTACTTTTGCCGTGTGACTGTCACCCACACCCAGCCTTTTTTTAGTTCAACTCCAGTATCATTTTCCTGTCTAACATCATCTGTCAAAGCTTTCATCACATCAAAGGAGAATTATATATTTAATGGCCAAAAACTGCTGCTATACATTCCAGTTTAAAAATGCCATGTCCTTCTTTGTGAAACAAATATTATTAGTACATGATTGTTTGAGTTTTTTTTAAGCAATCATACTTTTTTATATTAAATCGAGTTATTCATAAATTTAAATCGAAATAAGTTCAACTTAAAAATAAAATCTCATACCAAACTTAAATCAAGTTACAAATTCAACAAATTTGAATTGAGTTCAAATCAAATTATGTTTAACTCAACTTGGTTTATTTTGAGCACCACTCATGAGCCTCTTGAAATCATGTCTCTCTCCAAAACACTAATAATATTGGCTTTTTGACTGAATGGGGCAAAAAAAAAATTTAATTACCATTTGGGGTTAACTTTTTAAAAAGTTACCAAATGGTGGTAAGTCATAAAAAGTGATACGATTTCTAATTCAGAAGGTGTAACACATATTACGACTTTTATTCATTTCGATATTAAGTCGTAAATATATTTACTATTTCTTATTTATTTTACTTTTTCTTTGTTGCGATCTAGAAGTCGTAAGTATACGTAAGACTTTTGAATTTTTTATTTTTTTTTTATGACTTAGAAGTTGTAAGTGTACGTACAACTTTTGAATTTTTTTTTTGTTTTTTTTTTGCTTTTTTTGATCTACTACTTCTAAGTCGTATGACCTTTTTTTAAAAAAAA
>CM023947.1:25120586-25135758 GCA_013407115.1 Glycine latifolia | reverse complement strand
AATTAAAATTACTTGCATTTTTAAGTAATTAAATTACAACTTAAAAAAAGAAAAAAAATGAAAAATTCAGAAGTGATTTGTACACTTACGAATTTTAAGTAGTAAAAAAGAAAAAAAAATAAAAAATTCAAAAGTCACATGTACACTTATGACTTTTAAATAGTAAAAAAAACAAAAAAAAAAAAAAAAAAAAAGTAAAAAAAATTACTAAAAAAAATAGAAATAGTAAATATACTTACGACTCTAAAAAAAGTGAAAAAAATAAAAATCATAACAAAGTGTTACAACTTTTGAATCATACAATAACTTATGACTATTTAACAATTTTTTTAAAAATTATCCCTAAATGCTAATTAAATTTTGTTTTGTCCCCTTCGATCTATAATCCAATAATATTTCTACAATTTATCTTCATAGCCACTCATCAAATGGCTTGAACATATTCCTGGAATGATGGAGAAATAATCTTTTTTTTTTCATTTAGTGATTGTGAAATGTGATGTAATGTATGTGGCAACAAATAAACGCCCGAATTAGCTAGCTTTTGACAAATAAAACTGAAATGAAATCTTAATGGAGCCACATTAATTGTAGATGGGAAAAGTTTTTTCTATTTATACTTTTTCCACTTTATCATTACTTGAGCTCATGGCATAAACTAAAAAAGATACACTAGAAGCACGGTGTCTGCACACTCGGTAAATGCTATTTAAGGGCCATTCCGAATCATGATATACCCCTGAACCAGATATGTCCCCATTAGCACAAGTTCTTAGTGGTGCTCATCATAACACTCCTAAAAGAAAACAATAGGATTAGCCAACTCACACCATAGTCTAACACCCACAAGGATTGTATTTTGTTGTTCCAATTGGTTATCAGTGTCTAATGTTGCAACGCTTTTCAAAATTGAACGGTTCTTCTCTTCTCCGGCAATGTTATGTACTCAAAGTTTGAGTACTCTCTTGAACTAGCCTAGCATTTGTTCTTTATCATTTATCTCGAAAATGGGCTATTAACTAGATTACATATGATTATAATATAGGTTTATGTCCCCATAGATTTTCTTGCGGTACAAGTTTACAGATATTGCAAAAAATCAACTTTGTCCACCAAGTTAAACATGTGGCACACCAACTAATGTTATAAAACTTAAAATAAGGGATCGAGGGACAAACAAATTATTACTTGTTATGCTTATGCTTTCCTTATTGCTGTTGATTTTACAAGAAATCCAATCAAATTTAGAATTACAAATCCAAATACACATTTAAGCTTTGTGCAGGAACTCACCGAGCCAAGTTCACTTTCATCTACAACTACTCTCATAAATCGTGGAAGCCAACGGCGGCCAAGACTTGTACGGCATTAGTCCTTGCTGGGTTTCAGCTTAAGGTAAGTTCCCTTGTTGCGTCTCTATATGGGTTTTTTTTTTTTTTTTTTGCTCACTATTGTATTTTAGTATATTGGAGTATGAATTATGAAATGATTAATTTGTTTTTTAGGCTAAGACTTTAACCAGAAAACGACTCTTTATTTAATTTTGCAACAACAACCATTGGTGTGGAGGTTCATCCACTAGACTTCCATCCTAATTGTGGAAGAATCCGCTTTTACTGCTGGGACACTGCTGGCCAAGAAAAAATTGGGGGTCTTAGAGATGGTTACTAGTAAGTCTAATTAAGTTCAAACAATATATATATATATATATATATATATATATATCTATATATATATCGGATGTGCTTCTTTCATCTTAATCTTAATTAAATTGTATTTCCAACCAATTTCAATTTGAATGTATAATTGTATTTTAATTCTCGCAGTTGCTCAAACATGTTCTTGTATGTACTATATGATATATAACGTTATCGTCTATTTTTTAACCACCTAGTACTTTTAATCTTGTTGATGATTTCTGTTGTGCTGTTTAGTGAAGTTTTTTTTTTTTCGTGCTTTGAGTACAGTTTTGTTATGCATAACTTCATCGTTCTCAACTCTAGTTGTGGCGCATGTAGAAAGTAATAATAAGGATATATGAAAATTTTGCAAGATAGTTAATAATATATATTGTTACCTCATATACAAGAAGTGTGAAGATGAAGTAGGTCTTTAATATAAATCATGAATAAAAGAAAAATGACTAGCAAAAAATTGTGTTACTGGTAGCTTATGTTTGTGTAATTGTATTTATCTTCTGTGATTTGAGTGCATACCCTCCCCCCCTATTTTTTCCCCTTGATATTAGGCGATTCTGAAATTTTGCATACCTTGTCTTCTGTGATTTTAGTACATACCATGTTGTTCTAACCCTGTCCAATAGCTGCCTAGTTATCTGGCTTCATGGCTAACAGAAAATTCCTACATTAAATTTATTGGAAGATTGTCATTGATGTCCTAAATCCTAATGATGAAAACCTATGAATTATGTGTAGCATTCATTTTCAGTGTGGTATCATTATGTTTGATCTAACGGCTCGCTTGACATACAAGAATGTTCCTATGTGGCACAAAGATTTCTGTCCGTGAGTTTAGTATTTTTTTTGGCAAATTATCTTTGGTGTTTTCTTGCAAATTACAATGTATTTCTGTGCCGATTATGTGACTCTTGTTAATCACAGGGTTTAGTAAATTAGAGTATAAAATGATTAACTTATGAGTTTTTCCCTTTGGAGAAGATGATGTTGCGTGTACTGATAATTAATAGTTTTGTGGCTTTTCAATTAGTAGCTTTTAATACTAATTTTGCTACACAGTAAATTAATGGCTTGGCTAGCCCAAGAATGAATGAATGAATGAATTGGCTCCAGAACCAAAAAATGACTCTTTATCCCACGAGAATGAAACTGATTGAGAAAGGACCAGGAAAAGAGAGGACTCAGACTCTGTGTGTAATTAAAGTTGCATTGCATGAATGGATAAGAAACTCTTTTACAAAGTTGCTACCAATGTTTAATAATACCATAATTATAAATGATAGTACATCCATTTTAATTATCTCTTTTTTTATATTTTCTTTTTCTTTCTCTTCCTTATACTTATCCACTTGAAAATTGGGGTTAACATTTTTCTTAGGCTGAATAACATTTATAATCCTTTGGTTTTTGCATTTTCATTTCCCAGGTTTTGTTTGAGTTAATTGATTTATTCAAGTTTTTTTCTCTTCTACAATCAAGTCTCTTTATCTTGACTTCATGCATGTTTGGTTCTTATCTTGTAGGAACATAAAGTGAAGGAATAAACGCTAGGGGAGGTTAGTTATAATTATTATCTTTTTGAATCAGCTTCAACTTCTTTTTACTTTTAATGGGTGTTATAATTATTAACTTTTGATTATTTTCCCTAGTATGTGCGCCTTCAGTGTCTGATTTCCATTTCAGCGGTTTTTTATTTTGTGAAATTCTTGTGCCGAGTCACCTTGTCCTAATGTTATTATTTAATTTGCTTTATTTTAATTTTTTTTACATCCATTTAATTTCTCACTTGTTAAAAGAAATGCTCAATTTGAAGCTAGGAAGATTAGAATTGAGAATCTAGAATTAAGAGTTGCTAAAATTGTTGGATATGGCTCATATGTGCCTTCAGAAGATAAGCATGGGGTCCGCTCAATTTTGAGGCCTAGTATTATTGTTGACCTTGTGTTTTATTATTTGTAGTTTGGGCTTGGACCCATGAATAGCTATGGTACTTAGGGTTTCTAATTCTATATATGTCCTTGTAATGAGTGCATTGTAAATACTTAACATAGTAGGTTTTCATTGACTATGATAACCTACATCATCCCAATTTGAAGAGGTTTCAAATCCCACCAATTATGCACAGCCAACAGGAGGTGGTGGTGGTGGAACCCAACCCAATGAAGAACCAGTCGCAGCAAATGCAGCTGCAGCTGACACTACTCTTCCTCCCCAAAAACAAACTAAAAAGCGGAAGCCAAATGCAGGTGGTAAAAGGAAAACTTCTGCTGCTTGGGATCACTTCAATATTCTTCCTGAAACTGAAGTGAAAGAACCAACTGCAGAATGTAAGTATTGTCGTAATAGGTATTTGTGTGACCCAAAAAAACATGGCACATCTAACCTTCTTAGTCATTTGCCTCAATGTCCAAAATTTCAACATAATATCATTAATGACCCTACCCAATCAACCCTGACCTTTAGGAGTGTACAAGCTAATGGTCTTATGCCTGTAAGCCAAATATATAATGATGAAGCTTGTAGAAAGGTGCCGGCTATTTTTGTGATTGTAGATGAGCAACCCTTTATGGTTGTTGAGGGTGAGAGTTTTAAGCACTTGTGTGCACAGTTGCAGCCTCAATTCGTTGTCCCATCTAGATTCACACTAGCTAGAGATTGTTTCTAGATGTATATGGATGAAAAAGGTAGGCTAAAAGGCTAAAGTCTTTCTTTAAGGCTGAATGTGCTAGGGTACGCCCTCACCACAGATTGCTGGACTTCCATTCAGAATTTGAATGACTTGACACTAATAGATCACTTTATAGATACTGAATGGAAGTACCAAAAGACGATTATTAGCTTCAGTGTAATTCCTAACCACAAAGGGGAGACAGTAGGTAAGAAAGTGGAAGTGGTTCTAAAGGAATGTGGCATTTGAAATGTATCCACAATAACAGTTGATAATGCTTCATCTAATGATACAGTTGTGGCACATCCAAATTTTTTTGAAGATTATGGGTGGCCTAGCTATGGATGGTGAGCATTTGCATGTTAGATGTTGTGCTCATATATTGTATTTAGTTGTGAGTGATGGCTTGAAAGAAAACCAAAATTCCCTAAATAGCATTCTAAATGCTGTAAGATTTGTAAGATCTTTGCCCCAAAGGTCTGCCAAATTTAAAGAATGCATAGAGTTTTCAGGTATATCATGTAAAAAATTGTTGTGTCTTGATGTTCCAACAAGGTGGAACTTCACCTATTTGATGTTAGATGCTGCTGAGAAATATCAAGAGGCCTTTGAGAAGATTGTGGAAGAAGGCCCACAATATATACCCTTTTTTGTTGATGATGGTCCCCCAATTAATGATTGGGAAAATGTTTGAGCATTGACTACATTTTTTAAAATTTTCTATGATGCCACCAATGTGTTTTCAACTTAACATGTAAGCTTAGACACTGCATTTCATCAATTGTCTAACATCCATTTTAAACTTCATGAGTCAACCATGAACTTGAATACCATTTTGGCCACTATAAGTTTAGAAATGAAGCCCAAGTATGACAAGTATTGGGGTGATATTAATAAGATGAATAACTTGTATTTTGTTGTGATGTTTGACCCTCGTTTCAAGCATGAGACTTTGATGTGATCCTTTGTAAATTTGTTTAAGTATGACAACATCTTTGCTGAAAAATTGTGCACTTCTATAAGAAAAAAATTGTTTAAGATGTATGATTGGTACAAGAAGGCCTATGAGGAACAAAACAAATCTGGACAGTCTTATCATGGTCCAGGAAACTTTGCTTTTGCAACTGAAACAAGTGTCCCTGCTGAAACTCCATCATATTTGGCTAGGACTAATGCATTTAAGAGGCATTTGACAGAAAAAGATTCCATTGATAAACAAAATGAGCTTGAGTGGTATTTGGCTGAAAAATGTGTAGATGTTGATGTTAGTTTTGATGTTTTTGTTTGGTGGAAACAAAATGCCTTAAGGTTTCCCATACTTTCAAGAATGGTTAGAGATATTTTGGCCACTCCTATTTCAACAGTTGCTTCTGAGAGTGCTTTTAGCACTCGGGGTAGGGTTATATATTGTTTTCGAAGCTCTCTAAATCCTGAAATGGCAGAGGCACTAATTTGTGCACAAAACTGGTTGAGGCCAATTTTTGCCCAATTGAAAGGACTCAAAATTACTGAAGACATTGTAATTTCAAAGAAGATTATAAGTGGTGCCAATTTACTTTTATTTCTTTTCCAATTTTTTTAGTTATTATGTTGTATACAAGTTAATTAATTATATTTTTTCAATGTTTCACAGAATTTCTCATAGGCTCAATAGGGGGAGCATCAGGAGGAGTTGGATCTGCAGCTGGGGATGGTCCATCACCTTAGTCACAGCCCTTGTCTTGATTGTACATGGTTTTAATTGTTTGTGACTTAATTGAGCTAATTTTGTTAATTTTAGTTATTGAATTTTGTTTTTTTGGTTGTGTTCTAATTGGGTGTTTTTCTACCGTTTAAAACCTTATTTTGCTTTTTCGAAGCCATCTGTTAGAGAGAGGGCTTAAGACTGAATCTGTAATCTTTTTTGGGATACATGTTAATTAAATCTGTGTTTGCTATGTGCATCTGATCACTTAAGATTTGGATTTTTTGGGTAACCTTTTAATCTCCTAAGTTATGTTTTTTAAAATGTTGTAAATTTTTTACTATGACTTTGCTGATATGTGTCATTATTTTTTTTTTTAATGTGCAGTTTCATATTTGGAATCCTTACATGGAGTTGGAGATTGCTTTTCCAATTGGTATCATGTAAAAGGTATGTTGGATTTATTTTAACTAAAGATTGTGATGGATGCAATTTATGAATAATTGAGTAATTTTCTTTTAGCCTAGTTATTTTGAAGGCGAATCATTTTACCGGAGCTAAATTATAACTGCATGTTTAATAACTGGTACTTGAGATTAAGGTATGTGAGAGATTATAAATATAGTATATAAGTGATAGATTGTTTGGATACCTTTTATAGAAGATTGGAAGGTGATAGACTATTTCTTCTGTTTAGTCTCTTCAATAATCAGTAATTTGAACTTTTTGGGTTTGATACTAAAGCAGTGAGGACCTTGAGAGAATGTGCTTGTTGATTATCCACAAGTTGAGTTCATGTTGTGATTGTAAATTGGTCAGTTTCAAGAGGAAAGTAGCAAGTGGAAGGGAAACATATTGGTTGTGTTAGCTTCATTGAAGTGCTTTTGGAAAATCCCATCGAGTTAATAACTATTTGGTAAAAAAACATTGTGTTGGATATAATTGGTGTGTAATATTTTTGTGTATATAATGATTCAGATTTGGTTCAGTTATTATTTTTAATAGTTGACTATTAATTGTCTTTTTTTTCTCATTAAATCCGTAATGGAACAATCTATTTCTAATGTATGGGACCACTTCACAAAGCTTCCTGAAAATAAAACCAGAAATACAATTGCAGCATGCAATTATTGTGGTAAAAAATATTTATGTGGTACTAACTATCATGGTACCTCTAACTTAGTTAATCACTTCAAATCATGTTCTGAATTTTTTCATGCTATCCTTAATCACTCCAACCAAGATGTTAATGAAGCTCAAGATGTTTAGCTCTTTTGAAGACAGGGTATAAATTTAGAAGATTTCATTGAATTAAAATAATATAAAAAAACCCGATGACTTATGCAATATGACCATTGTACTAACAGCATTGTTATTTGTTAGGTGAAGAAGCAAATTTAGGTTTTGGTCTTATAGAAGGAAGACTCTCCACTATGAAAGTTGAAAACTGGAATTAGATGTTACGTGAAATTGTGAAGATGCAAATTGATCGTTGTTGTTAAAATGTAAAATGTAATTATTATTAATTTATTATGGCTTGTAATAGCCCATGGGAGTAGTACATTACTAGGTTGAATATTTGGTGTTTTAAAACTTCTAAGCTTTATAGATTCAATTTGTATCTAAACATCATTTACTCATCCAGTCATTTATTGTTTTATTTTTAGCTGATTTTTTAGCCTTATGGCCATTTAATTTCAATTAAAGAGCCTCATACAATATTTTAAGGACTTTAAACAACAAAGAAAAAATTGAATAATAAAATATATTTGACAATATAGGCCCAACCGAAATGAATAAATTAAGTAGGAATTTGAAAAAAAATTAAGTATAAAGAATTTTGGTACAATTTTGTCCCAACTCATTTGGATCCAATCGAGCCACTCATAACCTGTCAAATCTAAAGATAAAAAAAGATTAAAATTGGACATGTTTTGTAACTTATCGGGTTGGCGTGAAATACATGAGTTGAGTCCAAACCCGTCCAATCCTGACCCATATTCAGCCTTACTCATCAACACCAAAATCGAAATCAAGAAGCTCACTCGACTCGTTAATTGTAGAAGAGAAATGTGAGTCTCTTTCTAACATTCATTTTAGAAATAATATTTTTGGTAGATTTTACCTTTTATTTAATAATTTTCTCTTGATTTATATTAAATGAGAAACATAATCTACTAAAATTGATGAATTTCTATAAATTTTAATCAATCATAAAAGAAAATCTTTAAATTTTTTTAAAAAATATGATTATCATTCTTTTTTTTAACTAACCAATGTTATGCTTATACATGATAGATTTGAATAAATAGTGCCCATCATTTTTAGATGTGCACTTAACATCAAAAGATGATGGAATAGGTCTGCATATTTAAGAATTTAATCATTACACAGCTTCATTGTGCCGTATTAGTGCTGCACTTGAAATTCTTTAATTATAACGCTGTCGTTAATTTATTTGGCTTAAGGCATCTTTATTCTAATGATTTACACGAGGTCACTACAAGAAAATTATGAATTAGTAACAAAAAATAACAAACATTAGAGAAAAAATAATTTATTTATAAAGTTCTCGCTAATTAAGGAGAGAATTGTGACTGTGTATTGTTACTGTAGAATTTTAAAAATTATTAACTAATTAAAAATTATAATATAATTTTTAAGATAATTATTATAAAATTCAATTAGCTTATTATACATAAGAATTTATAATTTTAATAAAAATATAAAATTATTTTACACTATTAGACTATTAGCAAGAGTATAATCTATTTTCTCTTCATTTATTTCTTTTTTTTAATGGATATTGAGTTCAATTTAAAAGGAAATGACACAAGAAGACCAACACCAAGCCCATATGGTTAACATGAGGTCCAGGAAGTAGAAGTACTTGCCCATAACCATCCAAGTCAAACCCGGTGAGCTTCAGCCATGTTGGGTTTCTTATTGGGTATTTTAATTCTTCACTTCCCAATTTTTAAATATCTCCAAACAATCCTTTTCATATTATACCTTTCCTCTTCCTCAGCATGTTATTCCATGAGGGAGTCTCATCCATTCTCGTACTTCATCTATTTTTCTCCATCATTAGGTCTTCCTCTTTGTCTCCATTTGTGTCAACTCTGCCATTATTTCTTCGGCAAAGCTCTGATGAGGTTGGGTTGACGTGCAAGTGTGTTTTCTCCCATTTTTTACTAAGCTTTTGTTTTATAGACAACCCTTTTTGGAAGAGGAATAGTGGCAACCGTATTTGAATAGGTATTCTAGAAGCTTTTATTTCGGTTATGAAATGGTCATTCTGGAACACAATTTTAGTTTTGGAATAGGTGTGCTATAGTAGTAAAACAAAACTTCCAAAACACCTCTTCTGGAAGCATATTTTATGTTACCTAGAAAGCCTATTCCAGACCTCAATCTATGTTCCAAAATGACTCTTCTATAAGCTATTCCGAAATAGGGATAAGTGTTATAGAAATCTATTTTGAAAGGTAAAGATTACCTTACTGGATGACCATTCCAAAATAGGGTGTGCTTCGAAAACATATTCCAGAATAGGGATAAGTGCTCCTAAAACCTATTTTGGAATAACTATTTCAAAAGGTAAAAGATACCTTTTGGAAAGGGGATTCTTAGTGAAAGGGTTATTTTTGTCCACACAAAATAAAATGGGAGTTGCAAGATACAAAGTTGGGAGGTGCATATCCAAATGCCTTCTTATTGGACCAGAAATCAATGGCCATGTTGTGTTCTACTTAGAGCACCGAATCATTGAGTTCAGACCACTTCGTGCTTGCCAAACGTGTGTGTGTGTGTGAGAGAGAGAGAGAGAGAGAGAGAGAGTGTCTGCTTTAGCCACGGCCGGTTTGTGCACCGTGATTCCTCCTTACTGTTGTGCAATAACTCGCCAAATCGATCATTGCTCTGCTATTTGGTACGTTATTCTCCGTTCTCGTTCAGATGCGTTCAAACCTGAGTTTATTTATTTATTTATTTTTAATATATATGTTGATTTTGGTTGTGCTATTTTCCAACTATTTTCTTGATGTAGTTGTTGTAGGTGATTTTTTTTTTCCAACTTGACCCATTTATTTTTCAAATGTGTTTTTGTTTTTTGTCTGAGTTCCAAAGTATAGACCACACACCCCCTTTCAGTCCTTCACAAGTCACGATGAGCCTTTGGCTGCATATCCAAAGTGAATGACGAACCCTAATATCCAGAGTGCAATTTTATGCTGCATAAATTTCTCATAATATACTTGCATAAGTGTAGTTGTAAATGTTGCAGAATCCTTAGTCCTTACTGCATAAATGTTGCATCATGTGCTAGATTTTTAGAATAATCAGGTTCACTAACAATTGGAAAAGTGAGAAAAAGAGAAAAACAAACAAGAATATGAGTCCATTAATAGATCCATAATGTCCTGTTTTGTTAGTGAAGCGCATCCTTTCTTTTTAATCGTTTGTTAAACAACTTTATAAAATTCTCGTAAAGGGTTTGGTTTGTTTATGGACTTGGTCTTAAGTAACAAATCACATTCAATAAAATCCAAGAGGTTCATGCACATTATTCAGATGTGATGTTGTAGAAATCCAGAAAAATTAAGCAGGACCAGCTTTTCAATGCTTTAGGGGAAAACTTTTGTTCAGTAAATTAAAAGTAATCATGGGGAATCTTGCTAATTACACATGCCAAATGGGAAACCTATGATTTGTTCATAGCCTCAGTTGTTCTGATATAAGCTATTATTCTAAAACAATATAGGCAATGTTGTTGATTATACTTAAGTATACTGTGTTTTGTTATTGTCTTCTTATTCTTTCTAATAGTAGTATTTGGATGGAGATGGCCACTTTGGAATGGTGATTTGAATCTGATGATAGCATTCCAACTACTGCACCTGTTACATCAAGCTGAATGTAAAATATCTGTGTGCTTATGCTGTTAAAACTGTTCTTATCAGTAGAGTTGTGGTTAACTGAAGTTTGTTTTTTATTGAATGGAAAATGGCAAATTTGAATGCCCTTTCTTTGTTATCTCTTGTAAAGTTGAAGCAAACTTGATAAGAAAATAATGGATTGAAGAGAATTATCAATCAGAGAACAAATATAAAAAGGAATAAAATTTTGTGATTCCTAATTAAACTTTAGTGTTTCTAGCATTGTAATTGGTAGTTAAAACTCTCAGTTCCCCTAGCCTTGCCTTTAGATTTCACATTTTACTTGTGTTAGACCATTAACTTAAGAAAAAATTAGCTTGCACTCCAAAATGGAACAGCCTTCTTTCTTTACTATTCTTGGAACACATTAAAACTCTGATAATTGGTCGTAAACCAAACTGGTTTTGAACCAAAAACAAACTAGTTTTGAAAAGGGAAAGGAAATCCAATCCTGATAATTGGATAATAAATGGGTTTGGTTTGGTTTGGTTTTATGCCAATCTTGTCCATGCACAACTGGGCAGGTTCTTAATAGTATGTGCTTGCTACACTTTATTTGAAAAACTTGTTTTAATGATTTATGTTTATGTTAATTGTTAAGACAAAACTACTTCAAAAGATATCCATTGCAAAGTTGGTTAGAAAATGTTCAGTTTGTAATTGAATTTCAAGTTTTCTAATTTCTCTCTTGCTCTCCCTTTTTGTCACTTCTTATATTAACATTAAAAATAAACAAAAAATTAGATAAACTAATATATTACGAACAATACATAATTATATAGGTTTAAGAGAAACTAGACCATAGGTGATGGGTCACGCTGCATATAATATCCCACTTTCCAGAGTAGGCTCAGTTATCTTATTTTGAAGAATAATGAATTTATTTTGTACCTTCTTGAGAGAGGATTTTTTTTGGGGGGGGGTTTGGGGGGGGGGGGGGGGGGAGGAGAGAGAGAGAGAGAGAGAGAAAGGACTGATTCTTTTACCACATAAAGCTTAACAAACATGTTAACTCATAAGTGTGTTGACATGGTAACAAGATTTGCTAGTGTCCAGTTCATTAGGAACCTAACAGAGGAATACTTACTAATTCAGAGACTGCAAAGATAGTTTGTATCTTTATATAAAGCAAAAATTCTACATAGGCTTTTACCCCAGAAATAGAGGTTTGAAAGAAGAAAAAATCAAACTGCCAATTGCCGATTGTTCTGGTATAAAAAGCAGGAAAGAATTGATAATTCTGTGCCTAGTATTCAAGTAAAGGATCTTGTCATACAGAGGTTGAGGTTTAGCTTTTATAGTACAAGATAAGACCTTTCAAACTATAAGACCTCCAACCAACATCTCTTAGGAATTCCAAATTCCAGATATTAAGCACAAAACACAATTTACTAGAAAGCAAATTAGAAGGAAACAACTTGCAAAATATTATTCTTGACTTGTAGTACTAACCCTAGCCCATTAAGGCTATGTTTGGACAGTTATTCTATTTCATTGCATATCACTGTTTTATTCCAACCTTTCATTTCAGCCACCTTTAGTTATTTAAGCATAGCCCAAGAGTCCTTGGGTACAAATAAGAAACTTAAATACATAACACTAATCTGAACTATAATGATACCTATAAACAGAAGCCACAAAGATTAACTGATTATCCCAATTTTAATCATCTTTTCTACTTCTCCTGCATCAATATGTTTTTAATAGTATTACTTTCATGATATCTTTCTGGTGCCTCGTGCAGGAGTTATCAATTATGGGTGAGTTTACGATTCAGATTAGCAACGACCTTGTTAATCAACTTGTTGATGATGCGGTCCCGAAGAAAAAATCCAGAAGGACTAGACGAAAGGTGGCAAGAAAGACTGAAATTCCCCAATCTAATGAAACTGTAAAGCCCGATGGTGCAGTTACTCCAGGGTGGCCAGTGCAGTCCCCTTTATTTCTACCTGCAACATTGCCTGTAAAATCGGCCCATTCAGAGTTAGAAGGTATTCAGTCTATGCTTCAGGAAAGTGAGAGGGTTTTGGAAAGATTGCAGAAGCAAGAGGAGAATATGTTGCAGGAAGTAACACAAAAGGCAAAGGATCTTCATGATAAAGAGTATAAGCTTCCAAACCCAAAGCCTGAGCCTTGCATGGCCGAGAGACTTGCGACCTTATCATGTTACAAGGAACATATCAAGGACCCCTTGAAGTGTGCCAGTCTTGTTACCGGTTTTGCTGATTGCCTGCGTAGGTTTGGCCGTTTAGGTGACAAGTAAGTTATACTGAGAAGTGGTTTAAAAGGAAATTCGTGCGTGCCAAATGCAAATAATTACTAGTGAACTACATACTGACAAATACTCATTTTGTTACTGCCAATTTTGTTGAATCTCATTCCCTACATTAAACTACAAGCTCAGAATAAGTGACCTATTCTTTGTTTGGAATCTGAACATTTTCTGTTATTTCCGTGCCCTCATTCTGTCAAGTTGGCCAGTTATATATATGTATATACTAGTGATGCTACTAATTCGAAAAAATATATATGCTACAAGCCTACAAGTTTTTTTAACTTTTTTTTTGGGTTTTTTTTTTTTTTTTTACAGGCTTAGCTATTGTAGTAAGCCTACAAATTAGTTTATATGCTGGGACAACTTTAAAGATCCAAAACCATGTTAGGAATAGCTAAGCCTGTAAAAAAAATTATTAACTAGAAATCGGACCTTAACCATTCTAGTTTAATTTAATTCGTTTTATTGGACTGGATTCAAAATTGAAACTAACATGGATTTCAAATTTGGGGTTTATTTTTGTATAACTGGTTTGTCAAAATAATAAAAATAATTAACCTTATTTAGAAAGTAAATAAAAGTGATGCGGAGAGTAGCTGGGGTGTAGAGATGGGAAAAAGTGGAATTAATTTCTCAAGTTAGGTTAAAGCAATTCAACGACTTTGGAGATTAATATATTTATTACTACTTTTTTCTTAAGACTCTTTTAACTAATTGTGTCCTTTAAAATTTTTAATAATTTAATTAATAATATTAAATTTGTTAATAATTTATATTCTTTTTTAAAAATTATCCTTAAAAGTATTGGGACTCAAAATCTCACTCTTTTTACTTAATTATTGTCTTCCCAATTAATCAACATGTTTTAGTCATCTTTGTCAATCCTTTTAAGTTTTATGATTAGAGAATGAACTTATCTTATTAATAAGAATGAATTTAGTTTTTCTTCTTATAATTCATACTTTAAAGAGACTTTTTTTTCTCTATATCGACAAAAGATTCCTTTAGAATAATTATGGTCCTCGTAGCTCCTTTCGATTTGGAGTTGCACGAAATAGATGTGAAGATAACTTTTCTAAATGGTGATTTGAGTGAAACAGTATACATGCAACAACCTAAAGGTTTTTGTATTAGTGGTAATGAGAATTTGGTATGTAAACTAAATAGGTTGATTTATGGCTTGAAACAAGCTTCTAGACAATGGTACCTGAAATTTGATGAAGTAGTGACCTCCATGGGATTTGAGGAGAATAATTTGATTAGTGCATATACCTCAAGGTCAATGGAGCAAATTTATCTTCCTTGTGCTCTATGTGGATGATATATTGTTGGCTTCTAATGACCTTGGCATGTTGCATGATACAAAGCATATGTTAACAAGGTCTTTTGACTTGAAGGATCTTGGTGAGGTCTCTTTTGTGTTGGGGATTGAGATTGACAAAGATGGATCACGCCATACATTTAGGTTATCTCAAAAGGCTTACATTGATAGTTTGTTAGATGAATTCTATATGCAGAATTCTAAACTGGAGATGTTCCAGTTGTTAATAGTGACAAATTCAACAAGGACCAATGTCCTGAGAATGAGACTAAGCGAGTAGAGATGAACGACATATGTAAGGTTTTGGGTGTCCAGGTTGACACTGAGAAATAATAGTAATATTATGCTTAGGAGGTAGTTGTGATTATAACGCCCCTGTAACAGATCTGGGTTCGCGTTTCTTAGTGAGTGTTAACAAGGAACCCAGATTAGTGTGATCGGGTTGACACTTCAGAGAGTAAATAACACTTTTATGGGGCAATGCTGATGTGGAGGAAAGGGTACCGAGGTAGGAACCCGAACAAGGTCGGACAAGGGTGGAACCTTGGATTTTATAAAGTTCCGAGGTAGGAACCCGAGCAAGGTCGGAT
>CM023947.1:24842810-25120576 GCA_013407115.1 Glycine latifolia | reverse complement strand
AAGGGCGGAACCTTGGATTTTATAAAACGCCGAGGTAGGAATCCGAACAAGGTCGGATAAGGTCGGATAAGGGCGGAACCTTGGATTTTATAAAGTGCCGAGGTAGGAACCCGAACAAGGTCGAATAAGGGTGGAACCTTGGATTTTATAAAGTGTTGAGATAGGAACCCGAACAAGGTCGGGTAAGGTCGGACAAGGGCGGAACCTTGGATTTTATAAAACGCCAAGGTAGGAATCCGAACAAGGTCGGATAAGGTCGGATAAGGGCGGAACCTTGGATTTTATAAAGTGCCAAGGTAGGAACCCGAACAAGGTCGGATAAGGGTGGAACTTTGGATTTTATAAAGTGTCAAGATAGGAACCCGAACAAGGTCGGGTAAGGTCGGACAAGGGCAGAACCTTGGATTTTATAAAATACCGAGTAAGGACCCCGGATAAGGGCGGACCTTGGATTTTATAAAATGTCGAGTAATGACCCCGAACAAGGTCGGATAAGGGAGGAACCTTGGATTTTACATAGTGTTGAGGACGGACTCAGCACTATGCAATCGATTACATAAGAGTTCGATTAAAACAGACATCACTTGCTTGATACAACAGTTAAGACTTTTGATTGTACTAGTACCATGACTGGCACTTTTGGCGCGTGACACACGCGCCAGAGTCATTTGTATAACCCATCCTCTACATTTCGACGCAACCAATATCATCTTCTTCCTCTCTCCATTTTCTCCATTTCCAAGTGAGAGAAAGTTCATAACCACTCACCCTTAACCAAAATCCTTGCAGGCAACTTGGAAGTTGAGAGGAACCACCTTAGAGCTAGTTTTCAACCTCAGTTTCTTTCAAAAACCCTCCGACGGAGAGATTTTCTTCTCCAAGAACTCTCATAGAGTTTCGACTTTGAGGAAAAAAGGCATTTTTAAGGACATTTGAGCTTGGAGAAGTCGTCCTCTAGCCTTCTTGGACATTGTAGAGGTAAGACACTCCCATTTTATCGATTATTTTGAGATTTTGTTGAGATGTATTATAACCCTTTTAAGTCAGAGCTGGAACTAGGCTTGGGTCCTTTGGAAAAGAATAACGTTTCTTTTTCATGCAACGATTCATGACCGTTATGGATTGCTTGCATGCAACGGTTGATAATCGTTTTGTTTTCTTGCATGCTTTTGTAGAGTGTGATACAGAGGATATAGGTGGTTGTGACCACGAAACCGGGAGAGCCAATGTAACACTTAAAGCACGTAAGCTCTTTGTTCTTAGAAGTTTTTCCTTGACTGTGTTCCACCATACTCCAAGGGAGTGATGGTTATTGTATGTCATGACGCATGTGATATTGAAATTATGCGTTACTACTTTCTAATTGAGAACATGTATATAATGCACACTATGATGGTATGTTAAATGATTGATGAGATTCTCTGGCTAGTAGAATAGACTAAATATGAACTTCCCTTAAAGCCAAAGTAATGTGGAACAACTCTAAGTGGTCAAATTGATATATAAAAACCCTGAGAGAATGTGCCCTTAAGTGGATGATCTTCTCTTGGAAGTGTCATATACGTCTGCGGAAAGTCCTGAGAGAATGTGCCCTTAAGTGGATGATATTCCTCAGGCAATGATATACAGATAATGTGCCCTAAGTGGATGATTTTCTCTTGCTATATCTGTGTTGCATTCCCGATGTTGGTAGCGCCCAACGGAATGACACATGCGTTGTGATATACATGTGATGTATCTTATGAGAGCCATGGTGGCTAGATTATGTGATGCCTATTTTGATGCTATGTGTCGTGGAAGTGAACCAGGGGGAGGGGAGGCCTCCAAGAACCCTGAGTTTACCGAGATTGTATCTCACCCGGGTTGGGGATTATATGTCTTTAAAGGTGATGGTCAGTGAGTGGACGACGGATCCTGGGGCAAGAGGCTCGGGTAGGGATGCGGTCCGATGGATCCCGGGACAGGAGGCCGAGCCGGGAGGGGGTTCTGTGTGAACCTTAGACAATTTATTTTGAGAGCATGTTGGCTCATTATTTTGTATCTGTATGCTTTTTGTAACCTGGCCCTGAGGGGGAAGACTCACCATACTTAATGCAAGGATAGTATTATTGTGGACGTATGATGACGTCATATTATTAGCTGCTTCTGAATTAATTATCTTAAATTAATTGTTGCGCTTAACGATCATAATTGAATGTTAATGACCTGGATGCATACGGGGAGTTACAACATACCTTTTGGGAGTACTTTGGGAAGCGCCATGTATGCTCTAGACCCGATATTGCTTTCATAGTTAGCGTTCTTGGTAGATACCAATCGAACCCTTGGAATGATCACTGAATAGCTGCTAAAAAGGTGATGAGGTACTTGCGGAAGACTAAGGAGTATATGCTTGAGTATAGGAGAATTAACAACTTAGAGGTTATGGGGTACACAGATTTAGATCTTAGTGGGTGCCCTGATGATAAGAGATCAACTTTTGGATACATCTTTATGATAGTTGGGGTGCGATATCCTGGAAGAGTAAGAAACAAACTCTTGTTGCCTCTTCTACCATGCAAGCAGAGTTCATTGCTAGTTTTTTTGCCGCTACTCATGTTGTTTGGTTGAAGAATCTTGTGACAGGACTTCGCATTGTGGACTCCATTGCTAGGACACTGAAAATTTTTTGTGATAACAAAGTTGTTGTGTTTTACACAAAGAATAATAAGACTTCTAGAGGATCTAAGCACTTGGAGTTGAAGTGCCTGACTGTTAAAGATAGTTCTGTAGTGGTAGATCATGTGGACACAGATTCCATGTTGGTTGATTCGTTGATCAAGAGACTTAGGCCTGTTGTTTTCAAATGACATGTTGAAACATGGGAATTGTGAGTTCTTTTGATATTTTTGGTTAGTGACAACTTTAGATTCATGTTATTTCCTTTTTCCATGTTGTTGGATCCTTATTTTGAATTTTGGAAAATGATGTATTTATGGCATTTCACATTTGATTTGATGAATAAATGATTACATGAATTTCATTATGATACATTTTTTGTGTGTGTATATCAAATGTGAGATAATTAAAGCTCAGTGTCGTCAGGATCACTATGTTGGTAGTTGACACCAGAATTGGAGTTGAGGCATAATGATGTTAAAACTTTTTGTAGTTAGAATCACTATGTTAATAATTGACACCAGGATTGGAGCTGAGGCATAATGGTTTCTTGATAAACCATGTAATCTCTCTAGCTTTCAAGCAGTTAAGAGAAATTGAGGATTGATTAAGAAAATGATTGTATGGCTTTTTGATCACATTGGCACGTCATTTCTTGCTACACTCCACATTGATGACTAGTCGACAAAGTCAATAATATTTGTAACCATGGAAGGTGTTGTATCAATGAAAGAAGTAATTACCATCATGATTTGGTGTTACATGGCTTTTGTTGGATAAAGTCTTAATTATTTGTATCTTGGGATCAATTATTTTGTGGTCACAGTATGTTATTAGCCCAAGAGTCATTTTTGAAAAATATTTTAAAATTATTTTTGTCCAAGTGGGAGAATGTTAGAATTCTCCCATATATTCTTGTGGACTGCAATTAATTCTAATATTTTGTTTTTCAAAAAAATGGGCTAATATTATTATCTATTTGATGATACTTAAGTCCACTAATGATGTGATTAATTGTGGACTTTGAACACCTAATTTTGATTAGTGTTTGAAAATAGTGTGGACGTAACCACTGGACTCATAATGAGAGGTACCTAGGGTTAAAAAATAGCAAGGCTAGACCCCCTTTTACCGTCACGTTATCAATAACTTTATAGGATTTTTCCATTGAAAATTCTAGTTTAAGGAAAGTATGATTAGGCAAAGAAAGACTTGACTTTTAGGTTTATGCAGGTCACACTAAGCACAAACCATTCTCATATTTTTTTAGCATGTTTTCAACAATTATTATGTTGATGTTTTAAACTTATATAAATTCATTCTTCATAAATTTATTTATCTTACATTTATAACATCTGTGTCACACTTGAAAAGAAAACAAACAACCAAACAACAAATGCTCTGTTATTTCTATCTCCAAGCCACACAAAATATAGGACTGATCATCATCATTAGATATAATATTTCTTATGGATAGTTGATCCTAGTTTGAATCCTATTATGAAGCACTCGCCAAACAAACACAAGGACTTTAGAGGGGGCCTTAAGCTGCCAAAGTAATTTGGATATATCATCTTTGTCCGCATCATTACTGTCACACAGCAAATAATATGCTTCATTAAGTGTGTTGTGACCTAAATTGTTCCTCTACCAACTTCACTGATCTAACAAGTTCACACTGGAGTTATATGATAAGCTCATCTTCCCCTGGCATAGTTTATCTTCTCCAATCAATCTCCCAAATCCAAACTGAATTATCCCGCCTACTTACATCAGAGACAACAACATTCTTATTTGAAGTCAAAGAGTAAAATCTAGGAAGCCGAGCTTTTAAACATCCTTGCCTAGTCCAGTTATCACTCCAAAAGCTAAAAATATTTCTGTTTCCTAAAGAACAGCTCACATCATTCACAAACCAACTTGAATCCTTTTGTTCACCACTTAAAAAACACCACATCATTGGACCACTGTGACACTATTAAAACAATTACTATGAAAGGGCAGCCCCAAATTCCCATATTTGAACCCACATTGAGTCCCCTTCAGAAACCAGCCTCCATCTCCATTTACAAATGAGTGCCTTATTAAATTTACACAAATCCCGTACACCCAGACCCCCATGTTCCTTAGTTAAGCACACCACATCCCACCTAATCCATGCTATAGATTTTTCATCATCCATTGAACCCCACAGAAAATTGTGTTGGGGTTTAATAATTTCATAAGCAACCTTTGAAGGAATACGATAAAAAAGACGAATAAAATAGGGGAATAGAAGAGAGAGTAGAGTTAATGAGACAAACTCTACCTCCAATGGATAGATTCCTTTGCCTCCAAGGAGTTAATTTCTTGCGCAATTTTTGTAGAACGGGCTTCCAAACTTCTTCTCTTCTGACATTCACTCCCACAAGAACACCAAGATAAACAAAGGGAATAGATAAGAGGCCACAGTTAAGTATACTTGCAAACCTATCCAAAATATTTCTTTGTGCATTCATTGCCCCCAAGGAGCTCTTGTGAAAATTAACTTTAAGTCCAGAAGAATTTTCAAAACATCTTAAAATACTTTTCAGAGTTATGATATTCCTCAAAGTAGGCTCCAAAAATACAACAATGTCATCTGCAAACTGCTGAACATGAACATTTACCTTATTCTTACCCACAACAATACCAATCATTAACTCCTTCTTAATAGCCTCTCTTACCAACCCACCAACACCTTCAGCTACAAGTAGGAACAAGAAGGGTGCAAGGGGGTCGCCGTGACGCAAACCCCTTTGGACAGGAAATTCCTTAGGTGCAGTCTCATTCACTAGTATAGAAATAGATGAGGACTGGATACATCCCTTCATCCAGTTTACCCACCTACTACTACCAAATCTCATTCTCTCCATAATATATATAAAAATGATCAGCTTACAGTGTCTTAGGCTTTTTAAAATTTATTTATAAACATATGTTTTATTATTATAAAGATTAAATTAATACAATTTTTTTATAAAAAAAAAATTAATATTTTTTAAATTTTACAAAAATCTCAAACATATTTTACCCAAAAAAATAAATTATATTCTTATCAATCAAATTAAAGCAATATATTTAAAGTAAATCATAAGAGTTTAAGTAGATTTTTTCTAAAGACGTACAATGTTAAAACTAAATATTGAATAAAAAAGTAAAAACAATACTGAAGACAATAAAGTACTATTCATAATATATTAAAAATTTAAAAAATTATAAACAAAGTTATATGTTAGGGATTTGTTAATACACTCATACCTTTTTTTAATATAAGTCCATTAACAACCTACAATATAATATTTGGAAAAAAAATAATGAGCTTCTTTCATTTTTTTAATGTTAGGGATTTGTAAGTTTAGTTTAAGAATATTATAATAATTAAAAAAAATCATTTATCTCTCATTTTAATTTTTCAAATTCTCTTTTCTCTCATACCAGCGTTTAATTTTTTAAAACTCTCTTCTTTAAGTCTCACCCTTAAATATATTTTTATTAATAGTTTATATTAGACATAAACTAAAATAAATTTGAAAAGTTAACAATTTTAATTTAAAAAATCAACACTTATAATAAATATTATCTTAATCCTATATATAAGAAACAAAAAATAATATTTTATTATTTATTATAAAAAATACAAGATTATTTTATTGTTAATTTTTTTTACTCACAATTAATTGTGTAATCTATTAATGTTAGCACTTCTTTTCTTCCACTTATTTCTTCATCATAGTGGATATACTTATTTGAGTTTTCAACAAATATAAGGTATATTTATTGGTTGAATTTGAAAAATAATTACATTTTTAAACCATTTAATGTAGAGATAATATTGAAATAAAATTAAAATTTATAACAAAATAATTAATCTAATATTTTTATTGATTTTGATGAATATATTGAACGAGATACAGTAATGCTTAAGATTTGGATGAGATTGTAAAAAGTCTTCTACACCCAACCTTCCAGTCCACATAACCTTCTCACTGACATCACACACAATCTTCCAATTAATATCATTCACACATATTTATTGCACACACTTCCTATATATATATATATATATATATATATATATATATATAAGATAAGATTAATATCATCCACACATATTTATTGCACACACTTCCTATATATATATATATATATATATATATATATATCTTTAACGGACACAAATTTGCAATTATTCTAAAATTTTATGTTAATTGTGATTGGTCTTGACTATCCCTGCTAACAAGTAATAACTCGATGAAAATATGCAGAAAAGACAAATGTGGATTTGCATAGACATCAAGGATGTTCCGAGACACGACAAAGGGGAATCTGGGAGAAATTAACGATGAACTGTAAGTCTGTGAACCTCTTAACCACCGAGTATATATATTTTTATATATATCCCATCCTCCACATGCTTCCCACTATTCTCTATCTCTGAGATCCCAACACAATAATTCACCACCATGCTTCCCTTTTCAACTCTCTTTGAGAACCTCTTAACCACCGAGTTTTGGCACAACCACACCACAACAATAGTTCTAGCGTTCTTGTTCATCACTGCGGTTACTTGGTACGCATGGCTCAAGCCCAAGGCCCAAAGGCTACCACCGGGCCCACCGGGCCTCCCTATCTTTGGGAACCTTCTATCTCTTGACCCGGACCTCCACACTTACTTCACCGGCCTGGCCCAGATCCACGGCCCAATTCTGAAGCTCCAGCTTGGGAGCAAGCTCGGCATCGTGCTCACTTCCCCAGCCATGGCTCGCGAGGTGCTCAAAGAGAACGACACCGTTTTCGCCAACCGCGACGTCCCCGCCGCCGGAAGAGCCGCCACCTACGGCGGATCCGACATAGTGTGGACCCCGTACGGGCCCGAGTGGCGGATGCTGCGGAAGGTTTGCGTGCTCAAGATGCTGAGCCACGCCACGCTGGATTCCGTGTATGAGCTGCGCCGCAAGGAGGTGCGCAAAACGGTGTCGTATTTGTATGGTCGAGTGGGGAGCGCGGTGAATATAGGCGAACAGGTGTTTTTTTTTTTTTTTTAAACGACGAATCTTAATTATTAGATTGTTACTTTTCGTTATAAAGATAAAACCCATAATGATTTTTTTTGTTCTTTCTTAATCACACAGTTAACCTTTATCTCCTGCAACAGGTTTTTCTGACGGTGATGAATGTCATAACGAACATGATGTGGGGAGGGGCAGTGGAAGGAGCGGAGGGGGAGAGCATGGGGGCGGAGTTCAGGGAGCTGGTGGCGGAGATGACGCAGCTTTTGGGGAAGCCGAACGTGTCGGATTTCTTTCCCTGGTTGGCCCCGTTCGATTTGCAAGGTGTGGAGAAACAGATGCACGCGCTGGTGCCACGGTTCGATGGGATATTTGAAAGGATGATTGGTCAACGAAAGAATGTGGAAGATGAGGAGAGTACAGAAAGGAAGGATTTTCTGCAGTTTTTGTTGAAGTTGAAGGAAGAAGGCGGTGATGCCAAGACGCCACTCACCCTCACCCACGTTAAGGCTCTTCTCATGGTACGTACGCTTCCTCTCACAACTCTTAAATTTCAATTTCCAAGTTTAACTATGCAGTAAGGGTCCTATGGGACACCTTGGCGTTACATTTTAGAATTCCTTTGCAACAAGTTGACTTCTTAGTTCTTATCTAATTTAAAAGTATCATCGAGTTGGTTTAAACAAAGAAAGAAATATTTCTATGATGGACTCTATAATATCAGAGACACAATTCAATATCTTCTTACTCGCGGCTTTAGTATATGGAAAAAATATATTTTTAGTTTTTATTTTTATTTTATATTTATTTTTAGTCTTTAAAGTTTGATATTATCTAATTTGTTACTGCGTCTTTACGTGATTTTGTTTGTTTTTTTTTTTAATGTTGCTTTTATGAACTTTCCCGATAAATAGACATCATAATTAATTTTGTCAAGTAGAAAATATTAAAATAACTTTCAACACTATTTTTGAAGAGGGATTAAAAATAAATTTCATAAAATATATGAATTAAATTTTACGATATGAAATTGCAAAAATTAAAAACAAGATTTTATAAAAGTATAGTTTAAAAACATATTTGTTTGTCATTAGTTTTACAATAATGTAATACAATCTTACGATATCTTTTTTATTTTTTTCTTATTAGTTTTATAAAAAGGAATTAAACAAATAATATGCATTTCATGTATTAAAAACGTAAATATATTTAATATTTTATTTATCTAATAAATAAGAATTATCTATTATTTTCGTTCGTTAATTTATACTACAAATCAGTGATACTCCATAATTTTATTACATTTCTTTTAATTTGAATGACTGAATAAATATAAATACTGTATGTGAACAAATACTAAAATATTAAAAACAAAAATACAATTGAACCTTTCCTTTTTCATTCAGTTTTCTATGTATTTCTTTCATTCACATACTCTTTAGACCTAGTAGGATGTCCTTAAAAAGTGATTCGTCATGGCCCAAAAAGAGAAATAAAATAAAATAAAAAGAAAACAAGGCAACCCTTCTAGATCCTGTGAATCTTGCTCATAAATTAACCAAACTTTATGATATTGAAGAATATTATGAATAATATTGTGGAGATTTTGAATTATCACAAACAGGATATGGTTGTCGGTGGAACTGACACATCTTCCAACACAATTGAGTTTGCAATGGCAGAAATGATGCACAATCCAGAGACAATGAAGAGAGTCCAGGAGGAGTTGGAAGTTGTAGTTGGGAAAGATAACATGGTAGAAGAGTCTCACATTCATAAGTTATCGTACTTGCAAGCTGTGATGAAAGAAACTCTAAGGTTACACCCTGTGCTTCCACTTCTAGTACCTCATTGTCCTAGTGAAACCACTATTGTGGGAGGCTATACAATCCCAAAGGGGTCTCGGGTGTTTGTGAATGTGTGGGCTATTCATAGAGACCCTTCAATTTGGAAGAAACCACTCGAATTTGATCCTACGAGGTTCTTAGATGCAAATTTGGATTTCAGTGGCAATGACTTCAATTATTTCCCCTTTGGATCTGGAAGAAGAATTTGTGCAGGAATATCAATGGCTGAGAGGACGGTTTTGCATTTTCTTGCCACACTTGTGCACTTATTTGATTGGACAATACCCCAAGGAGAAAAGTTAGAGGTATCAGAGAAATTTGGAATTGTTCTCAAAAAGAAAATACCTTTGGTTGCCATCCCCGCCCCACGGTTATCCAACCCAGATCTTTATAAACAGAGTTGAATATAATATTCATGTACTAAGCAAAGGATATACTTGTATCCATTATTCAACGCTCAGCACTATATGAATCATACGTACCAGCGTAAAGTTTTAGATATAATTCTTATTGTTGTCATTGTACAACAAAAAAATATGGATTTTTAAATAAAAATTATCATATAATGGGTTGGATCATTCGTTATGAGTAGCTCGTTGAGAGGTTTATACCTCGGAGTTGTAAATTTACTATTCCTTTACAATTTGATAAAGAATAAAAATTTCCTATAAAAGGGGCATGATCATTCTCAACTCTATCGTGATGTCTTGCATCATAATAGCTATAAAACGAATGAACTCTAATAAAGAATGTATCTCTCTCAGGTATGTATTGTTAAATTCACATGTTAAAATAAATTAGTTTGTTTAAATTTAAAAAAAAACAACTTTTAAATAAGATTTATTTTAAAAAATACTAAATATATAAAATTTATTTCTTAAAATAGAAAAAATTATTTTTTATTAAAAAAACAGTTTAGAATAACACACTAAAAAATATAAAATTACTTATTTTAATAATAAATATTTTTTTTACAAATAACTTTAAACAAATCCAATGTATCTATATGTATATTAAAGTTTTATACTATTGTATTATTTCCCATCAATAGATTATCCAATATCCTATGTCTTTCTCTTTTTATGTTGCCTTGAGACAAAAACAAGAGGTAAACCTCCTCTACCAAAGCATTTGCACTTGTAAATTCCTTTTATATATATATATATATATATATTATAAATCGTTTTTAATGTATAGATTTAAAAAAATGTATCATCAATAACACATTTTTGATGTATTTTTTAAATATTAAACAAATTGTTAAAAATCCACATACTTTTAAATAAATATTAGCTCATAATAAAAGCGTGTGTGTGGTCATGGAGTCATGACATGGGTGGCCTAACTTCCATTATCGTGTTCCCTGTTCAATATCCTTATGTGCCATCCATGCAAGGCAAACTCATATTTGTCCTTTTTTGCAGATTTTGTTCCACTGCTAATTATCCTCATCAACCCATCTTCATCTTGTGATATCTCCTTCAACTCTTTTTTAACACCATGGTTGCTGACTTGCTGCACTCTCAACTTTGTTTCTAAACATGAACCTGAAAGAGTATTGGTACAGTAACAGCACAACACTGGTTCTTGCATTGTGAATCATCATTTCCACGGCATGGCTCTACTTCCTAAAATTACAAACTTATAAAAGCCTCTTGTACTCCAAATTTAGCTACAATAGAATGACACTGCATCAGCAAAACTCTATTTATTATTAATACATGTTCATATGTGCAATAAATATGCCACAAAATTCTAAGCAAAAAAGCCCACAAGCCAGAAAGGCATAAAAAAGTAATCAGAAACAAAATTGAGAATACTCACTTGTATTTTAAACAAAAAGAATTCTTGCAGACCTTAAAAATCAAATCTTTCACAGGATAAATAATAACCAAGGAGAAAAAACATCCAACCGCTACAAAGCCAATAACAAGGGGTTGCGAGGGAAACGAACCAAAGAAGCTTTCAGAGAACAACGGTGAAATTATGATGGAAGTAAGAAAATTGAAAGAAAGTTGTGAACTTGAGATCTCACCGTCTTTGAAAAGCACTGTGCGTTCTGTTCTGTTCTTCTGAGGTGTGTGTAGTGTCCGTACTTGCGGTTGCAGTTGCAGAGGAAGGAGAGGGCGGCGACGGAGGTGAGGGAGAGCTGCACGAAGGGCGACGGCATCGTAGGGGCGGGAGTGGCGGCTCGCGGCCTGGCGGCAGGTTGCAGAGGTGCGACTGTGCTGTGCTCAGTGTGCTGTGCTGCGCTTTCGTAAGGGCACTGAGGTGGGTGCGGCTGGGCTGGGCTGGGCTGTGGTGCGCTGTGTTATTTGTTGGGAAAAAAATTAAAATATAACAATTTTAATAAAAAAAAATCCAAATATTGCAGTTTTAAATGAAATTACAAATCTATTGCAGTCATTCACGTCGACCCATGATGTGATTAATCACGTCAACCCAGGACGCATTTGAGCCTCAGTCACGTCAACCTAGGACGTGTTTGATCACGTCGACACAGGACGTGTTTAAGCCTCAGTCACACCCCCCATGGCATGACCCTACTACCTTATATAAAGCTTCATTTCAGCATTTTTTCTCCACTTCTGCATCTCTCTGGCTTTTGTTCTCTGACTTCTCTCTAGATTTCGAGTTTTAATTTGAAGCTTTCTGCAGCAAACCTCTGTCAGTCAACTAAGTGTTGCTCAAATATATGCTTTTTAAATTACATGAAATATATTATATTGTTGTCTTAGAGAATTGTTATTGATCTAGAAAATTGTTAGTGACCTAAGTTTATTGGAAATAGTTACTTGTTAGTTGTTATAGGGTTATTGTCTTACAATATTATTAGTTAGTGAATTAGGTTATGATTAAGTACCTCTGCAAGGTTATGACTTAGGTTTTAGGGTTTAGGGTACTATTAGTTGGTGACCAAGGTTTTCATTAGTTAGTTACGTAGGTTATGACCTAGGTTTTCATTGGTTAGTTACAACATTATTAGTTAGTGACTTGGGTTATCATTAAGTACCGCCGTAAGGTTATGACCTAGGTTTAATGACCTAGGTTTTCATTAGTTAGTTACATAGGTTATGACCTAGGTTTATTGGCTTAGAATATTAGTAGTTAGTCAAGTAGGTTATCATTAAGTATCGTCGTAAGGTTATGACCTAGGTTACATAGGTTATGTTATGTAGGTTATGACCTAGGTTACAACATTAGTATCAATTTTTTCAAATAATTTTTCTTCCGAATTAAATAAATTATCATAATATGCTTATAGATTTTTCTGTGTTACAGGCGTGATCATGCTCCTGTCATATATAAAAAATGTCTGGAGATGGTGATTTTATTCGTATTGTTTTATATTATAATGGTAGCAAAATTGAGAGCCGACGTGGTGTTGTTTTCGAAGGAGACAAAAGGGGAACACGTATCAAGCGCAACTTAACCATTGACGAATTGCATCAAAAAATCAGTCAAAAGTTAGTTCTCAAAGGTAATCAATCTATCACTATGGTCACAGCAAGAATATGGTGCGATGATAAATATATCAGCATGAAAGTAATAGACGACGAAGATGTAGAATTTGTAATAAGCGAATTCTTCAACCAATCAATGAAAAATTTCTTAGAGTTATACGTGGATTGTGCTGGAGTAGAGGATGTGGTTTTACCAATGAGGTCAGTTGATGTCAATTATTCTCGTGGAGCGTCAGCATCTGCTGCTCCACTTGTTAATCTGTTTATGGAAGATGAAAATGACCCTACTTGGGTTATGGATGACGATATTGACGATGATGATGATGAAAATATCGCAATGGAAGATCGCCTTCTTGCCGAGAATGCTAGTGCTTCGGACAATGATGAGGATGATGGTCGAAGCGCAACTGAAATACAAGTAGATTACTCAGTGGTGAGAGAGCACGAAACCCAACCACAAGAGGATGCAGGGGAGTCTGAATTACCACAACAATGTCAAGGTGTGTTACCAAACAATAGCTACTTACATATATGTTTGTTTATTGTTTATGTTTTTTTTTGTAATAAAAACAGGAAATTGCACATGTAGGCGAGGTTAATAATACTTTTTGGGATGGAATCCCACATTATACATACATTGATTGGGAGCATCCGAGTGAAATGGATTCTGGCACTAGTACAGCTTCAGTTGAGGGTCCACGGGTATTAGGGAATAAGTTGTTTGTGAAACAGGAATTTGCATCAAAAGAAGATGTGCAAATGGCAATCAAGCGGAACCTCATGAAGGAACATCAGGAAGCTGTTGTGGTTGAAAGTACGCCGACAAAGTTAAGCATGAAATGTTGTGCGCATGACAAGAATTGTCCGTGGAGGGTTAGGGTAATGAAACCAACGTACGGTGAAAGATGGGTGGTTACCAAATGGGGTGAGGATCACATTTGCTTAAATGATCACATTTCTCAGGACCACAAACAATTAGATTCCAGTGTTATTGTTTCACTCGTACTAGGTAAGTTTTTGGATGAGATGATAATGATGAGAATTAATGATTGTATTATTGTTATTAATGATAACGTGATTTTTTTTATTATTAGGGATGATAAAGCATGATCCATCATGTTCAATTGGACTCATCCAGGAAAGGATAACTCATTCCTATAGATACAAAGTTTCATATAGAAAGGCATGGTATGCAAAGCAGAAAACAATGACAATTATTTACGGTGATTGGGAGGAATCATATGCATTTTTGCCGAGGTGGTGTGAATATATGGTTGGCTGTTGTCCAGGTTCTATTTATTTTCTTCAAACAAACAATTATTATGTGGCTCATAGAATCGTTCATGGAAAACGTGTGTTTCACCGCATTTTTTGGACCTTCAGACAATGTTGCGAGGCTTTCAATTTTTGTAAGCCGGTTATTCAAATTGATGGCACTCATTTATATGGCAAGTACAAAGGAAAATTGTTGATTGCCACAGCTCAGGATGGAAATAATGAATGTTTGCCACTTGCATTTGCTATTGTTGAGGGTGAGACATTGGAAGCTTGGGAATTCTTTCTGGATAACACTCTGTCGAAATATGATAACCTTAAACTGCCGATGGCTAACTCGGTGTCCGCATCAGGGCCGTTACCAAAAACCTCATTACACAATTATGTCCAATCTGTGTGAGTGTGTCCGGTAACGACTTGCCCATCAGTAGGCAATCCTAGAATACCTGCAACATCTTGCAAGGTAATTGTCATCTCACCCTACGGCATATAGAAAGTGTGTGTCTCTGGCCTCCACCGCTCAACCATAGCACTGATAAGACCAGCATCAATATGAAAAATACAGGTAAGTTATCAATTTTTAAGTTCAAAATATACTATGTTTGAAACCTAGGTTTTGAACATTAAAATTTCAACACATTAAACATAACAATATTCGTAAATCGATACCTGCATAAACTTCATGCGAGCCACATGTATGAAACCAGCCTCAGTCAAATACAGTGCGACCACGTCCGGAATATCGTCGGGTTGGGGTCCACCACTAAGTCTACCTCCGCGACGAATCTTTAGCTCTCTCTGTGTCTCGTCATTCCAAACTGCCTGTGAAATATGAGTGTGTTGTCTGCGCCTCCTAAGTGCATCTCATCTGTATGGTCCGGGAAGAACATACGTTGTAGGATCGGTTGGCTCATGCTCACGGTCACAACCAGAACGAGGTGACTCAGATGACGATGACTCGACCATAATAATATGCTACACATTTTATAAATAACATTACTGTTTTTTTTAATTGGGCCCCCACATTGCTTCTTGCACTCGCTTTATTGCTTACTTTACTCCTTGTGGTTTATTTTTAAAAAAAAATTAAAAAACTGGACGTGTTTTAATGCCAACTAGGGATTATCTATTATTTGTGTTTATGATTTTCCTTTTGTTATATTTTAGTAATATGAAAAATAGCCATAAAACCTAGGTCATAACCTACGTAATGGTTAACAATATTCTAAGTCACCAACTAATAGTATTCTAAGTCATAAAACCTAGGTCATAACCTATGTAACCTAGGTCATAACTTTACGACGGTACTTAATGATAACCTAATTGACTAACTACTAATATTCTAAGCCAATAAACCTAGGTCATAACCTACGTAACTAACTAACGAAAACCTAGGTCATTAAACCTAGGTCATAACCTACGTAACCTAGGCCATAACCTTACAGCGGTACTTAATGATAACCTAAGTCACTAACTAATAATATTGTAACTAATCAATGAAAACCTAGGTCATAACCTACATAACTAACTAATGAAAACATTGGTCACCAACTAATAGTACCCTAAACCCTAAAACCTAGGTCATAACCTTGTAGAGGTAGTATTTCCAATAAACCTAGGTCACTAACAATTTTCTATATCAATAACAATTCTCTAAGACAACAATATAATATATTGCATGTAATTTAAAAAGCATATATTTGAGCAACACTTACTTGAGTGACAGAGCTTCGCTTCAAAAAGCCTCGAATTAAAACCCGAAATCTAGAGAGAAGTCAGAGAACAAAAGCTAGAGAGATGCGGAAGTGGAGAAAAAATGTTGAAATGGAGCTTTATAGGGGGGCGTGACTAAGGCTTAAACACATCCTGTATCGACGTGATCAAACACATCCTGGGTCGACGTGACTGAGACCCAAACGCGTCCTGGGTTGACGTGATTAATCACGTCCTGGATCGACATAAATGGCTGTAATAGATTTGTAATTTCGTTTAAAACTACAATATTTAGGTATTTTTTTATTAAAATTGTTATAGTTTAATTTTTTTGCCGTTATTTGTTAAGTTAGTTGTAAAAAATTTAAACATAAGTACATTTTTGTATTTTCATCCAAAATATTAAAGAGAGGCACTTGCCCCCTCTCCTTAACGTGGCTCCGCCCTTGGGCCTCCCTATCTTCGGGAACCTTCTATCTCTTGACCCGGACCTTCACACTTACTTCTCCGGCCTGGCCCAGATCCACGGCCCAATTCTGAAGCTCCGACTCGGGAGCAAGCTAACGTCACCGGCCATGGCTCGCGAGGTGATCAAAGAAAACGACACCGTTTTGGCCAACCACGGCGTCACAGCCACCGGAAGGGCCGCGACCTACGGCGGCTCCGTGTACGATCTGAGACGCAACGAGATGCGCAAAACGGAGGCGTGTTTGAACGGTCGAGGGAGGGAGTCCGGTGAACATGGGGGAGCATGTGTTTCTCATTTTTTTATTAGTTTTTGTTAACATCTAACCGTCAATTTTTTAATTTTTTTTAATCAAGTAATCAATGTTATATCTCAAGGTGTTTCTGACGGTGATGAATGTGATAACGAATATGATGTGGGGAGGGTCGGTGGAAGGGGCGGAGTTCAGGGAGCCGATGGCCGAGATGACGCAGCTTTTGGGGAAGCCGAACGTGTCGGATTTTTAGTTTGTCATGTTATGAACAACTCTTTATTCAAATTTTTGTTTGTCATATGTTAATGAACATTTTTTGTCCCTACTAGTGATAATAATAAATGATTTTGTTTAAGATAAAATATTTATATTACTCTTTCACTTATTCAAATAAATAAAAGGAAATTTGTTAATTTCTTTATTTCCTATCTTTATCTATTAAAATAAGTTGATAGTGAAAAATAAATTATATTAATATTATATAAAAATTAAACTCTTTGAATATATCAATTTTTTTTTTGTTTATTTGAGAGAGATGTAAGAAAAAATAATTTTTTAATTTCATATATAAAAATAATTTCTCATGTTGTTCTAACAAGGAATTATCAAACAATTGATGTGAGAATGTTGCATCGTGTATCATCTTGAATTCTAGTTTTAACTTTTAAATATACAATAAAATATTTAAAAGAAAGATTATTGTATGATCTCATATAAAAGAAAATAAAAATGAGAGCAAATAAGTTTTATATTTATTAGTTTTTTAATTGTTACATATAATTTGATCGTTCCTTTAATAATAAATATTTTTGGGTTTTCACATGTATCTTTTTAACAAATAATCTTATTCTTTTAAAAATTAAATAATCTTATTAGAAGGACATTAAAACAGTAAATGTTAACACTTTTTTCAATAGGATCTGAATTATAGTTTACTTTGTGAGAAACTATTTTTTTACAATAGATCCAATATTTATTAGGAAAAAATAATAACTAATTTAATGCTAAAATGTAATAAATATTTAATTTTTAGTTACATTTAATTATTTTTATAATTTATTTGCATTGTTCTTCCACTCTTAAAAATAAATAAAAGGAAATTTCTCAATTTCTTCCGTTCTGATTTTTATCGTTCAATATAATACACTCCTATATTATTTTATTTTATACTTTTGAGTTTTTACTCTTTTTTTCTATTTATTTTCATTTCAAGCACGAATATCTGACCTAGGTAAAAATATCCCTGCCACGTGCGTAATTTGGAAGCATCCCAATGGAAACGTGGTATAAATAAAAAACATCTCTAGCATTCGCGCCGATCAGAGTTGGTTGGTGGAAAGAAAGAAGGAAGGTAGCAAAAACCAAAAAGTTGTTCTTTTGAGGGTTTAGGTAGTGATAAATTTGTTGAATGAAATGTCGCAGGTGAATGAGCACCACCACCACCACGCACCCTCAACGCCAGGGAAGTTGAAGCCAGAAAAATCCCCATACAACCACCGCCTCCGAATCCACTCCTCACTCTCCAAGCTCACTCTCTGGTCCTCCTTCTTCCTCGCATTCATCCTCTTCCTCTTCATTCTGTCTCCGCCGTCGCCCTCCGCCTCCCCCCGCCGCTCCCTCGGCGACTCCTGGGGCGGCCCCCACTGGGAGAAGCGCGTGGCCAAGTCCGCCCGCCGCTCCTCCCCCTCCAGCCTCTCCGTCCTCGTCACCGGCGCCGCCGGCTTCGTTGGCTCCCACGTCTCCCTCTCCCTCAAGCGCCGCGGCGACGGCGTCCTCGGCCTCGATAACTTCAACCGCTACTACGACCCCGCCCTCAAGCGTGCCCGCCAGCGCCTCCTCGACCGCGCCGGCGTCTTTGTCGTCGACGCCGACCTCAACGACGCCGCCCTCCTCCGCAAGCTCTTCGACGTCGTTCCCTTCACCCACGTCATGCACCTCGCCGCCCAGGCCGGCGTCCGCTACGCCATGCAGAACCCTCAATCCTACATCCACAGCAACATCGCCGCCTTCGTCAACCTTCTAGAAGCTTCCAAATCCGCTAACCCTCAACCCTCCGTCGTCTGGGCCTCTTCCAGCTCCGTCTACGGCCTCAATTCCAAAGTCCCCTTCTCCGAAAAGGACCGTACGGATCAACCCGCGAGCCTCTACGCCGCCACAAAGAAAGCAGGGGAAGAAATCGCTCACAGCTACAACCACATCTACGGGCTTTCCATCACCGGGCTTCGCTTCTTCACTGTTTACGGGCCCTGGGGCAGGCCTGACATGGCGTACTTCTTCTTCACGAAGGACATTCTCAAGGGGAAGCAGATTACGATATTCGAGTCTCCCGATGGGGGAACCGTGGCGAGGGATTTCACCTACATTGACGACATTGTGAAGGGGTGTTTGGGGGCTTTGGATACCGCGAAGAAGAGTACCGGGAGTGGGGGTAAGAAGAAAGGGCCTGCGCAATTTAGGGTTTTTAATTTGGGGAATACTTCCCCTGTGCCTGTCAGTGAGCTTGTGGCGATTCTGGAGAAGCTTCTTAAGGTGAAGGCCAAGAAGAAGGTGCTTCCAATGCCTACAAATGGAGATGTGAAGTTCACTCATGCTAATATTAGTTTGGCTCACAGGGACCTTGGGTACAGCCCCACCACTGATTTGGAGACTGGGCTCAGGAAGTTTGTGAAATGGTACCTTGAATTTTACTCCAAGAAGACCTCTTGGTGAATGTTGATGTCATTCTTTTGCTTCTGCCCCTATTCTTTTCGCTCTGCTTTGTAATTTGGAGGATGGATGTTTTACCGTTGTATTAGGGGTTACGGATGACCTAGCATCATGTTCTGTTTTGTCTTTTTTTTTGTATTTTTTCTTTTTTTCATCAATTGTATGCCTGCCTTTTAGGTTAGCCGCTGTACATTTTTTAGTTGAGAGTTGAGACATTGAATTGATATTTTAGTTATTTGTGCTTATAGACTCGATTTTCTGTGCTTTTGGTTTAAAACTGATTCTCATTTGGTTATGAATTTGCCTGCTTCCTGCGTGTAATGCTAATAATACTGTTGCTTCCCTTAGTTGGAATTTATTCTTGTGGGCATGTGATATGTTAGGTGAGAGTGCTTATGCTTGCAAATGTGCAGGTATAGATCTATTTCAGTGACTCTGACTTATCATTCTTGTTGAATTGTCATTCAGAATGCTATTTGGTTTTGGAGTGTCACTTGGTATAGCCTCTCTGATTTTCTTTCACATTCTTATTCCATTTTGTGGCTGCAACTTTGGGTTGATGACTGAGTAGTTAACAGCTGGTCTTTGTTATGAAATGGTATTGGAACAGAGAGAAAATGATTAATATGTATTTGGTCATGGATGACAGTGTAGTCAAGTGGGCTGTGATGATACTCAAGTAAGCTTGATGATGATTAATTTGAATCAAATACTTACTGGAAATTCAGTTTCTTTCAGATTTTTCTGGGAGTTTGGTCTTGTTCTGAAGGATCAAGAGTGGCTGAAACCATGAATGCATTTAAGATCAGATGTGTGAATTAGAGTCTTTCAGCCGTATTATTATCATGAAAGGCTGTTATATGCTAATGCTCTTATCAGTTTCAAATAGGTATAAAGTGTACCTCAGTTTTCCAAATAAGCTTTTGTCAAGTGGTTGACAGGGCAATTGCTAATTGCTACAGCTTACAGCTTATAGATGAGTACAGTTGGCAGTGGAGCTGCAGCTTTCAGTTTGATTTGCCGAATACCCTCATCAGGTAGTAATACCATCGGGGCTACAATCCGTAGTAGCTCGAAATTCCTGCCTTCAAAAGGATTTTTATTAACTCTTTCTTAAGTACTATTTTTTAAACTGTTTTGTGAGGTCAAAGTAAGTAAAACTTCATTTGTCAGCTAGAGATTGATTGGTGACAGGTTATCTTGCTGCCACTCTTGAGTCGTTGCCAGACAGTGATTGAAGAAGCTTCGTACCGGGTGAAGTTGGATTGTGAAGACTTCATTCCTGTCATTTTTAGGCGACACACTGTTGATTCTCCAAAGGTTAAACGAAAGCTTCTTTTCCTACACGCATATAACGAGGCTGGGGCTTCTTGTCGCTTGTTGATCTCATCATGTGTATAGTTGGGAGAGTCCAACTGCCCACATGACTTATTATGAGTTGGTTGATGATTTCTAACTTGCAAATCTGAACCATTTTTATGTGAGGGGCAAAAGGGAAAGAGTTTAAGAATTGCAGACCATACCAATGGCTGACTGATACTGTTCCTTATAGCACACCATAATGCGTCAAAATTTATAGATCAGGTTTTATTTATTTGTTAGCATCGACACCCCATGATGGAAGGCCATCTTCCCGTTGTGAATTTCTGTTTTAATAAGTTCGCTTGTTCATAATGACACCCAATTATGCAAACTTTCTTCAATGTCGTGGTTATCCTGATACAATTTTTTTGGACTAATTTTGATTTTTTATAGCGCCAACATTTCTCTATGATACTGTGTTTTTTAGTAACGGGTGGTTGGTTGGTAGAGTGACATGTTTGATTCTCTTTTAAATAAGGTTTAGCGTTAGATATTGTATATGTAAAAGAAAAGAAAAGAAAAAGAACTGATTAGAAGAATTAGTCTTGTCATATAGTGTATGTTGCCAATTTAAAAAGATTATGTTCCATAAAAGGTACCTATAAGATATTTTTCTATCTTCTTTTTTTATAATAAAAAAATGCTGTTGATGCTTGCATCAAGTTTGAACAATGAAAATTTTTATGATTAAGATATGTTTCATTTTAATTATTAACATTAAATGTTGATTTCTGGAAGAAAAAAAACATTAAATGTTAATGACAAGAAATCTCAAAATTCCGAGTAATATAACTCTTAAGTCTCAAAAACATTAAATGTAGATTTCTGTAAATAAAAAAAACATTAAATATGGATTTAAGGTCAAATGATTTATTTGATCTTTTATTTTATTTTTATTTTGTTGTTTTATTTTTTAAAAAGTTCAATTTGATCATTAATATTCATTTTTGATTCAATTAAGTTTATTTTGGTTATTTATTTATCTTTTATTCGGTTTATTCTTTTGATACATTTAGCATTAATTAATAATTTAAGAATGAATTTTTTTATGTTAAAGATGAAGTGATGAAGTGAAGAGAAAGGGAAAAAATTGAACAAAAATAATTTATTTTTAAATGATTAACGACATTAATATTAAATAAAGTGAAAGACAAAACTAAAAGTAAAAAAAAAATTCAAACTGGATAAGAAAAAGATAAAGGATCAAATAATTTTTTTAAAAAGAAAAAAGACTAAATTTAAAAAAAAAAAGATAAATGAGCAAATTAAACTTCTTAAAGGATAAATGATCAAATTAAAACAAAAAAAAAAGATAAAGGATTAAATAGGTTATTTAATCTTTATTTAAATAATTTTTTAAAGGAAGTATAATATACTAAAATAATGCTCTGAAAAATAATATATAGTCAAAGACCACTTTTCCCATATAATTCAACAATATGACAATTTCCACCATTATATTCCTCAAATAACTATATTGTGTGTTCTATGGCTTAGATACAAAAGGGAACTTAGATGAAGCATCTAGTTCAAAGTCGCTCAATTCCTCTACTGAAATTCATGATAAAGGGAAAACTGCTAATGAAGGTATTCATCATGTTGTGAGTATCAAAGGAAAAATGGTGGCATGAATGAATTTTTTTAATGAAAATAAATAAATGTCACTATAATGTGTTGCGTCTGATTGCTTAGTGAATTATATAACTTTTATCTCTCTGCTCAAGGGAAGACACAATTCTGGGAGGGCCAATCTGGTCTGAAGACCATGGAAATGATGATATAGGTGCCGCTGAATAAATTTTTGACATTTAGTAAAAAATATTTGCACCATATGCCTTGATACAAAGAAATAGTGGACTATGATGGCACCCTGTAGCCAAAGATTTTGCACACAATGTCCAGAAAACTTTGTTGTTCAACAAGTAGTACAAGAAGGCAACGTAGATGTTGGGTGTCTAACACAAGATTGTTAGTTGCATATATAGCCATAGAACCTCCAAATAATTCTCCCATGGAGCTTTTTAAGATGACAAGCTATAAAATATGCCAACTTGATCATATGACTTCCCCTTTAGAAGAAATAAACCAAAAGTGCAAAATTTGGTTATGAAAAAAAAAATGGCAAAGGTGCCCAAGGTGCAAAGCCCTTGTTCAAAGAGCTTCTAGTTGCAACCATATCAAATGTAGGTACTTTTCACGTCTTTTGAATTCCTTTCATCAATCTCATATTTCTATAGGTTGTTAGGTTGCTACTGAACTGATATACAGTTACTCTATCACTATTCATGTGTTGTCATTGCATGTGTGGTTGTAGATTCTGCTTTACCTGTGGGAATAATTGGAGAGCTAAACATTGATGTTTAGATCAACAAGGAAGGAGATCACGTTGGATTGCCATGTTGTTTCGGGTTCTATGTATTGTGTTGATTGATAAATATGGCATACCAACTGTTTGAAAAAATATATAGTCCAAGATCGACTACAATTCCCATATAGTTCAATAATATGACAATCTCCACCATTGTATACCTCTAATAACTATATTGTGTGTTCTAGTGCTTAGTTATAAAAGGGAACAGAGATGAAGCATCTAGTTCAAACTCGCCCAACTCCTCTATTGAAATTCATGATAAGGGGAAAACGGTTGAAGAAGGTATTCATCATGATGGTTAGTATGAAAAGGAGAATGGTAGGATGGATGAATTATTTCAATGAAAATAAATAAATATTGCTATAATGTGGTGTGTCATGTTGCTTAGTAAATTATATAACTTTTATCTCCAGTTGCTTAAGGGAAGACACCAATCTATGAGGGCCAATATAGTCTGAAGTCTCAGCTTGGTGAAAGTCACATCCGTGGCAATGATGACATGGGTGTTGTTGAAGAAATTTTTGACATTGACGGACGAAGTATTTGCACCATATGTCTTGACACAAGGAATAATGGACTATGATGGGATCTTGTAGCCACTGACTGCATAAAATGTGCACAAAAGTTTGTTATGCTGCAAGTAGGATGAGAAGGCGAAATAGTATTGGGTGCCTAGAACCAACTTGTCCATTGGATATAGAGTCAGGGAACCTCCAAACTAGAGGTAAAAGAGCATCTCCAATGCAAGGAACCCAATTGAGTTCTTTAAGCAATTTTTGGTGGTCCTTACAGTACTTTTTGTAGTCCCTACAGTGTCATGTCACTCCTAAGGAACTCACCTAATATTTTGCTCCAATGCAGAAAATCACAAAGAACCCAAAAAAATCCACATATTTATATTTTTTTAATAAAACCTAACATTTTTTCAATTTTAATAAATATAAATTAAAATACATAAAACGAAATGCGTAACAATATAAACTAAATTTTACATAATAATAAATAATTAAACACAATAACATCGAAATAAATAAAAAATTTAGACCTCGAAAAAAAATTACATAACATATTATTTTTATAAAGTGCATAAACTAAATTATATTATATAAAAATTCTGAGGTTAAAAATAAGATTCAATGAAGATATAGAATTAAAACATAGGCTGACTTGTTTGCCACATGCCAGCCCCTAACTCAATTAGTGAATCTACAATGTTCAGGTTTGCGCATCCAGAAGTTTTTCCCTCTTTTTTCCCACATTTTCTCCTTTCCCACGCCTCTCTCTTCCCCACACCCACACCGCACCACCGCGCCTCCCTCTTCCCCACACCCACACCGCGCCTCTCTCTTCTCCACACCCACATCGCAGCCTCTTCACTCCCACACATGTCGTTGCTGTCACGTCGCCGTCACCGCTGAGCAGCATCGTCGGCTTCCTCCACCTCGCGCGGCTACTTCCTCCCGCCGGCCTCCTCCACCTCCTGCGGCCACTTCCTCACGCAAACTCCACATCGCGCCACCACTGTCGCCCGCGCCACAATCTGGTTTGTTTCCCTCTTCTTTTTTACTGGTAATTGATTGCTGAAAATGTTATTTTATTCACAAGCTTCGGTTCCTTATATAAGGAACGGGTCTGAGTTTTGACGGAACCCACCCTCCACGTTAGCAAGCTCCAACACTGAAGGTTTTTAAGGAACAGTTTCTTCAATTTAAGAAACCCCACAAGCATTGGAGATGCTATAAGTGGTTAGGATTGGGTTGAGTTTTTCTATTTTTCAATCCAATCCAATTAAACTTAATTTGGTTGGATTTGATTGGATTTATCTTTTTCATTTTGTCAATTCAATCCAACCTAATTCAACTTTAATTGGATTGGATTGAATTGGTTATCGAGTTGCACCATTCAAAATTTGTCACCTCTTTTAAGTCTTGAAAAAAAATACAGAAATCCTCAAATTCAAAAATAGTAATAATATTTTTTTATAGAATAGTAAGAATATTTTTAAAAATTAATATTCATAAAATAGTATACTATTCATATGATAAAACAGAAAAAAAGCATAAATATATACTCATAGTAAGATTCATAAAAAAATGTATTGCCTTAAAATAAACAAAAAAAGATAAACTACAAAAAAATGTATTGTCTTAAAGATAAAAATGTATTACCTTGAAAATAAGATGTGTTTAGTTAAGGGTTTCTATTAGTAATTTAATTGTATGCAGATTGGATTAGGTTTTAGTCGAATCCAAAACTCTAAACTCGTCACCCAATCCAATTTTAATTGAATTTATTAAACTAAAATTAAACTAATTCAATGGAATGACACAATTCAACTCACAAAAATCCAATTAGATTGAACTTATTCGCGAATTGGGTTTGATCTACTTAAAAACCCATATTCCAAACAAGTCTCCCATGAAGCTTTTTAAGAAGATGACAAGCTATAAAATATGTCAACTTGATTCGTAGGACTTCCCCTATAGAAGAAATAGAACCAGAGGTGCAAAATTTGGTTATGAAAAAAAAAAATGGCAAAGATGCCCAAGGTGCGAAGCCCTTGTTCAAAGAGCTTCTGGTTGCAACCATATCAAATGCAGGTATTTTTCTCGTCTTTTGAACTCCTTTCATCAATCCCATATTTCTATAGGTTGCTATTGCACTGATATTTACTTTCTCTATAATTATTCGTGTGTTGTCATTGCAGGTGTGGTTATAGATTCTGATTTACCTGTGTGATAATTTGAGAGTCGAACACTGATGTTTAGAGCAACAAGGAAGGAGATCACGTTGGATTATCATGATGTTTCGGGTTTGCTGTATTGTGCTGATTGATAAATGTGACATACCAGCTGCTTGATAAATATATATATATAGTCCAAGACCACTCTTCCCATATAGTTCAATAATATGACAATCTCCATCGTTGTATTCCTTAAATAACTATATTGTGTTCTAGTGCTTAGATACAAATGGGAATAAAGATGAAACATCTAATTCAAATAAGGGAAAAATGGTTGATGAAAGTATTCATTATGTTGGTTAGTATGAAAAGGAGAACTGTAGGATGGATGAATTTTTTTAGTGAAAATAAATAAACGTTGCTATAATGTGTTATGTCATGCTGCTTAGTAAATTATATTTTTATCTGCAGCTATTCAAGGGAAGATACCAATCTATGAGGGTCAATCTGGTTTGAAGTCTTTACTTGATGAAAGTCAGCCGTGGAAATGATGATATGGGTGCCGCTGAAGAAATTTTGACATTGATGGACAATTTTTTTGCATCATATGCCTTGACACAAAAGAATAGTGGACTATGATGGGACCTGTAGCCACAGATTTTGCACAGAATATGCAGAAAAGTTTCTTGTTTAGCTAGTATGAAAAGGCGACATGAATGTTGGGTGCCCAAAATCAAATTATCTGTTGGATATAGAGCCAAGGAAACTCCAAAGTAGGAGTGTAACTCATTTGGATTGAATTGAGTTTTATATATTTTTCAATCCAATCCAATTAAATTTAATTGGGTTAGATTGGATTGAGTTTATCTTTTTTATTTTGTCAATCTAATCCAACTTTAATTGGATTGGTTAATGGATTGGAACATTAAAAAGTTGTCACCTTTTTCTGTCTTGAAAAAAAAATTAAAGAAATCCTCAAATTCAAATATAATAAGAATATTTTTAAAAATCAATATTCATAAAACATTATATTATTCATATGATAAATATAAAAAAAGATCATAAAATATATACTCATAGTATCATTTATAAAAAATGCATTACCTTAAAATAAAGATAAAAAGATAAAGTAAAAAACAATGTATTACCTTAAGAATGAGACATGCTTAGTTAAAGGTTTCTATTAGTAATAGATTGGATTTTAGTGGGATCCAAAACTCCAAATTTGTCACCTAATCCAATTTTAATTGAATTTATTCAATTAAAATCAATTCAAATTTAACAACTCAATCCAACTCACAAAAATCTTAGATTCTTGCTATTTAGACCTCTAGTTTTTTTAAGTACACCCTTGTACCCCGCCCCCCTCTCTCTCTTTCTCTACCTCTCAATTATCCATTATACATTTTTTCTTAAAGAAATACACTCATTTTGCTTTTTAGAAATGTCTTTCCAAAATTATATATACCTATTTCCGAAAGGTATCTCCGGAACTATGATTCATAGTTCTAGATATATACTTCCAGAATATGTATATATTTTTAATAAAATATCAATTAAGGATTAAGATAGTTGGCGAGAAATAAAAAAAAAGATGATAAATGCTTATCTTATATTTATATTTGTTAGTCTTATTTTCATCCTATCATTAGTATTCTTTAAAATCCTATCTATAATCTTATTTTCATTTTATCTATATTATTCTTTAAACCCTAATTTTAAACTATTTTCACCATATATTTGTTATATAATATTGTGTTTCATCATTATTATACAATATTTTGTGTTTTCCTTCATGTCACATTGTGTTTCAAGATACGTTCATCACTAACTTCATGTGGCACTAAATCGTTGACGTAGACTTAGATTAGAAAATGAATGAATGTACAAAGAAAAGAAACCATCGTCAAAACCTTTGCTTTGTAATTAAGGTATATAATATGAAGTTAGTGATGAGTGTACCTTTAAATGTATTGTCACATGAAGGAAAATGAAAAATATTATATAATAATAATAATAATAAATGCAGTATTATATGATGAATATATAATGAAGATAGATTAAAATTACGATTTAAAGAATAATAAACATAATATGAAAATAAGATTTTTGATAGGATTTAAAAAACACAAATAATAGGATGAAAATAAGACTAACAAACATGGGTATAAGATAAGTGTTTATCAATTTTTTTAATTCTTGTCAACCAACTTAAGTCTTAAGTAATATTTTGTTGAAAAATACATATCTATTTTGCAAGTATATCTCCGGAACTATGAATCATAGTTCCAGAAATATATTTCCAAAATAGGTATATGTAATTCCATAAATACATTTTTGGAAAACAAAAGGAGTGTACTTCTTTAAGAAAAAAAAGGTATAATGGATAATTAAGAGGTAGAAAAGAGGGATGAGGTGTGCTTAGGAAAAAATAGGTATAAATAACAAGAGCCTAATCTAATTGGATTGGATTTGTTTGGAGATAGGGTCCAATATGTTTACACCCCTCTCCAAACAATTCTCCCATAGAGCTTTTTAAGAAGATGATAAGTTATAAAATATGCCAACTTGATTCATATGACTTCCTCATTAGAAGCAATAGAATCAGAGGTGCAAGATTTGGTTATGAAAATAAAGAGGCAAAGATGCCCAAGGTGCGGAGCCCTTGTTTAAAGAGCTTCTGGTTGCAACCATATCAAATGCAAGTATTTTTCACGTCTTTTTAATTCCTTTCATCAATCCCATATTTCTATAGGTTGTTAGATTTCTGCTGAACTAATATGCACTTACTGTAACACTATTTTATCACTATTCATGTGCTGCAATTGCAAGTATGGTTGCAGATTCTGCTTTACCTATGGGTATAATTGGAGAGTCGACCACTAATGTTTAGAGCAACAAGGAAGGAGATCACATTGGATTATCATGATGTTTCAGGTCTCTCTGTGTTGTGTTGATTGATAAATTTGGCATACCAAGAGTTTGAAAAAATATATATAGTCCAAGACCAATCTTCTCATATAATTCAATAATATGAAAATCTACACCAATATATTCCTCAAATAACTATATTGTGTGTTTTGGTGCTTAGATACAAAAGGGAACAAAGATGAAACATCTAGTTCAAAGTCGCCCAACTCCTCTACTAAAATCCATGATAAGGGGAAAACGTTGATGATGAAGGTATTCATCATGCTAGTGAGTATGAAAAGGAGAATGGTAAGATGGATGGATATTTTTAGTGAAAATAATTAAATGTCGCTATAATGTGTTGTGTCCTGTTGCTTAGTAAATCATGTAACTTTTATCTCCACTGCTCAAGGAAAGACACCAATCTTTGAGGGCTAATCTGGTCTGAAGTCTCTGCCTGATGAAAGTCGCAACCATGGAAATGGTGGTTTGGGTGCCTCTGAAGAAATTTTTGACATTGGCGGACAAAATATTTGAACCATATGCCTTGACACAAAGGAACAGTGGATATGATGAGACCCTGTAGCCACGGATTTTGCACACAATGTGAGAAAATGTCTGTTGTTCAGCAAGTAGTACAAGAAAACGACATAAATTTTGGGTGCCCAGAACTAGACTATCCTTTGGATATAGAGCCAAAGAACCTCCAAACAATTCTCCCATGGAGCTTTTTAAGAAAATGACAAGCTATATAAAATGTAGAATAGAAAATAAATTTATGGCATGAGAGTTGTGGAGAAAATAACTTCTAGAAAAAATTATTCAACTTCTTTCTCTTTTTCTTTTTCTCTCTTTCTTTTTTTTTCTTTTCTTATTTTGTCAAACATTACAATGATCTATTTATAGACTATAAAATGTCCTTCAAGAATTTAAAGGCTTAAATCCTATTAATAGCCATAACCCACCATCAAAATCCATTATAGTCATTTATAACCATTAACTACAATCAAAACCTATTAAACTTTTAAGTTTATTCAATAAAACTCCTCTGTAAACTTAAAAGTTTCAACCATTCTTCATACCGATCAATTTCTTTTTTTCTTCTTGAACACCCACTTCACATCAATGGGCTGACTTCCTTTCGAAAACTCTGCTAACTCCCATGTGTTGCTGCGGTCAATTGCTTTAATCTCCTCGTCCATGGCAGTTTGCCACTTCTTATCTTGCACCGCCTCTTCAAAACTTTTATTCTTGGAATCTGCCAAAAGACATACGATATGTACCTCATTTGTCGAATCATACAAGTGTTGCAAACTTCGCATTTTGGATTGTTGGGGTTCATCTTCATCATCAGTAGTTTCAAGATTTGTCGGTATGATTGTTGGTATAGCGATTGATGATCCTCCATTTTCGTTGATAACCTCCATTGAGTTATTCCAATCTCACCCACTTGTTTCATTAACTCGTACATCACGACTCACCACAACCTTGTTTTCTACGTCGACTCGCAAACATTTTTCTTGAACACTTCTCAAATTCAGCTTGTACATGTGATTTCTCCCCATTTCAACTCGAACGATCAAACGCCCGTGCTTATCTTTCAAGTGTAATACCCGGTCTTTCATAAGTACAGAATAACCTTTCTCCATGAGTTGCCCCATACTCAAAATGTTGTTCTTGAGGTCTGGTACGTAATACACATCTTGGATTGACCCAACTAAGCCATCCTTTTGTAAATAACAAACTGTTCCTTGGCCTTTGACCTCAACCTTCGACTCATCTCCAAATGGCACATGCCCAGTTTCAACCTTTCACATCTCTTTGAATAGGTGTTTGTGCCCGCAAATATGGTTGCTCGCACATGTGTCAAGGTACCACACTATGTCCAAGGTGCAAAACCCTTGTTCAAAGAGATTCTGGTTGCAACCATATCAAATGCAAGTATTTTTCACGTTTTTTTAATTCCTTTCATCAATCCCATATTTCTATAGGTTGTTAGGTTGTTACTGAATTGATATGCAGTTACTCTATCAGTATTTGCGTGTTGTCATTGCAGGTATGGTTGTAGATTCTAATTTACCTGTGGGGATAATTGGAGAGCCGAACACTGATGTTTAGAGCAATAAGGAAGGAGATCACATTGGATTATCATGATTGTGTTCGAGTTCTCTGTATTTAATGGAAATAAATAAATGTGGATCTACTGTGTTGTGTCCTAGTGCTTAGTAAAACATATAACTTTTGTCTCCAAATGCTGAAGGTAAGACTCCAACCTATGAGGGTCAATCTAGTCTGAAGTCTCTACTAGATGAAAGTCACAACAGCCATGAAAATGATGATATAGGTGCTGTTGAAGAAATTTTTGACATTGACAAACAAAATATTTGCACCATATGCCTTTACACAAAAGAAAAGTGGTATAAACAATAAATTAATTAAAAATAAAAGATTATTCTAGTTTAGATCATTTATTTAGAGCAATCAAATTTAAAGGTTCAACTTAAATAGTATTTGTTTAAAAAATACAAATTTTGAATGTAAGTTATTTAATTTGCTTATGATTTCATTGTTTTTTGTTTCACTAAATTTATTTTTTATTTATCTGTTAACTTTATTATTTACTATTTAGTTGACATTTTTAAATTAAAAGATAAAGTAAAAATAAAAATCGATTTTTGTACTCATAAATATGACTCAAGAATCAAGAGTAGAAAATAAATTTTTTAATAAAGATGATAGAGGATAATAGAGGAGGATCAGAAAATCCACCTGCTGAATATGAGATAAATCCTACTAGCCCAGAAAGCTCGGGATCCGGTAATTTAGACAAGCAGCCACCCGATAGTTCAGAACGTTGCCACTTGGATCATGAACTCGCCTTATATGCCTTTCCTGGTGGATTCACAAGCGAAAAGCACATTGTGCCTCCAGGAACTCCTTTACATTTCGTATGGGAATATATTGTTCTTTTTTATCTTCTTCGTCACATCAGTTCACTATACATTATATGGAACTATTCTTTGGAATTTAGGCAAGTTGTGTAAGTTGGAATTCTTTTGGATATACTATATGTATCATGAGAATCTAGTGCGTAAAACATAATTATTAAGATGGACCGTATTGTGGTTGGATTTCTGAGTTCCTTTCGGCTGGATGAAGTAGAGATAGCTACGTTGCAAGTTATTTGTGTAAGTTGGAACTATTATTTGCATTTTTGAAGGTAGGGGTTTAAAAATTTAAACTGCTAAACCATCAAAATTTGTACCTCATCTTTTAAGTACTTATGTGACCCGAAATGTTTTGTGAAATTTCTCGCTTGGAAGTCGGATAGTGTTAATGTAAAATTCCATTATTTTATTTTTTTTAAACGATTATTGAAAACAAAGAACAGGCTCGAAATTATTATTCAAAATGGTGGTAAACCATTGAAATGTTTTCTTTAGTTGTAATTCCAACAGTCTAGACTAACAGGCTAAATGTATTGATTCAAATCGGAGCTTCTGAACTGCATCAACTTGCATTATCAGATATCTACCTCAATTCCACCTCCTTATGAGATCGATTACTTTGCCTAAAGTCTAAAATTCTACCATAATTCCATACATTCTTAACATAAAATCAACACTTTCTGATTGTTTTAGCTCGGATTTCACCATATTGTGCTGGTAAATACGGGCTTATTCTTTCTGGGTATAGTATGTCACTATGTTGTATTAACGTTTATGTGCTTTATTTGGCTAATATCAGCTGTCAATGTCAGGACTTATGCACAACAGGAGATCTTAACACAAAATACTAATCCATTAAGTGAAAGAACCTTATAGCTTAAGTATCACGTTATATTTCTTATGTTACTTAATATAAGACTCTAATATCTGCCTACAAAATGGATGCTGATTATTTTTTTCGTTCTACTCAATCGAAAACGAATCCGAATATTACTGCACTTGTTACAACATAAACTTGAAAAGATAGTGTTATACAATGAGTAGCTCTCAAAGCAAAATCCATTACACTTAAGAGCATGAACAACCGTAGGCCTATATTATCACTCACGATGTTTTTTAATGGAAAATTATCTTCCCTACTATTAGTCATGGTAACCAAACACAAAAAAGTATGACATGATAAATATTTATTTTACACAATTAAAATTAAAATTGTAATAAAAACATATGAAGTACATTAAAAATTCATAAAACATATTTTTAAATATATAAATTCTATATTTAATTTATAATAACCAATTTAAAGTATTAAATATTATTTTTTGACAAATGATAATTTTGCTTAAAACCATTAAAAATTAATTTAAAGATAAAAGTAAAAGAGAATAGATTGAAATATAAAAATTCTTTAACTTGTAACAAATATTAGTTAACATGTAAAATAATAAAAAATGCATTTAAGAGTTGGGATTGGTAATGGGAAAACATTGAGACTAATAATACGATTCAAAAGATCAGTTATTTGATTAGAAACGCTTAAATAAGGAAAAAAAGTGAAAACTTAGTGTGTATGGATTACATTTAAAGTGGAATTTGATTGAACTTAACTTTATGAACTCAAGTTCAGTTAAAAGTAATAGTTTTCCTTTGGAAACCAATTGAATGCATAAGCAGCAAAGAATGCAATCCTTCAAATCTTCTCAACATATATATTTCTTGAAAATAAAACCAAAAAGCATAGCCATCTCTTTAAAGGACAAACTCCAACAGCTAAAAGAAAAAGAAGAATACTGCATTGATAAATTGACTTAACTAGTTCAAGTATCTTTCTCAGTCTAACCATAGGTTCTTAACAAAATTAAGACCACATCCCCTATCCAGCCTTCAAATAAACATCAAAATGATATGGCAAATTGCTAGCTCAACGGCGACTGCAAGGTATCAAAGCCCATGAAAGTAGATACGTTCTCTAAGCAACCAGAGTGCTAGCAGTTGTTGATTCGCTGCAAAATTAACAAGTCGTTAATAGCAGGAAAAGGACAGAGCACATGGATAAAAAAAAAAAAAAGTGGCAAGGTTGGCATTCAAATTACAAATGCACAAAGACTTCAGCAAGCATCATAGACGTGTGCACTCAAAACAAAAAATACATCACTAGAGAGAAAATCAATAGAATTTCATTTAGAAAATCATCATATGTAACATCCAAATAATATCACATATGCATTACCTATTGAATAACACCTTTAGGAAAGTCTGTATTATATAATATCAAGTATACATCACCTATCGACCAACACTTCTAGGAAAGTATGTCTATCTACATGACAATCTTATCTATTTTGACCATTTTACAACACATCCAGCAGGTAAAAAATAGATCTAAAAAACAAATACTTACTTATGTGGTTCATCTCAAATAAATACTTAAAACATGCTTCCGAAACAGAATCAAAGTATACGGTATACAGAATACAGAACTTAAACAACTTAATAATCCTAGGAAAAAAAATTATTAATAATACTCCGTTTGGATAGGCAGGGGAAAAATGAACCAAACCACTTCCTTTCATTTCCACTCCATTTCACATAGGCCACAACTCAAGCATAGCAATACAACATAATAATCAGCTATTCAACTAAAAATGCATTGATAAAATAATAGCACGAAAGTCATAGTAGGGTGAGGGGTGGAAAGGTACTTACTACTTCCAGACTGGTGGGAGCTTCTTAGTCTTCTTGTAATAGCGAGCAAGTCGGTGGATTCTGCTCTCAACAAGAATCAACCTGAACTTGGAGTCCTTGTCCTTCCTGTTCCTCTCAAGATGCTTCCTAATTGAAACTGCCTTCTTAATCAAATGGTACAGATCCTCTGGAATTTCAGGCGCAAGTCCTGAAACCAACCACCAAAACATTTCTTCATTTTTATTATCAACTATGTTTTTTTTGCTGAAAGCAAGATATCCGTATAGCCGAAAACCATTATAAATATACACACACTTTGTCATCCATCTCAGTTTTTAAAGTCGCTCTCTACTTTTCCCATTCACATATTTTACAACTATCCAATATCCAATAACATTATACTTATCATTATTACCTAAAATAACAGAAAATTGTAAGCGAAATTGCAGAGAAAGCACAAACCGTGAGCTTTGAGGATGCGAAGGATTTTGCTGCCAGTGACGCTCTTGACCTGAGCAATACCGTGAGAATCTCTAAGAATGACACCAATCTGAGACGGGGTCAAACCTTTCTTCGCAAACTTGCAGATATTTTCTTCGACCTAGAACAAAAAATTAAGGATAAAAACATCACATTACATAATTAACAATGCGAAAAAAACCATGAAACGAGAGAAAATTACATCTTGCGAAGAGATCTTGAGCCAGCTAGGGGGTGTCCTTTTGTAGGGCAAAGCAGAAGAGGATATACCCTTACTGGAACCAAAGGAAAAAAAATCAAATGTTAGTTTTGAATAATAGGAAAGAAGAGAACGAATTCGATTACAGAGATTGAAAGAATGAATACAAACCCGCGGCTGTGCATACGACCCATGGCTGGTGGGTGGTGTTGGAAGAGAAGAGAAGCTGCAGCAGAACGAAGCAGGACGCACAGCAGGAAGCAAGAGAAGCTGCAGCACAGCAGCAGGACGCACAACAGAAGGGGAAAGAAACCGTACGAAGCATGAAGAGAAGTATATATACTTAGGTATTAGGTTTTTTTTTAGTTGGGCCTGGTTAGATCCATATTGTTACTTTCTGTACCTCCTTAATTACTTTCTGCAGTTTTCATTTTTTTTTCTTCGAATAATGTTAATTATATATGTATATATAATATAATTTTGATTTTTTTAATATAAACCGATCATACCGACCCACCAGTTGAACCACTGACCCAGTAACTCACTACCTCGACTGGTCAATGATCATGCCAGATTTTATAACAATGCTTAACAGTATTATTAACATGGTTAATAAAAAATTGAATTATTAATTCTTTAATTGATACTTATTTAGAATATTAATTGATAAAAAAAAAGATAAAACAAAATTCATTTTAATATAATAACAATAACAACATTTTTTTATTTTTTAAATTATGAAGTTAATTATTTAAGACTCGCTACAGTACATGAATTTCACTTTATATATTTAATATAATAGAATTCATATAAAATTTATTAATATAAAAATTACATTGAAAATTGAAAAATTTTCAATAATAACATTTCTAAATATTAACTTTTTGTGTTTCTTATTTTTATTTTACTTTTCTTTAAGACTTTGTCTTAAACTTAAATATTATATTTTTTTACACCGTATTTAGAATACTAATAAGTAAGAACTCTCCCAACCAAATTTATTTAAGTTATAAACACTTATTTAAGGAAATAAACCTCTCATTATAATTTTTATTTATAAGACTCACTTACAATTTAAATTAAGTAAACTAACTATTTTACTATTTAAATTAAAATAAGTTAATCCTTTTTGATAAATTTGACCATGGCCAATTATTTTTAAATAAAAAATAGAATAAAACATAATATTTTTAATGATTAAATTCAATAGAACTATTAAAATGAACTGACCGGCCAAGTCTAGGCATAGGGGTGTTCATGGGTACGGGTCACCCGTGAACCCGAACCGATCCGAACTGATCTGAATAGTTTGGGTTGAATCATTTATATATTTGGGTCAAAATTGAACCGAACCGATCAAAACCGTTCATGTATGGGTTGGGTCACGGGTTTAGATTTACAGATCCGTTGATCTGATGACCCGATCCGTGAACCCGTAATAATAATATAAATTTTATTATTTATATATATATATATATATATATATATATATTAAAAATTAAAAAAAATAATTTGACAATAAAAAAAGGTAAGATATTATAAATGGTTAAGATTGCATTCAAAAATAAGATAGGATATTTTTTTATATTGCATTAAAAAAATAGGATAGAATATTTTTAAGATTGCATTGCATAATATAATAGAATATCTTTAAGATTACATTGGATAATATGATAAAATATATTTAGGATTGCATTCAAAAATTGGTTAAAATCATATCTTTAAATTAGTATAAATAGAAACATATTTTGGTGTTCATATATGCATTCCATTCCAAATAATATTAGAGTATTAGAGAGTTTATGTTTGCATCATTGAGAGAATTGTTGTCAGATCATATAGAAGCGTTTGACAAGTTTGATTCTTCAACTGATTTAAAGATACCTATTTGCTTAAGGAATATAAGCGTAAATATAACTATCTTATTGTATTCTTCTTCTTAACTTTGAAAAAGGTCGCAGCTGGGAACTAGGATACCAGTTTTGTCTCTATTCTTAATGAATGCAACTTCTAGCTGGGAAACTAGGATACCAGTTTGATTGGAAAACAAGGATATCAGTCTATCTCTATTCTTGGTGAATTTAGACTAGAGCTTTTTGCTGGGAAACAAGGATACCAACTGGGATAATTGTTGTGTAAGGGTAGACTATTATAGTAAATATTGTTCACAAATCTTTTGTTTTAATTTATATTATAAGTCTATTTTATAATATTATGTTGATGGTATTAAATGAATCAATTTTACTACTTTCATACATTTGATAATATTGTGTTAATTGTATGACATATTTGAAAGAATCGTGATAAAATAGTAGTTCTAAAAAAAATTTAAATGGGTAACCCGGTGATCCGAACCGAGCCGAACTGTTCATGAACGGGTTGGGTTGGGTTTCAATTTTTTTTTTTGAAAACCGAACCGAACCGATCAAATTTGATTGGGTTGGGTCCTAAATTTGGCCAAAACTGATCCGAACCGATCCGCGAACACCCCTATCTAGGCATCAAAAACGGGTCATACCAATTTTCATATATAAGCCACATATTTGTGGATATGAGCTAACCCATTTGGCCAAACTAAATTGACCCTTTTATTTAAATTTATATGTATTTTATAAGGAAAAAAAAAAGTGTCAAGCCAAATAGGTTTGGTAGTTTTTTAGACTGCATTTTTCATATATGTGTTCTCTCTCTTTCGGGTCCCTCTCTCATTTTCTCTGTTCTGACGCTTTTCTCCTTCTCTTTCTTCTTTAATCTTTTTCCTTCATTTGTTTTTCAAATCCCTGAAGCTTCACCGATGCGTCGTTGGCATTCAAGGCCCTCTTTCTTCTCTTTCTTTGCATTTCACTGTGCTTTCGTTATATGGATTTTTTTTCTTCAGATGGAATTGAGGGTGGTGGCGAGGGAGAGCACTACCAGGAGGGAGGCCTTAAATGCTTGGAAACTTACTAAATAGTGTTTTTTTCTAGTCATAGTGGTAATATTTTCATGTGTCACTTGATAGACTTCATGTATTTTCAGATTGATTTGTTTAAATTGGTACAAGTGCAGGAGGGTTGTTAAAATGTCTGCACAGAAGTCACAAGCTCTAGGATATCATACGAGTCCTTTGCAATAAAGCCTCCTGAGCACCCAACTTATGATTTGAAGGGCATTATCAACCTAGCACTTGAAGAAGATGTTGGGGATCGAGGTTTATTTCTGAACATTTTCTTAAGTTTCTTACACTAGCTGCCATGTTTCTTCCTGAGTTTTAAATTTATAATTCACACTCTTGAGTTGTTAATCTTATCTTCACTATTTATTATAAGCAAGTGTAAATTCTTTTATGCCATTGGGCTTTCACAAATAGCTAATACTGATACATACTGTTATTTGGTAGTTATCATGACATTCGTTATCAACATTGTTTTGATTGTAGGAGATGTAACATGCTTGGCCACCATGCCATTTGACATGGAAGTGGAAGCTTATTTTTTGGCAAAGAAGGATGACATCATTCCTGGAATAGCACTTGTAGAATGATATTTCATGAGCTTGATCCTTCTCTGAAGGTATGAAAGCAATATGCAGATGGTCTACCTCTATCATTATGTTTGTGGTTGGTGCTTGGCTGAATTATTGCAGGATTACTTTCAACTATCAGGTGGAGTGGAGTAAAAATGATGGAGATTTTTTCCATAAAGGGCTACAGTTTGGAAGAGTTCATCGCAAGGTCATTATTAGGAAAACATAATTACAAAAGCAAGTGGTTTCATTTGTAATTAATTTCATGAATGACTTCTATTGATCGGGCAGGATGGGCTCATAACAACTACCTAACACTTTGTGATTATTGAACATAGTTAGCTAACATTATATGTTGTTTTAAAGATCTTTGTACGGCTATTGAAAATATTTTATGTCAATTATTGACAAAGTTGGGAATATTGGATCACAATTGCAAAATGGCTGAATTGGTTAGATTTAAGATGATTTACTTGGGCTTTTAGCTATTTTGTCTAGAGCATAGTTGTTAATATCATGCTATAGTGTTCAATGGCTTGTCATAGGTTCTTGCACAATTGCACTATGCTAAATGTATAGCATGGCACTATGCTACATGAATAGCAGCTTACTTTAAACATAATAGTCCAGAACTATCTTGGGACAAAACAAGGTTTTCATTTGTTGGAGATGAGTTCTTTTCAGTCTGGGATATTAAACACAAAAGAATAATTACTTAAAAATTCTATTAGTTGTTTTAGGTGCATAGTTATAGTTTTGAATGGTATTACAAATCATTATTCACTACCACACAGCATTGCTGGTAGAATTTTCTTACTAAAAGGAAAAATCATTATTATTAGTAGTCATAAATTGAGATGTTCATGTTTATGTTGCAGGCTGTGATTAAAAAGAAGTATAGACATGATGCTACTAATGATTGTAAAGAAGGTGGTTTTGCTCCTAATATCCAGGTCCTTAGCAACTGCTTTTGGTTTTAGTGATCTAAGCATGATTTATGAAATTGGTTCAAAAATATATTGAGGTATGATTACTTATTAACATTTTTGGATAATTTGAACATGTAGTCAAGGAATTTGGTCAGTGAGGTGACAGCCACCAGGACAGGTTTATCCCCAGGCTCCCTCTGCAGCACCCTGCCATCCTGTGGAGGGTCAAACTCTGTGTTTGTGCATTTTGTGTGTGTGTTTCAGGTTAAACTATTTGCGGATATTATTGAAATGCTTGATATAACACATGTTAATTTTGAATTGTTTTTCTTTCTGTTTAGTTTTTACTCTCTTTACTTATGTGTGTCTATTATTATTATTATAGGTTATTTATTTGGTTGAACCTATTGATGAGGTTACCATGTAGAACCTACAGACATACAAAGAAAAGAAATTTTGTTACTAATTATATTATATTTCGTTACTAACTATATTACATTTCCTTAATTATATCAGCCTTTTGTTTGTAACAATAGTGATGTTTCAATGACTGTTGACAAATGGCTGATGGGTGGTGACTTCTATTGAATATCATTTCCAATCTTTACATAAATGCCTTAATCTTTCAATACATTCTTGTAGCAAATGTTGTTTATATAATACCATTTTGTCTGTATTGTAAGCGTCTATTTTATAAATGTTTGGATATCTAGCTATAAATTTTATGCTCTTCTAACGGATGATGCGCCTTTTGTTTCTTCTCTCTCTTTCAATTATTTTTTTTCTTCAATGTTTATTTATTAAATTTATTTCACTGTTGAATCTCTTAGCCAAATATGTTGTTTTAAAGAAGGACAAGCATGCAAATCTGCTACCACCATGCCAAAGGATGCTCTTGGCTTGAATGATGGATCCAAGCAACCTGTGCAGAATTCATCAAGAGCATAACATACACTGATATTTGTTTCAATCGTGTCATATTCATCTATCATGAAGTACAAATTTATAACATAACATCTTTGGTGTGTTTTTATATCATGGTTTTTAGTCTCATTTAGTGTCCTTTTTTATGTATTTCAGATCCATATTTACACACTGCTTTTGTGGATAAGAGACTTTTTGTTGTCTCATAAGCAAGCAGAGGAAGCCATAGTCACAAACGAGACAGAACATGAAGTTGGCGGCACTAGGAAAGAAGAGAAGGAGCAAGACCACTCCATTTTCAGCCTCAAGAGCATCCTTTGGCATGGTGGCTTTGTTTGGGATGCCTGGTTCAGCTGCGCTTCAAATCAAAAAAATCACCACTCCATTTTCATGGCTGATTTCTTGACCGCATTGGCTAAAAAAGTCAAGACCAACACCGCAGCTGTGGAGAATTACCGACTTATTTATGTCCCACCAGGAATTACTATGAGGCAAGAGAAGGATGAACCACTTAGAGTTAATGTTCTATTCAAGCACATTCAAGGAAGTTCTATTTATAGCCTCCTTCAAATTTTTATATCAAGTGGTTCTTTGGCAGGGATTGGAATTAGAGTTCTCTACCTGTTATGTTACTTTGTCTATAACTAAGATTTCATTCTAAACTTGTGTTTTGTTTTTATGCTTAAGAACAAGATAGTTATGATCATTTATTCTGACTGTGCTTGAACATTATGAGCTCCACATATCAGAATATATTTATTTAATTGAAATAATTATCATGGTCTTGCTTACCAACTGATTTTAGGTCCAGTAGTTTTCATCTATCATGGTAGTAACTGCATGATTGTTTTGGAGATCTTTTAATACGCGTGTTTTCGTCCAAACGCAGAGCTCTATATACTAAATCGAAGACAATTTAATATAGATTTCCAAGGTAAGATCCATATTAACATTTAGGGTCAAATACCCACTCAAATCAAAAAGGGGCTAAAAAGGTGTTTTGGGAGTTTACATCAAAAGACATCATTTTGAAATTTTGATCACACCAATGTGATTGGGGTTCAACAAGGATCACAAAAATGATATCAATTTCATAAAAAAGAGACTTTTACAACATTTCATTTTCAAAAGGTTTTTCAAAGGAAGTGTAAAACTCCCAACAACGGTACCCAAATCACAAGAGACACTAATAGAAGCTTAAACTAGCTAGGAGAAGACAAAAGAAACTAAGATTACTTCAAGGAAACCAAGAAAGGAGGATTGGGAGTTTCGTTCTTTACCAAAACTTCGATAAGAGTTTTGAAGATTCCGCTTCAATTAAAAGGTTCCTCTCCTTGCGGTGGTCTCGTGGCAAACAACGGCGGTCCGTGGTGGTCACCGGTGGTCTTGGGTGGTCAAGGAGGGTGGTGGGAGGTGGATTGGCTGTTGGGAGGGAGAAGGAGGCTGATTTTCGTGTTTTGGAATGCTGCTGCAGTATTTATCACCGCCTCCACTCGCCCAAGCGAGCAAAAGTGCCTGCAAAATTCGCCTAGGCGAGCTGACCAGATTCTAGAATTTTCTGCTTCAGTGAAAAATTAATTTTTCATGTTTCAGACATAATTTGGTAATCCCAACGGTCAAAGGTTCCATATGTGGGTTAGAAACCTTTATTTAAAAGTTGAAAATGATCCAACGGTTAAACAATCCAAAATTATAATTTTACTGAAACAGGTTTCGAGTCAAACTCGGAATCACTCAAATACAATGCATCTCAAACAAACTCCATATAACTTAACCTCTACATCAAGCAATTGCACACAGATAATTCACATAACATTTCAACCAATCCTAATTAATAAATTAATCAAATCATACAAGGAATACATCACACATATATTTTAAGCACTCATCACACCAGCCATGGGCTTCACTCATTCCCACACTCATCACACTTCCAAAATGCACAACCGCAGAACACGTGAACCAGCTCCACGCACGCATGATAACAACCGGCTTCCTCAAAAACCCTTCCCTCATCGCAAAACTCGTTCTTTCTTTCATTTCCTCACCCCATAAGCCTCTAGTCGAGTTCACTCACTACGTTTTCTTCAAGCACCACACTTTTCTCGATTTCCGTGGTGACCCTTTTCTCTGGAATGCTTTGGTCAGGTCCCACTCTCACGGGCGTGACCCCAGAGGGGCCCTGGTTCTGCTCTGCTTGATGATCGAAAATGGGGTGCGTGTGGATGGGTACAATGGCGAACCTAGGAATTTTTGTTTATGTCCGCATACTTAGTGGCGGGGGTTTGGGGGCAGTGCCCCTGGAATTTTTTTTTGTAAAGAAAATTTAAATCATCGCTTTATATTCAAGATGGATACTTTGGAAATCAAGTCAAGTTGAAGCAGCAACTATTAACTAATATCAAGCAGAACATAGAGCTCAAGTATACATGTAAATAACTAAAAGGAGCACAGACATGGCCATTTACAGGAGAAAGTAAGAGAGTGACACACATGATACACACATAGTAACTATTAACAAAAGATACATCGACCTCACATGACATTAAAGCATAAACTTATAATGAACAGCAATGGCATAATGTCAGATATGTAATTTAAATAATCAACAACTACTAATCTTGCAAAATAAGCTTGCATCTTGGATCATACTGAAAACATCCTTAATAGCCAGTGGTATGATACCAGGAGAATTCTGCACATTATTATTAAAAACAAAATAAGAGTTTAGAGACATAACTGGAGAGATCATGTCTACATAGAAAGTATAAATTAGATAATGCAGTTTAAAGACATAAAGTATTTTACTAATAGATTATTCAAATGGCTACAACTTACAATAGGTAAGCAATTAACCATAATGTATCACCATCCTTCATAAGCCTTATATGAAATGCATATAAAGAGCAGTACCAGTCTCCCAAGAAGATTTCTTATCATCGTTAATTTTGCAAATGGACATGTTAGAGCTCGGTAACAACAAAGAAGAAAATAACTTCCAAATCCACTGGCCACTCTAGACTACAATTAACCAGTTCAACCTAGTTATTCAAGTAGAGACTAAGCAAGTATATATAACCATAACAACTTTCGTCAATCCATTAAAATGACTTCATAGTACCAAAATCAGACTCTGCTCAAATCACATTGTCATTTTGTCTTGAATAAAAAAATTAACATCCTTCGAAGGCTTCCATGACAAATAAAAAAACGCATTGACTCACGGAATATATAAACAAAAAAATGCAAACTTTCGAAGGCTTCAGGCTTGGACGGCGGCGGCGGGCGGCGCGACGAAGGTTGAAGCCCAAGCCTCCCTCAACGGCGGCAGCGTGACGAAGGTTGAAGACGAGGTCGCAATGAAGCTTGAACGGATGGCGCGATGAAGCTGGCTTGAATGGACGGAGGTCTCGAGGCTTGAAGACAAGGTCGTGAGGCCGAGGCTGGAAGACGATGAAGCTGGCTCAGCGACGCTGCCGCTGCGGATGAACCTAAGGAAGAAGAAAACCAAAAAAATTCCCAAAGTGAAACGACACCGTTTTGTTAAAAAATAAAAAAAAAGGCCAAATTTTAATGTCTGCACGTGCGGACATTGGCCACCCCTGGGTCCGCCCCTGGATGGGTACTCGGTTTCGTTGGTTCTGAAGGCTTGTGCTAGAGTGGGTTTGGTTAGGGGGGGAATGCAGGTTTATGGGTTGTTGTGGAAGATGAATTTTGGGTCTGATGTGTTTTTGAAGAATTGTTTGATTGAGTTGTTTGTGAGATGCAGGTGTGTTAAGCTTACGCGCCAGTTGTTTGACAGAATGCCTGACCGGGATGTTGTTTCGTATAACTCTATGATTGATGGGTATGTGAAGTGTGGGGCGGTGGAGAGGGCGCGTGAGTTGTTTGATGGTATGGAGGAGAGGAATTTGATTACTTGGAATTCAATGATTGGAGGGTATATGAGGTGGGAAGAGGGGGTGGAGTTTGCTTGGAGTTTGTTTGTTAAAATGCCGGAGAGGGACTTGGTTTCGTGGAACATGATGATTGATAGTTGTGTGACATAATTAATACTTAATTTTATCTCTTAAGTATATAACTAATCAGTCATTTATAATTGACTTTTGAGTCCAAGATACCTTGATTCATACCATTTTTTCCCCATTCTTTATCCCTACATCAAAGACTATTTTCAGCACACGGAAGGGTTCCGTATTTTTTATCTCCAGGTCAAAAACCATCATACTAAAAACAACTGGGCCAAGCCCACAACTAATCATAGGCCCGATCCAACTACCCAGGATAACCCTAGTTTTCTCTACCTTCTTATTCATAGGGTTTCTGCATTTTCTCTTCTAGTTGTTCGGTGCAGGCGCAGCAGACAGAGAGTGTTGTGTGAGTCATTCTTCAAACGCAGTCACCATGGGGCGTATGCACAGTCGCGGGTATGTTCCCATCTTCTCGTTTTTACGTTAGTTTTTTCTTTTTGGTGAGCACTCATATTCATATTCTGCTGACAAAGCAAAGTAACAAGTTGGAAGTAACCAGAATGAAATACTAGTTAGTAGTAGTACCACTTTCACTTTAGTGCGTGCGTTTGTGAATTGAGATTGAGAGGGGGAAACGGCTTAAATTGTGTAACGGAGATAAAAAGCATTTACGAAACTTATAAGTGTGTGTGCATAAGATCGCTCACTTATTCACTTTCCCATACTTTGTAATTGTGCAAAATGTTTTTTTTTTTATCTGTTCAAGACTGGAGGTAGTATTTCTTTTATATAGGCAATCCTTCGCGAAACACTATAACTAACTCCGATAGGTCGCAATTTAGGTTGGGAAATTATGACCACAATGGGTAATTTGATTAATTTTTGATTAATTTTGATTAATTTTTTTTCTGTTCAAGACTGGAGGTAGTATTTCTTTTATATATAGGCAATCCTTCGCGAAACACTATAACTAACGCCGATAGGTCGCAATTTTGAATAGGTAATTTGACTTAAATTATTTTTGCAACAATATATATAAAGTATGTAAATGGTTATTACTGGCTCGCACGATTACACGTAGATGCAAGTTTGTACAATTATATTCTCTCGTCTACCAATTAACACAGTTATACTACTATTAAAAATGTCCAACCTTGCCTAGTTGGTTGAATGTTTTTTCTTAACACAGTTATACATAAATTATTTACTTTGGTTTGTTGAATGTTTTTTCTTTCTTTCTTTCTTTTTCTTTCAGTAAGGGTATCTCCAGTTCTGCTCTTCCATATAAGAGGACCCCGCCTAGTTGGTTGAAGATCTCTTCTCAGGATGTCAGAAATCTAAACCTCTTTTGCATTCTTTTCTCGTTTGTCTGCCTAATTTTTATGTTGATGTTGCCATTCTTCTTTCATTCTTCAAAACTATGACTGTTAAATGAAAATAATTATTATTTTTATTTGTTTTTTGTAGTGTGGAGATTGTTGATGTCAGAAATCTAAACCCCTTTTGCTGTTTTTTGCCTTTTTTTGTTTTGTTTCTGCCTCAGTTTATGTTAATGTTGCCCTTCTTGTTTGATGCTTGAAAAATGTGGCTGTTAACCGAAAAAATTATTGTTTTTGTGTTTTTTTTTGTAATGCGGAGATTGTTGATGTCAGAAATCTAAACCCCTTTGCTTGTGTTTTTCCTGTCCGAGTTTATGTTAGTGTTGCCCTTCTTGTTTGGTGCTTGAAACCTGTGGCTGTTAACTGAAAAAAATGGTTGTTTTTGTGTTTTTTGTAATGTGAGGATAGCTGATGTGTATTTTACTTCGTTATATGTGTGTGCCATTAGGGTTTTAGTGATTGTTCTTTCAATATTGTCTTATCCTAAGTGAAAATTAGCATTAGCACATGCCAAGTATAAGGTTTTTTGTGGCGGTTGTGGTTGTGTTTTTGTTGCAATCCTTGAGATTGCAAAAAATTGAGGACACTTGTTGATGTGGCTGCGGTCACAATGCTATCAATTATGTTCCCTTAAACTGCAACCGACCAGTTTTTGAAAACTTGGCCTTGTGTATTTAGGTGTTAACTTGGTATTGAATATAACTGGTTACTGCTATGGTTTTTAATTTCAATTGCTTGTTATTATGTTAATGATATTTTGGTATAGTTATATATTTTGTTGCTTTCGTTGAGTGGTGTTTTGAATTTCATAGGTGGAGGAAAACATCTGCAAGTTTGCCAAGAAAGGTCTTACTCCATCTCAAATTGGTGTTATTCTTCGTGACTCTCATGGAATTGCTCAGGTGAAGAGTGTCACCGGAAGCAAGATTCTTCGTATATTGAAGGCTCATGGTACACTTTTCCTCCTTGTTGTTTATGATGTTGTGTAGCTTTTGAAATTTGACAAGTGAAATGTTTTTTCTCTCTCTTTTCTAGGGCTTGCTCCTGAAATTCCCGAAGATTTGTATCACCTCATCAAGAAGGCTGTCTCTATTAGGAAGCACTTGGAGAGGAACAGGAAGGACAAGGATTCTAAATTCAGGTTAATTTTGGTTGAGAGTAGGATTCACCGCCTTGCCCGTTACTATAAGAAGACAAAGAAGCTTCCGCCTGTCTGGAAATAGTAAGTATTCACCTTTTATCTTCTCTATAATTGACATAAAAGTTGTGGTTTTAGATGTGCACTTAATCAATGTAAACATGCAAACTTATCATTCTTGATATCCGTTTCCTTGTGGCAAAGGCTTAAAATTGTTGAATGATATGGTTGTTTTCTGGCATATCTTCATCTTCAATTAGGGATTGCAGTTTTTCATCTTGAATCTGTATTATTATTATGATTATTAGCTGAAGCCTGTATGTTAACCTATTGTTTATTCCTTTTTCTTGGTTTTCTAACACTTGCTTGGTTTATCTTCTATTGCAGTGAATCAACAACTGCCAGCACTCTTGTCGCTTAGAGTGAAATGTTCTATGATAGAAGTCTTCCCTCTATGTAATTTTTGATAAGCAAATTTATTTCTTTGATGTGATGATTTTCAAGTTTTGGATTCTTGTTAAAACTCTTTTCCAGTGGTAGTTTTGACGATGGATTTTGTTTTTATTATCGATGAATGATTTTACTGATATTGCCGTTCTTCTTTCTACCTTATGATAATTTAAGGTCGTCTTGGAGTGATGTCATTAGAGTAATGACATTCATGATTATGCCGTTAATTGTTATAGCCTTGATAAGGATTAAGAAACTAGATACTCCCTCCTTACCCCAGTAATTGTAAGAACAAATAAGTTTCAAAACCGTTTGTCATGTGGAGTGGCACGATATTTAAGTTTATTTTCCATTACCTACATTATAAACCCTTTAATTTATTCTCATGTCAAATTAAATAATTAGAGGAAACTACAATTTTTCCCGAGAAGGGAATATGTAGTAACCTGCTTATATGAGCAGGTGGCAGCCAAAAAATACTTCTCAATTGAATTTGTTTGTAAATTGTACAGGAAATGAATATGTCATTAAATTTTAGTGAACTAAAAACTTGTGTTTTAATATAAACTAGTATTGGTACCCGTTTGATAACAATGAAAGCACAAGTTATGCCTCAACTGTGCAGCAAAAAGTACAAAATACCGAAGGTATAGAAAAGAGAGCAAATCTTCCTAAGAGTTCAGAACCATACTTGAACATAAAAATCTTTCATGCTTTATGTTTTTTTAAAAAGTGAGTTCCCACACAATATCTTGAACAAGATGGAGTCTAGGTACGCTAATAAAAGTTGTTACTTATGATACGAAAGTAATAGTGGCCATTGGATCAAAATTTTAAGATTTTTTTAGTAACTTGAAAATCGGTATCTAGAACAGTGTTTCGGTCATTTATTATTGCGCTTTGATTTTACGGTCGTAACAGAGGTTTGGTTTGATTACCGTTGTACTCTTCAATGTGATATCTCAATATACTCCACTTATCAAAGTAATTACACTCTTTTTCATATTGTTATATTATATTTAGCTTTATACGAATGTTATATATTTACATTTTTTTATCTATAGGTTATTTCATAAAGTACTAAAAAGTAGTATTTTGATTTAACTTATTTAATATTTATTTCTTAGAAGAACAAAACAACTTAAATTAAGTTTTGAAAAGAATTTTTTTAAAAGGTAATTCTTAATTAAACTAAAAATAAATAAAATGCTAATTTTAAGAGTTTTTGTTTTCTATTTTCCTTGTTTTTGAATTTAAAATCTCAAAATTCAAGAAACACAGAAAATTTTAAACTTGAAAATAACTTTTAAGCTTGAAATTTTCTTAATCTTAAATTAAACACGAAAAGGAGTGTGCACGTCATGTCTATTATTGAGGTAAATACTCTGCCAGCAACAGACCAATCAGTATTCGGATCTGGCGTTATCGTGCTCTGGATTTCTACTGGTACAATAATGCAAGCTAGGAGGTTTTGGAACTTACTTTTACTTTTTTTCTTAATTTTATTTTCTTGCTGATAACAACTAGACAACAATGTTGTTTTTAGTAGATATTAGTTGTTACATTATGATCTAGAATCTTAATATTGTGATATTAGTGACATTGACAAAAACTTTAATTACATTCTAACATTAATTCTTAGGTTTTAAAGCAGGTGCAGATGTATTAAGATATTACATAAAATTGGTATATATAGTCAAATGGAATATATTGGTAGAAAATTAACTTCTAGGACTAATTTTATTCTCAAATTTTTAATATGGTATTATAATCTAATTTTAATATTAGATCACTTGTAAATTTTATATTCTATTCATTATTGGATGTAAGGAAATATGTCAAGATCTCACACCGATCAATATACAACTAAAGAAATTATTAGAAAATTTGAGTAAAATTTTCAAGATAGTTTGTGAAATTATTTCCTTCACCTAACTATGAAGATTAATTCATCCTTAATTTTAATATTTATGGAAATGAGTGAATAACAATAACAATAGAAGATATAAATAAACAATATTATCATTTTTTTCAGCAAAATTAAATATATATTATTATTAGAAGCAAGGTACCCAAAAAAAAAATTGAGGAGGTTATGGAGTATTTCAATCACAAGTAGAGACATGTTGCAATTTTATTTACCAAAACATACATGTTTATTATTAGAAAATAATAAAATTAAATAATATAAATAAGAACAAATTAATTCTAAATAGTATTTAAACACGTGTACTTGCACATAATAATAATAATTTAATTTTGAGAATCAATATTATAATACATAAATATGTTTATTATAAAATTATAATATAATGAAATTCTGAGATAAAAAATATTATAACATAATTTATTTTAACTATTGATGACTTATTTAAAAATATATTTAAAAGATATTAACAAAAAATGGAAAATAGTATATTAAAAAAGATAAGAAATTGACAAAATTCCTAAAGTATATAACTTTATAACATAAATAATTTAAAAAAATAAAATATTAAATTGCTTGACTAGAATTTCCAGGGACGGTGAGAACATCTATTTTTTAAATAACCTACTACTCTATCGATAAAACAACGTTTTGGTTTACTTCTTTCTATGTCATTCATATTAGTTCATATTATTGTTCATATTGGTCAACCTTTTTTATTTCTTCTATTGGCTAGACATGTTATTCGAAATTTACAACAGTTTACAATTTATCCAAATTAATCAGTTTTTTAAGTTTGTTTCTTTATAAAATAAACGATTTAAATAAATAGTTTAATTGAAACCAACTTTATTTTATAACAAATCAATCTAACCTAATACACTTATACATTAAATCTATTAAAAATTCAGGGATCAATTTCATCGTAATTCAACAATTACCATACAATACATTTTATTTTATTCAATAATTAATTTTTATAAACACAAGTTAAACATAAAAATTTAAAATTTTAAAAACAGCTATTTATTTTCAATATCATATATTATCAAATATCAATTATGTTTACATTAACACAATAACACATTATTATAATATCAAAATATTGTAGTTCATTGTAAATAAAACTAAAATTTCATCATATTATTACAAAATACACTAATTAGTGATTACTGATTTCTATATTTCAACTAAACAATAAATTTATTTATTAACTTTACATATATATTTTTTTGTCTTATACTTTTTTATTATGTTTCTGTATTATATAATGATCATATATACATTAACAGATATTTAAAAAATATATTCATTTTCTCAAAATGAATACACTAACTACATCAAAAATAACGTGCGATAATAATATTATTTTAATAATAATGATATTATTATATTATAAAATATTATTACTTACCAAAATATTCAGCATTTTTACACTGATTTATATTTTCTTTTTTTTAACATTAGCTTTAGTAAATTACCCAATCTTTTTTCATTGTGCTTTCTCTCTCTTCCTCTTCTTCCCCTTCCTTTCTAAGCAGCACTTCCCCTTCATTCACCGCTGCACACTTACACGCCCTCTGTCAAACCATTGTCAATCAAATGCACATGTCATTTTTTAATCAAAAAATATAACTCTCAAAACTAATAACAAACCAAAATACAAATGGATCAAAGCTTACGGTATCTCTCAAAAAACTTCTGCCATTGTGTTGGTTGCATTTAATCTCTACATGGATTTCTTTTTACACATTTCAGAAAAGGAGGGTACTTTGCGGTTTCCACATCTTACAAACGGACGGTGGTTATGGTTCGCCGACAGTGTCATTGTCGTCGCCGGCGTGCTCATTTCATATGTCTTCTGCCGTTGCCTTTAAACGAACATCTGTTGCGGTCATATCCTCATACAAGCCTTCACTTCTTTTGGTCGCCGCATCATTACGGTGGTTTCAGCGTCCTTCGACTTCCTCTTGCAACGGTGGTCACAGGACGGCACACAACACCAATGTTCCAAAGGGACGAAACAGACATAAATCTACTATAAAAATAAACACAATAAACAATAATATAAATTTTACATATCCAAATAAATGTTTATAAAAACCTTTCTCACAGTCATAAACTTTCTTAACTTTCCCACCATATAGGCGGCCCTTAGCATAGATGACCACCACAGTCACATGGCTCAGCCGCCCATTACCAAACTTCTGTTTCCAAAGTCTGTTCCGTCAGTCCACACAGTACCTAGGGACTTCTATTCATTACGCAATTGGTCACACACCCAAACAACACAACAGACCATTAAAATCCATTAAAGGGTACAACCGTAATCAAACCAAACCTCTGCTAAAGCCATAGCTGAGTAGTACAACCATCACATAATAAAGTTGCTATTAAGTGTTTATAAGATGGTATACCGCAGCTGGTATATTATGTAGTAGCAGCCAGCCATAATAAGTGTTCTATCCTACATATCTATTATTCCTGTGTTATGAGGGAAATAGTTATATCTTCCTTAACCTTTTATGGTAACAGCCATCCCATAATATTTAGTCCCATTTATCATGCTAGATGTTTCCATCTGAACAAAATGGACAAAAACCAGAACACAAATTGAATGCCTTATTCACATTTGGAACAAAAAACCAGACTCTAAATTTCTCAAAAATGGGATGAAACCGTAGATATATTATCTTCAAAAAATAACCTATAACAGTAAATATAAAAAAGATATACCTGCAAACCCATAAAAGCTTCTGGAAGTTCTGTTTTTTCAAAGAGAAACTTGATATACTTCTCTTGCTTGTCCTTCTCATCACATATAATTATTTTAGAGAGGGCGAGAGGGCGAGAGGACCAGTTTTTTCACCAAATGATATATAAAAAAAATAATATTTACCAAAATATACATGTATCAATTTTATTTACTAAATGATACATATTTACAATTCAAATATAAATTTGGGTTGGAAAAATCCGAATTTACCTTATTCTTTTAAAAAAAATTCAAAAACCAGTTAAAAATTTGGGTCCCTCAAACCTGAATTTTCAACAGTTTTTTTTAAGATAATAAAATAATAAAATAAATAAATTTATTCAAAAATAATAAAATTTCTTTGTTTATTATGTTTGTCTCTCATATCAATTATCGTAATGTTTTAATTTCTCTGTATAATATAATCGAGATATACTATTTATTCACGGTGTTTTTAATAAATTTAATTTTTTTAATTATTTTCCCATTTTATTTTATTTTTCTTTGTATAATATAGCTAAGATGTACTAATTAATTTTTCTCATTTTTTCACCGTCAATAATCAACATTATTTATCATAACTTAAACAAATATAAATATTAATTTATATTAAATTATCATTTTTGTATTTTATGTATTTTAATATAAATCTTAAAAAATGGCATAAAAGAAAAATAAAACATTAATTTGTCCTTATTTACATTCTTTAATTTTATTATTTTTGAATAAAATTATTAATGTTTACTATTTTCGAATAAATTATTAATTTTTATTATTTTTGAATAAATTATTTTTATATTATTTTATTATCTTTAAAAAAAACTTTTTAAGAATTTGGGTTGGAGGAACTCGAATTCTTAACTGGGTTTTGAATTTTTTTTTTAAAAATTACAGGGTAAATTCGAGTTTTTCCAATCCAAATTTGTATTGTGAATAGTAAATATGTACCATTTGGTAAATAAAATCGGTATATGTATGTTTTGATAAATATTATTTTTTTATGTACCATTTGGTGAAAAACTTGCGAGAGGACTTTCCTGTTAGGTATGTCACCAGGAAGTTCCATAAAATGCACTGTACGATCTAAATAACCTGGAAAAAAATAGTCTAAATTTGTATTAAACTTTGGAATATAATGAAGGGTATAATGTAAAAGGATAGAGCTCTACATTAATCTTCAATAATGTGATAGAACAGGACATTGTGTTTTAGAACATATAACAGTAATTACCTGTTCAAAAGTTTATTCAAAACCTAAAGCAAAAAATAATATGTGAAAGTCTTATAACTTAATCCAATTGAAGAAAACTGTACTTGCAAGCACCAGGAATTTACTTTCAGGAATTTTCACAGCTGGATTCTGGTTCACAAGGTAGTTTGTATAAGAAAATGGCTTAAATGACTTTGAGAAGCCACCAGCACCCCGTAGAAAATCAGTTGTCCTACAAGCAACAACATAGTTGAGTTTGATGATAACAAAGGTTTAAAGGAAATGTTTTCACCATTACATGTTCATGCACAATAAATCACCAAATTCTTTCTCGTAGCTTTTTGTTTCAATCTACAATAAATACCTTATTTTGCAAATAAACTAATTTTGAGACTACCAAGATACCAATAAATCCTGCTATACATAGAGGAAATCCTCATCCAATAGCTTCTTCTTCTAGGATCCAATATCATGAGATTTATGTACCTTGGTTGACAATATTATAATAAGGACAACAAAACAAAACTACTCCAAGTCTGAGTTGAACAGTTAAAAGGTTAAGAGAGTAACAAATACAATAAATAATATGTTAACTAATTGAATGGTTACATATTAGAGTCTTCTAGAAACATGACAAGAAGCATCAAAATATAAATATAAATATAAAGTAGGAAGTTTCACACCTCTTACAATACTTACTTATTAGAGGTAAAAAATAAAAAGAAACAAAGCATTTTAAAATCAAAACTTTTCCCATTAATTAAAATTAACTTATATGCCTCAACTTCTTAAAAGCTCTCTCATTTAACTACCCAATAAATATGAAGTAGTTGAGAAAGCAAAAGAAATTACAAAACTGCATATGTAATTAGGTTGGGGGCTTCAAAGAGTAATGCTTAAGTGCAGGACACAAAAATTGAAATCATGCATGCTAGTAACAATAGAAGAAAAAAAATGGGAAAAAGAGAGATGAATTGAAACTCACAAAAATCATTAACCATTGCATACAAGACATGAAACAATACTTATACAAAAAAAATGTGTATTACTTGGTACAGTCTTAAACTTGAAAGCCAACTTCTTACCCAACATCCTATCGATAGATTAGGATAATCCTTGGGATCAAAATCGCACGCCTATCAAATAAAAAAAAATTGTTAATAAAATTATTTTACATTCAGAAACCCATTAAAAAAAATAAACTATTAAACATTAGACAGAGGTAAATAAATTATGTCAACTGTCATAAAAGTTGAAAACATTGTTCTTTTCTCCCTCATAAATACACGTTAAATTTTAGCCCAAAAATAAGGATGTTGATCAATCTTTTTCTACACGTGTGCACAAATAACCACTACCGGTCAATCTTAAATATTCTATGGCCTCATCTAGCATTAAGTCCATGTATTGAAAACAAACACAAAGGAATCATCAAGAAAAAAAAAAGAATAGTAGTATTTTGTAAAATTAATAAACTTAGTGAAAAGGCAAAGAATTATAAATATATGTAGAGATATATTTCACACTCTTTCATTTTCTTGTTAATCTTACTCCTCCTTCGCTGCGTAAAGAAGTTTGAAGATTAATTACTAATCTAGCTTTATTCAATAAATAGGCCATAATGCGGAAATAGATAATTTGGTGAATGTCAAGTGCCAAGATTCCAAAGAAGACTCCAAGTCAATGAAGACATTCTTGAATTTCACATGTCAATCAAGGGTTAATGGGTTATTAATGCATTTATGGGAGAAAATGTTCAGAACAAACAAATCAGTCACTGACATTAATGATTAAGAGAAATGAGCTACTAAATCTTCTACTTAGCAATAATTATTTACCTGTGTTACAATTGTCAATTGCACATATGCGGGAGTTTAACAAAATCATCAAATTTGGCTGCTATTAGAATGGGAATTGCAGTCTACAAGTGAATAATATGGACATCAGAATCTACAAAAATACAAATTAAAAAGCCAAATTGATGTTATTAAGTGTATTAAATTAATTAATTTTTAAAAAAGGTAGACACATACAGAAAAAGGGAAAGTTAAATCACCTGCAACATCCTATATACTAAACGAAATCCTAACTCCTTGAACAAATGAAGTTTTGTCCATCAAATTAAGTCCCTTCATGAAGAAAAAAAGTAGCGACACATTAAACTAAAGGTAAGGTCAGCAAGTAATGCAGAAATAGCTTTGTATCACACCCTTTGTCAAGCACAGTTCTAAAATAATCAATTATTATAGCTATGTGGCCGTCAACAATCTGAAGTGAAAATAATGTCTTCATTGACCGGTAAGTTTTATTTTTTTTAAATGTCACCACTTTTTTTACTCTTATTTATCCATTATTTAATATGATGAAAATTTAAAAATAAATAATATATTTAATAAAAATAAATATTGTTGATTGTTGATATGTAAATATGTTAAATATTTTTTTAAAAAAACTTTTTTCCATAACAGCTCATCCATGATGACCTAGAGAATAATTATTTTCCGTAAATGATAATTGTAGTTTCTACCATTAAAAAATGAAACTAAAACTAATTTACATTATGATACGATGAATAAGTAATTTAAAACTTTATTGTAACAAAAATCATTTTTATAAATTAATTTTAATTTTTATCTCTATCATAATTAAAAATATTTTTATTTATGATATTATTGATAAAATAATTTAAATTAATTATCTGTTTTTGTCTTATAACAAATAGTTAAACTATTATTTTTTAATAAATATATTAACTAAATGTTATTATGCTGGTCATTGTCACAATTGAATTATATAAAAATTTCACCATTTTATTTTACTCCAAACATGAGATAAAAACATGTGTGTGTGTGTATATATATATATATATATATATATATATATATATATATATAAACAACATGTTGTAAGACTAACATGAAGATGCATGCTTTCAATTAAAGCATAACGTCATTTAAGTAAAACAAATATTATAAAACTTTGTAATGTCTAATATATAATAGTCTAAGTGTTGTAAGAGTTGAGAAAGAACATATTGTTACAAACCATATGATAAATAAATAAATATAAGAACAAAAGATAGTTAGCAATATAGAGTTTAGTCTTTGTAAAGTTAACACATAAGTTGTGTTTAACCCATGTACCAAAAGCACATGGTTGCTGGTAGGATTAGGGAACTTGATATTATTGATAAAGTAATTTAAATTAATTAACTTTGGTTGTCTTATAATGTAACACCCCGTATGCATCCGGTGTATTAACATATTATTTAATCAGATTAGCGCGACAATTAATTAAAACAGTTACTCAAATCACGCGGAAGCATTTCAAAACCATATTTGTTGATTCATTATGTATGGTACGTATAGACAATAAACTAAACGAATGCCGAAGCACCACAATGGCCTTAACGATCCAGATTACATAAAACAACGTGAATAACGGCATATAGGACTATAATATCTATACAGATATATCCGGGGAATAACCTCATGTATTTATATATACATCATCAAGACACCCACTGTGTCTAAATAAAAGACTAAGCACAAAGTGCCCTGATCTCACCGATCACTTCCTCACACGAGGGTACAAAACAAAATCATAAATACACGGCAACGAGCTACAGAGCTCTCCAAACATTGCCCAAGTAGCAATACCATGTCGGTCCCCCACTGGGCCTCCCACCCGGGACTCATCATCTCTGATCAGATGTATCACCTGCAAAAATATAATCCCCACACACGGGGTGAGATAATAATCTCAGTAAGCTCAGGGTTCTTGGAGGCTTCTCCTCACCCTGGCTCACTTCCATGATCACATACATCAAAGACATCACAACGCCATCACAATAACACATAAACATATCACATCCAAGAATAGGCTTCAACCGCAACGGGACCACCTATTTCTTGGTATTAAGGGATCATCATCACCCTTTTCAAAAAGATGCATCATCATCATCAGCATCTAGTGTGAGACCGGAACTCACACCCCGTGTCATCCCATCGGGAGCTACCCCTTTACCCATAGATGCACGATATATGGCACCTCCGAGATTAGGCTTCAACCACCACGGGACCACCTATCTCTTGGTCTTAAGGGATCATCATCACCCTTTACGTGAGCAAACCAAACTAGGAGTTGCGCTCTACTCCTAGGGAGGTCCATATCTATCTACTAGCTAGAAGATCTATTCAGCACACAATCATCCATAAAGTACATAACATTATTACAGTGTATATCATATACCTGTTCATCTCAATAACATAGTACACTATCACAGTGTACATCATACATGTTTATCTCAATCAAATATTAACTCATAATTTTAACACACATGCATCATGATATACAATAACCATAACTCCCTCGGAGTATGGTGGAACACAGTCAGTGGGAAACACTCCCAAGAACAAAGAGCTTACCTGGCAATGTAGTGCTCTGCTGTCCAATCCCTGGACTGTGGTCTCCGCCACCGACACCCTTGGTGTCACGCCCTATACAAAGGCACACACACAAAAGCAAGAATCATCAACGGTCCTCAACCGTTTAAAAGAAAAGCAAAGCATTTCCTTTCCATTTAAACCTCTTTGTCTGCTATCTTAGAGTTATCAGAATTACTCATCTTATAGGCTACTCACAGACCCTCAACAAGGTCTATCTCGGCCTAACCAAGGTACTAGAGTCTCGCAAAGACTCTGCACAAGTCTATTCTATTAGTTCAATTGCCTTTATCCAGGCCAAATATCAACAATTATCGAGTTGACTAAAATGGTTACTTCAACACTTTTTCACCGTTTATTTAGCCTCCTGAACATCTTTTATAAAAACACTTAGGCCCATATATATCATAATACATTTCATTTAACCAACATTCTTCCTACTCATACATATCTCAGAGCAAAAATCAAACTTCATCAAAAGTCATGTTTCAAAGTTCTATTTCCATTAGAACAACCTCCTGATCATACTTTCCTAAAGAATCCAAGCCTAATTCCAGTCCTAACTCAAATGGGTTACTATTCACCCCATGAACAATTTCACAAATCAATCGGTTAAACTTGAGTTTGTTACCTCAAAACAGTCGAGGAAGGCTGGAGGATCACTTCTCCAAGCTTTAGCGTCCTTGAATCGCCTTCTTTCCATTCCAAACTCAGTTTTCCCAAAGTTCCCTAGAGAACGAGATTTCTTCGATTGATGGTTCTCTCGAGAAATTGAAGCTGGAATCTAGCTCATGGAGGAGTTCTAATCAAGTTTCTAGTTGGGTAGGAAGTGTTTAGATGAATAACGGAGAAGATATGAAGCTTTTTACTTCATTAATGGAGGAAATGACTTTAGGAAGAAGAGAGAAGTAGTTTTTGCTGGCCAAAACGCGAAAATGGCCTTTTATAGGCCCCTAGCCCGTGCTCCCACGCTATCAGCGTGACATACCAGTGGAAAAATGGCTTTCTGCTGGAATTTCACGCTATCAGCGCTACTCCCATACTACCTGCGTGGCATACCAATGAAAAAAAAAGGCTTTTTGGTGAAATCTGTCGCTAATTTCGTCACTAATGCTTTTGCGACAGAAATTTAGTAAATTTAAACTTTTCTTTCTTTTTCTTTTATTTATTTAACCTCGGTTATTATATATAACAACAAATCAAATTATTGTTTTATAATAAATATATTAATTAAATATTATTGTACTGATTATCGTAAGAATTGAATTAAATAAAAAAAGTTTAAAAATTCCAAACTTCATTAAATTTAAATAATAAAATTATAAACATTTTTATTTTTTTTAAATATCACCACTTTATTTTACAGTTATTTACCCATTGTATTATATGATGAAGATTTAAAAACATATAATATATATAATAAAAATAAATATTATTAATTTTTTTTATATTTAACCATGTTAAATACTTTTATTAAAAAAAAATTCCAAGTAAAGGTTCATCCATGATGGCCTAGAGAACAATTATTTACCGTAAATGATAATTGTAGTTTGTATCATAAAAAAATGAAATTAAAATTAATTTAATTATGATATAATGAATAAGTAATTTAAAATTTTCTTGTAACAAAAATCATTTTTATAAATTAATTTTAATTTTTATCTTTATCGTAACTAAAAATATTTTTATTTATGATATTATTGATAAAGTAATTAAATTAATTAACTTTGGTTGTTGTATAGCAAAGAATCAAACTATTATTTTGTAATAAATATATTAACTAAATGTTATTACGATGCTTATTGTGAGAATTGAATTAAATAAAAAAAGTTTAAAAATCCAAAATCTTGATCAAATTTAAATGATAAAACTATAAATATTTTTACCATTTTATTTTATTGTTATTTACCCATTATTTTATATGATGAAAATTTCAAAACAAATCATGTATTTAATAAAAATAAATATTGTTAATTATTTGATATGTAACTATGTTAAATACTTATTTAAAAAAAAATTCATGTAACTGTTAACCCATTATGGCCTAGTGAATTATTATTTCCTGTAAATGATAATTATAGTTTCTATCATAATAAAATGAAACTGAAACTAAAACTAATTTACAATATGATATAGTGAATAAATAATTTATAGATGAAATACTATTATAATAATAAATATCAGTCTTGCCCATCTAAAACCCACAGTATGAATTCCTCTTAAAATCCCACATATTAAAATATTTGTTCCTCTAGATTGTTAGTACAAATTTGGAGTAGTTAGTTCTTGGCAAAAATTAAAATATTGCAATTTAAATAAAAAATTACGAATTTATTGCAGTTTCAAAATTATTTACAAATCTATGGCAATCAGTCGCGCTTCCCCTGGACGCAACCAAACACGCCTCCCCAAACGCCACTGGGGTTGAGTCGCGCCTCCCCCAGGCGTGTCTGGGCACCAGTTGCGGCCCCCCCAGGCGCGACCTTGCAGCCCCCTATAAATACCCCAAATTCACTATTCCACCTTACTTTTTTACTTCTAACTCTCTCTAGGACTTTGCTTTGACTTCTCTCTACTTTTCAGTTTGCATTTGAGGATTTGTGCAATGAACTCTGTCTCAAGTAAGTACTCGAATATCTACTTTTTAAATTACATGAAATATATTATATTATTGTCTTAGAAAATTGTTATTGATGTAGGAAATTGTTAGTGACTTATATTATAAATAGTTACTTACCTAGGTTAGAATATGTTTATTGGCTAGGTTATGATTAAAGACTTACCTAAGACATACATTGGCTTATATTATAAATAGTTACTGACCTAGGTTAGAATATGTTTATTGGGTTATAATATTATTAGTTACTTACCTAGGTTATGATTAAAGACTTACCTAAGACATACATTGGCTTATATTATAAATAGTTACTTACCTAGGTTAGAATATGTTTATTGGGTTAGAATATTATTAGTTACTGACCTAGGTTATGATTAAAGACTTACTTAAGACATACATTGGCTTATATTATAAATAGTTACTGACCTAGGTTAGAATATGTTTATTGGCTTAGAATATTATTAGTTACTGACCTAAGTTATGATTAAAGACTTACCTAAGACATGCATTGACTTATATTGTAAATAGTTATTGACCTAGGTTAGAATATGTTTATTGGCTTAGAATATTATTAGTTATTGACCTAGCTTATGATTAAAAATAATTTTTATCTAAAATTAAATAAATTATGATAATATGATAATAAAATGTTAGCGATATAGTTAGTTAGTTAGTTAGTTGTACCATGTTGATTGGCTTATAATATTATTAGTTAGTGAGTACAGTTTTTAACTTCAACCTTCTTTGTATGAAATGTGTAGCATATTATTATGACCGAGTCATCATCATCTGAGTCACCTCGTTCTGGGTCTGACCATCAGCCTGAGCTTACTGATCCCACTATGCATGTTCTTCCTAGACCATATAGATGGGATATACTTAGGAGGCGCAGACAGCATACGCATATTTCACAAGCTGAAGATTCGTCGCAGAGGTATACCTAGTGGTGGACCCGACCCGACGAAATTCCAGACGTAGTCGCATAGTATTTGACTCAGGCGGGTTTCATACATGTCGCTCGCATGCGATATATGCAGGTATGTATTTACGAATATTGTTATGTTTAGCATGTTTAAAGTTATTGTTATTTGAACATATAAATTGATATGTGACTTATATTTTTCAGATTGATGTTGGCCTTATTAGTGTTATGGTCGAGCGGTGGCGGCCAGAGACACATACTGTGTCGGTGCCTGACGAACATGTAAGGAATATGCCATCCACATATTGTGCCTGACAACTGGATCTGCACTCGGTGGAATTGCTTACTTGTTACCAATTGGCTGCCATGGAAATGAGTACCCATTTACCAGGTTTGTTATAAGAAATACGTCATCCACATATTGTGCCGGTGTCTGACGAACCTGTAAAGCGACTGTTGCGGCATGACTACGAGGATACTTGAATGCCTTAAATTTCCACATTGACAGAACCGCTTAGGGAGGTTAACCGAATACGATTTATCATAACCATCATCAACCTCAAATATAGTTTGTTCGACATTATATGTACGAACAAAATGACAAGCGGCATTTGACTCATTGGCCTTCAACATAGCAACCACATTTTTGCAATGAGGATGAGAACCTTGCAATTGGTTAGAAGCCGATTGCCCCCTACATACAAAATGTTTCACCAATCTGCTATATGTGTGTTTAACCAACGCAGTTATTAGCATATTTCTTGCACCCTTTAAAACCCTGTTAACTGACTCTGACAAATTTGTTGTCATATGGTCATACCTTCGTCCCTCTACATCATATGCACGCATCCATTTTTCTTTGGGGATGTTATCAATCTAGTTTGCAACCTCAGGACTAACATCACGAAAATGTGCGAAGGCTACCTCAAAATCAATACTAGAAGGAGTATAACCTGCAAACAAATTAAATAACATGAAAATTTTGGTAAAGGTTTGCATAATTGGAAAATGAAGTTGTTAAACATACCTAAATTCAGTAGCGCCCTCTTCAAATTTTCATTTCTGAACTTTTGATTAAAATTGCTAGCAATATGACGAAGACAAAACATATGATAAGCATGCGGTGGCTACCACCCACGGTGCCTCTCAATTGCAGATAATATGCTTCGGTGCCGATAAAAAATAAGACAAGGATTTGTCTTCTTCGTAACATGAGCGCGAATGTTATCCAGAAAGTATTCCCAAGCTTCCAGTGTCTCACCCTCAACAATAGCAAATGCAAATGACAAACACTCATTATTTCCATCCTGAGTTGCGGCAATCAGTAATTTTGCTTTGTACTGGCCATATAAATGAGTGTCATCAATTTGAATAACCGATTTACAAAAATTGAAAGCCTCGCAACATTGTCTAAAGGTCCAAAATATGCGGTGAAACACACGTTTCCCATGAACAATTCTATGCGCCACATAATAATCTTTTGTTTGAATATGATAAATAGAACCTGGTGAAAAACAAAGCATATAATCACACCTCCTCGACAAAAATGCGTATGAATCCTTCTAATCACCGTATATAATTGTCATTGTTTTCTGCTTTGCATACCATGTCTTTCTATATGAAACTTTGTATCCATAAGAATGAGTTATCCTCTCCTAGACTAGTCTAATGGAACATGATGGATCATGCTTTATCATCCCTAATATAAAAAATGTCATGTCAACAGTAATAAAAAAAAATTGAAACATTAATTGTTATTATTATCATGGCATTCAATAACGTACCTAGTACCAGTGAAACAATAACATCAGCATCAAGTTGTTTGTGGTCCTGACAAATGTGATCATTTAGGCAATTGTGATCCCCACCCCATCCGTCTATCACCATATGCTAGTTTCATTACCTTAACCCTCCACGGACAATTCTGGTCATGTGTACGATATTTCATGCTTAACTTTGTCGGCGTACTTTCAACCATAACAACTTCCTGATGCTCCTTCATGAGGTTCCGCTTTATTGCCATATGCACCTCTTATTTTGATGCAAATTCCTGTTTAACAAACAACTTATTCCCTAATATCCATGGACCTTCAACTGAACCAGAACCCGTGCCAGAATCTTGTTCACTCGAATATTCCTAATGAATGTATGTGTAATGTGAAATTCCATTCCAAAAAGTAGTATTACCCTCACCTAAAAATGCAATTTCCCAATTTGATTACAATAAAATACATAACAAACAAACACATATATATGTAAATAAATATTGTTCGGTAGCACACCTTGAGATTGTTGTCGTAATGGACACTCCCCCGCATCCTCCTGTGGTTGGATTTGAGACTCGCCCACAAAAGAGTGATGTACTTGTGTTTGACTTGTGCTTGGACCATCATCGTCCAAATCACTAGCATTCTCGGCAAGAAGACGATCTTCCATTATGATATTTTCATCATCGTCATCGTCAATATCGTCCCCTATAACCGAAGTAGGGTCATTTTCATCTTCCATAGACAAATTAAAAACTGGAGCAGCAGATACTGATGCATTATGGGAATAATTTAAATGAACTGACCTCATTGGTAAACCAACATCCTCTGCTTCAGCAATATCCACAAACAATTCTAAGAAATCTTTCCATGACTGGTTGAACAATTCTCCAATTACCATTTCGACGTGTTCGTCGTCCACTACTTGCATGCTAATATATTTATCATCGCACCATATTCTTGCATCACCATAGTGATAGATTGATTACCTTTGAGAACAAATTTTTGACAGATTTTCTGATGCAATTCGTCAATAGTTGAGTTGCGCTTCATACGTGTTGGCATTTTCTCACATTCGAAAACAACACAACGTCAGCCCTCAATTTTCCTCCCATTATAATATAGAACAACACAAACAGATTCAGAATTTGAACACATTTTTATATATATAACCAAAAACCACAAACAAAGGTACAAATAACCAAATTTTCAGATGTCTAACACTAAAAAAATGATGAAGAATACTTGTGAATATTATGAAGATGATATTGGGTTTAAATAGGCAAGAAGTGCCTGAATGGACAGAGTCGCGCCTGGGAGAGGCGCAACTAGTGCACAGTCACACCTGGCTGGGGCGTGACCAGTCTCGCCTGAGGGAGGCGCAACTGGGCTTGGGTGGTGCCTGGGGGAGGTGTGTTTGGTTGCGTCCAGGAGAAGCACGACTGATTGCCATAGATTTGTAAATAGTTTTGAAACTACATAAATTTGTAATTTTTTATTTAAATTGCAATATTTTAATTTTTTTGCCGTTAGTTCTTTCACAATTTGTCAACATGGTCCATTTGCCTCCTTTTTAGAACTTTTTGGCTGGAACTATTTCTCTAATTTTATGTGTTCTGTTTCGGGGATTTCATTATTATCTAGTGGTTTTCTTGCCATATCCGTGCGCAGTGTGGCTCATAAATGGTAGCGACAATATGGATAACAGAGATATCAAGCCCATTCTTGCATTTGAGGGAGCTTCTAAAAGAGCATGGTTATAGAGATACTCTCCTTAATTTGGCTGCTGATGTAAGTAAATGTCTAAAGTCTAGGCTAGTGGCGGCCAAAAAAATTAGTTTTAAAAAACTTAATCATAACTACTTATATAATAACCAGTTACATAAAATTAATTATAAAATCACAATCAATTTTATAGAAATAATCATTTCAATTAATTTATATTTATTCATTTATAAGCGATTATATGACTAATTTTGTATATGCATAATTATATTCATAAATGATTATATAACTGATTTTAAAAAATAATAACCAATTATATCATATTATAATTAATTATAATTATAATTATTATAATCACTTATAATGTAATTGTTTATTAGTTATGGTTATTTTAATAACCAAACCCTTATTCTAGGCCATACCAAATATTTCATGTCTACCTTTATTGTTGTTTGCACTGCCTCCTTAAGGAAGTGATTAAAGTGTCAGCATTTATCTCATCCACGCCTTTTTTTTATGTAACACGTACGCCCTTGCTTGGAGTGGTTGTTTCATATAAGAAGTAATGTGTTTGACTAAAGTTAAAAATAGTTTTTAGTTCTGACGTGGTTCTGAAATGCAGTACCTAATAAGCTATTATAAAAGTGTGAATGTAATCTTCAAGCTGTTTGACAGCTGAATTTGATTGGTTTGTCAAGCTAGGCATGTATATTAATTTTACACTATTTCTAGTGGACAAATTTGGTTCATAGGGAGCTGGACTTCACGTTTTGTTTTATCGCCAAAATATTAATTATTAGAATGTTAATTTTGTTAAGAAGAAGAATCGAACCTCGACTCCTCTTTCTCTTCTCCCTTAATCATCCGATCCACTTTATATTTCCTAGACCTCACAACCTAACAACACTTCAGATTGCAAAAGGCCACACAGCTATAATAACAGCTTAGCTAGTTGGATTGAGTTTTGGTTAATTAAAAGAAAAGGTGAAACTAAAATCCAAACTCAAGATTAGAGTGTTCCTATCTAATATAACAGCAGTAGCATCACTTGTTACCCTCTTCCAATGAATAAAACATGTTATTGCCGCTTAGATTAAACACCAAATCAGATTTATTGAAGCTTGCATAATCCCAAACTCTAATTCAAAGATCAGTAAGTTGTAGAGCATGATCCCAAAGAAAACCAAAATAATAATAATCAATTAGTTTATGTAAATAATTCAACTACTCATCTTTCCTATGGAACTGCATAAGTCAGACAATACAAGGCATAGCTAAAAGAGACCATCTGAGTTAACCTAATTGCATGAAGTATTTCTGGCTCAAAAGATGAACTCCCTAGATATTCATGGCTCAGAATTTTAAAATAGCTTTTAGTCTCTACCAAAATCAGCACTGTAGTGAGCACTGGATTCAAGTTTCTTTGCATCATTCAGTTTTGTAACAACCTGGGAACCAAAGAAAGAAGTCAAATTGTTGTGCCCATGAGCAACAAATAGGAGTAATCCCTTTGTACATAATTGATACAGAAAAAAATAGCTTTCCTCAAAGAAAGAACTCACCTTCATAACATCTTCATGGATCACATAATCACGTTCTGCACGAATTGCTAGACCTCACAACCTAACAACACTTCAGATTGCTAAAGTCCACACGGCTATAATAACAGCTTAGCTAGCTGGATTGAGTTTTGGTTAATTAAAAGAAAAGTGAAACTAAAATCCAAACTCGAGTTCATAGCTAATATAACAACAGTAGCATCACTTGTAGCCCTCTTCCAATGAATAAAACATGTTATAAACTGCATGTGAGTTAATATGGGAAAAGCTGACTTCATGTTTTTCAACATAAACCAAATATTACTACAAATTTATACAATTTGTTTTACAACAAAGAGAAGACAGAGAAGTGTGGAATAAAATGGTTAATGACTTGATGTCATGAAGATATAGATAAAAAGAATTGAAAGAAAAACATCAAAATAAATAAAATAAATAAATAAATATTGAAGAAAAAAAGGAATAGAAAGAGAGAGAGAGCATTCTGGTTCTTGGTTTGCCTTTAATTCAGGGGGAAGGATGAAGGAAACAGTGATGTAGAAGATCTTGTGAATAGTTTCTTAGCGCTCGAAGGGAAGGTCCTTGAACAATATACTTTTGCAAAGGTAATGAGAAAAATATTGTTCCTGTCCTTCAAGAAAATAACTGGGTGGGAAGCAGATGAATATAGAGGCTGTAATCAGAGTTGTAACTTATAAGGGCATCTAATTACTTTCTGGTTTGTGAATTGTGAATACCTTTATACTTGTTGATTTTTCTAAAATATTATTTTTCTTGATTATCTTAATCACTTGAAATAATTTACAGTTTTCATGATTGGTTTTTGGAGAAATTATCAGTTAGAATAATAGATTGCCCTTTGTTTCTTAAATATCAAAGTATAGTCATATTATTATACACAATATAAATTATAATGTTTTGTGTATTGATGGCTAGTAATCAGATGCTCGTCTTTCCTCCAAGTCTACTTACCTGTACTTCGTGCAGCCTAAGTTTCAACTATTGACTATGAATAATGAAAGAAAATAATTGAAGAAATTACTATATGCTCCTGCTTAAGTTATACAAAGTTCTAAATATCAGGTCAGCTAATAACAGATGCTCAATATTAGTTTCCTATAAAAAAAATCTTAATGTACATGTTGAGCTATGTTAGATGTGCTGGAATATTGAATTGAATGTTAAAAGTACTATAAAACATTTGAATTTAGATTAATAGTTGTCCAGGTTGAAAAAGACCAGGTATTCTAGAGCAGGAAAGACAGGGTAGTAAGTAGTAATGTTGGGCATACTCTTTTTGGAAAAATTTGCACTGTGTGCACTTGCTTTCATTATTTAATACCATGACAATTTATTGTGTTCTCAACAGGCAAACTTGATCAGATCTGCCGCCATGAATTACCTGCTGCATTATGGCATTCAGTGGGGAGCAGCACCTGCAGTTAAAGTGAGGAGCTAGTGACAATAATGTTTATTGTAAATATGACCCATTGGCTCCAACAAACAGCAGTTCCAAGTCTAAGCATGCTTACCAAGTTAATTTCAGTTAGACATGATCCAAGTTGCGCAGGATTACATCCAAACCTGCTAGCAACCTCCCAAAGACATGCCTTACTGAAAGTGCTATACATAGACTTCCTTTTTAGCCTCTTGTATTGTCCTTCATCAACATCAGCTTCTCCTGGTGGGAAATGCAAGTTGAACTTGGAGTCAACAGCATCAACCTCCCTCTCAGATCCGGCTTCCTTCAACGATCTTATAACTGATTCAAACAATTGACGATTCAAGTTTAGTCTTGTTTCATCATACACACAACATGACTCTTCTTCAAATCGTTTATTATAGTATGACTGGAGGGCACTCTTTCACTTCTGAAGAAGCAACCACTTCTTGTCCAAGTCTTGAAGAGCCCAAAGTACCTAAACAATGCACAATGAATCCATTAGCAGAATTTTAACTACATTATCAATAATAAACATAATAGTAACAAAGATTACCAAAATCAATGTTCACAGACCTTGTGCCATTTTAGAGTAGGTGTCTTGTTATTCTTATCATAGCAATAAAAGGAATCTAGAAGAACAAATTTCCACATGAGGGACCATAATTAAGAAATTAACACCATAGGCATAAGAAAAAGTGTTAATTACATTTAGAAAGAGCAGCAGCAGACTTAGTATCAAAGCCAAGAAGTAGATTGAGCATGGGAACGAAAATGCCTCCCCCTCCAACCCCACCAATGGTTCCACATGCTGATCCAAGAAATCCAATAACTGTTGCCAACACAAGTCTCCAACTTGGCTCCAAGTCCTGCACACAACACAATCATGCATTAGGCTTTTTTTTTGTTACCCCGAATATTCTTGGCTATGAGTCAAAGACTAATATCTCTACTAACTAATGAGATTCATTTAAGAAATTAACTTTTTTGATTGAATTGTTGATCAGATTTGCAAATATTTGAACCACCCTTGCAGAATCACCCTTGAGGATCATACCAGACAGGTCTAAAACAGTCTTCACATTATGGTTAATGCACTGAACAGAAAACATATCTACAAGCCCTTCAAGTTCCCTTCCCAAGTCAAATTCTGCATCTTCTAGGACCTGCTGAGAGTTTGACACCTAAGAAAAACCTTAAATTGTTGACTTACATGGAGTAAAATTGATTGCATTGTTGATCAGATTTGCAAATATTTGAACCACCCTTGCAGAATCACCCTTAACTAAGTTTGGCATATCATCTGCAGGATAACAGTTATTGGCTACATCTATTAAAAGCTTGGTAAAAGAACTTCTAATCATCTATTTTCAAAATGAGGATCATACCAGAGAGGTTTAAACAATCTTCACATTATGGTTAATGCACTGAACATAAAACATATCTACAAGCCCTTCAAGTTCCCTTCCCAAGTCAAATTCTACATCTTCTAGGACCAGTTTTCTAGATTAATTAAGTCAAATTCTGCATCCAATACTGTTAATTTTCATTTAGAAAGATATATATATATATATATATATATATATATATATATATATATATATATATAGCACTTGAAACAGAACAGGGACCACTTTGTACTTTTACATCAGAATCAATACATTCTATTTTCCCTGAAATTCTCTAATTTCTAAGAACCAAATAAGGATAACAAAAGGATGACATAAAGCAACTAATAGCGTCATCCTCAGTTTCTATGAATATAACAAACAGGTTTAATTTGATTCTGCGTAAGAGAATAGCATCATGCCCAATTTTTAAATATTTTTAGCATTTCCTACCCTTTACTATACATTATCTCCACTTGCATTAGCCTTACATTGAAAAAAAGGAAAACAAATGTCAGCAGGATCATACAAGGGAAACAAACAGGTGTACAGAATCAAAACCCATTGAATGCATCATCATAATGTAAACTCACATTGTAAGGATTGAGGTGTCCAAGGGGCACTTTGATATAATGATATTATGATTTAAGAAGTAATTGTATTTATAACAAATCTGGGTTCGCGCTTCCTAAGTCAGCGCTAACACATTTGGGTTCGTGTAACTGGGTTGTCATTACGAAGTGTACATAGAGCTATTATTTTATAAAGTGCCAAGGACGGGCTCATCCACAAATGAGGAACAAGAGGTTTTGCTTCAGAGCAAATAGGGAGGTCAAAATATCTCAAAATATTGTAAATGGAATGGTGTTGTGTGTAATGAAGCTCAAAGTGTTGTTGATTGGGACAAGAGTGCTGGCAAAAAGCTCATATTCAGAATTTCAATGTGACAACATTCCCTAATTTAATCCATCTAGACCTTAGTCGATTGGGACTCAAAGGAAAAATCCTCAACGAAATAAGCTTTCTTAAAAAGCTTATCTATCTTGATCTATCCTCTAGTTGTCTTCAAGGTGAGTTGCCTAGTTCTCTTTCTAGTCTCACTAAACTTGAGACACTTAATATTTGTAACAATTTTCTTACTGGTGTGATCCCTCCTACTTTGGGTCAATTGAAGAACTTGACCCTACTTTCCCTTGACTCAAACCAATTTGAAGGCCACATTCCAAAAGAACTAGGGAATTTAAGAGGGTTGAAGCAATTAACTCTTTCAAATAACTCGCTCAATGGCTCAATCCCTTCTACTTTAGAGCACTGGATCCATCTCAAAGTTTTGGATCTTTCTTATAATAAGATTTTTGGTGTTATACCAGAGGGGATATCTGGACTGACACAACTAACAAATGTTCAACTATCTTGGAATCAAATATCTGGTTTCATTCCATCTGGGATTGGATGAATCCCAAGACTTGGAATTTTAGATATTTCCAACAATCAGCTAGAGGGACCTATTCTATATGGTGTTCTGAACCATATAGAAAAATATTTCATATCTAGATCTTAGTTATAATAATCTCACAGGAAACATACCTGAGGGACTCCATTCTGTGGCTTACCTTAATTTGTCTTATAATTCCTTCAATGATTCAGATCATAGTTTTTGTGGTTTTCCAAAAGACTCGTTAATTGATAATAAGGATTTCCAATATTCATGCTCTTCTCAGTCTTCTGGAGTTGATATTTCTTTAGTAATGATAACTGTCTTTTCTACCTTCAATGGCATGGTCTTTTCAATAGTTCTTGTATGTTGGGGAATTCATGCTTTCTGTCCCCCCCATAATGAGTTTGGAAATGAGGAAAGAAGAAAGAATGGAGACATGCTTTCAATTTGGAACTATGATGGTAAGATAGCATTTGAAGACATGACTAAGGCCACAAAAGACTTTGTTATAAGGTATTGCATAGGAACAGGTGTTTATGGAACTGTGTACAAAGCACAACTTCTCAGTAACATAATTGTTGCACTGAAAAAGCTTCACAAAGTAGAATATGAAAATCCATCTTTTTACAAGAGCTTTTGTAATGAGACCAAGATCTTGACAAAAACTTGCCATCGTAACACCGTAACAAGTGTATGTTTTTGGTGTATGAGTATATGGGAAAGGGAAGCTTATTTTATAACTTGTCTATTGATGTGGAAGCTCAAGAGTTGAATTGGAGCAAAAGGATAAATATTGTAAAAGGGATAGCCTATGACTTGGCTCACATGCACCATGATTGTACTCCACCCATTGTTCATCGAGACATAAGCAGTAACAATATTTTGTTGAACTCGAAGTTACAAGCTTTTGTCTCAGACTTCGGCACCGCAAGACTTCTTGATTGTCATTCATCAAATCAAACTCTTCCTGCTAGTACTTATGGATATGTTGCTCCAGGTAAAGTTTTTTTTCTTTTCTTTTCTTGTTATAGAACCATAAATTCAATTTCTTTATAGATAGTGTTTTGTATTAAAATATTGTTAACAACTTACCTAAAGTTTTGTTGGTGCATGTAGAATTGGCTTACACCTTGACTGTGACTACAAAATGTGATGTTTATAGCTTTGGAGTGGTGGTTTTGGAAACAATGATGGGTAGACATCCAGCTGAATTGATTTCTTCTTTATCAGAACCATCCATTCAAAACAAGAAGCTGAAAGATATATTGGACTTGCGAACTCCTCTACCATTTTTTTGAAAAGATATGCAAGAAATTGTGCTTATTGTAACATTAGCATTGGCATGCTTGTGCCCCCACCCAAAATCCAGACCATCAATGCAGGAAATAGCTAGTGAGCTTTTAGTTTCCAAGTCACCATTGCTTTGGCATTTTGATGGCATTTCCATCCACCAATTGATGAAGCAAAAAATTTATATAATTGGTAGAAGCTAGGATAGCCGTGATTATAATTTATGATGTTATAGTAGTGTGTTACATATGAATGTTACTCATTTTTTTTCCAGCTTATAAGAACATTTCTTTCCTTTTTTTTGTTTATTATTTCTGGCACAACGATAAAATTATGCCTTAGCAACTTGTTGGTCATAGGTTCGAATTCAGTAACAGTCTTTTTGCATATACAAGAGAAAGACTGCTACAATATCATTTCCTTTACCTCCTTCCATAGTGAAAAGTCTCAGTGTACATAATTTTTTATTTTTATTTTTTATTATCAAATGTTTAGAGTTGAGGGGAGGTTGTTCCTATTCTAAAGTCAGGAAGACATTAATCTTAACATGAGTAAGCAAATTAACAAAGGATATTCCATTATAAATTCTAATTTATAGGAAGATGGTTGACTTTTGTAATAATTATTTAAGTATTAACTAAAGACACAACACCTAGCTTCTCTCTAAGCATTCCTTAAAATAAAAGCTCCTCTCTAAGCATATGCTCAATCTCATAGATTTTGGAAGCTTTGTCAAAATGCTAACTAGCTAGTAGTTGTTGTTCGGAATGTGGGTACCACAGCCCCTTTGTGTCTTTCTCCCTCCAACCTGAAAATTCCAATTAATGGAGATTAGTTTTTTCCGCCAAACTTAGCATTCCTTTATTCTTTTGATCTCTCAAAAAACAAAATTGTGTCTGAATGTGCTTACTCCTTTCATAAGCCACAAGATTGTTTGCTAAATTTATAGATGATTCAATGTAAATCACCAGTTGCATTCGACTATCACTCTTCAAGTGTAGCTCCTCTAATTGTGCTTCAAGCCACAAGCTTGACAAGCTCTGTAACAGCTTGCAATGAACTATGCTTCATAGGATGAGAGTGAAACCATGAAGCTGAAGCCCTGCCTAACGAAAAAAATATCTTATTGAGCTCTTTCTGTCTATTTTATCTCCAAATTAATCAAAATCAAATACCCTCTAATGTTTCTTTCTGCATGATCTGAATTGTTTGGAAACAATAGATCATAATCAAGTGTGGCCTTTATGTACCTCAGAATTCTATTTGCTGCCATAAGATAAATGGAAATGGGACTCTATGAATTACTGATCAACCCAACTCCATAGGTAATATTTAGCATGTTATTCCCTTAGAGATCTAACAACATATTTATATAATGTAGCATGAATCCCGCCATCATTTTTTTCAAGCCTCAAATTGTTCTTTACTAGAGTTAAAGCTAGGTTGCAGAGATAAATATTTAACTTTTTCAATATATCTATGACGTGTACTTCCTTTAGTGTAGCAAATTTCCCTTTCTGGTTTCACAAATTCAATGGTCAAGAAATATGTCAGCATTCTTATATCATACATTTCAAATTTGACATCATTTTGTTTAAAGTTATAAATATTTTTTTTATGATAAATAATATTATTTTGATAGAAATTATTCTCCGTCTCTCAATAAGACTTTTTTCTCATATTAAACTTGAACCTTTTTTTTAAGAAACATTAAACGTTAGCTTTAAAACATAGTTTATAAAAAGGCTAAAATATAACTTTGCCATTTCATATAATTTTTTTGTTTCTAAAGTCTTAAATATTTTATTTTGGTCTCTTCAAATGTTTCAAAACGATATTTTTTTGTTAGTTTTTACACTAATGGTGTTAGTAACATTTCTTACAGCTTGCCATTTCTTATTTAAGTTTATCAAATTAGCCTAATAAACTAAAAAAATCAACTCAATAAAGAAAAAACTTAAAAACAACAAAAGTATTTTTTTAAAATTTAAAAGATTAAATTAAAATTTAAACGAGGAATCAAAATTATATTTCAACTTAGACTTATCTCACATGGCTAGACATCATGAGCTTTTTCATACTTTACATAAATAAGAAAAAACTTTCGACTTTTTCAACCAACAAAGATTGATAAACAACATCCTTCTATTCTTTTTAACATGAGTTATATTAGAATATATTTGATGGATAATTCGTAAGTAATTATGTAATTATAAGTGTTATTTTTGAGCTTTAAGGCTGATCTCTAACAATATTGAATTGACAATCAAATTTATCTAAAAATTTTAATATAAAAATATTTTTCATATATTTTTTTTATTTTAAAAAATACTATCCAAAAAATAAAAAATAAAAAACAATAAAAAAAACGTAATTTCCAATTCCCGTTTCCTTCTTCTCCTCCGTGTTACTTCGTTCAACCGCGCTTTCTCTCTAGAACTTTCCTTTCTCCAACCCGCACCTCGTCAAACACCGCAATCTCGCTTTCTCCGACGCGATCCGTGTTCAATTTCCCTCCAAGATCAGGTCAATTTTTCTTTCGATTCGGAAAATCACCGCAGAATCCGCTCACACAGATCAGAACCTTTGCATTCTTCGATCAGTTGAGCTCATTTTGTTGTTCTTTGTTTTTTTTTTTGTGCAGGCACAATGATGGCTGAGGATCTCGGCGTGGAGGCGAAGGAGGCCGCGGTTCGCGAGGTCGCGAAGCTGCTGCCGCTTCCGGAGCTTCTCCAATCGATCTCGTCCATCAAGGCTGATTACATTTCGCGCCAACAGGTTTCAGTTCTATTCGATTTGATTCAGTTAATCATTTTAATTTTCTTTTTCTTTTTTTAATTATAATATCTATTGCTGTGTGTTTTTGAATTTGCTATTGAATGTTGTGTGATTTTCTAGCTCTGGTTTGAGCTACTTGGAACTCGTCCTTTTCTTTTTTGGCTCGGTGGATTTTGATATGATTGCTATCGGTGTTATTTAGTTAATCTTTTAATTTTTGTTTATATTGTCGTTTAATTATGGTTGCTGTTGCCGTGTGTGTTCGAATTTGTTATTGAGTGTACTGTGATTTTCGAGCTCCGGTTTAAGCTACTTGGAACTCTTATTTTTTGCTCAGTGGGATTTGATTTGATTGCTATAGGTGTGGGTTTCATTGTTTATGACGTGACAGTTGAGATATTTGCTTGGAAGGGGATTAATGGGTTTTACGATTACCTGTAGTTTGAAATTTGAATCACTTTATGGAATGGATATTTGGACTTGCCTGTACTCTTTGATTGTCAAATGATGGATCACTTTGCACTTGTTAGGTAGGAAGTGGAGTCAGGGGTGAACTACAAGAGTTTAAGTGAGGGGTACTATGCAATTGAAATTTAGAGGAGGGGGCAGATTTTATTTATTTATTTATGGGTATTTAAGTGGTTATTTCTTCAAAATTAGTTTAACATACACACAAATTGCTAATCTTTCTTGCTCTTATTTCCCCCCTAACAAACTATTATACTCACTATAACTTATCGGTGCAACAACTCATATTCTAGTGATTTTGTGTGGGGTATGGTGTTTTAGAGGATAAAATTCTATATATTTGATTAAAAGCTAAGGAGTCAATTGTGTTGCTAGCACGACAAATTGTGGGTAGCGGTCGTGGAATTTGAAGGGGCACAATGCAAATTGTGGGTAGTGGTTGTGGAATTTGAAGGGGCACAATGCAAATTGTGGGAGCGCTACAGGTTTGCACTTGTGGGAAAAGCTGTGGTGATTTGCAACTAAATTGTGCTGGTTGCAAGCTTTAGCAGCCACAACAGGCGTTCTGGCAGAAAGTATGGAGTTTTTTTTTTTTGCTACTTGCGCTGTTGCCAGACAACCGCTGTCACCTTCCTCTTGCCACTGCTGACCTTCCAGTTTCTCTTTGATCCCCGTATTGGGAGTTAAGGTTTCCCTTTAGACAGAGGCGATGACACTTATATGGGAGATAACTCGTCTGGGTTAGGGTTTTAGGGAAAAAATTATTATTGAAATTAAAAATAAAACAAAATCTCAGGCTAATTTTGGGATGACTGAGATACTTATTATTGCTTCAAAGTCAGTACCTCTCCCAAGTTAATTATCAGTTTGACTTTTAACCGTGACCTATGTATAGCCTATTGCCTATATGTAATAATCTTGTTTATAACAACATGTACAATTATTGGAGTCAAAGTATGGAGGATGGAGGAATCTAGATGCTTTGAGAAGGCCTGCAAGTGATTCTATTTGGTGGAGGGATCTGTGCAACATATGCCAGTCCAATGATGTGGAGGGGTGGTTCAATAAGGGAATCAAATGGAACGTTGGCTGCGGATCAAAGGTGCTGTTTTGGGAAGACGGTTGGAAGGAAGATGGAGTGCCTTTGAAGGTGAAATTTCCTAGATTTTATCATATTTCCCAACAACAACAGCAACATATCCAACAAATGGGAACTTTATCACAAGCAGGTTGGGAATGGAAGCGTAGTTGGAGAAGGTGTTTTATGGAGGGAGAAGTAGAAGTAGCAATTAAATTCTTAGATGAAATTCAGGGCCTGTCAATACATGTTCAACAGCAGGGATCTTTGGAGGTGGAAGTGGGATTTGTGTGGAAGATACACGGTAGGAAGTGCCTACAAGCTACTTAATATGGAGCTGGATCCCCAGATCCAGGAGGAGGTATACAAAGACCTTTGGAAGTTAAATATTCCGTGTAAAGCTTTCTGTTTTGCTTGGAGGTTGTTGAGAGACCGACTGTCAACTAGGAGGAACCTTATAAGAAGAAACATAAACATAGATGATGATAGCTGCCCTTTCTGCAGTAGTTCTGTTGAGGATGCATCACACTTGTTCTTTAGCTGTCACAAAATTATGCCGCTTTGGTGGGAGTCCATGGCATGGATATATATGCTAGAGGTATCCTCCATAAATTCAAAAGACCATTTCCTTCAGCACACCTACTGCTGTTTTACTGGCCTTAGATCTCAGAGATGGAGGATTTGGTGGATAGCTTTGACCTGGAGCATTTGGTTTCATCGAAACAGGATTGTTTTCTATAACGAAAGTTTTAATGGCCTTAAGTTGTTGGAGGATACTATTTTCCTTTGCTGGTCCTGGCTAGCAAACCTGGAAAAAGGATTCAATATTCCTTTTTGCCATTGGTCTAGCCATATTAGGGAAGGATTTTGTTTGTAGGGGAGGTTCTAGTTCTAATGTAATTTTTTCTTCTTTATGGTTCGGATGCAAGCATGTCTTTAGATTGATCTTTGGCACCCTAATTCGGGTAGTTTCCATGTATTAGGCTGCCATAGTTCTGTCATGTTTGCTGATGGGCTTTTATGTCTCAATACTACTTGTACTCTTATTTCCTATCATTTATCTATATATCATATCTTTGCTGATTAAAAAAAAACATTCTTTAATGTTGCAGCTATTTTATTCTGAATTTAAGGAGCTACCAATTCTGAGTGCTTATAATTTGCTTTATTTTTCAGGCCAATGATGCACAGCTTAGTACAATGGTTGCCGAACAGGTAATTTTTTTCTTTTTTTAATTAACTAAATATCAACTGTTTAGATGGCGGTTGCATATAGAGATGAGAGAGAATTTTAGAGAGAGAGACAGTGAGTGGGTGAGAGTTAGTCACAGAAATAGGTATAGAGAGCGGTCCGGTGAGGGATACAAGGCTAGACCACGTCTCAAATACGTCGGATATGGCTACGACCAACGAGGAATGGAAAATGCGGAGGATCGACGAGGGGGGAAGGCGAGACAGGATTGGAGAGATAGGAGGGAGATAACTTCCTTTTATTTCAGGCGATTCCCTGAGGAGATTGGGGAAAGAGAACTATGGACAGAATTCAAAAAGTGGGGAGATGTAAGAGAGATTTTCATTGCTAAGAACCGAAATAAGAGTGGCCGAAAATACGGGTTTGTGCGATTCAAAGGGGTTAAGGACGTGGGTTACCTGGAAAGGAAGTTAGATAATCTGGTCGTCGGCGGACTCAAACTACACGTCAACTTGCCTAAGCATAGCAGGGAACGGCACAACATGGACCATTACCATCAAAGGGAGATTGTCGGGGACAAAATGCCGGTCAGAAGTAAGGGCAAGGAGAAAGTTACTTGGGCTCAACCAGAACGGCACGATGACAATCAAAAACAAACACCGTATCGGCAATCATACGCGGAAGCTCTTGCGTCGTCCAGCAACAACGGCAGGAGGAGAAGACTTACAGTTCATGCTCTAGCGGCGATGTCACCATCTCAGTCAACCATCCAGTTATCTATTCCGTCGGAGAATTGGAAATGGCATAGCAAGGCATGGATTGGCAGGCTTAGAAACTTGTCGAATTTTGACAGATTAGAAGACGAGATTTCATGGGACGGGGATGATGATATCACACCCATATACATGGGTGATGACATGGTCCTACTAAAGGGACTTAGCGATCCTAAGGCAGAGGCAATGAGCAGAGAAATTGAAGAAAACGGTTTGTCTCTGTTTCATACGCTGCATAAATGGTCACCAGACTTGAAGCCGGGCTTTAGGCTGGTCTGGATATTGTGTTGGGGAATACCACTGCACGCATGGAACATAGAATCCTTTAGACAAATTGTTGCTGGGATAGGGGATTTGGTTGATTTGGATGATGATACTGAGGACCACCATAGATTGGATAGGGCTCGGGTGCTTATCAAAACTCCTTGGCAGCCCATTATCCATCATGACGTTACGGCATCCATTAACGGCGCGACATACAAAATTAATCTGGTAGAGGAGACGGGTAACAGTGCGTGCAGATGTAGAAGGGGAAGGTACGACGCGTCGTCGGAAGAAATTTCTTCCGTTGACAGTTCGACGGGTAGGAGTATACCATCGGAAAATACGGAGGTGGTGGAGGAATCCATGGAGGTGGTGGCAGAGACTCCAGCCCAGCGTAGAGAGACGGGGAACGACAGGGAGGAACCGACAGGCTTCGTCATGGACCAGCGGTCCATACTTGATGGTCAAAATAGGGTGCATGAACCGACGGTTTCTTGTTTGAATCCTGACAAGTCAGGCGGCAAAGTCGATGTTGCAGAGCATGCCTCCTGTACGCACAAGATTATCAACCGTATGGAGATATCCTATGATGCAGACAACAGGGTTGGTGGTCAGGGGGCTAAGGGTGAAGCAGATGATACATCGGTGGATGGGATATCATCTGATAACGACAACAGAGCTGGGTGTGTAGGGATAAGGGATGGCGCTGTAGAAGACACGTCAGAGGAGTCACTAAACACACAAAAAGTCCTAGATGGACAGGATATAAAGTCACGTGGGATAGGTGGGACTGAAGGAGGTGAACGTATTCAGCTGAGCCCTACCATAGTCAGCTCAGTTGAAAGTAAAGAAAAGGAATTGGGCCACAATACCTATGGGCCTAATTTTAAGGGGAGGGTATATATCAGAAACAAGGGGTGCAAAAAGGAGAATAAGGCCCTAACAAATGGTGGATCTCAACATGAAACACCCATTCAGCAACCCAGCAAAAAAGAAACGGAGATCAATCAGCAGTCCAGAAACAAAGGCAAAGAGGTCATGCATGTACTTTCCAACCTAGACAATTCCCCTTCATCATCCAGGGATGGTGGCCTCAAGGCTGTAGCGGAGTGGGATAACATGAGCATGGAAGACAGATACAGCTTATCTGAGGCAAAGGCAACTCATAGATTTTCAAAACATGATTGGAGAATTGATGATGCGAATGAGTGGGAGATAACAAAATTATTAGGTGTGGAGGGATTTAACCAGGCAGATTTAGTGAGCAGTATGCTTGAGATGGAAAGTAGAGATAAGGCTGAGTTCTTGAGGATGGGGGGTAATGGTGGTGATTTATGAAGATTTTATCTTACAACATCAGGGGGGCTGGGGAGGGGCGTTAAGTGGGCTGCACTAAGGAAACTGATTTCACAAGAAAAGGTGGATATGCTGTGCTTACAAGAAACAAAAAAAGAATTAATTGATGTTAAGGTGTGTAATGCACTTTGGGGAATTGATGACATAAAATGGGAATTCTTGCCAGCAATCAATAAGGCTGGAGGCCTGCTTTGTATTTGGAGTAAGAAGGTGTTTACATTGGAGGATAAGATGCTGGGGGATGGATTTATTTACTTGGATGGGACTTGGGTTGCTGATGGCAGTAAGATTAAGGTTGTGAATATTTATTCACCCTGTGAGGTAGCTAAGAAAAGAAAACTATGGGAAGACATAAGGCAATTGAGAGCTGCAAACATGGGAGTGCTATGGTGCGTGATAGGGGATTTTAACAATATAAGAAAACCTCAAGAAAGAATGGGGTTGTGTCAGAGATACCATGATGATGGCATTGTCCAGGAGTTTAATGGATGGATAGCTGATTTAGAAGTGGAGGAGGTACCATGCATTGGGCGCAAGTTTACATGGTATAGACCAAATGGTTCGGCTAAAAGTAAACTGGATAGAGCATTACTGTCAGCAGAATGGATCACTAAATGGCAGGGCACAACTCAGGTTATCCTGGATCGGAATTTCTCGGACCACTGCCCTATCTTACTGAGATCCTTTGTGGATGATTGGGGTCCAAAACCATTCAGGGTCTTGGATTGTTGGCTGAAGGATACTTCATTCAGGAAGATAGTGAGTGAGGGATGGAATTCAAATTTGATCAGTGGCTGGGGGGGTTTTGTCATTAAACAAAAACTCAAGAACATGAAAGAGAGGATTAAGCTGTGGAATAAAACACAATTTGGTGATATGCAGCTGAAGGTTAAATCTCTGCAGACGGAACTTAACAAATTAGAAACTGAGGGCGATGGGAGACAGTTTAATGATGATGAGATGCAGAAAAGAAAACAACTTCAGGAGGAGCTATGGGCTGCAGCTATGGCAAATGCTTCAATCCTAAGGCAGAAGGCTAGATCCAAGTGGATAAAAGAGGGGGATTGCAACTCTAGTTTCTTTCACATGACTGTAAATTGGAAACGCAACAGTAACATGATCAGAGGATTAATGGTTGATGGGTGCTGGAGTGATAAACCCAACACTGTCAAAGAAGAGATTAGGCGATTTTTCAAGAAGAAATTTGAGGAGCCAGTTTTGAACAGACCTAACTTAGATGGAATTAGCTTCAATGCCATCGAACAGCAGCATAGGGACATTTTGATGGCCAGATTTGATGCATTGGAGGTGAAGAATGCAGTATGGGATTGTGGCAATGAAAAGAGCCCTGGACCGGATGGATTTAACTTCAAATTTATCAAGCAATTTTGGGAGATTATTAAAGCTGATTTTCTGCGGTTCTTGGATGAATTCTATGTGAATGGTAAAATTCCTAAGGGCGGTAATGCTTCCTTTTTATCTTTAATCCCCAAGGTTGATGACCCACAGGGATTAAATGATTATAGGCCCATATCTCTAATAGGCTGTGTGTATAAGGTGCTGGCTAAGGTATTAGCTGCAAGACTGAGAAAGGTGATACCTTTTATTATTGACCAACGACAATCAGCTTTTATACAGGGAAGACAATTGCTGCATAGTGTGCTCATAGCAAATGAGGTTGTTGATGAAGCAAAAAGGGAAAACAGAAGCTGCCTAGTATTTAAAGTTGACTATGAGAAGGCGTATGACTCAGTTAATTGGGAATTTCTGTCATACATGATGAAGCGGATGGGTTTTTGCTCTAGATGGATAATGTGGATTGAAGGGTGTCTAAAATCCGCTTCTGTATCAGTCTTGGTGAATGGCAGTCCTACTAATGAATTCTCACCACAAAGAGGACTTAGACAAGGCGATCCACTTGCCCCACTTCTATTCAACATGGTGGCTGAAGGTCTGACTGGATTGATGAGAGAAGCTCAGTCAAAGAATATGTTTGAAGGCTATAAGGTGGGGAGGAAAGGTACTGAAATCAGCATTTTGCAGTATGCTGATGATACCATATTCTTTGGTAAGGCATCGCTCAAAAATGTGAAAGTCATTAAGGTGATGCTGAGGTGCTTTGAATTGGTATCGGGGCTGAAAATCAACTTTGCTAAGAGCAGATTTGGAGTCTTTGGGATGGACAATCAATGGGCCAATAATGCTGCAGCCTATCTCAATTGCAGAAGGCTAACACTACCATTTTCATACCTCGGTGTTCCTATAGGAGCCAATCCAAGACGTATTGAGACATGGGATTTCCTAATCAAAAAATATGAGCGAAAGTTAGCTAAGTGGAAAAGGAAATACTTTTCTTTTGGGGGGAGGCTGACCTTGATAAGGTCAACTTTAAATTCGATTCCTATTTTCCTTTTATCTTTTTTCAGGGCTCCGAAGAAGGTGATAGCTTGCTTGGAGAGAATCCAGAAGAGGTTCTTGTGGGGTGGCACCGAGGAACAAAGGAAGATAGCTTGGGTAAAATGGGAGACGATCTGCCAACCAAAGGAGAATGGGGGGCTGGGAATTAAAGATTTAACTAAATTTAACCATTCCCTACTGGGGAAATGGTACTGGAATTTATTCCACCAGCAGGAGGAATTATGGGCACAAGTTTTAGACTCAAAGTATGGGGGCTGGAGGAGTTTGACAGAACCTACAACAAATGGCAAAGAATCTATTTGGTGGAGGGATCTCAGATTATTTTACAATACCAATGAAGAGGGGCAGTGGCTTAGAAGTGGAATTAGATGGAAGGTGGGTTGTGGTTCAAGGATAATGTTTTGGGAAGATGGGTGGCAGAATGATGGATCTAATCTGATGGTAAGATACCCAAGATTATATCAGATATCTAACCAACAACGACAATACATTCATAATATGGGTACAATGACTCAATATGGGTGGGAATGGAAACTTAGCTGGAGAAGACATTTTATGGAGGGGGAGGTAGAAGCTGCTGTAAACTTCATGAAGGATATTCAAGATATGGCTATTCAGTTTCAGAATCATGACACCTGGACCTGGACGGCTGATAAGAGTGGGAAATATACAGTGGGAAGTGCATATTACTATATTGACCGTGAAGTGAATACTTTGCCCCAAAAGGATATATTTAAGGACCTATGGAAGCTAAAAGTACCTAATAAGGCAATATGCTTTGTCTGGAGATTATTTAGGGACAGGTTGCCTTCTAAAGCTAACTTACGTAGCAGGAATGTGGAACTCAGCGACACGTTATGTCCTTTCTGCAGAAATTCAGAGGAAGAAGTGTCTCATTTATTTTTTGGTTGTAACAAAATTATTCCATTGTGGTGGGAATGTATGTCATGGGTCAAGGTTGCAAGTGTATTTCACATAACCCCAAAAGAACATTTCCTTCAACATTCTTTTTATGGACACAATGGAATTAGATTGTTGAGATGGCAGACTTGGTGGGTTGCCATGACTTGGACAATTTGGTGTCACAGGAACAAAATCATCTTTCAGGAGGCCAGTTTTAATAGGCACATTTTGATGGAGGATGCGATATTTTTATGCTGGTCATGGCTTAGAAATTTAGAGGATGGCTTTATTTTACCTTTTCATGTTTGGTCTACTAACATGGGGGGAGGCTTTTGTAACAGGGGGAGGGTAGGAATACGACATTTTTTGTATGTTCACCTAGATTAAGCCAGAACTCAGGTGGCTTTTATCATGCTCATATGATTTAAGCTTCCTTCGTTCTGTATTGTATTCTAGGGTATTGTTTTGCAGTACTTCTTGTAATGCTGACAATTTTTATATATATATATATATATATCTTATTTTTGCTGGCCAAAAAAAAAAAAAAAGATGGCGGTTGCATATGAATGGTTTTTATAAATATATTATTGCCTCTTTCCCCTTACCAAACCCCACTAAACTTTAAAAATTTACACTGAAACTGAAGGATAGGTTATAGTAATAATATTTCAGGATTTTGGCAATAGGGATTTAAGTGAGACGTCAACTGATGCTCTGTCGTTATTTTGTCTAGATTTCTTTGAACTTGCTCTTGATATTGAATTAACCAAGGCACCAAATCTCATATCTTCGTGTGCTTTGCACAAAATACATCTGCAGGTTGAGCAGTCACAGGCAGGACTAAAATCACTCTCCTTCTCTGAGAGGACAATAAATCAGCTTCGTGAAAACTTTGTCTCCATTGAGAAGTATGTTAGAAATGAGATGGACTGAAACTGTTATTACCTATTAGAGGGTGGTTGTTTTCTCTTCTGTAAACTTACCATTGATATTTTTTCCCTTTGAACTTACTTTGATTTTCTGATTTCTTGATGCGTCAGTTTATGTCAGGATTGCCAAACATTAATTGACAACCATGATCAGATAAAGATACTTAGCAATGCAAGAAATAACCTAAACACAACCTTGAAGGTGCTTTTCCATCCTTGATTAAAAGGCTAATTGTCTAATACTCATTCTACTGTTTCATAGTCAACTGTTGTTATTTAGAACTTTCTCCCTCCCACTTTTTTGCAGTAGTATTGAGCTTGTTATCTACAACTATTACAAAATGGGTCTTTCACTTTATACCCTACATAATCATGGTTAAAGTAGAAGATGCAGTTATATATTGAGGGTATTCCCTCAAATGCTGCCTTCATTGTGTCAAACATTTATAATTTAGTTAATTTTTCGTTGTTAGAATGGGATTGATACAACCTGCAGATTATCAGTCATTTGCCTCATTTTGAATAAACATGGTTGGAACCTAGTTGTACACTTGCATTGGTATGTGCATATCTTGTCTTTATGGTTTTGGCTGATTTTTTGGTCTTCTGATAGGATGTTGAAGGTATGATGTCTATCTCTGATGAGGCAGCCGAGGCTCGGGATTCTTTGAGTGATGACAAAGAAATTGTCAACACTTACGAGGTAAAGATGCTCTTACTTATGGTGTAAAATATTGTTTCTATTTATTTATTATAAAATGCCTTGTTTGTCCAAATCTCAACTACGTTTCAAACTTTATTTTCCATTCGTCTCTATAACATTCACAAATTTTGCAGAGGTTAACAGCTTTGGATGGAAAACGAAGGTTTGCTTTAGCAGCTGCTGGGTCTCACAAGGAAGAGGTTGGAAGGCTAAGGTTTGTGTCTTCTTTAGTGCACTGTCACATTCATTGGCTGGGTGAGCAAGAATCCTGAAGGGGGTTGCCACAGATTTGGGAATGAGAATTTCAATCTGCATAAGCCCCCATCTTTTAGTTATGTAATGACTCACTAATTTTCTTAGTAAGTGGTATATACATGCACCATCCACAATTTGTAAGATGGTATAAGAGTATATCCTAGATCTATTAATGGGTCACCTACCATATTACCTATGCACCAAGCCCAAAAGTGCTAGGTGTGAGGGGGTGTATTGGGTAAAAGTCAAGTCCCACATCGGCTAGAGACAGTCTCAAGATAAAGTATATGAGTGGGGCAACCCTCACCTTACGAACCGGTTTTGTAGGGTTGAGTTAGGTCCATACACAAATCTTAAGAAAATTATCCTATTGGTCATTTCAATCTTTAAATTGATACTTTTAGATCTATCATCCAATTTGTGGCAACTTTCATCAAAGGCTTTGTTGGTGGCTGTTATGAATCTTTGAATTAATAGTATTGGACTGCTGAGTTTTCTTTTGACAAAGTTGAAATATTTCTTGTATTAGAGAAAAACTGAATCAAGTGAATTAATCATCCCATAATGGGATCAGTTCAACTTTTTTTTTAATAAAAGAATAAATAATAGGCGTTTTACTTGTGCTCTGTTATATGCATGATCCAAAACTCCTCCATCAGAAGTTCTTTCTGATGCGGACTGTTGTTTCTATGGTCAATTAATGGTGTTGGAGGGATTTGAGAAATCTTAAGTTCGATATTATGCACTATGTTGCATTAAGAAACTTTAGTAGAGTATTCTACTGGCTGGACTTTTTTGTATATTCTATTAAAAATAGGTAATTTAAGAAGTTTATCTCTTAATGCTTATATCCTCTGGGAACATGGCACATTTTTTGTACCTTGTGCATTATATTTGTATGTGCTTTGCGTTGTCAAGTCCAGATAGGGGTATAACACTATCAAAACTACTTAATTAATAGATTGTAAATCCAAGCAAAATTCCTTTCCAGTTCACACTATGAAATATTATGTGAAAAAATGAACTAACAATGTGAAATTTGCTAAACATTACTCTGGTATTGGTTTGGCACCAAGAACAAATGTTGAGAACCCTTGATCAAATGCAACCATAGCTATGAAGAAAAGCTTATGGCTATCTGGAGCATCGCCATTTTATTGAACTGCAAATGCAGTGCAGTCTTTAAAATTTATGTTTGCATTTGAAAATTTAGTATATCACAATAGATCAAATTTCTGTTCTTTTTGTTGCATCAGTCTTCCCTCCCCACATGCGAAAAGGTATCTTCTAGACTACTTGTTCTGCATGTTTCTTTTGTTGATTTGTTTTATGCTGGGCTTATGGGGTTCCTTGTATCATTGATTTGAAATACCAATCCACTTGGCACTAAAGTCATTATTTATTTTATTGGTCGAGCCTGTTAATGACCGTTAATCATCAAATTTGATGATTTAACTAGTTTTGTGATACATGAGCTCCCATTAAAATCACAAGGGTTAATCTTAGAATGTGGGTTTGGACCTAACTCAACCCCAAAAGCTAGTTCATAGGTTGAGGGTTGTCCCCCACTTATATACTCTATCTTGGCACTATCTCTAACTGATGTGGGATTTGGATTTTCTCCAATACACCCCCTCACGCCCAACACTTTTGGACTTGGTGTATGGATAATATGGTGGGTGGCCCGTTAATGGATCTAGGATAGGTTCTAATACCATCTTAGAATGTGAGTTTGGACCTAACTTAACTCCAAAAGCTAGCTCAAGGGGTGAGGGTTGTCCCTCACTTATATACTCTATTTTGGCTTTATCTTTAGCCGATGTGGGACTTGAGTTTTTCCCAATAGTTAAGGACTAGCATTGTGTTTATTGAAGATGCCTTGTATGCTTTTGAAACTTGAAAGTAACTATTTGAAAGATGACCACATAAAGTTATTTATGTTATTCTATTTTTTTCTGGTAGTCCTGGCTCAAAAATTTGGAGTTAGGATTTGATATTTCTTTTCATTATTGTTCCAGTAACATGAAGGACTGTTTTGGTTTTCAGGGGAGGGCCTAAGATGTTTATTTTCCTTCTGTTTCCCTAGTCTTAAGTCAACTCAGTTGGCTTCCTCCATGTTTTTCATGTTTTAAGCCACCTTGGTTCTATTTTTGTTCTTGCTAGGGTGTATGCTATGCAGTACTTCTTGTCTTAGGAATTGTTGGAGGATGCTATATTTTTTTGTTGGTCTTGGCTTAGGAACCTAGAGCCAGGTTTTGATATCCCTTTCCATCACTGGTCTAGTAATTTGAGGGATGGTTTTGTATCTAGGGAGAGGGCCTAGTTTGTTTTGTTCTTGTCTCTGTTATCAGGCAGACCTACATTGGCTTTTGTGTAAAGCCATCTTAGTTCTGTTTTGATTTCATTTGTATGTACTTTATGCAGTACATCTTGTACTGTGCTCTTTTCTTATATATATAACATATTATTTTTGCTGATCAAAAAAAAAAATAAAAAAAAATGCAGTACTTCTTGTACTGTCTCTTTATCTAATATATATATTATCTTTGCTGATAAAAAAAAAATGTTGAGATATGTGATTAATGATTTTGTTTCATACATTGTCTTATAGTTTTAGGCTAAGTATCTATTTTTCCACATCTTGTGTATGTCTCAGAGAATATTTTGAAGATGTAGATCGAACTTGGGAGACCTTTGAGAAAACACTATGGGGCCACATTTCCAATTTTTATAAGCTCTCCAAAGAAAGGTTTGTGCCATGTTTTGAACATAAACATCTCAAATAACATTGCATGTTGATCCGATGAAACTGCTCCACTTAATTTCTATTGAGTTCTACTTGATATTTGAAACTGTTACATCTTCTATTGAGTTTAGTTTGCACGAGTCATTTTTGTTTACTTATTTATTGGAATTTTTAGGCTTGGGGATATCAGTCACCTTGTCTGCAATCATATAAGTGTCAGATTTTGCTTTAATAATATAAAATTAAAATGTAATCTTTATCATAGTAGTCAATACCAGATAGCAGTGCGGAGCAATCAACACCAAAAATGGGATAGCGGATAGCAGGATGACCACTACTCTAAATATTTTTTTTTTGTATATTTTAAATAATTTATAATATACATATAAAATCTGAGAAAGAGAAAATTTACTTAATTATGAACTAGTGATCATTAATAATAAAAACTCAATACGGAAACAAAACATAAAGTTGATAGCAATAAAAGTTAAAGAAATAAAGTGCTTAAGCCTGTTAAAAAATAAGCATTTTCAAGATTCTTGTTGAAAAATATTTAGTCCCTCTGGTCCTTATTATAATACACTTTGGACATCAATCACTCAAATCAATAAAAGTAATTAATTCAGTTGATTTTATTGAATTTTTTTTAAAAATGTTACTAATGTTCCAATTATGCCCTTATTAATAATCATTAACTTGTTACGGGTGATGTGAAAACATTAAAGTCCAAGAGTATTATGCAACACTATCAATAAAAAGCACAAATACTTTGAATATTTAATAAGGACAACTAATGGAAAAAAGATTAAATGCTTCATACGAATTCTAAAGTGCCTTATAAAAAAAAACATCAATTTCTTCTAAACTATGCCTTATAATAAGGACCTGAGGGAGTAATACTTATTAGAAGCTTTTAATTATTTTAAAAAATATATATTACATCATTTTTGTAGCAAACTTTCAAGTTAATTTTTTAAGTTTCAAGTCATTACATTAATCTTTAAAAAATCTTAACACTAAACTAGTTTTATTTTGTAAGAAAAAAGATAGTGTTGTTTAAAATTTAATTATATTAGCCTTTTAAAAGTTTTATCAGCAGAATAGTTTCTCAAAATTTAGTTTATATTAAATTAGTTCTTTAAAAACTTAAAATATCCTCATATTCATCATTATATTGACGAAACTTTAAACATTGTTTAATAGTATTTTTTTTTATAAAAAATATTATACTGATGCGTAAAACTTTAGAAATATATTTTGTTAATATAATAGTATTATTTTAATTTTTATTTCTCTAATAAATGCTTTCAAGAATATATATATTAATTTTTTTAATTAGAAAATCAAACCAACGCCAGCATGGGTATGTGACAGCGAGGGATGATATTTATAATAACAAAATAACTTCAGGGGGGGTAAATTAGTAAAATCAGCTGCAATGGCTTGGCTTATAAGTCCCAAAACCATAATTCATTGCTCCAACCATTGCGTGAGATAGTGTCAAAGAGAAGCAGAGACTAGAGTGGGAAAGAGAAAATGGGATCTCCAGTGTCACAGTCCTCAGGGACAAGAAACGACTCTCTAGGAGCGGGATTGCGTCTGACCCTTATAACAGTGTTGTACTGTAATGTTGTGTTGTGTATGACCACACAGCCTTTATTTATAATGAGTAAATAGGATCAATCTTGATTACATAGGATCAATCTAATAATGAGTAATAATATCTAAATCACTAATTACTATCTAATCATAATAACAGAATATGTAATCTTAACAACCTTGAGATGTGGATCCTCCAAGGTACATTAGCATGAAGTACTTCTCTTTGAACCGGGGTTTGAAACCAAATTATCCTCAGGAGGATAGATATGGCGATTTAGGTGAGATCGAATGTAGATCCAACTTTCTCTTCACTCGTGGGATCCGGGGTCTGCCGTGCCGGGATCGCGGCCACTCTGACCCCTTCACCAAACCGATAGATTTAGGTGAGATCCAATGTAGATCCAACGTTCTCTTTACTCGTGGTATCCAAGTGATCCGGGGCTTTGTCGTGTTGGGATTGCGGCCACTCCAACTGCTTCACCAAACAGAGATGGAACAATGTTTGCATAGTGACACACCGCTGCTTTACTTCGCTCCACCACTATTGGCTACTATTATCTTTATTATATTAAAGAATCACTTTTTTGAATGTGCATGGAATGCTGGTGTAATGCCCTCCTTAGTTGTGTGATATACTCATGAGCAGGGATGGATGTTGGGGAAGTTGTTTGTTTGTGCCGGGTAAGATATTTGAAAATAAAGGAATAAAAATCTGGTGGTTACAATTTAAATTCCATTTCTTTAGTACAGTTGGATTTGTTGTGTTGTTAAACATAAAGTAGGTGCTTTAATTGCGGTATGATCTGCAACTCCCTTTTTTAATTATTCTTTTTTCTTCTATGCAGCCCACAGACTTTAGTTCGTGCTGTACGGTATGTTGTTGATAGTCAATTGCACTTTTTTTTTCCCAGTCAGTTCATTCCCTTCATCTTGTTTTAGATGGTAGGTTGGATGATTGGAAATTCTAAATGATAGGTTGGATGATTAAAAATTCTAATCAGCTGGTAGAGGAGTTTAATCTTTCTAAAAAAATGTAATCTTATTTTCCCTTTGTTTTTCATATTCCAGGGTTGTTGAAATGCAAGAGATCCTTGATCAACAGATTGCAGAAGCAGCAGCTGAGGCTGAAGGGGATGGCGCAATGGCATCAGTTACAAATCCTCGTAACACCGGCATGTATGTTATAATATTTTGTGATATTGAAAATCTATAACAATGGAAACAATCCTTGCTGGCATCTTGTTATATGATTTACTTGATAGTTTTACTGCATTTACTTTATATACTGCATTTGGGAAATCCTCTAAACAATTTAAGGGATGCACTCATTTATCAAATGGCGTGTTTTTTTATTTTTCCTTGATGTTTCTTTTCTAGGAGAATTTCTTTTTCCTCCATTTATGTATCTCTTTCCTTCCTTCAATAAAAGAATTTCGAGACTCTGACTTCTATTAAAAATCATTTCATCTTTACTTGGAAACTATTTCTTGATATCTTTTTTATATTCAATTCAATCTCGACTGCCGCACAATCCACCATTAGACGATGGTGGCTGTTTGGCCTCTGCCATGGGGCTCCATTTGCCATTGACAGCAGTGCTACTAATTTGCAAAGTCAATAGCACAGTCCATGCGTTACTCAATTGCAATGTGATAGATGTAATAATAATAGATGGGGGCAGGTGTACAATAGGAGAAAAGGCAGTTACTTGAGTCTGTAACTGATTAGTGGGTAACTGACAGTTACTGTAAGTAACTGTCAGTTAGTTAGTTGAAGGGAGGATTATAAATAGAATAGAAAGAGAGGGAAAAGGGGTTGGGAAATTACTTGGAGGTTGGTGCCTCGAATTCACCTGTAAACAATGAAGCTAGAAGCTTCATCTTGAATAAATTTTGTTTCTTTCTCTATATTTGAAAGCCAGTTCCTATCAACTGGTATCAGAGCTCCGATTCTAGAGCTGTGAGGCGTTCATGGTGGCGAAAGGCAGCGTGAAAATGGAAGCTCGTATGGACGCGATGGAGAGGGCTTTGGAGGATAGCCACGAAGTGATGGAGGCGCGATTTGGATCGATGGAGGCGATGATGCAGAGGTTGGCGGTGGCTCTGGAGAAACAAGTGTCGCTAGTCGACGCGTGCGAAGGGGAACCCGTGGGGAAGCAGCGGAGGAACGAGAGAGATTATGGGACTCGTTGGCGGAGTGTAGAGATGCCGACATTTGTGGGGGAGGATGTGTTTGGGTGGTTGGCCAGAGTTGAATAGTATTTCCGGTTGGAGGAGGTGAGGGAAGAAGAACGAATGGAGGTGATTTTGGTGGCTCTGGAAGGCGAGGCCCTGGGGTGGTTCCAATGGTGGGAGCAGCGAAACCCGAACCAGTCTTGGGAAGGGTTCGTATCTGCACTTACTCAAAGGTTCCAAGGGTCAATGATGGGAAGTCCATTTCAGACCTTATTAGCTTTGAAGCAGGAGGAGGCAGTGCAGGATTTTATAAGCCAATTTGAGAAGCTTGTGGGTACAGTGAAGGGTCTGGATGAGGTGTTTTTGGTGGACGCTTTCTTGAAGGGTTTGAAAGAAGAAATCAGTACGGAGGTGAGGTTGCATGAACCAAGAAACTTGATGGAGGCCATGGGCAAAGCAAGACAGGTGGAGGAAAAGATCAGAGTCTTGGCCAAACTGCCAAGAAGCACTGGGAAGGGTTCCCTTGGCAGAAACCCAATTTCTGGAGCCAAAAGAATTGGAAAGAAGGACCAACAGTGGCAGGGAAGGGAGTTGAATCTAGCCTGGCAGCCAAGGCTAGCAATGAAAGCTAGAGGGGAAGGAGGACTTTCCACAAACTGTCCCCCGTGGAAGTGAATGAAAAGATGAGGAAGGGGGAGTGTTTCACTTGTGAAGAAAAATATCACCCTACCCATGTGTGTAAAAACAAACAGTTGAGGGTGATGGTTATAGAGGAAGGGGAGGAAGAGGAGTTGCAAGAAGGAAATGAGGGGGAGGAGAGTGAAGGGCTGTACCAATTGTCATTACACAGCATTGAGGGTTTCACTACAAAGAAATCCCTCAAATTGTGGGGCAGGATTAAGGGTAGAAGGGTAGTGATCTTGATTGACTGTGGAGCTACTCACAATTTTATTTCAACAAAACGGGTAAAAGAAAGGAAATTGAAGGTAACGAGCACTAATCCATACTCTGTAGAAGTAGGAGATGGGCACAAGGTGAGGTGTCAAGGCTTGTGTAGAGGCCTGGCCATTGAGTTGCCCAAATTACAGATTGTTTAGGATTGCTATTTGTTTGAGTTAGGAGGGGCTGACTTGGTGTTGGGGGTGGAATGGTTGGCCAGCTTGGGAGAGGTCAAGGCCAATTTTGAGAAATTAACCTTGACTGTAAAAGTGGAGGACAAGGAAGTGAGTTTGAAAGCTGATCCAGAATTGATTAGGGCTGCTATCAGTCTGAAATCTATTCAAGGTATCTTATTGAAGGAAGATCAGGGGTTTATGGTGGAGTTAAAATCTATAGAAGCAAGGAAAGAGGTAGGAGGAAGCCCTGTTTCTGTAATGGAAGCATTGGATCAGTTCAGTCAGGTTTTTAAGGAACCTCACAGCTTACACCATACAGAAGCAAGGATCATGTCATTAACATTCAGCCTGGGAATAAGATACCTAATTTGAGGCCTTATAAATATCCACATTACTAGAAGGATGAGATAGAAAAGCTGGTAAGGGACATGTTGGCAGCCGGAATTATTAGGACCAGCATTAGTCCTTATGCTAGTCTTGTAATTTTGGTTAAGAAAAAAGATGGAAGCTGGAGATTCTGTGTAGATTACAGGGCTTTAAATAAGATCACTGTTGTAAGGATTTGGGTGTCCAGGCTGGCACTTTGAAATAATAATATTATGCTTAGGAGGTAGTTGTGATTATAACGATCCTGTAACAGATCCGGGTTCGTGCTTCTTAAGTCAGTATTGACGAGGAACCAGGATTTGTGTGACCGGGTTGTCACTTCGGAGAGTAAATAAAGCCTTTATGGGACAATGCTGACGTGAGGTAGGAACCCGAACAAGGCCGGGTAAGGTTGGACAAGGACGGAACCTTGGATTTTATAAAGTGCCGAGGTAGAAACCCGAACAAGGTCGGATAAGTCGGACAAGGGCGGAACCTTGGATTTTATAAAGTGCCGAGGTAGGAACCTGAACAAGGTCGGGTAAGGTCGGACAAGGGCGGAATCTTGGATTTTACAAAGTGGCTTGGACGGACCCAGCACTATGCAATCGATTACATAAGCGTTTGTAATAGATTAAAAATAGACAGCATTTACTTGATATAACAGTCAAGACTTTTGATTGTATTAGTACCATGAACCTGACACTTTTGGCGCGTGACACACGTGCCAGAGTCATTTATATAACCCATCCTTTACATTTCGACGCAACCACTATCATCTTCTTCCTCTCTTCGTTTTCTCCATTTCCAAGAGAGAGAAACTTCATAACCACTCACCCTTAACCAAAACCTTTTGCATGCAACTGGAAAGTTGAAAGGAACCACCCCATAGCTAGATTCCAACCTTGGTTTTTTCTGAAAACCATCAGACGGAGAGATCGCCTTCTCTAAGAACTCTCACAGAGTTTTGACTTTGAGGGAAAGAAGACATTTTTAAGGACATTCGAGGTTGGAGACGCTGTCCTCTAGCCTTCCTAGACGTTGTAGAGGTAAGACACTCACGTCTTACCGATTATTTGAGACTGTGTTTTTGAGAGGTATAAGGACCCATTTGAGCCAGAGCTGGAACTAGGCTTGAGTCCTTTGGAAAGAATAGCGTTTCTTTTCATGCAACGGTTGATGACCATTATGGACGGCTTGCATGCAACGGTTGATAACCATTTTGTTTTCTTGCATGCTTTTGCAGAGCGTGATACAGAGGATATAGGTGGTTGTGACCACAAGGCCGGGAGAGACAGTGTAACACTTAGAGCAGGTAAGCTCTCTCTTCTTGGGAGTTTTTCCCTTGACTGTGTTCTACCATACTCCGAGAGAGTGATGGTTAGTGTATGTCATGATACATGTGGTGTTGAAATTGTGTGTTACTGCTTTTTAACGGAGAACATGTATATGATTTACACTGTAATGATATGTTGTATGATTGATGAGATTCTCTGGCTAGTACAATAGACTAAATATGGACTTCCCTTAGAGCCAAAGTCATGTGGAACAACTCTAAGTGGTCAATTGATATATAAAAACCCTGAGAGAATATGTCCTTAAGTAGATGATCTTCTCTTGGAAGTGCCATATACGTCTGTGGAAAGTCCTGAGAGAATGTGCCCTTAAGTGGATGATCTTCCTCAGGCAACGATATACAGAAAATGTGCCCTTAAGTGGATGATCTTCTCTTGCTATATCTGTGTTGCATTCCCGATGTTGGTAGCGCCCAACGGAATGACACCTGTGTTGTGATATACACGTGATGTACCTTATGAGAGCCATGGCGGCTAGATTATGTGATGCCTATTTTGATGCTATGTGTCGTGAAAGTGAACCAGGGGGAGGAGAGATCTCTAAGAACCCTAAGTTTACTGAGATTGTATCTCATCCCGGTTGGGGATTATATGTCTTTGCAGGCGATGATCAGCGAGTGGATGACGGATCCCGGGGCAAGAGGCCCGGGTAGGGATGTGGTCCGATGGATCCCGGGGCAGGAGGCCGAGTCGGGATGGGGTTTTGTGTGAACCTTAGGCAGTTTATTTTGAGAGCATGTTGGCTCATTTTTTGTCATGTTCATACACTTTTGTAACCCGGCACTGAGGGGAAGACGCACAGTTGATGTGTATACGTTGTATTTTTTTTGTTTCTTGGGTGTTCACTATACTTAATGCTGTGATAGTTTTATTGTGGACGTATGATGACGTCGTATTATTAGCTGCTTCCGAATTAATTATCTTAAATTAATTGCTGCGCTTAACGACCATAATTGAATGTTAATGAACCGGATGCATACGGGGCGTTACAACTGTACCTGATAAATTTCCTATGCCAATCATAGAGGAGTTGTTGGATGAAATTCGGGGGGCTGAATGGTTTTCCAAGTTAGATCTCAGGGCAAGGTATCACCAAATCAGGATGAAGGAGGAAGATGTGCAGAAAACAACTTTTAGGACTCATGAAGGGCATTATGAGTTCTTGGTTTTGCCTTTTGGGCTGACCAATGCTCCTGCTACTTTCCAAGTTCTTATGAATGAGGTAATGAGGCCTTTCTTTAGGCAGTTTGTATTGGTGTTCTTTGATGACATTCTGATTTACAATGCTGATTTGGAAGAGCATAGTCTGCATTTAAGGGCTATGTTGCAAGTGTTACAGCAACAAGAGTTGTATGTAAACCGGAAAAAATGTAGTTTTGGGCAAAGGTCCTTAGAATACTTGGGACATATTATTTCTAGTAGGGGGGTGGAGGCTGATCCCAGCAAATTAGAAGCAATGTCAGAATGATCTGAACCTAGGGATGCTAAGGGGTTGAGAGGATTTTTGGGGCTGACTGGGTATTATAGAAGATTTGTTAAAAATTATGGAAAGATAGCTCAACCATTGAATGCATTATTAAAGAAGAATGCTTTTAGATGGGGAGAAGAGGCTGCTATTGCTTTTGAACAGTTGAAGACAGCCATGAAGGAGTTACCTATTTTAAAAGTACCAGATTTTTCCAAGCAGTTTGTTTGGAAACATGCCTCTGGTACTGGGTTAGGGCAGTGTTGCTGCAAGAAGGGAGGCCCTTAGCTTTATGGAGTAAAGCTTTGTTTGAAAGGGGTCAGCTCAAGTCTGTATATGAGAGAGAATTGATGGCTGTAGTGCTGACGGTAAAAAGATGGAGGCATTATCTGTTGGGAGGAAGTTTGTGATTAAAACAGATCAAAAGAGTCTGAAGTTCTTGAATGAACAGAAGCTATTGACTGAGGATCAATTTAAATGGGTCACTAAATTGATTGGATATGATTTTGAGATTCAATACAGACCTGGAAGGGAGAATGTGGTTGCTGATGCACTGTCCAGACAATTTGCATTTTTTTGCTATTTCTATGGTGCAGCAGGAGGAATGGGCTGAATGGGAGGAGGAATTGCAGAATGATCCTCAAGTATATGAGGTGTATAAGGGACTGTTAACTAAAACAGTGGAGAGACCAGGATATGCCATCAAAGGAGGAAGATTATATTACAAAAACAGGTTGGTATTGGCCAGAAACTCTTCTAGAATTCCTGTAATTTTGAAAGAGCTGCATGATTTCCCTGTAGGAGGCCATTCAGGGTTCTTTAGAACTCTAAAAAGGGTGGCTGGGGTGGTGTTTTGGCATGGGATGAAGAGGGCTGTGAGGCAGTATGTGGCTGAGTGTGAGGTCTATCAAAGAAATAAGGCTAGTACATTGGCTCCAGCAGGGTTGTTACAGCCTTTGCCTATTCCTAATAGGGTCTGGGCTGATATATCTTTGGATTTCATTGGCAGCTTACCTAAAACTCAAGGTAAGGATACTATCTTGGTAATAGTAGACAGGTTGACCAAGTATGCTCACTTTCTAGCATTAAGTCATCCTTATACTGCCAAAGAGATTGCTGATATATTCATTAAAGAAGTGGTCAGATTGCATGGGTTTCCCACTTCTATAGTCTCAGATAGAGACAGGTTGTTTATGAATCAGTTTTGGAAGGAATTGTTCAGACAAGCAGGGACACAGCTGAAGATGAGCATTGCATACCATCCCCAGACAGATGGGCAGACAAAAGTGGTGAACAGGTGTTTGGAGGTTTACGCAAGGTGCCTAACTGGAACTAAACCAAAGCAGTGGCCTGCTCATTTGGCTTGGGCTGAGTTCTGGTTTAATAATAACTACAATATTTCAGCAAAGATGTCTCCTTTCAAAGCTTTGTATGGGCAGGAGCCTCCCTTGTTAATCAAGGGAGCTGACGTCCCTTCTAAGTTAGAAGAAGTTAATCAATTGAGCAAGGACAGGGATGAGTTACTCCAAGAATTGAAGATGAATTTGTTAAAAGCTCAAGATCAGATGAAGAAATATGCAAATAAGCATAGGAGGGAAGTAGTGTTTCAGGTAGGAGATTGGGCATCTTTAAAGTTGCAGCTTTACAGGATGAAATCTTTGGCAAAGAAGCCAAATGAAAAGTTAAGCCCAAGGTTTTATGGACCTTATAAAGTAATTCAGAAGGTGGGGGAAGTTGCTTACAAGCTGGAATTGCCAGAGGACAGTAGAATTCATCCTGTATTTCATATTTCTTTACTCAAGAAAGCTGTAAAGTCTACCTGTTCTCCTCAACCCTTACCTAGGGCTCTGAATGAGAACTTAGAACTTCAAGTGCAGGCTGAGAAGGTTATGCAGACAAGGACTACAGAGGGGGGGACAGCAAGAAGTGCTTATTAAATGGCAAGGTCTGCTATATCATGAAGATAGCTGGGAGAATCTGGATGAGATCAGAACTGTTTTTCCTCAATTGGACCTTGGGGAAAAGGTCCATCTTGAAGGGGAGGGTATTGATAGATGTAATAATAATAGATGGGGGCAGGTGTACAATAGGCGAAAAGGCTGTTACTTGAGTCTGTAACTGATTAGTGGGTAACTGACAGTTAGTGTAAGTAACTGTCAGTTAGTTAGTTGAAGGGAGGATTATAAATAGAATAGAAAAGAGAGGGAAAAGGGGTTGGAAATTACTTGGGAGGTTGGTGCCTCGAATTCACCTGTAAACACTGAAGCTAGAAGCTTCATCTTGAATAAATTCTGTTTCTTTCTCTATATCTGAAAGCCAGATCCTATCACAATGTCACATAATATATTGTTAGAAAACTTGTCCAGATTTATCATGACACAGTTTAGAACTTTCACATTCATTCCTGTGCAATAAAAGTTGTCTTATTTCTCTCTGTTATACCTGCTTGTTTGGTCATGACTCATGAGACTTGTGCTTAGATTTTTATTGTGGATATTTCCGAACATTATCATCTCTTCTTATGGAAAGCCTGGTATGGGCATAGAAATATGGTGACAAACTTACGCATTAGTTTACAATACTATTTTTTACTAATGAACAATTCCATAAATTTTTTTTACCCCATACCAAGCTGATCTATCAGGAGAATCCCCCCAACACTCTCTCATTACTCAAAATTCTGTTGACACTGGTAAATTTCAGAAAATCAACAAGTGCAATGGCTTCTTCAAAAAATTTAACGCAGCAAAAATTGAAGGTTCAGGGGAAAGGCTATAAAGATAAATGCTATGAGCAAATAAGGAAGACTGTAGAAGGACGGTTTAACAAGCTTCTAAATGAGGTTAATTTCATTTACTGTTCTACATGTTCCCTCTCCTGCTACAAATTTACAAAATATGCAGCACCCACATACTGCCCTCATGGGAATATGCTATTCTTTTTGCAACTCACTGCTAATTTAATTTATGAATCAGCTTGTGTTTGAGGACCTGAAAGCAGCTTTAGAGGAAGCACGAGCGGTATGTTAGACTGAATTTTAAGCTTCTGATCTTTACTTTCTGTTTCCCCACCGGAACTAAATATCTGTTTTACTTTTGTTCTCCTTCTGCTATCCTACCTCAGTTGATTACTTCTTTCATATGATAATAGAAGGATTATCGTGCATGCTTGTATTTGTATGCAAGAGAAACTAAAGATTTTTTTTAATGCTAATGTAGAGTCTGGTATGGTATATGACTTGATCACTGTTTAGCTAACAGTAGCTGGAACTGGTTACCATGAGTGGGACCAGGATCTTGTCCTCAGACAATGTAAACATAAATAGTTGATCTGTAACTTATGTGATTGTTCTGTGCTGTTCTCTGTGTTGTACCTTGTGTATCAAACACACCCTTAATCTGAAATGAAGGGGGGAAGGGCTTTCATATCCCATTTTAAATTTTAAATGCTGTTAACTTTATCTCCTCCGTAACCCTTTTTAAAGCTGTTAGTCATACAAGGCAATTCCAGAATCCTGTTTCACTTATATTCATATTTGTATAAGTTGATATATTATTGAGTGGATAAATATATGCTATCATTTTAATCTCGTTTTTAATACATGAAGTATTTCTCACCTCTCACCCTCTTCTCCCTCTCACTCTGTCAACTTTTTGAAGTGCTGAAGTTAATTATACCAACTGGTTAATGCAACGAAGTCATATTCCATAGTTCTTCTGATGATCACTTATTTACAGTATAATTGTTACTGTAATTTATTCAAAATATCATATCATTTGCTGCTTTCTGTACTTGAGATCCACTTTTATTCCCTATTACTGATGGAACCTTGTTTTTTTTTTTTTATGTGGCATATAGATTGGGGAAGAGCTTGGAGATGTCTATGACTATGTAGCTCCCTGCTTTCCTCCAAGGTTTTCTCTATATTGAATATACTACCTTTTTAATCTTCACAGCTTTTGGACTGGCTTCTCTATGAAACACATCCTAAACCCACACTTGAGCCTATCCAAGTCAAACTACACATTTCACTTAATCTAAACAAGTGTTTATAGGTAGAGGGTTTCTTTATGTACATGTTTTATTTGTTCTAATTCTGGCAGATACGAAATATTCCAGCTAATGGTAAATCTGTACACTGAGAGGTTTATCCAGATGCTAAGATTGCTTAGCGACAGGGCGAATGAATTAACAAACATTGAGATATTAAAGGTATTTCTCTGGAGTTATTATTTATGTATAACATGTCACATACTTAGAAGTTAGAATGTCATATTCTTCCTAGACAAAGGTGAGCCAGCCTTAAATTTTCCAACTCTGCAGCATATGGGAAATTAAGTTACTAGTTTTACTATTCATCTGTATTACAGACTACATTGTGATGTGATACTAACATAGAATGGATCAGAAAAGTGACTTATATGCCAATAATGGAATTTTATTGCAATTCTCTCTTGTTCCGGGATCTGAGTTTGGATCCTAGAGTCAGTTTTGGTGAGAATTACAGTTAAAGTCTCAATTCCTGGATTAGAGAGCCCTGGCTGCACTCTCTAGTCTCTAGTCTCTACTTTCGTACAATTTGTTGTACCCTGCACTCCTTACCCACTTTTTCATCTACTTCAGCTAGAAGTCTTCATTTCTAAATTTAGTAATCATTGTTTTTCTTGTTCTCTATATTTTCTTTTTCTCCCTCTGAATGTTTTATGGGAAAAATATACATCTATGCTCATGTTTTTTTACGAAGCAGGTAACTGGTTGGGTGGTTGAATACCAAGATAATCTGATTGGGCTTGGAGTTGATGAGTCTCTAGCCCAAGTGTGCTCTGAGAGTGGTGCAATGGATCCGCTTATGAATTCTTATGTTGAGAGAATGCAAGCTACGACTAGGGTAATTCTAAATATCCTTTGATGTTTCTTGGGTGAGTTCTTATCATACATAAGACTAAGCTTTATTCTTAATGTTTATAGAAATGGTACTTGAATATTTTGGAGGCTGATAGAACACAGCCGCCAAAGAAAACTGAAGATGGGAAGCTATATACCCCAGCTGCTGTTGATCTCTTCAGGATACTTGGTGAGCAAGTACAAATTGTTCGGGATAATAGCACTGATCTCATGTTATACAGAATTGCCTTGGCAACCATTCAGGTAATATCAGATAAGACATAGATGTAGTGAAACTGATGCTTATTATAAATTTATCTTTTCAAAAAATAAACTCTAGGTAAATAAAGGCAACTGGACAGAACTTGGAAGTTTGAAAGTAATTTCTTTTAGTGCAACACTATATTCAAGTTTCATCATTATTGGGAGGATATCACCAGAAATCCATGAAGTGCTCCTCATAGCACAATGTGTAGTGCTTACTCCTTATATCAGTAGCTTTGTATCCTAGGTTATACTATGTATTTTTACAGGTGATGATTGATTTTCAAGCAGCTGAAAAGAAGAGACTTGAAGAACCAGCTTCTGAAATTGGTCTGGAACCTTTATGTGCTATGGTTAGTGTAAATTTTCTGTAAGTGTTGTGTTATTGTTTCAACTTAGGATTGTTTTCTGTTGACATGAGATGCAATGTAACATTGTATTTAGATTAACAACAATTTGCGCTGCTATGACCTTGCAATGGAGCTAAGTAATAGCACCATAGAAGCCCTTCCACAGAACTATGCTGAGCAGGTTTGTTGTATTTCCTAATTTCATTAACTTGATAACTGTTGCTTTGTTGACATAGTCTTTTGGAACGGAAGTTCTTTATTTATTTTTTTGTTTGGAAACATCGGGTATATTCATTCTTGGTGCATGTTGTGAATGATGAGAAAACATGTGCTTCATTTTCTTATCAGTCTGTCCCTTAAAAAAAAAACACTGAATTTTTAACAAAATTATTGAACAAAAATATGACTTACTTCTCAAGAGTTGCCTCTCAAGTTTAGGATTCTATGTTTGGTGTCCATGCTCCCTTGGATGCACTCAGATGATGTGGTAGTGACTCCCCAATGTTGGCAGCCTCCCTCTCTTGCAGCTATCCAAATCATTATTATCCAAAATAGTTTTGGGTCCTTTTGAAACCATTTGAATAATTGATATAACAAAATATTATAAACAAGAGATTTTTATTGATGAAAGAAATGATGATGAGCCTAAGCTCTATGTCCGCCCCACCATTCTGCCATGGCAACTCTATAGCTGACATTTGCCAACACTAATAATAGCTGCCTAATTCAAAATAAAAGTAATGGCTTTATCAGCATATAATAATTGTGCTGTCATGTATCTGTAGAATCCAAAGACATTAGAGAACATGATTCCAAAACCATGGAATTACTAATGCTAGTTCTCCTTAATATTTGTGTCTTAAATGCAGTAGTTTTTCTTAGCGTTTGGAGATAAGTAGAATCTAGTAAGATCATGGCAGATTATGATTCACTAGTTTTCCAAAACTCAAAGTTCCAAGAAATGTTAGGGTCTTGAATGTTGTAAAAAATAATTATGGGTCAACTATTTAGAGAAGTAAGATGATAGAGATAAGGGAAGGACTTTGAGAAAGGAGTGTTCCCCATGCTAATCTCCTCTTAGCAATCTAAACTAAACCAAATTGAAAGACACTATGGGTAATGGCGTAAATGAAGCAGATCCCTTAGAAATAAAGTTTTAGGGACTTACATGAGTACAGTAAACTTTGGGTTGAATTCCTACACATTCTATTGTAAAAAATATGTAATCTCAATTACCTAGTTCCATAAAGTTGCCTCAAATGAAAAGCAACATAGTCATTTAGCTGCCAAAACTATGCTTTTGGATCCTGAATTTTCGTAGACTCAAGCCTCCTAGCTAACAAAATTCTCTCTTCCCTGCTTGCACACACCAGACCAAAGCAAGTTTTTCAGAAGACAAACAGGTTTGAGTGTAAGAGTATTCTGACCACCCTGAGTGAAAGGCATCCTTCAACTTGAGGTCTTTCGGTATGTCAACAACTACTAAACTCCAACAAGAAAAGTCAGGCCATTGCAATATTTTGACTATCAATTGCCCATGCATATTCATCCACATTCAAAACAAGCCAAACTGCTATTGCAATAGATAACTACTGAAGGATGATCAAAAGCCAATTCATTTGCTTAATTATTTAAGTGCACCATTATGCTGCAGTTACTCCTTCCAGAATTGATCTATGTGCTGACTTTGGGGCCTGGTATTGGAAATTATGATTAATTAGCCAATCATTTTCTTGACTTTATGTATTTGTGTTTTTGTTTCACTACAGGTTAATTTTGAAGATACCTGTAAGGGTTTTCTTGAGGTAGCTAAGGTATGAAAGAGTGTAGACTCTTTTATCTAATACTTTTCTGGTTTGTGTGTGTGTGTGTGTGTTGTTTTTCTACTGCAATTGTTCAGCACAATATTGATGCTTTTAATTGACATTCATCTTCTCCAACTTCTACAAGTATTTCTTCTTGATGGAATTTTCTAAAATTATCTTTATAACATATTTGTATGTATCACTTTCCTCACAGTTTTTACTTTAATGATCTCAAATATTGGAAAAAATCCAAGACCCACATTGGCTAGAGATAGTGTCAAGATAGAGTAAATAAGTAGAGGGTAACCCTCACCCTATGAGCTAGCTTTTGGGGTTGAGTTAAGTCCAAACCCACATTCTAAGATGGTATCAGAGTCTATCCTAGATTCATTCAAAGGGTCACCCTGTTGGGTATGGCTCATACTTTGCCTTCAGAAGATAAGCCGCTCGCAGACGGGGGTCCCACTCTTTCTGTTTAGGGTATCTAAGCCTATATATTTCCTTGTAATCTAAGTGCACTGTAACAAGTGTATGAGGATAATATAGAGAAAAGCTGGATGTAACCCACATTTGATGAACCAGGGTAAACACTATATGTTATTTTTCTTCCCTTTCTTTCGTTCTGTTTTTCTCGATTGTTGTGTGATTTCTCGGTACCATCGCACCCACCATGTTATCCATGCTCCAATCCCAAAAGTGTTTGGCGTGAGGGGTGTATTGGAAAAACTCCAAGTCCCACATTGGCTAGAGATAGTGCCAAGATAGAGTATATAAGTGGAGGACCACCCTTATCCTATGAGCTAACTTTTTGGGTTGAATTAGGTCCAAACCCACATTCTAAGATCAAGTGTTTTCATGTGATACAAATCAGGAGATCACATAATTAGGGATGGAAACCTGTTAAATACAAATTGATTATGGATGGACATGTCTAGCTGTTTAGAAATGATCAAGAGTTGTATGACAGATATGGCTTCTTCTGTATATATGCCATAATCTTTTCTTCCTGGATTTTGTTTAAATATTTTTAGTATCTTGTAATTACACACTTTGTGAATAAAGTTGTAAATCACTGTATGCCAATTATTGTGTAAAATGTTGTGAAGCCTGATCTAAATCCCAAATCAAGTTATGTGGCAAAGAAACCCCATAGGAGAGTGTCTCCAACCAAATGTACCACATTGTTGCATACATTGCAATGAGCCTAAAAAAGGTCTAAACTGCAGATAGATAATTTATTGTTGTTTAATTTAATTTCTTCTCCTAAAGAATTTAAAAACTTTGGTATGTTCAATGAAATCACCATTTTGATGAATATCTCTTGCTTTGGAAGAGATTTGACTTTTGATACATTGAATTTTCTTCTTGGTGATAGGAAGCTGTGCATCAAACTGTCAGTGTGATATTTGAAGATCCTGGCGTCCATGAGTTGCTGGTGAGGCTATACCAGAAGGGTAAAATAATTTTTACCATCAACCTAGCTGGGTCTGTGTGGGCTTATGCTTATAACTTTTACTAGCGCCTGTATTTTGGTCAGATTTGTAGAGGGATGAGTTTGTCTCTTAGAAGTATTCCTGATTTTTGAACTCTATACTTTTCTGCAATAAATTCATCTACTTATATAGGAAATGCACATTGTCTTTAACTTCCAAGATATAATAGTCTGCTCTCTACTGTTAGGTGTTTAAAGCTTGTGGGATTCATAATACCAGTTCACAGTTCCTGTACTTTATACTTTCTGCTAAGTAATTGCTTTTTTGGGTTAGTGTGTACTACTGTATCCAGCATTATCCTGTACAATAGCTAAACTTCATTAAATTAACAAGAAATTTACCATGTTTCCTTTATATCTAATCAATTGAATGTTTTTGTGCGTTATTTAATTCGAAAGTTGAGTTCTCATTTTCTTTGTATTTATCAGAATGGAGTGAGGGGCAGGTTACTGAGTACTTGGTTGCAACATTTGGCGACTATTTTGGTGATGTAAAAATGTGAGTATATTTTCTTGTCTCAGTAATTTGAAATTGTTTATTTTTCCATATGTGCTATGCGATATTTCTTCTGCCAGCTTTCTCTGGTATTTATTTATTTTTTTGCTGCTGAGGGTGTATTTTAAGGTTTAACAGGGTTGTCAAACTCATTAATCCTGCCTTGAATTAGACAACGGAGATAGAAGTGTAAAAACACCAGAAAATCCCCACCACTACCACTCACAAGTGAGGGTGTATATTTTATATGAGAAAGAGTGTGATATGTGTGATATGTGTGTGGGTGCGCATGCACGTGTGTGTGTGCGCGTGTGCGTGGGGTAACTCTTAAATATATTCTATTTCAAAGTGCATGATAGATGTGAATTTGATGTTTGTGTGTGTCCGCCCGTGCTTGTGTGCGCGTGTGTGTGCGTGTGTGTGGGGGGGGTAACATTTAAATATATTCTATTTCAAAGTGCATGATAGATGTGAATTTGATGTTTTTAGACAAGCCTTGTACCAAAACAACGGCTTCTGAATTTTAACCAACCAAAGACAAGCCTTAAACTAAATTCTCCCATCTGGTGGATCTTTGTTTCATTTTCTAGATTATTTATGGTTGGTAATACTTGATTGTATTTCTCTCTTTTTTACAGTTTTCTCTTTTTTTCTTAATCATAGCAGTTTAGCTATAAAATTTGCTGTCTGTGTATAACATCTGAAGTTTGTTTATGAAGTTGCTGGTGTGAATGTCTTCTATTGCATTTATTTGAAGTTTGATTGTTAAATATTTATTTTGTTGAGGAAAACTAAGTTTCAACCATCCATATATTCAAGGTACATTGAAGAACGATCTTTTAGGAGATTTGTTGAAGCCTGCCTGGAAGAAACAGTGGTTGTTTATGTTGATCGTCTTTTAACACAGGTTCTGATGTCAATAAAACAATTGTTGGCTTTTGTTTATGTACTAAAATTGTGCATATTTTCTTCTAACAGCTTTGTATTTATTTGATTTAATTGTCTCACTGATATTGTAATTGCAGAAAAATTACATTAAGGAAGAAACTATTGAACGGATGAGGCTAGATGAGGAGGTTATCATGGACTTTTTTAGGGAACATATCAGTGTTTCTGTAAGTTACCTTTTAGACATTTTGTTATTGTTGCTCTCTAACATCGATATTGTGCCAGTTCCAGATCTGTTAATGTTGGCACACTCTGCCCAAGTTTCTTACTCTAATTTCCTCCATGTTGGTTTAGAAAGTTGAAAACAGAGTGAGTGTACTTAGCGACTTGAGGGAGCTTGCTTCAGCAGAGAGCCTGGATACCTTTACACTCATCTATACAAATATACTCGAACATCAACCTGATTGCCCGGTAAAATTATGCCCAATCTAATCTCAATTTTTGCATTCAAAAATGCATGTATAAGATCTTTAAGCAGTTGAAATATTTTTTGCAGTGGGTTTCAAGTTATCACAGTTTATTCTTTTATGCTTAGAGAATTATCTCTTCAAATATTTTTATGATTCAAATTTTAATGCACGGGATGATTTCTGCCTTGAGTTATCCTGGTTGATGATTTTTTTTTTTTTTTTTTTGCTGTTGTAGCCTGAAGTTGTCGAGAAACTTGTTGGTCTACGAGAAGGCATTCCTCGGAAGGATGCCAAGGAGGTAAGCTAAATTTAATGTGTATTTTGCTTAACCCTGAATTCAAGAAATATCTTCGAAGATAAGAATATAAGTAGAGCATTTATTTGGTATTGTTAATTCTGTTGTGATCAAGTTAACTGCAGTAGTTTGTTATTAATGTTGTTTTTAGTGCATGAAAATTTCTTCACAGAAGATATTCCCAAACCTATAAATTAACAATTTAACATGGTTTGTACTTTACTAGTGGATCTATTTTTGGAAGATGTTGTATAATGTAGTCACAACATCCAAGAGGGCTTTTACATATTAATCAAAGTTGTTTTAAAAAAAAAAAACTACATACCCTATTACCTGGAGACTCCATGGTATGCACAGATAAGGGAGGGGGATATTGTACGCTGTCTTACCCTTGCATATATAAAGAGTCTGTTTTCGGATTCAAATCCATGATCAACAGTTCACCAAGACATAACTTTACTGCTGTGTCAGGGCTCGTCCCCATTAATCAAAGTTGTTTCATTAAGAAAAAATATTTTATGGTGCCTGGAGAAATTAATTATTGATTTTGTAATTGACAAATGTTCTTTTTGTTAATAAGGTCATTCAAGAGTGCAAAGAGATATATGAGAATTCACTTGTTGATGGAAGACCTCCAAAGGCAGGTTTTGTTTTTCGACGTGTGAAGTGCTTAACAGCAACCAAGGGAGGGCTTTGGCGTAAACTCACTTGAAGTACGATTCCATTCAGTTATTCATATATCTTGTTTTGCCTGTTTGCATAATGCCCAACTGCTATGCTGTCAATTGCTCCACAATAAAAACCTGTTCGGATACTTAATTTCTGCGTTTTCAAATATATTTGCAACTTTTAGTCCTTTATTAAAATGGTAAGTTTAGAATTCTATTAATATTGATGGAACTAAACTCTTCATTCTCACAGGTCATCATTCTCATACAGCAGTGGCGGACCCAAGAAAATTTATTTATGTCCGCACACTTAGTAAATTATTTTTTGTAAAGAAAATTTAAATCAACGATTTATGTACAAGGTTATGAAGTTGCTCAAAATGTAGTTGTTTTTGTAACAAGATGCAGATTAAAAAAGAAAATAGAGAATCGGCGGGAAAAAAAAAAAGAATAAAGAAGTACCTGATTATTTGAAACACGAATGGATTTGAAGCTGCAAAGAAGGGTACTGTCAAGAACGAAGTAACGCTTCCACGAGAACTGAAGTCCAATACGGTTGAAGTGTATATAAGGTACAACCACCCTTCCATTCTACTACTACTTCCATCGCTCTGCGACGTCGATGTAGCAGCACCACCACTACTTCCCATTCTCTTCTTTCTGGAATTCACTTTTCACCGTTCATCATTCCAATCTAACTAACTAATATTTGCACTACACGTGTGCGCACACGCTTAGAGATAGAGCTACGGAATTTACGAAATCTAAGCGAAAAAGAGAATAATAAATGGAGCAGGTTTTGAAATGAAGGTGCGATCCCATGCCTGAATTGTAGTTGCAATTGCAAAAATGCACTGGGTTTGTTTCTTTTCTCTCTCTCTCTCGGAATGGTTGTGCCGTGTGGTGTGTGTGCGCTGTGTTGTACTGTGTTTTTTGCCTTGGGTGTAACCACCACCCTCTCCACTGCAGTTCAACCCCACTACCACCACTCCCATGAACCCTTCTTCTCAGACCCACAAACCATCATGCATGCATCCAAAATTTTTATGTCTGCACTTGCGGACATAAAAACCAACGTGGATCTGCCACTGTTCATACCCAACCCCCCACAGAATGCACTCTCCTCAATGTCTTCTTAAAATACGAACTAGCTAGGTTGTACCTTACGTTGCAAGTAAAGGAGAAGCTAACGTATGACACTACTATAACCCGTCAAGAAAATGCAAGAATCTTAAAATGTTAGTAACTTTTCCAAAAATTTATACCTATTATTTAATATTAAAATGCATGTTTATTTATCACTTGATTCAATCTTAAATATTCAGTGCTGATATGTGAGTATTGTAAATCTTGTGGTATTGTATTCAGTTCTTTTTATATAAAAAATTGATGGATTAAAAATTGTGAATTTATTTATGCATTCACTGGTTCAATAGCCAGTTTAACCGTATATATATACATGTATTAATAGGAAACTAAAGTTTAATCCCGCATTCACCGGGAAGATTTACAATGGATCATACTTCAAATATCCTTTACAAATTGTAGACAATAACAAATAGTTAAAATACTTGCACGAGTATTGTCAGACATGACTTTGTTAAACGCATAAGTTGCTCCGTCAAAACAAGGAGTAGTATGCTTGAAGTCGAATTCTGCCGCAGCCAAATAAGGCACACACTAGTCAAGTAATATTTCATACGGCTTGCATGCTGCAGGAAGTTGTTGAGATGTAGTGAATATTGTTGCAACGAAACCATAAGCCATAACAAATATGACAAGAGTCAAAACTTTCTTCTGCTCCATCTTATCTTCAATATGTATGTAACTTGTTTATTATGAAATTTTGATCAACCATACATATATGTTAATATTTATACATATTTAATATATTATGTTAATATTTTGAATATGTTAATACATATATACATACAAAAAAAATCCAAATGTATGTTAACATAGTATTAATTTTGTCAAAATTTAATTTCAAATATTATTTTTAGAAGCAAATAATATTTTTTTTATATATTTATCACATCTAAATTATTGTTTCATTTACTTTTTCATTATATTAAAATTACATGCAGAAATAATGGAAAAAAGGGAAATGTATATGTGGATTAGCGTATGTTTCTTAATTATTTAATTTCAAAATGTATATACTAGTAAAGATAGAAAAATATTCAAAGAAATAAATTAGTAATTAAATAATTAAATTTATACTTACAAATTTTAATTATTTAAAATATTTTATAGTGGTAAAACATTAAACTTTAAAATCATTATAAATACGTTTGAAACTAAAACTAGTTGAAGTTAAATTAGTAATTATAAGATCATATTATTAATAAATAATTTCTTAAAATATGATTCATATATCTAATATTTTAAAACTGAGTATATAAATTTATTTATATATTGTTACATACTAATTAAAAAATGTATTCCTATTATAAAAGAAAAATAAAAAATCATTCCATGTATCGATCGTATGGGATACACATACTAATTAGATATTATGTTATGGAGCATACTCCTCTAAAATGCACCATGCACTATGATACACTTTAGAGGATAAAGTATAAATATCCTAATCTTTTATATTTATGAATGGTTACAATTATGACATCTTATTTATATTGTCATATCATAATTATTTTTAAAAAATATATCATTAAAATTTAATTTTTAAAAAAAAGTATTGGATACCCGCCGCGCTTCACCTCTCCACTTTCCACCCAAATCGTCTCGTTCATTCTTCTTATGAGATGGATAAGATAATTAGAAATAATGTTATGTGCATGAATTCACCGAAGGGAAAGGGAATTTTTACTGGTATTTTTATTTTTCTGAATATTTTACTGGTATTGTGCCTATTGGAATTCATTCATAAGTATATGCACAGCAGGGAGATTAATTCAAATATTAATAATTAATAATTGGGTATTATTCAAATAAAATGAGACGGAGAAAACTCCTCCAAGCGAAAGCATCCCAACGAAAGCAGAATTATCGAGAGATGGATGAAGAGTCAGATCATCCACGTGAAGATCACTGTCAAGCCTATTTGTAAATGGTGCGGGAAAACAATGTTTTTTTTTGTTTTTGTTTTTAAATTTAAATAATATATATATATATATATATATATATATATATATTATTTAAAATATGATGTTGCAATATAATTAAAGTTTCAAGATCTGGATCATTCATTAATTTATAGAAGGCAAGGATCTTTACACTTTACCCTCTAAAATATACTCTCTCTCCCTCAATAATCCTCACACGATATATCCATATCGCAACCCAGAAACTGAAGATATACAAATACACCATGAAGGTCGTTTGATCTCAAGAAACAGCTTTGAAAGCCTAGATGGACACCGTCAAATCAGTAAGAGCATTTAACTTCTCAAGTAACCATCTTTCTTTTCTTCTTTGTATGGTTCTTGATGTTAATTAGGGTGATGAATTGCTAGGGTTTTGAGGGCAGTCTAGGCATGCAAGAAAGCATGCATGGCAAATAAACTTTTCTTGAGAGGGGTGTTAATGTGGTTTAATCAATGTTTTTGTTTCTTGTGGGAAGGGTTTGAACTTTGGATATTTTTTAACAAAGTTGTGAAAATCGGTTCGGTTATTGATTCGGTAGAGGTAGTGGGTCAATGGTTCAACCAGTGGGTTAGTAATTGAACTGGTTTGATCCGGTATATATTAAAAATTTAAAATTATATTATGTATATATATATAACTAACATTATTTGATTAAGAAAATTTTATCCATAATTTCATATTCAAAAATTCAAAATAACAATTAAAGTATTAAAGTTGATAAACAAAGTTATTAATAATAAAAGAGAGTGTAAATAGCAACTACCTAACTCTTGTTTTTAAAAAATAAAATGAGTCCAAGCCCATTTCGAAATGAAAAAAAACGGCTGAAAGTAATAAAAGGATTACAATAAGCAATATCTGGCCAGGCCGAATTAAAAATACCCTAATCCCCCAATATATATATTCTTCTCTTGGTGATGCACTGTTGCGCCCCCATCTACGTTTTTTTTCTTCCTGCTGCTGCATGCCCACATTCTTCTCTTCTATCATCTCTACCTCTACTTCCCATCTCCTTAATTCTATGCCAACATCCAGCTTGATACAAATCAAACCCGTAAAGTTGGGATGTTAAAAACATAATTCTAGAAACCCTTTTTCCAAAATGGTGAATTTTTTTTAACATTTCAGAAATATGTTTTCGGATGCGGTGGCAGAGCAAGCGGAGTAGAGCTTCTCCGGCATAAGGTGTCGGTGAAGAAGACGAAAGAAATGCCTTTTTTCTGAGTTTTACAAAACCCATTCCTAAACCCGTCCAAGTCGTCGGGTTCTACAAAAATCGGTCGGTTTTCTTGTCAGGCCTAACGGGGCCACTTGCATGGTCAGTTCCACACTCAACCCAGCCTGGAGCTACCAGCGGTTTCCAATCGAACCGGTCTGAATTGATTTTCACAACTTTGCCTAGTAATAATTTATTGGCTAAATAATCTATTTGGTTATTTATTTTATTTTTTTGTTCAATTTGATCTTTTATATTTTAAAAAGTTTAATTTAATTATTTATTTTTTTTGTTCAATTTTTGTTCAATTTAATCTTTTGTATTATTTTTTTTTCGATTTGATTCTTCAATGTATTTAAAATTGATGTAGTGAATCCTCTAAAAATGAACTTTTTCTTTCAACTTCATTTCCAACAAAAAAAATTATTTTTAAATGATTAATGACGTCAATCTTAAATAGACTGAAAGACTAACTTGAATAAAAAAATAAATTAGAAGAACAAAATAATTTTTTTAGAAGATAAAAAATTAAATTGAATATAAAAAAATAAAATTATGGATCAAATTAAATTTTTTAAAAGATAAAAAATAAATTGAAAAAGAAATAAAGAATCGTCATTTGAACTAATTTATTCTTTAGAATATGCTTGAGTTTTAATAACTGTAGAGGACCCTATAGGTTACCATCGAATATTTCATCTCTTCAAATATTTGTTACGTTGTCATTAAACAGCATTACTTATTCCTACTTTACTCAACAGTCAAGACAACTTCGATGAACACCCTTATTAAATAAATAAATACATTACTTCGATGAACATCCAATTTATATTTCTCAACTGTTTTAAATTTTGTAATTTGCCATCCAATAGTTCACATGTCCATGGAATGGAAAAATGGTATCGCAGCAAAGGGATCGGGATCGGGATCGTGATCGTTAAGCTAAGCACGAGTGGCAACTGGACAATCTTAGTAGAAACAAATAATTAATGATTTCTTTAATTGAAAACTAACATACCATAATAAATTAAGCTATCTATAAAGTATTGAAACTAATTAGTTAAATAGTTGATTAAGCTCCTTTATTTAATTAAATAAAATAAATTAGGTTCAAATTATTTTTAAATAGTTAGTCCAAATTGTATAAACATGAAATTGATAAATTGTAATAATTACCTAACAAAGTGTGTATATATATATATATATATATATATATTATCACTTAATTTTAATAAAGAGTCAAAATTTAAGTGAACGAATCAATCATTTTCTTAAAAAATCTTCTTCTTTATTAAATAATTTATTTTCTACTCTTGATTCTTGAGTCATATTTATGAGTACAAAAATCGTTTTTAATTCTTACTTTATCTTTTAGTTTAAAAATGTCAACTAAATAGTAAATAGTAAAGTTAACGGATAAATTAAAAATTTTAAATATGACTAATCAAGAAATATTTTAATAAAACTCTTCCACTTAATGAATTTAATTTAATTAATAAATTACATTAAATTTGTGGGAGAGAAATACACTATTGGGAAGGAATAACAAATTTTAAATATGACTAAGTTTTGAACTAAATCAATACACTGAAATTTATAAAAATATCTCAGAATCCCACCCCGAAAAGTCAATAATCTTAAATAGAATAATTACAAAAAAAATCTTCTTTTTTTTTCATTTTGCTCCAATCAAACCCTATATAAAGATAACATAATAAAAATTAATTATTAATAAAATCAATAAATATTCAATATTACATCCGCTTGGGAAAGTTCCCTTTTCACCGACAGAACAAGACAAAAATAGGCTTGCAGGTATAGCTTGGATTCGATTTTATACCCAAAACAGAATTAAATAAAACAACATATTTTCATTAAAAAAATCTCAACATTAACAAACTCTTTTGGGAAACAAAAGGATTTGAATTTTCCTAGTGACATAGTGATAGTTATCTTTTCTGATCTAAATCATATCGAGAATGGTGGCAGAGATTTGAGTGGCGGCATGAGTTTTACCTTTGATGTAGTCTTGACTTAAGGACAACTAAGGTATCTTTCAGCATAAACAAACAAAAACAAAATGGAAAGGCAGCAATTACTCTTTTCCTTACCACTACCGAAAGTTTCTCGCATAAACAAGTTTATACTATATTCATAATGCAGAAATAGAGTTTGGTAAAGTGGAAAGCATTGAAAAGGATGATCACACACATGACAAATTGACAATTGATACTGCTAGCACCGGACCAATCCTGGCTTTTTACAGTTCCAAAAATTTAATGATCCCAAAGTATACGTTCTAAAAGGCCATAATTTAAGCCGTGGTACAATGATCCACACATTGGTTCTTTTTCACACCCATCGTCCCTATGTTTCCATTGCCTTGTGGGTCGAGGGTCGGTGATCCACGTTGATCCTTTTTCATACATCACCCTTATGCTTCTCTTGCGTAATAATAAGGGAATTCATTTCTCCAAATTAGGAGAAATATTTTTCACACGTCAACAACTTTTCTTACAATAAGGATTTTTTTTTTCACTAGCATTTAATTTATACACAATATAAGTATAAAACATTTTTCTACGTATATCTAATAAGATTAAGATTTTATCATTTTATAACATCGTCGAATTCATTAATATAAAGTGATGATAAAATGAATTTTCATTAAATGTCTGTAAAAATATTTTCTATGAATAGTTTATATAAATTAAGCTCTTCACACATTGACTTATAACCAACTATACACACAAATCAAATCGGGTTCAGTAAAACACGACAAATTTGCGTAATATTTTTCTTATATCCAAACCCATGATAGACTCCTTTCATTATGAGCCGAAGTTGTTTACATTGTGAAAAGAATCCAAGATAAAGAAACACTAAAGCATAGCCTTAGAATAAAGGCAACGTAAACCAATCTCATTATGAGAAAAATAGTAAATAATGAACACTATAGCATTACTTTTGAATTTTTATAGCCAAATAGAGTTGAAACCCAAATCGTCAAACTGAGGTGGTCCACATTACCCACATCATTGATTATTGCCATTAATATTCTGCAATAAATTTCTTTTCAAGCAGTGGCAAACATCCTTGCTGACTGCCATCTCCTCGTGGAGAAGCTATGTGAACCAACCTATCTGTCAGCAACTCATAACGTTCCCTATTTGAAAAAAATGCTTCTCCTTCCTTCACTTCATTCTCTATGCGGAAGCACAAACTACCACATTCAATGTCTCAAGACAAAGTCTAGAAACAAAGACTAACAAAGTCATGCTTGGTGACCATTGACCAACAACCCGAAACCAAAGTTAGAATCTTTGAGACAAAAGGTCACATGGGTGCCTCTCTTTAAGCTTAGTACTTTTGGAGAATTTTTGCTTCAAAATTGGAAATGAGTTTCCTTCATCTCTTTTTGTTGGTTGCATTTAGTCCACAGATAGTTCATGGAAATGCAGAACTAAGAGCTCTCATGGACTTGAAATCTTCTTTGGACCCAAAAGACAAGCTCCTTGGTTCGTGGACCAGTGATGGTGATCCATGCAGTGGTTCGTTCTTAGGGGTTGTGTGCAACGAGCACAACAAAGTGGCTAATATATCATTGCCAGGAAGAGGTCTTTCTGGCCGTGTCTCTCCTGCTGTGGCTGAACTCAAATGCTTGTCAGGTTTATACTTGCATTACAACCTGCTCTCTGGGGACATACCAAGAGAGATTGCAAATCTTAAAGAATTGCTCGATCTTTATCTCAACTTTAATAATCTATCTGGAACCATTCCTTCTGATATCGGGAACATGACTAGCCTCCAAGGTTAGTATATAGTTTGTTGGTAGTTTATACTTTAGTTTGGTGTATCAAGTTTTCTACTCCGGTTTTGTTTTTATATGGTTAGCTGTTTTTGGGCTTAAATTCATGTACATGGAGGATATGTCTAAATTCTAGACGTACAATTTGGTTATAATCATGATTGAAATTGAATATAGAAAACAATGGGTAGAGGCTTCATTAATCTTGGATTGCATTTAGTTGAAGACCTTTGATGTGGTAAAATCAATTGAATTGATTTAAATTATGTAAATTATTTGCCATACACTCTCTGTTAGTTAAGTTGCATGACAACTATTGTTAATATGGATGTGACTTAGTCCAGCTTCCATGTTGTATGTAGATGATTTTCTCCATTTTGCCTCTTTTCCCTCTTGGAAATTGTACTTAAGTAATTTGTTTCGACAAAGGGGAGAGAAAAAAAATATTGTCCAGAACTGTAAATATACTTCTACTTTCCATGCTTGTGAGTTGTGGGTCGGTATTATTAAGTCCACTTGTTTTAAAAATGAATGATATTGAATGAGCCCAATTAATCCCCTTGTAATTGATTTTTAACGAGGCTACTAGTACTTGGTATCAAACATGATGGGGTTTTAGTTAGAGTTCTGTATGTTAATCCAAGTTCTCTTGCTCTTCATACTTTTAGTGCTGCAGTTAGGCTATAACCAGCTAGAGGGGACCATACCTGAGGAACTGGGTTCATTGAAGCAGCTTAAGGTTATTTCTTTGCAACATAACAAATTAACTAGTGAAATTCCTCAAAGCTTGGGTCACTTGGAGAAGCTAAGGAGGCTATATTTGAGCTATAACAACTTCAGTGGCACGATTCCTGCAAAACTAGCTGATGTTGCAAACTTGGAAGTTCTAGATATTCAAAACAATTCTCTTTCAGGAACTGTTCCTTCTGGTATGCCTCTGTCCGTATTTTATTGCAACAAAATTCGCCTGCTTTTGTGCATTTGGACGCGTACTAATTGATGCTTTAAAATGAAAATAAAGCGTTGCAGAGATTAAGGGAAGGATTCCAAGGTGCAAACAACCGAGATCTATGTGGAGATGACTTTTCTGCTTTGAAAACTTGCAACAAAGATAGAATATTTGACATTAGTCAGATTAGTGCCCCAAATATATCCATACACAGAAATCCTCCAATAACATTCCCGAAGCCTGTAAATGCCCACTTGCATTGTAACCAGACCCATTGCTCAAAGTCAAGAAGCTTTCTTTATCTTGTCATTGCAGCAAGTGTTACAACTACTGTTATCACATTAATAAGTTCTGGAATTTTCATATTTGTCAGATACCGCCGCCAAAGGCAGAAGGTTAGGAACCCATCAGATTATTCTGGAGGCCAACATAGTCCTTACCAGCCTAAAGAGTTCTACAGAAGTTCATCTCCACTTGTTAATCTTGAGTATTATTATAATGGTTGGGATTCATTGGCTGATGGTCATAATGAGAGTGGATTATCCCTTGAATATTTGAACCGTTTTAGATTTAATGTTGATGAGATTGAATCAGCAACTCAGTACCTTTCTGAGGCCAATGTATTGAGTAAGAGCAAATTCTCAGCTGTCTATAAAGGAATTCTTAGAGACGGTTCTCTTGTGGCTATTAGGAGTATTAGTGTGACTTGCTGCAATACCGAGGAAGGTGAATTTTTGAAGGGTTTGAGCCTGTTAACCTCACTGAGACATGAAAATATTGTTAAGATGAGAGGCTTCTGTTACTCAAGGAGTAGAGGTGAATGGTTTTTTGTCTGTGACTTCGCCACTAGGGGTAATCTGTCTCAATATCTTGACAAGGAAGATGGAAGTACCCATGTAATTGAATGGTCCAAGAGAGTTTCTATCATCAGGGGCATTGCAAAAGGTTAGTTCTTTCTTACTCCCAATTCTGCATCAGATGCTACTCTAGATAGTATCAATTTCTTCTTCTTCTACTACTATTTTTTTTTTTTGTGTGTGTGTGTAATGTCATGCCAATAATGAGGTTTGAACACAGGACGTCATGCAAACTAATTGAATTCCAGATAAAGTATTAGGTAATCCGGAACAATGATCTTGACTAATCTCCATATGACATGTAATCAAGTGTTATTAAATGTTTCCTATAGATATTGGCTGGTAGGTATCATAAGTATAGGATGGTGCAACAACATGCTGACCCTAGTGGATTATATTGATTTTTTCTTTATGATACTGACTATTCCTTGATGATCAGGTATTGGTTATTTGCACAGCAATGAAGCAAGCAAGCCTAAAATAGTACACCAAAACATTTCAGTAGAAAAAGTTATTCTAGACCATGAATTTAACCCCTTGATCACGGATGCCGGCCTCCCTAAGCTTCTTGCAGATGATGTTGTCTTCTCAGCTCTTAAAGCAAGTGCTGCCATGGGATATCTAGCTCCTGAATACCTTACCACTGGACGCTTTACCGAGAAGAGTGACATATATGCATTTGGGGTTATTGTCCTTCAAGTTCTATCTGGAACGGCATTGATAGGGGGGTCAATCCGGGTGGCAGTTGAAGCTTTCAGATTTGAAGATTTTGTTGACACAAATCTGAAGGGTGATTATTCTAAATCCGAAGCCGCAATTCTTTCAAAGCTTGCAATTCAGTGCACTCTTGAAGTGCCAGAGCAAAGACCAACCATGGTGGAGGTGATTCAAGAGCTGACCATGCTTCCTAATCCTTCACATTCGTCATAATCTACCACTTTTTCTGTGTGTATAATGAGACACTGGAGTACTTGCTAACATCTCGGCTTGCTTTTTCTTTAGCAGAGTCATGAGTCATAACATATCCTTTGCCAAATAATTGTTTGCTCTGCACGATTCATAGCGTTGAAGGATACTCTTTTACTGTAAATAAATCGACAATTCGAAGGGAAATTCAATCGTAACTTTAGATTATGGAGGGTTAAGAAAAAAAATGGATTATGGAAGAAATTGACAAATTGTTAATGATCATTCCTTTAGATCATAACTCATGATTTATTGTTGTAAAAAAATTTCATACCAAGTCATGAGAATATATTTTTCAATAATTAATTTGAGCGTTTTTCCAATGAGAGAATGTATCATATCTTTCACTAGATAAAATACATATTTAAATATAGAATTTTAACTAATAATTAAACCGTCAAAATGCATATTCAAAAGTCATTTCAACGCTTGTTCAATACGGGACCTGGGAATCCCCATATAGTTATAGCTTTAACTTCAAAACAAAGGATCCATTGTACTAAAGACATTGGTTAAAGAATTACAAAAGAAAAAATAAATAAATAAATTATAAGAAAATACAAAAAAAAATTATGAAAAACACAATTTTATGCCTTCCAATGAAAAACTTTCTATTTTTAGTTATTTAACTAGGAGACACTCGTTAGCATTTAACCAAAACAAAAGCGCGTAACCTTGCCTTTACGACTTTTTGTTTAACATGGTTAATAAAAAATTGAATTATTAATTCTTTAATTGATACTTATTTAGAATATTAATTGATAAAAAAAGATAAAACAAAATTCATTTTAATATCATAACAATAACAACATTTTTTTTATTTTTTAAATTATAATGTTAATTATTTAAGACTCGCTACAGTAAATGAATTTCACTTTATAAATTTTCAATAATAACATTTCTAAATATTAACTTTTTGTGTTTCTTATTTTTATTTTACTTTTCTTTAAGACTTTGTCTTAAGCTTAAATCGTATATTTTTTTACACCTTTAGTATTTAGAATACTAATAACTCTCCCAACCAAATTTATTTAAGTTATAAACACTTATTTAAGGAAATAAACCTCTCATTATAATTTTTATTTATAAGACTAACTTACAATTTAAATTACGTAAACTAACTATCTTACTATTTAAATTAAAATAAGTTAATCCTTCTTCATAAATTTGACCATGGCCAATTATTTTCAAATAAAAAATAGAATAAAACATAATACTTTTAATGATTAAATTCAATAGAACTATTAAAATAAACTGACAGGCCAAGTCTAGGCATCAAAAATGGGTCCAACCAATTTTCATATATAAGCCACATATTTGTGGATATGAGCTAACTCATTTGGCCAAACTAAATTGACGGCAAAAGAACCAAAATATTACTTTTTTATTCAATATTTACCAAAAGAGTGCTGTTTTAAACTTATTTACAGAAATGGTGTAGTCAAACACGCATCATTTGGGCGTGACTCAATCTGTCTCTAATTTCGTCGCTAATATTTTTTGCGACAGAATATTCAGTCGCAAAGAGTGTTAGCGACAGAATTCCGTCGCTAATTCGGTCTCTAATTCCGTCAGAATATTTTCGTCAAAAATAAAAACACAAACCAAATTCGGACGCTAATTCCGTCTCTAACTCCGTCACTAACACTTTTTGCGACTGAATATCCTGTCGTAAAAAGTGTTAGCGACGGAATTAGAGACAGATTGAGTCACGCCCAATTGAGGCGTGTTTGACTACACCATTTCTGTAAATAAGTTTGAAACAGTGCCAAATTGGTAAATAATTTCCAAAAAAACAATATTTAGGTTCTTTTGCCCTAAATTGACCCTTTTATTTAAATTTATATGTATTTTATAAGGAAAAAAAAGTGTCAAGCCAAATAGGTTTGGTAGTGTTTAAGACTGCATTTTTCATATATATGCTCTCTGTCTTTCGGGTCCCTCTCTCATTTTCTCTGTTCTGGCGCTTTTCTCCTTCTCCTTTTTCAATCTTTTTCCTTCATTTTTTTTTTCAAATCCCTGAAGCTTCACCGATGTGCCGTCGGCGTTCAAGGCCCTCTTTCCTCTCTTTCTTCTCTTTCGTTGCGTTTCACTGCGCTTCTGCTATGTAGATTTTTTTTTCTTCAAATGGAATTGAGGGTGGTGGCGAGGGAGAACACTACCAGGAGGGAGGCCCTAAATGCTTGGAAACTTACTAAACAGTGTTTTTTCTGGTCATAGTTGTAATATTTTCATGTGTCACTTGATAGACTTCATGTATTTTCAAATTGATTTGTTTAAATTGGTACAAGTGCAGGAGGGTTGTTAAAATGTCTGCACTGAAGTCACAAGCTCTAGGATATCATACGAGCCTTTTGCAATAAAGCCTCCTGAGCACCACCAACTTATGATTTGAAGGGCATTATCAACCTAGCACTTGAAGAAGATGCTGGGGATCGAGGTTTATTTCTGAACATTTTCTTAAGTTTCTTGCACTAGCTGCCATGTTTCTTCCTAAGTTTTAAATTTATAATTCACACTCTTGAGTTGTTAATCTTATCTTCACTGTTTGTTATAAGTAAGTGTAAATTCTTTTATGCCATTGGGCTTTCGCAAATAGCTAATACTGATACATACTGTTATTTGGCAGTTATCATGACATTGGTTATCAATGTTGTTTTGATTGTAGGTGATGTAACATGCTTGGCCACCATTCCATTTGACATGGAAGTGGAAGCTTATTTTTTGGCAAAGAAGGATGGCATTATTGCTGGAATAGCACTTACAAAGATGATATTTCATAAGGTTGATCCTTCTCTGAAGGTATGAAAGCAATATGCAGATGGTCTATCTCTATCATTATGTTTGTGGTTGGTGCTTGGCTTAATTACTGTAGGATTACTTTCAACTATCAGGTGGAGTGGAGTAAAAATGATGGAGATTTTGTCCATAAAGGGCTACAGTTTGGAAGAGTTCATGGCAAGGTCATTATTAGGAAAGCATAATTACAAAAGCAAGTGGTTTCATTTGTAATTAATTTCATGAATGACTTCTATTGATCGTGCAGGACGGGCTCATAACATTGTTGTAGCTGAAAGAGTAGTGCTAAACTTTATGCTGAGGATGAGTGGCATTGCAACTTTAACTAAGGTAATCTGTTGTTTACTAAAATATTTTCTTTTTGTTGAATTTTTGTAATATGCTTATGCTAACAACTACCTAACACTTTGTGATTATTAAACATAGTTAGCTAACATTATATGCTGTTTTAAAGATCTCTGTACGGCTATTGAAAATATTTGATGTCAATTATTGACAAAGTTGGGAATATTGGATCACAATTGCAAAATGACTGAATTGGTTAGATTTAAGATGATTTACTTGGGCTTTTAGCTATTTTGTTTAGAGCATAGTTGTTAATATCATGCTATAGTGTTCAATGGCTTGTCATAGGTTCTTGCACAGTTGCACTATGCTAAATGTATAGCATGGCACTATGCTACATGAATAGCAGCTTACTTTAAACATAATAGTCCAAAACTATCTTGGGACGAAACAAGGTTTTCATTTGTTGGAGAGGAGTTCTTTTCAGTCTGGGATATTAAACACAAAAGAATAATTACTTAAAAATTCTATTAGCTATTTTAGGTGCATAGCTATAGCTTTGAATGGTATTACAAATCATTATTCACTACCATATAGCATTGCTAGTAGAATTTTCTTACTAAAAGGAAAAATCATTATTATTAGTAGTCATAAATTGAGATGTTCATGTTTATCTTGCAGACTGTGATTAAAAAGAAGTATAGACATGATGCTACTAATGTTGGTAAAGAAGGTGGTTTTGCTTCTAATATCCAGGTCCTTAGCAGCTGCTTTTGGTTTTAGTGATCTAAGCATGATTTATGAAATTGGTTCAAAAATATATTGAGGTATGATTACTTATTAACATTTTTGGATAATTTGAGCATGTAGTCAGGGAATTTGGTCAGTGAGGTGATAGCCACCAAGACAGGTTTATCCCTGGTCTCCCTCTGCAGCACTCTGCCATCCTGTGGAGGGTCAGACTCTGTGTTTGTGCATTGTGTGTGTGTTTCAGGTTAAACTATTTGCGAATATTATTGAAATGTTTGATATAACACATGTTAATTTTGAATTGTTTTTCTTTCTGTTTAGTTTTTACTCTCTTTACTTATGTGTGTCTATTATTATTATTATTATTATAGGTTCTTTATTTGGTTGAACCTATTGATGAGGTTGCCGTTCAGAACCTACAGACATACAAAGAAAAGAAATTTTGTTACTAACTATATTATATTTCGTTACTAACTATATTACATTTCCTTAATTATATCAGCCTTTTGTTTGTAACAATAGTCATGTTTCAATCACTGTTGACAAATGGCAGATGGGTGGTGACTTCTATTGAATATCATTTCCAATCTTTACATAAATGCCTTAATCTTTCAATACATTCTTGTAGCAAATGTTGTTTATATAATACCATTTTGTCTGTATTGTAAGTGTCTGTTTTATAAATGTTTGGATATCTAGCTATAAATTTTATGCTCTTCTAATGGATGATGCGCCTTTTGCTTCTTCTCTCTCCTTCTATTATTTTTTTTCTTCAATGTTTATTTATTAAATTTATTTTACTGTTGAATCTCTTAACCAAATCTGTTGTTTTAAAGAAGGACAAGCATGCAAATCTGCTACCACCATGCCAAAGGATGCTCTTGGCTTGAATGATGGATCCAAGCAACCTGTGCAGAATTCATCAAGAGCATAACATACACTGATATTTGTTTCAATCGTGTCATATTCATCTATCATGAAGTACAAATTTATAACATAACATCTTTGGTGTGTTTTTATATCATGGTTTTTAGTTTCATTTAGTGTCCTTTTTTATGTATTTCAGATCCACATTTACACACTGCTTTTGTGGATAAGAGATTTTTTGTTGTCTCAGAAGCAAGCAGAGGAAGCCATAGTCACAAACGAGACAGAACATGAAGTTGGCAGCACTAGGAAAGAAGAGAAGGAGCAAGACCACTCCATTTTCAGCCTCAAGAGCATCTTTTGGCATGGTGGTTTTGTTTGGGATGCATGGTTCAGCTGTGCTTCAAATCAAAAAAATCACCACTCCATTTTCATGGGTGATTTCTTGACCGCATTGGCTAAAAAAGTCAAGACCAACACCACAACTGTGGAGAATTACCGACTTATCTATGTCCCACCAGGCATTCCTATGAGGCGAGAGAAGGATGAACCACTTAGAGTTAATGTTCTATTCAAGCAAATTCAAGGAAGTTCTATTTATAGCCTCCTTCAAATTTTTATATCAAGTGGTTCTTTGGCAGGGATTGGAATTGGAGTTCTCTACCTGTTATGTTACTTTGCTCTATAACTAAGATTTCATTCTAAACTTGTGTTTTGTTTTTATGCTTAAGAACAAGATAGTTATGATCATTTATTCTGTCTGTGCTTGATATTAAAATGAATTTTGTTTTATCTTTTTTTTTGATCAATTAATATTCTAAATAAGTATCAATTAAAGAATTAATAATTCAATTTTTTATTAACCATGTTAATAATACTGTTAAGCATAGTTATAAAATTCGGCCCGATCATTGACCCGGTTGAGGTAGTGGATCACTGGGTCAGTGGTCCAACTGGTGGGCCAGTAAATGGCCCGGTATGATCCGGTTTATATTAAAAAAAATCAAAATTATATTATATATACGTATATAATTAATATTATTCGAAGAAAAAAATGAAAATGGCAGAAAGTAATTAAGGAGGTACAGAAAGTAACAATATGGATCTAACCAGGCCCAACTAAAAAAAACCTAATACCTAAGTATATTTACTTCTCTTCACGCTGCGTACAGCTTCTTTCCCCTTCTGCTGTGCGTCCTGCTTCGTTCTGCTGCAGTTTCTCTTCTCTTCCAACACCACCCACCAGCCATGGGTCGTATGCACAGCCGCGGGTTTGTATTCATTCTTTCAATCTCTGTAATCGAATTCGTTCTCTTCTTTCCTATTATTCAAAACTAACATTTGATTTTTTTCCTTTGGTTCCAGTAAGGGTATATCCTCTTCTGCTTTGCCCTACAAAAGGACACCCCCTAGCTGGCTCAAGATCTCTTCGCAAGATGTAATTTTCTCTCGTTTCATGGTTTTTTTCGCATTGTTAATTATGTAATGTGATGTTTTTATCCTTACTTTTTTGTTCTAGGTCGAAGAAAATATCTGCAAGTTTGCGAAGAAAGGTTTGACCCCGTCTCAGATTGGTGTCATTCTTAGAGATTCTCACGGTATTGCTCAGGTCAAGAGCGTCACTGGCAGCAAAATCCTTCGCATCCTCAAAGCTCACGGTTTGTGCTTTCTCTGCAATTTCGCTTACAATTTTCTGTTATTTTAGGTAATAATGATAAGTATAATGTTATTGGATATTGGATAGTTGTAAAATATGTGAATGGGAAAAGTAGAGAGCGATTTTAAAAACTGAGATGGATGACAAAGTGTGTGTATATTTATAATGGTTTTCGGCTATACGGATATCCTGCTTTCAGCAAAAAAAAACATAGTTGATAACAATAATGAAGAAATGTTTTGGTGGTTGGTTTCAGGACTTGCGCCTGAAATTCCAGAGGATCTGTACCATTTGATTAAGAAGGCAGTTTCAATTAGGAAGCATCTTGAGAGGAACAGGAAGGACAAGGACTCCAAGTTCAGGTTGATTCTTGTTGAGAGCAGAATCCACCGACTTGCTCGCTATTACAAGAAGACTAAGAAGCTCCCACCAGTCTGGAAGTAGTAAGTACCTTTCCACCCCTCACCCAACTATGACTTTCTTGCTATTATTTTATCAATGCATTTTTAGTTGAATAGCTGATTATTATGTTGTATTGCTATGCTTGAGCTGTGGCCTGTGTGAAATGGAGTGGAAATGAAAGGAAGTGGTTTGGTTCATTTTTCCCCTGCCTATCCAAACAGAGTATTATTAATAATTTTTTTCCTAGGATTATTAAGTTGTTTAAATTCTGTATTCTGTATACCGTATACTTTGATTCTGTTTCGGAATCATGTTTTAAGTATTTATTTGAGATGAACCACATAATTAAGTATTTGTTTTTTAGATCTATTTTTTACCTGCTGGATGTGTTGTAGAATGGTCAAAATAGATATAAGATTGTCATGTAGATAGACATACTTTCCTAGAAGTGTTGGTCAATAGGTGATGCATACTTGATATTATATGATACAGACTTTCCTAAAGGTGTTATTCAATAGGTAATGCATACGTGATATTATTTGGATGTTACATATGATGATTTTCTAAATGAAATTCTATTGATTTTCACTGCTAGTGATGTAATTTTTGTTTTGAGTGCACACGTGTATGATGCTTGCTGAAGTCTTTGTGCATTTGTAATTTGAATGACAACCTTGCCACTTTTTTTTTTATCCATGTGCTCTGTCCTTTTCCTGCTATTAATGACTTGTTAATTTTGCAGCGAATCAACAACTGCTAGCACTCTGGTTGCTTAGAGAATGTATCTACTTTCATGGGCTTTGCTACCTTGCAGTCGCCCGTTGAGCTAGCAATTTGCCATATCATTTTGATGTTTATTTGAAGGCTGGATAGGGGATGTGGTCTTAATTTTGTTAAGAACCTATGGTTAGACTGAGAAAGATACTTGAACTAGTTAAGTCAATTTATCAATGCGGTATTCTTCTTTTTCTTTTAGCTGTTGGAGTTTGTCCTTTAAAGAGATGGCTATGGTTTTTGGTTTTATTTTCAAGAAATATATATGTTGAGAAAGATTTGAAGGATTGCATTCTTTGCTGCTTATGCATTCAATAGGTTTCCAAAGGAAAACTATTACTTTTAACTGAACTTGAGTTCATAAAGTTAAGTTCAATCAAATTCCACTTCTTTAAATGCAATCCATACACACTAAGTTTTCACTTTTTTTCCTTATTTAAGCGTTTCTAATCAAATAACTGATCTTTTGAATCGTATTTTTAGTCTCAATGTTTTCCCATTACCAATCCCAACTCTTAAATGCATTTTTTATTATTTTACATGTTAACTAATATTTGTTACAAGTTAAAGAATTTTTATATTTCAATCTATTCTCTTTTACTTTTATCTTTAAATTAATTTTTAATGGTTTTAAGCAAAACTATCATTTGTCAAAAAATAATATTTAATACTTTAAATTGGTTATTATAAATTAAATATAGAATTTATATATTTAAAAATATGTTTTATGAATTTTTAATGTACTTCATATGTTTTTATTACAATTTTAATTTTAATTGTGTAAAATAAATATTTATCATGTCATAGTTTTTGTGTTTGGTTACCATGACTAATTGTAGGGAAGATAATTTTCCATTAAAAAACATCGTGAGTGATAATATAGGCCTACGGTTGTTCATGCTCTTAAGTGTACTGGATTTTGCTTTTGAGAGCTACTCTTTGTATAACACTATCTTTTCAAGTTTATGTTGTAACAAGTGCAGTAATATTCGGATTCGTTTTCGATTGAGTAGAACGAAAAAAATAATCAGCATCCATTTTGTAGGCAGATGTTATGAGTCTTATATTATGTAAAATAAGAAATATAACGTGATACTTAAGCTATAAGGTTCTTTCACTTAATGAATTAGTATTTTGTGTTAAGATCTCCTGTTGTGCATAAGTCATGACAGCTGATATTAGCCAAATAAAGCATATAAACGTTAATACAACATAGTGACATACTATACCCAGAAAGAATAAGCCCGTATTTACCAGCACAATATGGTGAAATCCGAGCTAAAACAATCATAAAGTGGTGATTTTATGTTAAGAATGTATGGAATTATGGTAGAATTTTAGACTTTAGGCAAAGTAATCGATCTCATAAGGAGGTGGAATTGAGGTAGATATCTGATAATGCAAGTTGATGCAGTTCAGAAGCTCCGATTTGACTCAATACATTTAGCCTGTTAGTCTAGACTGTTGGAATTACAACTTAAGAAAACATTTCAATGGTTTACCACCATTTTGAATAATAATTTCGAGCCTGTTCTTTGTTTTCAATAATCGTTTAAAAAAAGAAAATAATGGAATTTTACATTAACACTATCAGACTTCCAAGCGAGAAATTTGACAAAACATTTCGGGTCACATAAGTACTTAAAAGATGAGGTATAAATTTTTATGGTTTAGCAGTTTAAATTTTTAAACCCCTACCTTCAAAAATGCAAATAATAGTTCCAACTTACACAAATAACTTGCAACGTAGCTATCTCTACTTCATCCAGCCGAAAGGAACTCAGAAATCCAACACAATACGGTCCATCTTAATAATTATGTTTCACGCACTAGGTTCTCATGATACATATAGTATATCCAAAAGAATTCCAACTTACACAACTTGCCTAAATTCCAAAGAATAGTTCCATATAATGTATAGTGAACTGATGTAACGAAGAAGATAAAAAAGAACAATATATTCCCATACGAAATGTAAAGGAGTTCCTGGAGGCACAATGTGCTTTTCCCTTGTGAATCCACCAGGAAAGGCATATAAGGCGAGTTCACGATCCAGGTGGCAACGTTCTGAACTATCGGGTGGCTGCTTGTCTAAATTACCGGATCCCGAGCTTTCTGGGCTAGTAGGATTTATCTCATATTCAGCAGGTGGATTTTCTGATCCTCCTCTATCATCCTTATGTGACTCGTCAGAGTCATCTCCGTTATTTTGTTTGCTAGGGCTTCCTCCAATATCACCTTTAGGTACGTTGTGAACCAAATCTGGCCGAGCTTCCACACCAACACCCCTAAGGTGCAACTGCCATGATATAGACAACAGTTAAATCCATGAGCCAAAGACTATCGGAACAAATCACATGTAAAGTAAGAAAAGTCAGATATTACATACCTAAAGATGCAAGTTAACTTCATCCGGTCTTGAAAGAAAAGGAAAATCTCCCCCCGTTTTCAAATATGCACGCCTTGCCTCCGGATACCTTTCACCCAGTTGATCTTTAAGTTGTTGAGGAATTGCACAGTAGTCATTAGCCTTTAAGAATGGAGCAAGACCCCATGTAAAAAGATGAAAGTGGAGTTATTAAAAAATTTATATCATACTATTCTGGGTCATAATAATCAGAAAAATAATAGCTTCAGACATTATCATCTCAAATGTCACAACTCACAAGCAAAATGTATATATAATTATGTTGATGGTGGATTATGGAAAGAACTGCCAGCAGAATTTAACATAACTAGAGTGGAATGGTATTACTAAAAAACAGAGCTTTTACTAGGCACACCAAAACAAGAAGATTAGCAATTAATCTAGAGACTGAATAATTAAGATTTTTTAAGAAGAAAAGAGCCATGCAAAAAAAATCAAATCTTTTGACAACAGCATGATGCAGAAATAAACAAATTATGACTTGAGATGACATACATCCATTCTAGTGATAAATGAATCTGAAAGAATAAGAGGTCCCACTGAAGCAGCATCAGTTGTCAGCAACAATCTGGAGGCCAAGTCTTCTCTAGAGAGGGTTTCTACCTGAATAAAGTAAATCAAACAAGCTATTTAACACAATAAATGCAAACATAAACAAGTAGGGGAAAAATAGGATATAGTTTAGCCGCATTAGAATTTTAAGGAAATATGGAGTGCCTTAGGATAGTCAACTGGTTCCCAGTCTAAAGTATGGTGGACACTCTTTATTGTCCAAAAACAAGACAAATTCTTGCAAACTGAAAGGCAGAAATAGCAGATTGCTCCTAAGCATTAGATTATGCAAGACAAAGGTTACCTGAGAAACAACAAATTCCACTGAATCTGCAATAAACGGTTCATGGGGACCATCACGAATTCCTGTCAAGACATATCGCTTCAGCAAAAAAGGAGGAGTCCAACTAACACTGCAAATGCAATAGTAAAGCTACATCGGTTAATACATGGAAAACAGAATAGATCTAATGAAAAACTATCAGGAAGTATAACAAGAAATTCCCAGTAAGAAAGATGATGCATTTTTGTTTTACAAAAAGTTTAAGGGGAGGGGATATTGCATCATTCTAAGGTCAGGCATACCATATGTATCCGCAAGTGCTCACAAAAGTAATTATCGATGATATTATCACTAATTAGTTAAATAGTTGATTAAGCTCCTTTATTTAATTAAATAAAATAAATTAGGTTTAAATTATTTCAAATAATTAGTCCAAAATTTATAAACATTAAATTGATAAATTATAATAATTACCTAATAAAGTGTATATATAAATATATATTATCACTTAATTTTAATCAAGAGTCAAAATTTAAGTGAACGAATCAATGATTTTCTTAAAAAATCTTCTTCTTTATTAAAGAATTTATTTTCTACTCTTGATTCTTGAGTCATATTTATGAGTACAAAAATCGATTTTTATTCTTACTTTATCTTTAAGTTTAAAAATGTCAACTAAATAGTAAATAATAAAGTTAACAGATAAATAAAAAATAAATTTAGTAAAACAAAAAACAATGAAATCATAAGCAAATTAAATAACTTACATTCAAAATTTGTATTTTTTAAACAAATACTATTTAAGTTAAAACTTTAAATTTGATTGCTCTAAATAAATGATTTAAACTAGAATAATATTTTATTTTTAATTACTTTATTGTTTATACCACTTTTCTTTTGTGTAAAGGCATATGGTGCAAATTTAATGTACGTTATTAATTAAATTAAATTCATTAAGTGGAAGAGTTCTATTAAAATCTTTCTTGATTAGTTCAATTTTAGGAGGAGAATAGAAAGGAGCAAAAATCCTGCAGGAGAGAAGAGACAATTTAATACAATTTAAGTGCACTAACTAAAATAATCATACTTATAAATTTTCAAAATCCAAAACTATAACGTAGAAAAATAATTATTTTGTAAAACTTCACATTCTCTTGTCAATCAAACACTAAAAAGGTTAATTCTCCTCCATTAAGATCCATCTCCTGTAAATTAGGATATTTAATAAATAAATAGTAAAACTCTTTATTTCCTTCTTTTTCTCTCCCCCCCCCCTCCCATTAAAATACTTCATCTTCTTTAAATCAAACAATTCCCCATTAGTGATGTCTTTATTTTTAATTACATCTTTTTTTTCATCCATAAAATTCAAATTTAAAATCTTACTTAAAAAAATTTAGTCCATTTTCACTCATACTAATGACTTATTGACAAAATATAATGAGATTAATTATGAAAAGAAATAGTTATTTTAAAATTTGTAAAAAATTAGCAAAAAAAAGTATTATTAATAGTGTTTGTCTTAGTTTTTTTGGGTCAAATGTCACTTTTGATCTTTTATGTTATAGTATTTTTATTTATTTTTAAATTTTAAAAATCTCAATTTAGTCCTTTATATATTTTTAAAATTTTTTTGGCTAAATGTCGTTTTGGTCTTTTGTTGGTCAAAAGCTCATTTGATTTCTATTGTTTTGAAAGGTAATAATCAATAATCTCAATACAAATTGAATTTAGAGGTCGATATCTATGGAAAAATAAAGTTAATTTTTCATCCATGATATTTCTGAATCCTACAAATAAGACTAAATGTCATTTTTGTCTTTTATTAGTCAAAAATGTCATTTGATTTCTATTCTTTGAAAGATAATAATAATCTCAATACAAATTGAATTTAGAGGTCGATATCTTTGGAAGAATTTAGTTGTGTATATTTTATAATTAAGGGATATATGATATGTTTAACAAATAATGCCTAATTCCTTAGTGGTTGAGCCCTTCCACATAGGTATGTTCTAAATTTGGGTTCGACTCTTACTTAGACTCCCTTCAAACTAGTTAAAATAACAACAAAAAAAATTGGTTGAACGGATCTCAACTTATTTCCTAAAGTTCTTGTACAAGTATTTAATGATACTAGCTTATATATAATAAATTATAAAATTTGTTAAAATAGACTTTCTCTATCCCATTATAATTATCATGTAACCACTACAATCGAGTAAAGTTACAACTTATTCCATTACAATATTATAAAGCATGAGAAGTGCAAACAAGAGAGAGAAATAATGAAACCTACAAAGTAACATTAATTTTCTTTAAGGGATTTTATCTTTAAAGAGTGCAAATTTTATATTTTCTTTCCTGTGAAATTATATATATTAAAAGGACAAAACTATCTTTATAATAAAGTATTTTGTTCTATTTTTTTCCAATCTAATTGAATAAAGGAATAAAATGTTGTTTTTCTTTCTCTTCTTTGCTATTTTTAGGAAGCCCAATAATCTTTAAAAGTATAGTTAAAATAAGATAGTTTTGTGTGTGTTTATATAACAAGATTTTTATGTTTTTAAGAATATCATATATATAAGATAAACTTAATGTATAGTGTTACAAAAGAATTATGGAAAAATCATATAATAAAAATGAAATATAAGAATTATTCATTTCAACTAATTAAAATTAATCTAATTACATACGATAATTAGAATATAACTTGGTTTTAACATTTTTGTATCAAGGTAACATACAGTTAATTTTATTTTAATGTTTAACAAATTTTATTTTGAGACTTAATATTGCATTTGCTCAATTAAGTTAGGCTTTATCATAGCACAACGTCATACCATATGCATGTAATTTCTCATTTGTGACAACACTTCCACCACCACCATTAATCCATGAATTAATATATATTTTCAATTTTCTTTTTGGAGAAATTAGCAAACACGTTAAATCATTTCAATAGTGTAGCATAGATAAGGTGTGAAGCCAAAAAATAATGGCAAAGAATTTGAGCGAGCAACAAATTTCTACGATAAAGAAAGCTTTCACATAGTTTGACACACACCGCAACGGTCAGATCGCACCATTAGAGCTTGGGATCTTGATGCGGTCTTTGGGTGGTAACCCAACCCAAACCCAACTAAAGGCCATCATGGATGAAGAGAACCTCGTAGAACCTTTCGACCTCTCACGATTCATAGATCTGATGGGAAAGCACTTGAAGGTTGAGCCTTTTGATGGTCCGCTACGTGATGCTTTCAAGGTCCATGACAAGGACTCCACTGGCCACGTCTCTGTCACTGCACTTCGCCATATTCTCACCAACATCGGCGAGAAACTTGAACCTTCCGAGTTCGACGAGTGGATCAAGGAGGCCAATGTCGTGTCTAATGGGAAGATCAACTACGAAGGTTTCATCGCCAAAATGATCGGCAAGTGAAATAAGTTTGCCAATTCAAATTCCTTTGTTTCTCTTTGAATTAAAATAAAATGCTTTATTGTCAAATTTTCATGTATTTTTGTTTCCTTTGGTGAACAAATTGATTATTCGAGTTATGCTAAATTTTTAATACACACACGCGCGCATACACACACACACACACACACACACACATATATATATATTAGTGATCATTTTTTAAAAATTTTCATGTTGAGTGATGCAATTGTCTATAATTGATTATTTGCCTTCTTTAAAGAAATGCGTCTAAAAGCTCAACATGTGAAAAATTGTTCGTGTTTGTGTTTGTATATATGTTTATCAAATTTGAAGCATAAATCATGCTGTAATGTATGTGCGAGGAGTGGTGATGGTTGTTCCTTCTTGTGGAATTTAGATTCATTGTTCAACTTATGATTATTTTTCATGCACATTGCTTTATGGATAACTATTTATAAACAAGTCTTAAGCTCAAGCTTCAAAGATCTAAAAGTTATTATGTCTTTAAATATCTTGAAGAATATAAGATGATGTGTATGTGTAGTTAGGCTAATGAGAAAAATGTTTCTTTTTTATTATAATTATTATTGCAATGGTGTTAATTACTAAATATACATATCAATGTAATGTTGATGATTGTAAACAAAATGAAAAGGATGATGGATGCTTTTAGGAAGAACTAGACTAGAATAATATAATTTATCATTGAGGTACGAGTATGCACATGTTCTACTATGAAATGATTGAGTTAGATTGGAATTTAGCTTTTGTCATTCTGAAAATAGCATTGGTCATTAGTATAGTGAATTTGTTTTAATAATAATAATAAGTATGTGATTGTTGAAATGTGAATATAAGATCTAAATATGAAATGTTTCTAGGAAATAAAATGGTAAATGATGTATAGGAGAACCCCTACTAAAAAGTAGACCCTTTGTTTCAAACGAGAGGTTTCTCATCGTACCAATGTGCACTCAATGTTGTTACGTAAGCGTAACCTCACACTTCCTTTATATGTTTGTGTTTGGATTCAAGAATCATCATGTCAAAGCTCATAACTCAGCTTAACGATACCCCTTCTTTCTATATGATATGTTTTCTTGAACTAGAGTGGATTTAATATAAATTGAAAACTTTTGGGAGACTTAGACCAATAAAGGGAATATGGGTAAGGAAGGGTAGTGGGAGAGGTATTACCTTAAAATTTGACCTAAACATCTTTCATGAAAGGTTTTCAAATGAATGCACAATTAAGACTATTGTTTGTAGGTGCATAAATACCTATGAAACACTAATATGATTGTCTATGTTAGAGTAAATTTTAATATGACACTTTACGTTTTCAATTTTCAATTCCATAATGAAAGAAATAAAGGTTTGGTTCTTATCAACACCAAGCATATGACTTGACACGTGTGTGTGTGTGTGTGTGTGTGTGTGTGTGATGGTTGAACTATATAGTATGGAAATGAAGAAAACAAAATAAGGTCAAAATAGTTGTAATTAAATAGTGATAGTAGAAGATGATGTGTTTGTACATATAATGTTATTCAAATGTATAATAATGTCAAAACAATAAAATAAGTATCATGTCCAAAACTTTGACATGTTTGAACATCACTTAATGGCCATGTTAGACATTAACCTTATATTTATTGACGATTAGTAGCAACAACGACTTTAAGCCTATGTTTGGCTTGGTGGAAATAATTTAGTGAAATAAAATGAAATGAAGTGGAATAGAATACAATGAAATAAAACATACATTCTTTATATATATTATGATAAAATATAACACAATTCTATCATCATTAAAAATGATCTAAATAATAAAACATAAATATTTCATTTTCTTATATTTCATAGTCTTTCATCAAATCATAGTCCAAGTTTTAATTAATATTGGGATGAAGATGAAATATGTGTTATTGATTGAATTGTCATTTTTACTCTACCTGAGTGTGCTTATGTATTTATATTTATAAAATATTATACCTATGTATTTATTGATATTACTTTGAGTTTTTATAAATATTTACGGATTTTCTTTGTGACTCTTAAATATACACTATCCTTACAATATAGACAATACATCATGAAATGCATCAATTGTAGGATTATTTTTATTTGAGAGTAAGAAGAGCATATGTCAAAGTTAATGTTCATTGTTAAATAAAGTATACCATTTATATGCAAACCAAGAACTATAGATTTTTTTTATAATTTTTAATTTTCTATAATATATATTGTATCAAATTTTTGTGTAATTTTTCAATTACATGTAATTCCCAACATGTAAGTACCAAACTCAACTTTCTTTAGGTTTGCATAATAATATTTAGATTAAATTAATTTATAATTTGTTGCATTTCATTTTTATGTTTAAATATATCATTTATTCTTTAAAATACTTAGCATACAATTATACTCTTGTGATTTAAACTTTAAGAACTAAATTAATATATATATATATAGTAATTTAATATTAAGTATTTTGATCATTTTTGTCAATTAGTTTAATTGTATAATTCAAGTATACTAAAAACTAAAGGAATACATATTACAATAACTAGACTTTTTGTATTTTTTGTTTTGATCATTAGCAATAATGCATGTTAAAACTTATTTTTTTACCCCTTTTTGACATACTAGTTCATTCAACTAAAGTTAACAAAGTTATTTTTTGTTCACTGTTATTTTATTAAAGATTTTATGATATTTTCATAATAGTTTGAGTTTATATTCTTGATTCTAATTGTTTAAATTTGCATGTTAACATATTAATTTTTTGTATATAATAGTTTTATGTTAAAATATATAATATAGTAAAAAGATTATATATATATATATATATATATATATATATATATATATATTTGAATTTGTACAAAAAATATTTTTATATAATTTATTTATTTATTTATTTTACTCATACTTTTACTCATTCGAATAAGTAGAAATACATTATTTTTTTACTTCTTTCCTCTTTATTTATTTCTATTAGATCAATATATTTTTCTTGCTCTATTTCTCTTTTAGTTCTATTTTTTTGCTTTTTTTCTTTCTTCTTTATTTCACTTTTAATTTAAATATAGCATAAGAGTGAAAAAAGACAAAGGCAATACAAAAGTTAACCATCAATGAGGTGCATTATATTGATTAGAATATGCCTTAAGCTTTTTCATTAAATAAATTAGAATGTTTTTGAAAAAAATAACCAGTTAGTTGTTAAATTTCTAACATATAATATACATTTAGCTTTTTCATTAAATAAATTAGACTATTTAAAAAACACAATCAATTAAATGCTAAATTAGATTTTTAAAAAAAATAATCAATTCAATGTTAAATTAGATTGCTTTTTATTATTATAAATAATCAATTAAATGTTAAATTAAACTTTTTTTTAATAAGACTTTCAGATTTGTTGAGTTGACATATCTAAGTCAATAATTCTCTATATCTTTGTAAGCAACATGATATTGTATATGAATCTTACATTTATTGGTCCTTGCATAATTGTTTACTGAAGTTTGGTTGATGAGATTGATTAATTCAACAATTTTTTGTGCTAAGATTGTACTCATTTTTATTACCCTCAAACTAAATAAGGGACTAATGACTTTCGATTAATCTAGCCCAATGCACCGTTCGCACCTTGGTCCACCACATCATCCTTACATTTCAAACAATCAAGATTTGCCATATAGGACAAAAGTTAACATATTGACTTGCATGATAGACAACTAATATGTCTTCATTTAGAGACATAATTCTTGTATTTTCTAGAACCATTTCTTTATGCAACATGACACATTTTATTTTTTGCTTTATCAATAATATCATAAAGAAAAATATTTTTAATTATGATAAAAATAATAATTAAAGTTAATTTGTTAATTTTTTTTGTTGCAATTAGGTTATGAATGATCTACTCACTATATCATAATGTAAATTAGTTTTAATTTTATTTTTTATGATAGAAATTACAAGTTGTTATTAAGACTATTGTTACGGATAAAAGATAAGCCCATTTATAAAGTTCAAATATTCAAACTTCTCAACCATCAAAAGATAGAAGATATAACAAATATCAAAGAACAGAAGATATAATAAATATCACAACCGTTGCTGATCATTTATTTAGATAATCCGAATATCTTAACCAAAGATAGTGGGCTTCAACCACCACTCCACTAGGGTCCAGGTCAGTATCCTATAAATAGAGTATCCTCCATGGAGAAAGGTACACACACATTCTGACTCTCTTTTTTCCATTCACACAGAACACACACTGCACGCCACTCGTGTTGTGTATTCATTATGTAGTGATCTTCTTCCTTGAGGTGCTTCAACACCATAAGCATCTTCAGAGAGAGAGTATGATCCCATATTAATTATCCAACAATCTTGTTGGACATGTCTTGTTCATCTTGAGCAGAACATTGGCGCCGTCTGTGGGAACGATAAATTTCGATTCCCATAAAATCACAATGCTTAACACAAGAAGCCACCACATTGAAGGACGTGACGAACCACCAAGAAACACAAATCAGGAGAACGTGGTAGCAGAAGATGCGGTTTCTAATACCGCCTCCTCCCCAGCTATACCAGCAATGCGACTGCCTGCCAATCCACCATCTGTCGCCGAGGAGGAACCAGAGACCACGCAGCGTCTCATTTAGAATGCTCTGAACTCACTTTTGTCTCAGATGGAGAATTTGGAGAAACGTTACGAGCTTCAACGACGGGATGATGTCCAGAACTTGATAACACAGTTAGACGAACGCAATGCCAAACGCAGACAGGATGAAAATCACTGCCTCCAACACATAGAGCATCAAATTCAAAATATAGAGAATCCAGTAATGGTACATACCGAGCAACCTCACGTGACAGCAAGAAGACACAAGTCGGAGACCTCGGTTCCCACTGCCGAGACTGGGAATAGGGAGCCGATCAGTCAATCCGAGCCAGGCAGAATATCTCATTCCCAGTCACGTAATGACGGACTCCACATCTCAACCGCAATCCCAGAACGTACCGCTGTTGAAAGACCGACAATAGAACTCATACGCCGATCCAGACGAGAAGAGAACACTTACAGGAGGAAATATCGCCGAGGTCAGCAAAATAATAGCCCGTTCGTCAACGAAATAGTGGATGCTCAATTCTTGGAAGAGTTTGATGGATCATTCTTATCCAAATATGATGGGAGCCAGGATCCTCAGGTGCACATTGACGAGTTCGACATGCAAATGTGCGTTCGTGGCATAGACGAGCCGATAATCTCACGAATTTTCGTTACCACTTTAACTGGAGCCGCCTAAACCTGGTTTCACTCTTTGCCGCCGCGTTCTATCCAAAATTTTGAGGATTTTGGACAGAAGTTCTTGTTGAATTTCGCGACGAGTAAGAAGCAGCCCAAGTCCGAGTTCGCTCTGGGTAAAATACGCCAGCAGCCTGGAGAAACTTTGCAAAGTTATCTGGATCAATTCAAGGAAGCCGCCTTACAAGTACAAGGTTTGGAAGAAAGGGTGCACGTACATCTCATCTTAGCCAGGCTCAACGGATCATCTCGCCTTACCAAATCAATTTACAAAGACCCTGTGAAATCTTTAATGGAGTTCAGGATGCGGTCCAAGAAGTATTTAGAATTGGAGCAAATGGAAATCGCCAACTCGGCTCCGAAGGAGAATAGAAAAACCTCGTCACCAAGGAACCGACGTCAGGAGAACGCACACACCAGCCGACATCCTATGAACTTCCACACTGGCTGACCTCCACGAAATGCTTCTGACCCTGGCTTCAGATCTAGAAAGTATGAATGGAAATTTGATAAGTATGCTCCATTGACTACTTCTCGAGCTCAGATATGGAAAGAAGTTGCTTTTACGGACATGAGGAAAGTAGATCGTCATCGTCCAATATTGAAAAAAGAAGGATTAGACTATTCCCGATATTGCGACTTTCACAACGGACCGGGTCATACGACTGATCAATGTTGGGAGCTCCGCGATGCAATAGAGAATTTTATTCGTGAAGGCAAACTGCGACAATATGTCATCCGGACCCAAGGGCAGCAAGGCAAAAGGAGAAGCCAACAGGATAATAAAAATCGAGATGAGAAGAAGAACAAAAAGGATGATGATTTCCCAGAGCCCGAATTCGAATGTAACATCATTTCAGGGGGTATGGGAGGTGGAGGTGACACTGCTAATCAACGAAAGAAATATCTCAAAGAAGTCATGTCGGTGAGAGCTCAGCCGAGATTCAAGGAAAGCAGTAAGAAAGCCACGCCCCCGTTAATTTATTTTACCGAAGAAGACATGAAAGGGGTGGTACCCGGCCACGAGGACGGTCTCGTCATAATGGGAACCGTAGCAAACTTCCAAGTTAAAAGAATATTTGTTGATAATGGTAGCTCGGCCGATATCATCAACCTGAGTGCATTCAAAAAGATGAACTTGAAAGAAGAAGACTTGAAACCATGCAAAACCATGTTAATAGGTTTTAATGGTGGAGGCACTGGTCTTAAAGGCTCCATTGATCTTCAACTCACATTGGGAACAAATGAGGGTTTTAAGTCAGAAAGGGTCACATTTACTGTTGCTGAGTTCACCTCACCATATAATATCATCCTGGGTAGACCAACGCTTCATAAATGGGACATATTGATGTCCACCAAACATTAGAAGATGAAGATGGTCGGACACCTCAGCCGAGTCATTACAATATGCGGCGATCAAAAGGAATCCCGACAGTGCTATTACAATACGATCAGGGAAACTGAGGGCGGCCCATCCTCCCCACCTTGGATAAGGCAAGGAGATCCGGGAGAGCAACAAATTGAGAAACATTCATCTCGAAAGCGGGTCAACCTGGTGGAGCTAGATATGCGGGATATCAAAGAATGGAGACCAGAACCAGTAGACGAGCTGGAAGACATTTAGATCGGAAGCTTCCCGGAGCAGATTACAAAAATAGGCAAACAAAATGATCCAGAAACCAAAGATAAGTTAATTCAATGCCTACGAAAGAACCAGGATGTGTTTGCGTGGAAAGCTTCTGAGATTCCCGGAATCCAGCCGACCTTCTGTTGCCATAAATTAGTTATTACCCCGATTCTAATCCAGTGGCATAGAAGAATAGAAAGCTCGGCCCAGATAGAAGGCAAGCTTTGGAGAAGCATATTAAGGAGTTGTTAGAAGCCAGATTCATTAGAGAAATACAATACACCACGTGGCTTTCCAATGTGGTGATGGTGAAAAAGTCCAATGGGAAATGGCGAGTCTGTGTTGATTACATAGATTTGAATAAAGTTTGTCCCAAGGACTCATACCCGATGCTGAGTATCAATCAACTCGTAGATAACTTCGCCAGTTTCCAATTGTTATCATTCATGGACGCTTACTCTGGATATAACCAGATACCCATGTACCCGGATGATCAGGAGAAAACGGAATTCCGGGGTGTCGAAGCGAATTATTGCTATGACGTCATGCCCTTTGGATTAAAAAATGTCGGGGCGACTTATCAACGGATGATGAACAAAGTTTTCGCTGATCAGATCGGGCGCAATATCGAGGTCTACATCGATGACATGATCACGAAGATAGTTACAAGTGAAAGTCATATCTAGGATCTAGAAGAAACTTTCCACAAACTAAGGCAGCACAACATACGCTTAAATCCGTTGAAGTGTGCCTTCGGAGTAAAGGCCGGGAAGTTCTTAGGATTCATGCTGACCCACCGGGGAATAGAAGCAAACCCAAACAAATGCAAGGCTGTCCTCGACATGCAATTTCCCGCTAACAAGCGAGAAGTCCAACAGCTAACTGGAAGAATGGCTGCCCTAACGCGGTTTCTCCTGAAATCCGCGGAGAAGGCCCTTCCCTTCTTCAAATTATTGAAAAAGGAAGCTAACGTGGGATGGAACCTGACGTGTGAAGAGGCTTTTCAGGAGATCAAAAGGTGTCTGGCTTCGCCCCTAGTACTTTCGAAACCAAACCCTGGAGAAAAACTTATCTTGTACCTCGCGGTCGACGAGGAAGCCATAAGCGCCGTACTAGTCAGAGAGGAGGGCAAGTCTCAGTCGCCGATTTATTTTGTGAGCCGAGCCCTCAAGAACTCAGAGTTACGCTACCAGAAGCTCGAAAAAGTGGCTTTCGCTTTACTCACAACGGTAAAAAGGCTTCGTCCGTACTTCCAAAGCCATACCATCATTGTCAGGACAAATCAACCCATCCGGCAAGTATTACACAAGCTGGATTTGGCTGGAAGAATGATGAATTGGGCCATCCAATTATCAGAGTTCGATATCAAATATGAAGCCCGGCATGCAATTAAGTCTCAAGCTTTAGCTGACTTCATTGTCGAGTTAACCCCGACGTCTTTTACTCAGCAGGAAAATTCAGTGTGGAAATTATATGTTGATGGCTCATCCAACTCCAAAGGAAGCAGAGCCGGAATTATTGTTGAGAATCCTGAGGGCGTATCACTCGAACAATCGCTGCAACTTAATTTTCCGACATCTAATAATCAAGCGGAATATGAAGCATTGATTGCCGGGCTAAAACAGGTTAGGGAACAGAGAGCATTGAGAGTCAATGTCTTCACTGATTCATAACTTGTTTTAGCACAGGTTGAAGGGAGGTACCAAACCAAGGGACCTTTATTAGCTAAATATCTTGCTAAAGTAAAGGAAATAATAGCAGAGTTTGATGAAGTCGTCGTCGCCCATATCCCGCGGGAAGAAAATGCCTGAGCCGATATATTGTCAAAACTGGCAAGTACCAAAGGAACGGGTAACCACAGAACAGTTATTCAACAGGAACTCGCCCAACCTGCATGCATCGTGGTAATCTTAGTAGATGAGGACTGGAGGAAGCCTATCATCAATTATTTAGAACAAGGGATAATACCAGATGAAGGTATAGAAGCGAAAAAATTAATTCGAGATACTTCTATGTACACAATAGTCGATGGCGAATTATACCGCCGAGGCCTCCACACCCCAATGCTGCTATGCCTAAGCTTGGACCAAGCCGAGTACGTACTCACGGAAATACATGAGGGTATTAACGGCCAGCCTATGGGTGCGAGGGCTCTAGCATTAAAAGCTCTTCGTGCCGCATACTTTTGGCCAACGATGAAGGCGGAGCATGTAAAGAAATGTGACATTTGTCAAAAGCATGCAAAGATATTGTGGACTCCTCCATCCGAGTTAATTTCAATCACGACACCATGGCCTTTCTATAAATGGGGAATGGACCTTTTAGGACCATTTAAGGCGACGGAAGGTCAAATGAAATGGTTAATAGTAGTTGTTGACTACTTTACCAAATGGATTGAGGCCGAGCCCTTAGCCACTATCACCTCGGCCCGAGTTCAAAAATTCTTTGAGCGCAGCATAATAGCAAGATTTGGAATTTCAGCAGAAATCGTCACCGATAACGGGACACAATTCACGGACAAAAATTTTCAGGAAATGATGGTCGGACTCCATATCAAACATCACTTCTCATCAGTAGAACATCCACAGTCTAATGGCCAAGCAGAAGCAGCAAACAAAGTTATTCTGGATAGATTGAAGAAACGAATGCAAGAAGCCGGCCCAAACTGGGTTGAACAACTTTATTATGTTTTATGGGCGTATAGAACCACGGCCTAAACAACCACTCAAGAAACTCCGTTTAGAATGACGTAAGGTTGCGAAGCCATGATACCCGTGGAAATTGGCCAATCATCATGGAGAAGGCAATGTATGTCTCAGGCAGGAGAAGACAATAACGCCGCATTGGCCGCCGAGTTGGATTTGATAGAGGAGGTCCGCACCACGGCGCATCGCCGAGACTTGTATATGAAGCAGATATCGGCACAGAAATTTAACAAAAAGGTTAGGCCGAGGTCCTTCGAAAAGGGTGATCTAGTGCTATGGCGAGCATATATTGGCAATAAGAATGCCCGGGATGGGAAATTAGCATCCAATTGGGAAGGACCGTACCGAGTCACTCAGAATTTGGGACAAGGAGCGTACACGCTAGAAACTCTTGAAGGTAAACATGTCAAGTGCACATGGAATGCCGATAAGTTAAAGATATATTACAGCTAGAAGCCTGAAGCCGTGATAAAATCCATGTGTTTCCCCTTAATTGATGTCGAATCTTTTATAGGGATCATGGAGTGATATTTTCTTCCATGTGTTTCCCTTTAATTGATGTCGAATCTTTCATCGGGATCATGGATTGATATCTCAAGTTTTCCACCCATGTGTTTCCCTTAAAATGATTTCGAATCTTTCATAGGGGTCATGGATTAATATTGTTTTCATCCATGTGTTTCCCTTTAATTGATTTCGAATCTTTCATAGGGATCATGGATTAATATTGTTTTCATTCATGTGTTTCCCTTTAATTGATTTCGAATCTTTCATAGGGATCATGGATTAAGATTATTTTCATCCATGTGTTTTCCTTTAATTGATTTCGAATCTTTCATAGGGATCATGGATCCATGTGTTTCCCTTTAATTGATGTTGAATCTTTCATAGGAATCATGGATTGATATTCAGTTTTCTTCCATGTATTTTTCCTTAATTGATGTCGAATATTTCATGGGGATCATGGTTTGATATTTTAGTTTTCTTCCATGTGTTTTCCCTTAATTGATTTTGAATCTTTCATGGGGATCATGGATTAACATTTAGTTTTCATCCATGTGTTTCCCCTTAATTGATTTCATCTTTCATGGGGATCATGGAGTAATATTTAATTTCCATGTGTTTCTCCATAATTGATTTTATAAGACGGGATACAATATATTGATACTCGCATTCTTTCATGGAGATCATGGATTAATATTTTCACGTGTTTCTCCTTAATCGATTTGTAAGCCTGGATCCAGGAATATCCAGACTGGAGAAAGTAAAGCAAATCAAGGATGATAAAAGCTGAATACATTAATAGAAGAAATTGTACGAATGTTCAAGTAAAGTTGACCACAGACGAAGACGCTTCATTTCCCAATGGCCATAGCTGTTCAAGTTACCATTGAAAAGACAAGAGATAGCCCGGTAGTGGTTGGAAACGCCTCATACAAGCTTCTTAAGCCGGGTTAATTATCTCGGCATGGGGCAAGCAACAGTAACCCACCTCGGCACGAAGTTTCTGGATTGAACATAGCACGGACCTATCTATCTACTGATACATCCCAGTCATCCAGAATGCTAGATAACCGGGCTGGGGGGCACCTGTTACGGATAAAGATAGGCCCATTTATAAAATTCAAATATTCAAACTTCTCAGCCATCAAAGGATAGAAGATATAACAAATATCAAAGAACAGAAGATATAATAAATATCACAACCACCGTTGATCATTTATTTAGATAATCAGTTATTTGAATATCTTAGCCAAAGATAGTGGGCTTCAACCACCACTCCACCAGGGTCCAGGTCAGTATCCTATAAATAGAGTATCCTCCATGGAGAAAGGTACACACACATTCTGACTCTCTCTTTTCCATTCACACAAAGCACACACTGCACGCCACTCGTGTTGTGTATTCATTCTGTAGTGATCTTCTTCCTCAAGGTGCTTCAACACCATATGCATCTTTAGAGAGAAAGAGTCTGATCCCATATTAATTATCCAGCAATCTTGTTGGACATGTCCTGTTCATCTTGAGCAGAACAACTATCATGTGTGAATTGTTACGGGGATAAAGTAATTCTAAAAAAAGATGGGAAAACAAAAATGTTATTATGGAATCAACGTTGGTGCTCTTGCTCTTGCTTGGAAATATTTAAAAAAATAAAAAAATGTTTTCTCTATAGAAAAGCAAATTATACCTTTATGAGAAGTGGATAGTTGGCAAGAGACTCGAAATTATGTATAATTCTCCAAGTTACTTTATTATTTATATTTAATCAACATTTTGGAATTTTAAAAAAAAAATTAATTCAATTCTTATGATAATTAGCATAATAACATTTAGGTAATATATTTATTAGAAAACAATAGGTTGATTATTTGTTATAGTACACCCAAAGTTAATTAATTTGCCTTACTTTATCAATAATATGATAAATAAAAATATTTTCAGTTATGATAGATATGAAAATTAACATTAATTTTTTAAAAATATTTTAGTTGCAATAAAGTTTTAAATTATTTACTCACTATATCATAATGTAAATTAGTTTTAATTTCATCTCTCTTTTTTTTAATGATAAATTGGAGATGTAAAAATTACATGCATTTGAACATAAGGCTTATCCGTGCATCAATTACTATTAGTTATTGTACAGGCTAACTTTATTTTAGTCATCAAGCTTTTGAATTTTTAAACTCTTTCTATTTAAATCAACTCTTACTATAATCATAATAATTAATTGAAATTATTTTATGAGTAATATTATAAATAAATAAAAATTAGGTATGATAAAGATAAAAAATATAATTAATTTATGAAAATTATTGATTTACTTATTTGCTATATCATAGTTTTCATGTTTTATCATTAACATTATCAACTTATTTTACAACATTTGTCTTTTATATTTTGTGTTAGCCAATCTTAGAGTATTGTGTTTTTACATATCTGGTTTTACATGATGAAATAATGTCCTTAAAGCTTATAACTGAATTTAATCAATGTTCAAATTTTTGGGCCTTTTTAAATTTATATATATATATATATATATATATATATATATATTGTTAAACTATTATTTTATTCTATAAAATAGTTTTTCCAAAATTAAAGTTCTTAAAATTGTTAATAAATAATATTAAAAAAAAATATTTAGTTATCATACACATAAAAACTAAAATTAATTTATGAAAATCTGATCGAGCGGAACGGAGCCCAGCGAAGCGTGCACGCACGGGTAAAAAAACTAGTATATATAAAAGGAAAAAAACCAAAACCCTCACCCTCACTTCTCACTCTCGTCTCACTCCAGAAGTTTCTCCTCACCAAAGCTGTCTTCGTCGACGACGACACCTTCTCCAAAGCCTCCCTCGCCGCCGACCAAGCCCGCTCCATCAAGCTCCTCCACACTGCTGTGCGCTCCTCGTCGAATTCTTTCCCACCAATCTCTCTCTCTCTCTTCATTTTCTCTGCACTCTTCACCTAATTTTCCCCAAATCGCACGCACGAAACTCACACAGATACGAGGTTAGTTTCTTCAATCCAACGTTGTTATTCTATGTTTCTGTCTCCCCTTCAATTTTTTCCTTCATTTACCTATGTAACTTGCTATTCAATAGAAACCCATTTGTGAATTCTTCTCAATTTGAATGATTTTTGCTCAGATCCCGTCATAATGGCCTGTGATTGGTGCTTGTGTGATGTTGTTGTTGTGGGTCGTTGTTGGTTTCATCGTTTGTTTTCCATACTACAAATCTACAATGATTTGGGTCATGACTCATGAGACTTACATTTCATTATTTGTCCAAGTCCTCGAGATTCAAATCAAGTGTTCATTTTCAAACTTTGTTTTGGGGTTTGTGTTTTGTGTTATTTGGATGTGGGGGGCTTTTAGGAATGAGGACTTGTAGATTTGTGAATGAAGATTGGAGAACAGCATTGACGTGTTTGTATTTCTTTTTTCTTCTTTTTTTTTCCTTGTGCTTGCAGAACAGGGTTCATGTGTTTGTTTGCATAGGCAACTAAGGCAACATTCGATAATTACTTATGGTAGTGTTGAAGCTTGCAGCTCTCTTATGCTGTTATGCATGTGTTTGTTTATTGCTATGTTTCAATTTCAAGTTTTTGTTGGTGGAATTGATAGGAAAGAGTCTTGCAACGTTTTTCATTGGGATAAATACATTAAATTTCAATTGATGGTTAATTTTGATATATTACACTTTTTCTTTCAATTGTAGTTTGTATTTATTATTAATATTAATATATGATATTGTTATGCTAACTTAAAATATTAATAGGGGCTGCTCAGTGCTCACTTTTAAAAACTGCAACTGCAAATTTCTCTGTACCTTTGCCAAATTGAGTTTTCAATTTCTTGAATTCAGGTTCTTTTCTCTTCTCTAAGTAAGAGTTCATTGCAAATCCTTCTCTTGTTATGCTATCTGTATATGTAGCTTTTTCCTTGTAAGTTGTAACTTGTAACTTGCTTGTTGTCTTTTTGTTATGCTTTGTGTATGTTTCTGAGAATTCCATGTTTTTCCCCTCTTCTATGTTTTCCGTTTCAGTTTTCATTAGTTTTTTTTTTTTTCATTTTTGGTTATTAATTAATTTCAAATTTCACAGCTTGTCAAAATATGAGGGCTATATATAATTGACTGCCAACTTCATATTCCAAATTATGCACGTACTATTAATAATTACAATCATATTTAATGTAATTGGGTTTTACATGAAGTTGATTTTCTGCGTTTTGTTCCAATTTTTTTTAGTTAACAAGTTTGAATTTAACCTTCTAAAAAAGTCCAATTTTTTTGGGGGGTGGGTGGTCTTGGAAACATGTCTTTCTTTCGTTTTGGGTAAGATCAATGACTAGATGGAATCAAGAATGATCAATACTTGGAACTGAAGATATTATGGACAGTTTATTCAGCAGTTTTGAGTGATTTCCCTTGAAGCTTAACCTTATAGTTGCTTGTTATGGCTAGGCATGGCAACAAGACCCGAGTCCGTGGGTACCCGCCCAAACCCGTCCCGATTTTAACGGGGAAAAACCGAGTTTATCGGGTTCGGGTTTTCCCCGCAACAGAAATTCGGGGACGGGGGCAGGTTTGGTATTGGTGATATCCGCTCCGCCCCCGCCCCCGCCATAATTAAATTACAAATTTACCCTTATATATATACAAGAATAAAATCCTGAAACCCTAACCCTCCCCCTCATTTCTCATTCTCGACGGCTGAACCCTGGACAACAACTTCTCTGAGTTCTCTCTCACTCGCAACACCCCAATTCACTTGCTCTCTCTTTGTTCTTTCTTTCTTCTTCTGTACTGTTTCAAGCTATTTGTTTGTTTTTCCCTTTTCTGGCCTTAGTATCATCCTTTTGCATTATCTCATATTGTTTTGTTCCTTCATTCTGTATCTGATTTGACCGTGACTGGAAAAAGATTGAAGCATTTGTTGGATCAAAGACAGTCATCCAGGTTACAAGTAATTAAAGCATTCTGTATCTGTTTTGCATTATTATTTTGAATCTTGTTGTACCTGAAACTTTGGTCTCTAGGACATCAAGTTTATTGTTGTATTATGTATGATTTTTGTGTTCAGGATTGTATTTTATCAGTTTATCAATTGTTGTTCTCTATAGGATGGATTAGCCGTACTCATTGATTATTACTTTTTCCAAATGTGGGATCTATCTCTGGTAGAAATAGAATAGAACCCCTAAAATTACTGAAGTCTATGAAACAAGAAAGAACTGGTGCGCTGTAGGGAATAAAATCCAAGAGAGGAAATGAAAATAAGTGCAGCGAGGGTGACTAAAATGTAACCAACTGCTGAGCTGGAGATTGGGAAGGGGTCAAGGGGCAGGAGTATGATCTGGGTGTAAAGGAGGTATTAAGGTGTGAGAGTAAGAAGAGGGGGGTAGGCTGGAATTAATTGGGACCTTTGGGAGAGACTGGACACTCTCCTAAACTTGTTTCTTTTCTTACTTTTTGCACTACCTTCTTTGTATTTCAGAAAACCAGGACCTACTAGACCTTGATACAGGCCTGTACTTTCGACTAATATTGTACAATATCTGTTTTTTGCTTCATTTTCTAGTACCTATCAATCTCATGTTTTGAAATTCTCAGAAAAATAATGGTTATGGTCTATATTCGTAAAATTTGTTATTACAATTTTAAGTAACAAATACCAATCTTCCAATTAGATGTGCCTATGTTTTTGCTTTCAGCATGTTGGTGATAGATGACTTTTCTGTTGATGATAAGCTGAACCAATTTTTATCTTTCTAATTGGTTTATTTATCAATTTTTCAAGTAGTGGCCACTGTACCTTAATGATCTCCAAATTCTACATGCTAAAATATCTTCAATTTCTTTCTATCCAATTTTGGGTTACTATGTCACTTTTTTTACTTATCCTTTATATGAAGAAATTTATCAGAACAAGTCTTTGACTTTATGGGTTCTAAAGTTAATGATGTTGTATAAATGTATTTACTTATTGAAACTTTATGGGCTGCACAAATCTTCAATGACTAAACATTCAGTATTTACTTATAGATTATTTCCTTTTCTACTCGTAATAGTTCTTATGAATAAAAAAATTATGCCCGCAAATTAATTTTGTTTTTTATATGTATAAAAATTCTTTTTTATCCCTACCATTTAAAATGGAAGTGCTTATGTCTACTGCTTTTAAAATTAGCTTTTATCCTCCCAAGCTCTCAAGCCACTCATTAGTGCTTCTGAAAATGGAAGCTTACGTCTATCACTTGTTTCAGACCGAATATAATATTATATTTATGTATAACAGCTGAGAGATGAATGTATATTTAGTTGCCCATAATTTTGAACAAAATCTTGAATGCTTTGTGAGTTCAAGAATGATTCTTGATGATCCTAATTGGAATTAGGATGTGAATTTTAGTTTCATTATTTTAAACAAAATTTGGAATTCTTTATTTTGAAATTTTAACCCATTACATATCATTGTTCATACTCAAATCCCAAGCCATTTTTATTAGATAATTCACAGAGAAATTAAAATGCCAAGAAATTGTGAATTGCATTTCTGGACAGTCAATTGCAAAACTCTAAACTTTATCTTCTTCACCTATACATAGAAGACACCTCTTTATGGTACAAAACTCTATTAAATCAAGAGTAAAGGATTAGGGGAGGTGTTGGTTGGACCAGCTAAAACTAATTTCTTGGATGAAATATCCGCTGGTTTTGGATAGCTCATATTGTTGTTGCTCTCATGTTGCTATGGAGCAATGATAAACTCTTTTCTCAAAAGATTTCATCTGCTAGGGATATTGCAGCAAGCATTTCTAATATGGCTTATGGAGTGGTCCAAAGTCTCAACCATGATTTTATGATGAGAGAGAGAGGAGTATGTATAATTTGAAACTATGCTTGAAAATAACAGGTGGTAGGGTAGACACATATAAGTTGGTTGAGTTTATTTTAAAGAATTTTTTATTTTATTTTTTACAACTTTTTGATAGAAATCAGGTTCAACATCAATAGTATTTTTAACCCAAGTTAATTGGGGTCGGTGGTAGATAAACTTAATGATAAATCAAAAATAAAACAAAGAAAGATAAAGGGAGACAGGAAGAGAAAAGTGGAAATAAGGTAAAAGATAGAGAAAATAAGCTAAAATAAAGGAAGGGTGAAAAATTACATTTTTAATTTCTAATATAATAAATTGACATTTTGTGATGATTTTTAGTTATTTTAAATTAATTCTTATTCTTTAATCGTTTAAATTTACATTTAAAAATTGTAACAAACTACTAAAAAATCTGACACAAAATACTTAAAAATTGTCACAACATGTTAATTTAATATGTAAAAGATTAAAAAATAATTTTCAAAATTTAGGGACTAAAAAAATATTTTTAAATTTAAGAAACTAAAAAAAATACACCCCTAAATTCAGGGACTAAGTAGGCCAGCATTTTTTACTAAAACTTTTACAAACTCCCTTTCTGTAATGACAAATGTACCCACTTGCACTTTGGATCATGCATGTTGAAGTAAATGATACAAATGTACCCACTTGCACTTTAATTAATATATTTATTATAAAACAATAGTTTGATTATTTGTTATAGGACAATCGAAATTAATTAATTTAAATTACTTTATCAATAATATTGAGTTTCCTAATCCCACTAGCAATCATGGGTTAAACACAACTTATGTGTTAACTCTAAAAAGACTAAACTCTATATTGTTAAATATCTTTTGTTCTTATATTTATTTCTTTATCATATGGTTTGTAAGAATTTGTTCTTTCTCTACTCTTACAATACTTGACTATTATATATTAGACATTAGAAAGTTTTATAATATTTGTTTTACTTAAATGAAGTTATGCTTTAATTGAAAGCATGCATTTTCATGTTAGGTTTACAACATGCTATATATGTGTGTGTGTGTGTGTGTGTGTGTGTGTGTGTGTTTATCTCATATTTGGATTAAAATGAAATGGTTAAATTTTTATATAATTTAATTGTTACGATAACCAGCATAATAACATTTAGTTAATATATTTATTATAAAATAATAGTTTAACTATTTATTATAAGACAATCAAAATTAATTAATTTAAATTATTTTATCAATAATATCATAAATAAAAATATTTTAGTTATGATAGATATAAAAATTAAAATTAATTTATAAAAATGTAGCGGAGCGACCCGTGCGTATGCGCACGGGTCCAAACACCTTCTCATCTTTTAGGGGAACAAATTACATGAAACTTGTCAGAAGTTGGGGCATTACATTCTTTTTTATTGTCTGATTAAACATCCTTCTTGATACCATGGGAAACTTCCAGGCTCCGCCTCTACATTTCACATTCATAATTGATGTACATTCAGCTCTTTGGAAACATCTGTTTTGCTCATATTCATAATTGATGTACATTCAGTATTTTGTTAAATAAGTTATGCAAGTTCAGTTAAAGCAACCTCCAATAGGTCAACCATATTTTACTTCATAGTTTGACACTACAAATACAAACAGTATATTGTCCTCAATTTTCAGAAGTATTGGGTAAGCATTATGCAAATAAAATTTTTGTTTCAGCTAAAGGCATGGCAACAGGGCGGGGCGGGGGCGGGTATTACATTCCCTGTCCCCGCCCCGCCCCTGTTATTTGATTAAAATTAAAAAAAAGAAATAATATAACTTTTTTTATTGAAAAATCGGACGAAAAAGCTAATTACGTAACAAAAAAATAATAATAACAAATCCACATTTAAAATATGGGATCATAATTTAAAAATTACAAAACAAAATCAATCAATTCAATTTAAAAAAATTAGAAAATAATATATATATTTTTATTTTTTTAATATTATTTATTACGGGGCGGGGCGGGTAGCAGTAATCTCATACCCACCCCACCCCCGCCCCCGCTTTTGGCTATCGGGAAAACCCGAACCCGAACCCGAACCCAAAAAACTCAGTTTTTCCCCGTTAAAATTGGGATGGATTTAGGCGTGTACCCACGGGTTCGGGTCCTGCTGCCATGCCTAGCTAACGATTAATTAAAGAATTTACCTATTATTTCAGCTCATGATTCTACAATTAAACAAATAAAAATTAGTTCACAACATAATTTTTTAAACAAAAAGTAAATACATTTAAAGTTTTTAACTAATCTGAATTCGCAGAGGATTGTATTGTATAAGTAGGAAGGCATTTTGTCACTGTCGATTTGGATGGTAATTGGTACTTTTGTTAACTTCATTTTGTAGTCTGAGTGCAAGTTTCGATACCTACTAAAAATGATTCTGGGACCTAAACCACCATGAAAAATTGGAGTGGAAAAAACTGTTTATTGGTTTGACTTTCAACATGGTTTTAGAATTAATTATGAGAATCTAATCCAAACATGCTAAACGGTGCTTGGCTAATTTGGTTTTAAATTACCTCGCGGCAGCTAAAAGTTATATAAGCCTGTGAGAAAAAGTCCCATATCGCTAAATAGACATGTTTTGAAAGCATTTATATGGGTTGGAGTGGTTCTACACAACGGACCATGAGGCGATGTGAGTGGGTCTACGCGATTTGCTAGACTCAGGAAAGCCCCCGGGCCGCGACTGCAGAGATGCAGACTCCGAAAACGGGTAACTCCGGATCATGTTAGGCTTACAAATCGCCCTTTAAATTCCCAATCTTCATCACTAGCAATTGAGAATGGGAGGGCATGGAGATCTCAACATTCTCCCCCAAAATCGATGGAACGTTTATAATTTCGAGAACAGAGAGAAGGTTCGTGGCGACGAAGAGCAAGCCTTCAGGGAGGAGCAGCTCAAGCGCGAAGAGGCCCGGAAGCGCGACGCCGAGCTCCGCCTTGACCGACTCCGCGTCGCCCGAGGCCTGGTGCCGTCGATTCCGCCACCTCCCGAATCCGAACCTCAACCTTTCTCCCGCTCTGAACCCGAGCCTTCCTCCGACCTTGGCCACATCAACCTCTTCGAAGGGATCAAGATTTTTGACCCAATTCAAAAGGACGATGCAGCGGAAAGGGATTGGGCGAAAAGGAGGAAGAAGATTGAGAAGGGAGGAGGAGCCAAGCCCAAGCCCACAGTTGTTGTGGGCCCGAAGGATGAGAAATATAGGCTAGGCTATGGGCTTGCGGGGGTATTTCTGTTAATTCTACACCAAAGTCTTGCAATTGTTGCTTTAACCAAAGGCTTTGAGCACAACAACTTCCAGTAGAGATGTACTCAGCTTCAGCTGTTGATAAAGCAACACAAGATTGCTTCTTGCAATGCCATGAGATTAGTGAACTGGCTAGTAGGTGACAAGTTCCACTAGTGCTTTTTCTATCCAATTTGCACCCTGCAAAGTTAGAATCAGAGTATCCAACTAAATTAAGTGATGCACCTTTAGGATACCAAAGATCAACTTTTGGTGTTGATTTGAGATATTTGAGGATTCTTTTGACTGCAGTGAGGTGTGATTCTTTGGGATTTACTTGATATCTTGCACACAAACACACACACTCAACATAATATCTGGTCTACTAGCTGTCAAATACAGTAAAGATCCAATCATTCCTCTAAATTTTGACTCATCAACCTTCTTTCCTTTTTCACCTGAATCAAGATAAGTTGATGTTGCCATTGGAGTTGCAGCATCTTTGCTTTTCTCCATTTCAAACTTTTTGATCACTTCAAGGCAATATTTGGTTTGATTTAGAAATGTCTCATTCTTCATTTGCTTCACTTGAAGTCCAAGAAAGAATGTTAATTCTCCCATCATAGACATTTCAAACTCATTTTGCATAGAGATAGAAAATTCTTTGTAGAATAATTGATTAGTTGAACCAAATATTATATCATCAACATATACTTGAACCAATAAGATATCATTGCTTTGCCTTTTGATGAACAAGGTTTTATCAACATGTCCTCTTGTGAAAGATTGTTCAAGCAGAAATTTGCTTAGTCTCTCATACCAACACCTTGGAGCTTGTTTTAGACCATAAAGAGCTTTCTTAAGTTTGAAGACATGATTTGGATATTTGAAATCAGTAAAACTAGGAGGTTGCTCCACATATATTTCCTCCTCAATATATCCATTTAAGAAAGCACTTTTAACATCCATTTGAAAAAGTTTAAAATCCATTAAACATGCATATGCAAGTAATAACCTAATGGCTTCCAATCTTGCAACTGGTGCAAAGGTTTCCTCATAGTCAATGCCTTCCTCTTGGTTGTAACCTTTTGTAACCAATCTAGCTTTGTTTCTTACTATGATTCCACTCTCATCAAGCTTATTTCTAAAAACCCATTTAGTGCCAATAGGCTTGAGAGAAGAAGGTCTAGGAACAAGTTCCCAAACTTCATTTCTCTTAAATTGATTCAGTTCATCATGCATGGCATATATCCAATGTTCATCAATTAAGGCTTGATCAATATTCTTAGATTCTATTTGTGAAACAAAAGCCATATTACAGTAGAGATTTCTTAATGAAGATCTAGTAGATACTCCCTTTGAAACTTCACCAATTATATTGTCAAGGGAGAGATCTCTTGTAGTTCTCCAATCTTTTGGCTCTTAGGTTGGTGTTGATTGATTTGTTTCAACAATTGGTTCTTCCTTTTCTTTATCCATTGATTCATTAAGTTGAATGAACTCCTCCAAAGGGCTTGCATCAATATCACACTTCTTTTCCTCTTTAGAGGGATTAGATTCATCACAAATAACATGAACTGATTCTTCCATGCATAAGGTTCTTTTATTGAAAACTCTATATGCTTTGTTATGTAATGAATATCCAAGGAAGATAGCTTCATCAGCTTTAGCATCAAATTTTCCAAGTGATTCTTTACCATTATTCAAAACAAAACACTTGCAGCCAAATGTTTTTAAATAAGAAATGTTTGGTTTTCTACCTTTGTATAGTTCATAAGGAGTTTTCTTTAAAATAGGCCTTATTAGTAATCTATTCAAAGTGTAGCAAACTGTACTTACTGAGTTGGGGTATGCCGAGCTGAGCATTTTACGTAGCATGCATGTGTGCATGCGGGACGTGACTCTTAGTGGTCTTTTGTCGGCGGAGGTCGATATTCCGGGTTCCTTACCCGGGGTTGTTCTCTTAGAGCTGCTGGGCTCATTTCTTTTCTTTAGATATCCCAGGCTCCTCACCAGGGCCGTTGATAAGCAAGAGCAGCCTGAGCAACCGCTCAGGGCCCCCATTTTTAAGGGCCCATTTCTCTTAAAAGAATCTGAAAAATAATAAATAAAAATAAAAAAAAGCTTGGTGTCATTTTCACAAAGTCAGAAATCACGTGAAGGCATTGTACATTTGCAGAAGTTGTTGACTTGTTTCCAAATAAAGTGGGCCACTTCCCAAAGTTTTATCTTCCCCATATTTTTCTACGTGAACCCCTTTATTGATTTTTGCTCCGGGTCCCGAAAATATCTGGAACGGCCCCGCTCCTCACCCGGGGTTGAGTTGAGTATGTAGTATATGCGTGGGGTGCCTTACCTGTTGTACTTAAGCATATGTTGTCTGTTGTAATTGATTATAAACGCTTATGTAATCGATTGCATAAGTACTGAGTCCGACCTCGGCACATTGCAAAACATAAAGGTCTGCCCTTATCCATTTCTTCTTTAGAGCTACCGGTTCCTTTCCCCGGGCTCGTCCCTTCTCTTTAGAGCCGATGAGCTCGTGCCTTCTCAGTATAAGAGCCATCGAGTTCCCTAACTCGGATGAGCTTGTGCTTTCTAGGAAAAGGGGCCACCGGGTTCTCTACTCGGTCGACCTTGTGTCCTTTTCTTTAGAACTACAGGATTCCTTTCCCGGGTTCGTTCCTTCTCTCGAGATGTTGAACTTGCTTTCTTTTCTTTAGAGCTACCGGGTTTCTTTCCCGGGGCTCGCCCTTTCTCCTTAGAGTTGTTGAGCTTGTATTCTTTTTGGAGAGCTACCGGGTTCCCTTATCTCGGATGAGCTCGTGTCTTTCTTTAAGGGCTTTCGGGTTCTCTAACTCGGATGAGCTCGTGACCTTTTAAGAAAGCCACCGGGTTCCCTTACTCGGTATTCGTAACCCAGACAACCTTGTGCAGGTTCATGGTAATACAACCAAAAGTCTTACCTTTGTATCAAGCCTATGTTGTCTGCTTTAATCGATTACAGACGCTTATGTAATCGATTACATAGTGATGGGTCCGTCCTTGGTGTTTTGTAAGTTCAAGGTCCGACCTTGTCCGCCCTTGTTCGAGTTCTCATCTCATGGCCCTAGTTGTATCTAGGTGCCAATCCGGGCATCCCATACTTCACACCCCATACTCTGTTATATTTATAATGTTGAAACCTTGGAAGATTGGTTTGTGAGATGATTAACGTGTATGTCATGTACCTATATGGTGATATTGAACATTGGAGGGTTCGTAAGATGATGTTTTTGTACTCTAATACCATGGGGGTGTATGTCATTATCCTACCCAGAAAGAGTTCGTTCCTGGCGGGTCGTACATTGATGGTGCCCATGGTTATCTAGTACGGGTGAATATACATAGATACCCACGAGGTTGTATGACATTATCCTACCCAGGAAGAGTTCGTTCCTGACGGATCGTACATTGATGGTGCCGTGGTGATATTCTATGTATATATACGTGAGATGCTGGGATTGAGTGGTTAACCTTGCAAGGACCACAGTCAATGTATCGATGAGGCCCTCATTTAGGGCGGTATGTACATGGGGGGTGTATGGCATTATCCTACCCAGGAAGAGTTCGTTCCTGGCGGGTCATACATTGACGGTGCCCATGTGACATACAGCATTTGCACGACAGAAATAAGATGATTGGTTGTAGGGTACGAGAAGTACTGGGGGGCCACGTCTGTTAGGTACTCCTTCTAACACTCGGATGTTGATCACTACCGGGGGGGAGCGACCTATGCACGACAGAGTGACCCTGACAAGCTACTGCATCATCGAGACCACAGGGATGAGCTATTTCCGTTATGGTACCACATTGCATGATGAGAGAACGGCAGGAGCATGCATCATGCTAGACATTATAAGTTGACTTGTGGAATGTTTTTGGATTGATTGTCCATGTTGGCTGTGATGAAATGCCAGGTTATGGTTGTGATGTTTGGATTGCCTTCCTTAACTGATGTTATCTGTTGCTTGTTATTTTATATGATGAACTCACATTTGCTTTTGTACCGTATGGTTTGATACATGTGATGATCGCGAATCGGGTTCGTGTGAGCAGACAGACAGCAGTAGGTGCTTTGGGAAGATTGCCACCTCTTTTGGTTGGAGTCGCCAAGTTGCCGGGATCTCAATGGATTAGATCTCGGGCAGGAGTTATACTCTTGCTAGTTGTACCCCTTGTTTCGATAGTCACACCTCCGATGTTGAATTTCTTGTTTCTTTTGTAAAACACTTATACTTTTTAGACTGGGGTAACTGTACCTAAAACTAAACCACCTTTTGTATATACATGTACTTGAGATGTCTCATATGTACCTTATTTATGCATTTACTTTATGATGATGATTGTCATGTGCTCGCGAAAAATTTACTACGATTTTCATAATCAAATTAAAGAGATTTTTAATTTAAACGTGTTAATGACATGTTTAAGAGTTAGTGATACAGTAGTGACGAGGCGGGTCGTTACATATTTAGGTGTTAACTTAGTATTAAATATAACTGGTTATTGCTATGGTTTTTAATTTCAATTGCTTGTTATTATGTTAATGATATTTTGGTATAGTTATATATTTTGTTGCTTTTGTTAAGTGGTGTTTTGAATTTCATAGGTGGAGGAAAACATCTGCAAGTTTGCCAAGAAAGGTCTTGCTCCATCTCAAATTGGTGTTATTCTTCGTGACTCTCATGGAATTGCTAAGGTGAAAAGTGTCACATGAAGCAAGATTCTTCGTATTTTGAAGGCTCATTGTGCACTTTTCCTCCTTGTTGTTTATGATGTTGTGTAGCTTTTGAAATTTGACAAGTGAAATGTTTTTTCTCTCTCTTTTCTAGGGCTTGCTCCTGAAATTCCCGAAGATTTGTATCACCTCATCAAGAAGGCTGTCTCTATTAGGAAGCACTTGGAGAGGAACAGGAAGGACAAGGATTCTAAATTCAGGTTAATTTTGGTTGAGAGTAGGATTCACCGCCTTGCCCGTTACTATAAGAAGACAAAGAAGCTTTCGCCTGTCTGGAAATAGTAAGTATTCAACTTTTATCTTCTCTATAATTGACATAAAAGTTGTGGTTTTAGGTGTGCACTTAATCAATGTAAACATGCAAACTTATCATTCTTGTTATTCGTTTCCTTGTGGCAAAGGTTTAAAATTGTTGAATGATATAGTTGTTTTCTGGCATATCTTCACCTTCAATTAGGGATTGCAGTTTTTCATCTTGAATCTGTGTTATTATTATTATTAGCTGAAGCCTGTAAGTTAACCTATTGTTTATTCCTTTTTCTTGGTTTTCTAACACTTGCTTGGTTTATCTTCAATTGCAGTGAAACAACAACTGCCAGCACTCTTGTCGCTTAGAGTGAAATGTTCTAGAAGTCTTCCCTCTATGTAATTTTTGATAAGCAAATTTATTTCTTTGATGTGATGATTTTCAAGTTTTGGATTCTTGTTAAAACTATTTTCCAGTGGTAGTTTTGACGATGGATTTTGTTTTTATTATCGATGAATGATTTTACTGATATTGCCGTTCTTCTTTCTACCTTATGATAATTTAAGGTCGTTTTGGAGTGATGTCCTTAGAGTAATGACATTCATGATTATGCTGTTAAGTGTTAGTAGCCTTGATAAGGATTAAGAAACTAGATACTCCCTCCTTACCCTAGTAATTGCAAGAAAAAATAAGTTTCAAAACCGTTTGTCATGTGGAGTGGTACGATATTTAAGTTTATTTTCCATTACCTACATTATGCTAACTTTTTCTACTTTTATATACTACTGCATTAACTTTTATTTTTTGAAAAATATACACTGATCAAATAAGTCTATAAATTCTTCAAAAAAAGTCTTACCAAAATCGAGAAGTAAGATAATATTATTTCATTTTACACCATTAATCGATTGAAATATCTAATTGTTTTCTTATATATCTAATGGAATTCTACTTTTGTTAAATTAATATATTTTCTGCTAAGTATCTAGACAAGTTAGTTGGTAATTATCTTGGTGTAGCAAGTGGGTCACGAACTCACGATGGAGAAAAATAGACGATTGTGTTCCTTTAGCAACGCGGTAACGTCCATCCGTTCATGATTATTGTCTTGACATGGTCTCACAATTGGATTCAGTTCAAACTTCAAAGAATGGGAGCTTATTAAAAAAGAAGTTCAAAAAATGAAAACGATACATCTTAGGTATAAACACTTAATCACATCTTATCAGGAATATTTTCAAGATATGTCCAAAAAAGTGTTTACAAATGTACGTTTATCTCGTATTAATATCAATATTTTTTACATATAGCATGTTGACAGTGAAATTAAGGGGAAAACTCATTCAAATAAGTATGTTTATAAACTAAGCAAATTAGTTTTAAAAAATTATTGAAAACGTTTATTCTATATGATTTAAACAAGTCCTTCACTTCCTATCCTTTTTTTTTATCTGTCTGCACGGGCACACTGATGTATTTTAGTATAAACCAATTTAACAACAGTTTCACTTTAATTGTAGAACTTTTCTTTTCCGATGCACTTAATAACTTTAAGAGAAATTTGGTTGATGATTACCTGAAGAAAATTACATATTACTGACAGCTTTTAATTGGCAAAGTCAAAGTTTGTTGTAGTGTTTTTTTTTTTGTTTTTTTATTATCATCTATGTTTTGATTTAAGTAGAACTTGATCAATCAACATGATGAGACCTTGGAATTAATTTATTGTGTTCTCTATACAAAGTTGTGTATCCCGAATTTTAAATAGTTGTTTTGTTTTGCCCACGAAATTGTCAAGGCTTCTCAATTTGTTTGGTTAGTTTAATTTTAAAAAGAATGTTTTTGCAAGTTGCTCATTTATAAGGGGACTAACAAAAGCTAGTTTCAAATTAATTTTTTATTTATTGAAGTTACAAACATGTGAATGAAAGAAATTCGGACCCAAGTGGAAGGAATTTTTCTCTTTTTCTTCTTCATTTTTTCATGTTTATATAAATAAAAAATGATACTTTATATTAAAAATAGACTAGACTTAACTTACTCTTAAAAAATTAATTCTAGAAGAAAAAATATTTATATCTCATAAGGAATATTTTGACTACATTCTTAATTAACGCAAGATATTTTATATCTTCAATAGTGAAAAAAAAGAGGATAAAGAGCATATGTATTGGTGAAAGTCGTTAATTAATAATGTTGTATAATTCAAATTTTTATATGAAAAAGATAGCTGCACATTATGCCCATGTGTCAGGTGAGTAACCATGAGTCCATGACTCACATGACTTCATAAGATACGATTTCCCATTGGTAACTCACTTTATTGCTCTCTAATGTTTCAAACCATTTATACTTTGGTTTCATAATTTAAAAAGCAGTTTAAACAATTGAGTTAAAGTTGCTTGATAAAAGAGGAAAGAAAATAAATAGGAGAGAAAACATACAAAATATATTTTTTATTTGATTAAATAAAAACAAAAATTAGACTTTGAAAAACAAAAAAATATTTTTTTTTGCATTTTTTCTTTGATTTAATTTTCTCTCTCTATTTTTCCCCTCTCAAACTCTCAAACAAACAGCGGGAGGTAAGTGTCACTTTTTAATCTGCAAAGGAATATACTTTATATACTAAAATGGAGCCAGTGAATTTGGTGCTGATTATAACTTTGGAGGGTCATAATCGGAACGTGGGCCAGCATATATTTTAAATCTTGTTAATGCTAACCCATTAATTTGTATCGCCACAAAAAAACAATTATTTGACTATAATACATTGTTACGTTAATTAATTGAAATATTATATCGTATGGTTATAAGTTTAACATGTTAAAAAATTTATGTATGTGCACCCCAAGTGGTCCAGATACGGTGGACTGGGCAAATGGGATATAACGAGGGGAGGATAAGAACCATAACCTAATTAGGTGACGTTAATCAACAGATGGATGTGATTTAATGATGTAGTATTTGGCTTTGTGTAGTTACTGTAAGCGTAACATCGAAGCTAAGTAGCACATTATTTTTTGAGATTAATTGTGCAAATTTAAAATTAAGATTTAAATATATTTTTGGTTAACGTTTTTTTGTTTTTTATTTTCTAACTTTAATTTCTGTAAATTGTAAGTTGGTGTTTTTTAAGTTTGATCCCAATAAGGTTTTTAGTTTATTTTTAGTCATGTAAATTTGTGTTTTTTTAATTTTAATCCTTTTAATATTTTTATTTTTTCATTTATAGTCTCATAAATTTGTATTTATAAGGATCAAAATTAAAAAATATAAATTTAAGAAACTAAAAATAAATAAAATATTAAAAAACTTAACTACCCATAACCTAATACATATTTAAGCATAGAATGAAATCAGGTTTTTTGGGTAAGTATTCGAACATATCAGCACCTGGTCAGCACAGATAACTACTTAGAAAATGTTGTTTTGAATGGGACTCAAGACTCATATTAGATCCTCTTCATATCAATATCGTTATGGACGCGGTGACCTTGAAACCCCTGAGACAATTCTGGAAGTAATCTAACTCTTATACCTTGAATTCTTATTCTCTAAGAATGCACACCAACAAATATAAGTCATTCGTTTGACAATGTCCAATTCTCCATTTGCATGCTTTTTTTATTTCTTATCATGTCATGACTCACGATCCATCTATCACCCATGTATTCTTTCTGTCTTTTGTACTATATTGTATATTTTAATATTAAACAAACGTAGAATATGCGTATTTGCAGTCGTTTTCCCAACTTTATTACAGACAAGGCATTCCTTTCCGACAGGCACACAAAAGTTTTTCTTATCAGTGTTCCAAGGTTCCTTATAAATAAATGAGTGAATTACAACAATTTTTCGTGAGATTTGTATTATTTATGCATACTTTTTTTTTTTCTTTTTTTTACACTACATAATTCTTTTTTTACTTTTCCGATTCTGTTACTATTTATACATATTTTTTTCTTTTTTTAACACTACACAAATTCTCTTTTAACTTTTGTTTTGGATTCTGTTACGCTTGCATCTTTTATATACTTAAGTGTATTAAGTCCATTTATTTTTTAATCATGAGATAGACACATTGATTTTTATTAAAATTTTAATTCCGAAATTAACTTCATCTCCTTCCTTGGTTTAAAATACTATTTTTGACACACCATTAGCTGAACCTTTACCATCACTATTATTGTTGAGTACAATGAAACTGATGCTAGTTTATTTTGGTGGTTAATGTTCGCCATGGTATTGATTTTATTTTTCGTTTTTGATGATGTCCAATTGTTCTGTTGTAATTTTTTGACATTCCAACAAGTGAGAGGGAGGACAATATCATGTGTAATTTTTGTAAAATAGAGGGGAGTACATGTGTTATGTGTAAAGGATAGAAAGTAGATGTGTAATATTCTTAAAATATCAGGGATTACATGTATAACATTTTAAACCTCAAGGAAATATATTTTTAATAACTTTAAGTTATTAGGGGATACATGAGCGCAAAAGGAGAAGACAAGTCTAGAACAACCGCAGAGAGAAGACATGCGGAGAAGACGACACTTCATGTGTGGGAGTGTATGGGGCTCACACTGTGCATGTCGAGAAAAAACTATTGGGACTCACTTTGCTTGGCTCACGCTCACTTAAGTGAGGAGCAATTTTGGATTTTTATATAAACAAATTAAAAAGTAATGTAAATTAATTTTAATTTTCAAATGGCAGATTAATACGGTGAGGTTCCAAAGATATGATTAAATAAGGAGAAAATACATGTGTAAATAGTAAAAATCTCAGAAAAATTACTGCAATTTGTTCTAAATAAATTTAGTGGGTGATAATTTTTCTTGAAAGGTTTATAAACATGGTACATAAAACTAAAATAATGATTGGCTATTTATGATATTTTCTTTTTTTAGAATTTTTTTTATTATTGTTCTATTTAATAAAAAATGCCTTGTAATAATAGTTAAAGATTTATTAAGAAAATACTTGTACGTTGTAATTTGTAAAGCATTTATTATTGAGATAATTTTATTTATTCAATATAGAAAACAAAATATTTGTAAGTTGTCTGTGATACTTTCGTGGACGGAAAAGACTCTTTTTGAAATATGTTCATAGAGTAAATAAAAATATACTTTTAATAAATTAGAATTATGAAAGATTTTATTAAATATAGATAATATTTATTTTGAATTTATCGTAAAATAGCCTCTCTCTTTTTTTGTTATGACATTGGAAGCCAACACCTGCTCACACGGCCAAGCCCGTATGGTTAGATGTTAATTTCAGTGGCGTTGGCCTATATGCCTATGGTAATTTTGGTAACTCGCAAGAGACCAAGAGTTATTGGCCAGCGGTACTAGGATTGAAACCAAAACCAAGGATAGCAAGAGCACGAAACAAGAATAAGCAGAAATGCAACTTCCACATCTGATGGTAAACAAGAACCTGGATTCTCTGCATTCAGTCACTGACTCACGAATATAAGGAATAATTATTGTTCCAGTATAGATTTTTTCTAGGGTTTGAAATTGCCTAATCAGAACATTTAGTGTGTATTTTGTCTAACCTTTATGTCCAGCTTGACAATAATCTCATCATATCTTATTTCCTTTATTATCATGAAGATAAAATATGATTAGATGTGACGAGATGAGATATAATAAGATATTATAAGATATAATCTAAATGTTAAATAAATTACACACATACATGTTCTAGTTAAACAACCTTAAATCCTAGAGAAAACATATATGATATACCAATCGAAAGAGTTATAAATCATCTTGTTTCATCATTCTATTTCATTCTCCTATTATCTATCATGATAAAATATTGGATAAAAAGTAAATATATATTTGATATTTTAAAAATTTAAATACTTTCCTTAAAAAATAAGGGATGTTTGTGAGACAATATAGTAAGTTATCTCAGTACTTCGAATTTAACACATTTACAGTCATGCTAATAATAATTATTGGATAAAGATGAAACAACAGATAATATTTAAATTGTTCAATGTTCATGATATTGATTTATGAATGCATAAATGCATCAAATCAGATTCTTGATTAACAACATAATATATATATATATATATATATAAGTACATAATTTCATTTGAATTTCTTTTATATATATTCTTTTAACAAATTCTTATTAATTACAATACATATTTTCTCTCTCTTCATTAAATAATTTATTTTAGAGTACATAATATAGACACTCTATCATAAATTAGTATAATTAATGCATTAATTTTTATAAAAATTATCTCAAAAATCATATTAATAATATTTTTTTATTGATAGACAATAAATAGTGTAAAATTAGTATATGTAAAATAAACTATTTATTTTATCTCACTTTTTTTCTTTATATGTAGTATTCGTCCAACAAAACTAACAATACTAACTTCAATTTAAATTTTTTACTTTATTTCTTTCCAATGTTCAGTCATGAATGTGCAACTAAATTCTGTTTGCACAGTACACGTAAGACATGACAGGGAAAGCATTGTTAATCGTGAGACAGAGACAAGAATAACACTTGTGAAGAAAAACAAGCAAAGAAAAATCGGAGTTATCCGAATCTAAAACCACGTCAGATTGGGGCGGAATAAATGTCAACGGTCCTACTTTCTCTTTCTCTCTCTCTAGAAACCCTTTCTTTCTCCATCTCTGTCTCGCTAACATTCATACTATATATTCATCCCTCGTGACTCAATTCCTCCCATATTCAGTTATTCACAATCACAGACAGAGAAAAACCAATCGGAGGAGAATGAAACTAGTTTGGTCCCCAGAGACAGCATCCAAAGCATACATCCAAACCGTTCAATCTGTAAGCATAGCACGCTCTTTGTGTTTTCTACTGTATTATTTGGTTTATTTCAAAATAGTGGAGAGTATAATGTTTAGTTAGACCAAATCCAAATTACGATCAGTAATATGATGAAAATAATGTATACTAGTGAAGGATAATTCTAATATTAGAAGTGAAGATTTTCCTCTATTTATATACGCTAAGAAATTTCATGTTTGTTAATAGTTTTTTTATTGATAAATTTTATTGTTAATTGTTAATTTTTGTTGATGGTGTTAAATTGATATCTAACCCTTGTTTTATTTGCAGTGTCGGATTTTCCGGGAATCGGGGGTGGCGGAGCTCGTGTCGGCGATGGCGGCGGGGTGGAACGCGCAGCTAATCGTGGAAACGTGGTCGGAGGGAGGAGTGATGGCGACGAGCGTGGGGTTGGCCGTGGCGAGGACGCACACATGCGGGAGGCACGTGTGCGTGGTGCCGGACGAGAGGTCGAGATCGGAGTACGCGGAGAGAATGGGGGAGGCGGGGATGTCGGCGGAGATGGTGGTGGGAGAGGCGGAGGAGGTGATGGAGGGGTTGGCCGGCGGGATAGACTTCATGGTGGTGGATTCCACGCGCGGGAACTTCTCGAGAGTGCTGAGGCTCGCGAAACTGAGTAACAAAGGTGCAGTTCTGATATGCAAGAACGTGAACTCCGCCACCAATAGTGCTTCTTCCGGTTTCAGATGGCGGAGCGTGCTCGAAGAAGGGTCGCGTCGTGTAGTTCGTTCGGTGTTTCTTCCAGTGGGGAAGGGGCTTGATATAGCACACGTGTCGGCCATTGGGGGAGGCTCGGCTGCAAAGAAATGGTTCAAGCATGTTGACCAACAATCAGGGGAGGTGCACGTTATTAGACGATGAATTTGTCTCACTCGGGTCATGTTTTTAGGTTTAGCAGCAGCAGTATTTCTATTAAGACAAAAGTATAGTTGCCTTATTGCCTAGGTTATCTTGTCTTTTTTTTTTTTTTCTTAACTTGTTTTACGAAAGGCATGTCCGTAACTGGTATTCAATTTTGCTCGTGTAAATACGCTGATACGATACAGCATGAAATTGTGTATGCCACAGACCATTCTATTTGTTTTATGATTCGTTATAATATAGCATTTTACTATGATGACCGTCAATATTTGTAGATCGTCCCTTTTCTTAACCCAACTAATATTTTTTTTACAAATTCTCTTATAAATTTGGTCCTTCTGTTTTTATACCAATTAATTGATCCTTAAACTTTACAAATTCAACTTGCTTTTTAATGTTATGAAAGATAAAATTCAAATATTTCAACATGTTCACACTTATTACAATGCATCATTTTGCGAAAAAATAACCTTGAACATATGTTTGATTTATGGGTGGGTATACAGATCAATTTAGTCCATTAGATAAGTCCAATCCACATAATAAATTGTATTTTTTAAGGTTTGTATTAAGTCTTTATCCGTTTATCTGCATGCTCAAATAGTAATTTTAATAAAATAAAAATGTATAAATTAGAAATAAAAAAAACTTCATTTTTAAGTTAAAATCTACTTCATTAAAATAAAATATACAAATATTTTGAGCATAATTCATTAACAATGACAACCTAAATTTAATATCAAAATCTTAACATAACAATTTAACCATACTTGCATGACTTAAGCAAGTTAAGCGAATAGCCCACGAGTATGTGGATAAAGTCCACTAAATCCACAAGTTTAACGGATCGATCTGGATCCGTAACTCACCCCTATGCTTGAAGCTTGTTCAACGAAAAAACAATCACACACTTAATGGTAAGTATAAAAACTTAAAGCATTTTTTTGTTTGTAAAAATTATTAAATCAAAAATAAAGAAATTTAATGTTTTAAAACTTTAAAAATATTCAATATTTTCTTTATCTGTCAAGTAAGAATTAGTACAAATATTTTATATGCAAATTTACCAGCTCAGATTTTGGGAAGGGAAAGGATAACACCCCATCTATCTTTGAAATCTGAAAATCATTCACAGCATACGGATAACACTCCATATATATTGAATCATTTACAGCACATCCCTCTGCTTCCTCTCTATCTCTATTTTTTTTTGTGTCTGTTATTTACTTATTTTTTTCTTCATATTTTTTTCTTACTTTCATACTGTCGTCTTTTGTGCTACTGCAAGAGAAAATTCAATTTGCTATCATATATGGTCCTAGGGCCTAGCCCCTACAGCACGAAAACACATTTTAGTCACGACATCCCGAATCTTGTAGTTTATAGGACCATCATGAGTTATTGTTAAAAAGCAATAAGAAAATGACATGATATTTATCGTGTATTTGTTTAAGAGCAATGCATTCGATTATCAATATTTAGCAAATTGTGTGTAATACAAGTGGAACTGTTCTTCTACCTACTGCGATTAAATAAAAATTCTATTGCGGAAATGTAACAATACGAACCTACTAAGGAACCAACCTTTCTGGCTACTGCCTTTCAACTTATATATATAAGCAAAAACAATTTCTCATATGTTAAATTTAAATATAAATAAATTTAATTAATTTTATCCTATTTAATATTATATTATATTTTTAAAATACTTTTCATTTAATTCTAATACTATTTTCAAAGAATTTATTTTTATTCATAATAACAAGTTCCAATGAAAAACATTTTAAAAATAATCTTATTTTTACTTAAAATTAAAAAATTAAATAACATCAGCTAACTTTCTCAATAAAAAATAATTAATTTTGCTTATAAGTTCCTTGCGTATATATAAAGATCAAATCCTTTCTATTTTTAATTTTAGAAAGCATTACTAATCCTTAACTTTTCCGAGGAATTCTTCTTCAGTCCGGAATTCTTTATTTGACAAAATTGGTCGACATAACATAACAGCGGCATTATGTATTGACGTGTTTTTACGTGAAGCACGTTCCAAGGGTTGTTGACATTCAATGTCTATATAGATCCATCAATCTGGACACATGCCAAGGGCGCATTAAAAGGGCAAAACGCTGACAAAGAAAAACACTACAGATTCAACCAATATATGATATTTCTATTTGAAAATATCGTATTCGTTTAGATCCAAGCCACATCACAATTTTGGCTAACCAACCACCATTGAGGTCCTTCCAGCGGGATGGTTGCTTGTTGGGCTATGCTACTTGAATTCACGGTTATATTCAACCATTCATCTAATGTGTGTATCCAATATGGTAGTATAAGAATTCAGAGGACTGTAGTTCTGCGTCCTGCAGCTCAAAGATTCAGAGAAGACACCAATTGAGAATATAGGCATGATGAAATCGACTATAGAATGTTTGACGACTGAATCTCAAGTAACCGATAATGGTGAACTTACAAAAATCATAAAACAGTTTCAAGATTATGGACAACACCGTATTAATTCCAGCTATTTTTACTTCTCCTAAACGCCTTCTTATCTGAAAGCACCTTCTTGCTTTTGAGGCGTTTCTGTTCTCCTATGGCAGCCCTTCAAAAGTGCAAATTTGATTAACAGCTGTCAGTCACATGCCCTTCATCATTCTAGTGTAATAGAAGCCACAAGCAAAATGGTAGTGAAAATAAGAAATTGTATTTAACCTGAAGTACTAGAAAACACAAAAGGAGAAGTGCTCTTACATCTTCGAAATTTTCTTCTTTTGATCTTCTGAGGGAGGTGGTGGGACATAAGATGCTGCATCAATGATTTTCTATTTTTTGCCATTAAATAAACAGAAAAGCACCATTGCTAAGTAAAAGCCAGTTTTTAGGAACAAGAAAAGAAGTGAATGAACTCAATTTATGTTGTTGAAAATGGGGAAGAAGGAAGATTAGATAACTTAAATCTAATATCCAAATAAACACATCATATCATAGATGACCCTAACCAATATTTTTAAAGGGAATCACTGGCATGCATGGTTGTTTCATATAAAATATCTGGTATATATTGCAATAAAACTAAGACATTTTCCTTCCCATTAGTCCTTATCTGGATCCAAACAAGTACCATGGACCAGTGATAGACATGCTTTCAGAATGCATCAGTCAGGTTTTGTTTTAAGAAAAAAATCCCCCAATCAATCTCTATATCCTGTGGCCACCTCTTCAAATGCAGAGCCTTCATCAAACACAAGCAGAGAATAGTCACATATGCAGAAGCAAAGTCACTGTCCTATGCTCCAATAAGGTCTAAAAACAGGAACGCTACTATGGGCATTTTGGAATATTGGAGTATTGTAAAGGACATGCAGTTATTCTACTGCAGTCCTGGGTAGTTCATAACCTGAGCTAGGTTAGCTTAGTTAGCTAAGAGTTATTTACTAAGTCAGTTAAAGTTAGTTAGTTGTTCTAACCGATTAGTCTATAAATACAGGATTGTAACCACTGATTCATTGGGTTAATGAAACTGATTCTTCTCCCCTTTCTTTTGTCTGTTACCTTTTCTATTATGGCACAAATGACCTATGTTGAGAATGAATGTTCCAAAAATGTGGACATGGCAATCAACCAACTCGATGATAAAGAAAAAAGCAACCAATGAGTAGTGGAGGAGACAATAAGGAACCACTGTACAAACTCCTCCAAGAAATATTCCATTTCCCATTAGGGAGCTATTCTAACTCATAAGAGAATAAAAAAAATAGCCAGCAACAGAAATCCTCAAATTTGACTTATAATGTCTGAGTACAATACAAGAAATACAGAAATGAGGGAGAGGTTTGTCTACCACCAAGTCACCATCCTAAGCTGCATTCTTCCACTGGTTTGTTTAAATGTAAGAGATTGAATTATTACAAACCGCACATTTTTCACAAGTGAACCCCTCCAAACCCCAAAATCAGAAAAGAATAAGAAAGTAACCAAATTCAGAGCTACCAGAAAGTAAAAAAGTCTGTCTCCTGTAGCTGACGTTACTTGGCAAACATCTTTAAGGTGCCAACTTCTTTTCTTAAAATAAAAAATTAAAAGTTCTATTTGGTTTAAGGAAAAATTTTTATTTCCATATTTTACTTTCATTAACAACTACAAAAGTATCACTTTCTTTTCACTGTGTTTCCGGTAAGAAGACAAGAGATAGAAGTATAATCATTTCCAAATGTACCAAGCAATGATAAGTGATAACTGTAGAGAACCAAAAGTAAGAAGAAGAAAACAAACATTCCTGGGTCTCCACCAAAGAGTATAAGCTTTTTGGAGATATCAGATACATGCTTTGACAATAACACCTAATGCTAAACACATTCTTTTGAACAATTTCAAGAAAAAACAATTATATACAAAATTTTCCAGTGTCATCTGAAGCTTTGCCAAAGCATCCTCAATGTTACCCGAGAGGAAAGAAAAACAGAGAGGGCAGAATAAGGCCAACCAATCTTGCAACATACAAAGGAAAGAGAAAACAAATAGTATAAAAGGGGAGACACAAACTTCTACGTTCTAGTTTTGGTTGAAGAAATCAGAGACATTGGCAAAAGTGCCACGAATCCGGAAAAAAAATGCCAAAATAACACGGACCGAAAACAAATTGCCAAACTGCCACGCCACGTAATTCATTGGCCACATCAGCGAAGTACGTGAGCTGACATGGCATCACATGAGTGGAGGACCAATTTTGCTGGACAGAGGGGCAAAATTACTTCGCTGATGTGGCCAACGAATTACGTGGCGTGGCAGTTTGGCAATTTGTTTTCGTCCGTGTCATTTTGGCATTTTTTTTCGGGATTTGTGACACTTTGGCCAAGCTCCCCATCCTTGTTAATACGGTTTTTCTCCTGCTCAGCACCAACAAAATCAAATATCAATAGAACAGATGGTAGATGTAAGTAGATGATCATTCAAACCAGGAATAAACCAACAAAGGTCGAGATTAAAAAAAGTGACCAGTTAAGATATACAGTATGCAATTTGTGCACTACTCGATACACATATTAGAATTATGAAAGATTTTATTAAATATAGATAATATTTATTTTGAATTTATCGTAAAATAGCCTCTTTTTTTTTTGTTATGACACTGGAAGCCAACACCTGCTCACACGGCCAAGCCCATATGGTTAGATGTAGTATGGATTCATACGTGTAAATAGAAACTAAAGATTGAGCAAACGATTGATAAAAACGAATCCGGGAATAAGCCCGGTAATGTCAACATACATTGAAGAGAGACTTAATGTTAGCATAAAGTAAAGGAAAAATTGCAAATCAAACCGGCATCCCGGCCCTTCATTAACCAAACTTCCCGGGATTGAGCTTGGTCAACAGTTTTGTCAGCAGGAATCCTCTTCTTCCCCACTATCTTCATCTGTTTGAGTTACTGAAGGAGAATCAAGAGAGATCAGCTTTCCATCACTGACGTAGACCTTGAAATGCACGCCTGTAGTGTTTAGCTCAATCCCAGGGTTCAACAAGTAAATTTGCTCAAGTGCGTTCTTGAAGGACGCTTCCGCCGTTGTCGACAATACTTTTCTAACCCAAGCCGCATCCGCCTCGGCCCTCCTTAACTCTGCCTCAGTCTGCTTGAGTGTGCTCTGCAACGTAGAAAATTGTGAATTCAAAGTATTGAAATTTTGGGTCATGTGGGCATTTCTACTTCGAGCAGCATGCGCAGCAGACTGAGCTTTCTCAGCACTATCCTGCGCTTTACGGAGCTCGGCACGGAGCTCTTTCCGGACAGACTCCACTTCAGCAGTTGCTTTAGCGGAAGTCGCAAGCAGTTCCTCGTGTGTTTTCCGGGTTTCCTCTCGAGCCGCCTGAAGCTCGTCACTTGTTCTGTTATACCTGCTCTTCAAATGAGTATAACTATGAACGAGGGATGCACATTTAAATGCATTTAACTCTATAGTTGAGAGTTCTTCAAGATCAGCTTCGGAGAGGGGACTCGAGTCCGTGAAACGTGTAGGTGCTCGGACTGCGCGGAAGAGTTCTTCATCAATACCCTTCTCCCAAAGGGATCCAGGTAATAACCCTGATGCACTGGAGAGAGAAGTGTCCGGAACTGATTGGGTAAGGAGGGCCAAGGTTGGCGCGTAGGTCGTGATGGGTACTGGGTGAGCAACGGCAGTCGGGTTATCAGCCGTTGTGGGAGCCGGTTCCAAATGAGTAACTGGATCCACTTGAGTCTCTTCGCGCTTCCGCCTTTTCGCTTTTCCTTCCCCCAAAGCGGCAAGGGAAGGCTGAGATCGCTTTGGAATGTTGGAACGACCGGCTGCCAAATCAGCAGTGGTTCGCTTACCCGGTCCAGTGCCCGGGTTTAAAGACGAAGAGTGCTGCTTTGTTGTAATAGTGGCGTCACCAGCCGGGCTTTGGACGGAAGATGGTCTTTTCGGCGGAGCAGCAGAGGATACTGATTGTTCCATATCAGTAACTACAAAATCAAAATAAAGAAAGTTAGAACAGGAACAATCAAATATAACAAATCAGGGTAGACATGTTCATAGTCGAGTGAGAGGGAAGCCCGGATCGAAGCTGACGAATATAAGAAGCGACACTAGGTTGGCCGTGAGGAAGATACCTGATTTGTGAGAGTTTCGCGAAAGTTTCGATGGAGAAATGTTGCGAACGATAGCAGTAAGGATGCACAAGATGCAGAGAGATATATAGAAATAATACGAAAACCATGGAGAAGATATAAATGAAAGCGAAATGATTTATAAAGACAGAGAAGGATGATAGGCTGATAGCACAACCGTCAAAAGAACGAAACGTCGTGACTGTATAACTGTCAGGCACGAAATGTACACATAGCTTCGAGATTAAACCAACAAAGGTCGAGATTAAAAAAAGTGGCCAGTTAAGATATACAGTATGCAATTTGTGCACTCCTCGATACACACATCAAATATTAATTGACATATAATAACATTTAGGGGGTGTTAGGTAGATGGAAAGTTTTTACTTTCTCAAGAATCTTAAAGTGGGAAACTATTATTCCCATGGTATGCAATTAATAAAAAAAATTGCCAGGAAATTATGATTCCTAGGAATTAATTTTATCTTACTTTTCCGCAAAACATTCCTAAGGTAGGGGGCAGGAATTAAACTTTCACGAGTGGAGGATACATTTTAATTACGTATTTTACATGAATCAACTTATTTTACACATTCACAGGAATAATGATTCCCAGGAATCTATGTTTTCCGGGTAGAACGTCCCCTTAAGGCTTATGTAAACAGTTAGTGACAGGATTTTGCGCCAGAAAAGATTAGTGGTGAGTTGTGACATACCGTTTGCAAAATCTTCTCCCTGACCCTGTCACTTAACCAATATGCATTTTTAACGTTGAAGCGCATGTCCACCTTAGTGTTCACTGCCCAATCAGCACAAACAAAGACAACTAAAGAGCCTCCTAAGCATGGCAGAAAGTGAAATGAAACAAAACAATGAACGAACGAACCTTTTATTGACATTCTGACCCCCAGGTCCTCCACTTCTGGCAAAGCTCACCGTAACATGATCTAAAACCAAACCAAAACAAAATAATTATTTGAAAAAATGATGAGAAGAGACATAAGGGACCTAACCTAAGATGATTTTAGGAGGTGGGCCCTGGTCGGGAGAGAGCACGGTGTTCAGCCTGTTGAAGAAGGTGCTGAACCTGCGACAGCCGAGACGATACTTTGTCGGAGTCTGAGGAAGCGCATCGAATTGCAGGGCGGCGCGAGCTTCGCAATTGAATAGAGAAGGGCAAAAGAGGATAAAGGCCGCGAAACGCAGAAGAAAAGTGAAGCGTGGAAGATGAGAGTTGCAACATCTCCTTCACTAGCATTCTAGTGGTGCCGGTACTCATAGATCAACCACAACCTCAACCCAGATTCTGGTTCCTGCTTCGTCTTCAATTTGCGCTGTGCTATTCGACTATTGGTACCGGTTTCTTTTTAGCGTTTTTTTTTAGTTATTTAACTAAAAAATAGTATAAGACTTTTAAGTTATTTTAAAAAATAAGTTTGAAAAGTTGATTTTGATTTATTTAAATAAATATAAATAATATTATGGTTATTATTGTTATTATTATAAAATCTTATTATTGCTATTGTATAAAAAAATTATTGTAATAATTTTAAAATAAAATTAAATGTTTTATTCCTCTAGCTTTAATTTTTATTTTGTTTTTTGTGGTGTATTTTTTTATAATTCATTTAATAATTATAACTATATTTAATAAGACATTTCAATTTATTTTTTATTTTTTATTAACTAAAAAATTGTTTAATTTTTTAATAAATAAACTTTTTTAATAGTTTCTAACAATAATATTTTTTTTAAAATACTAACATCCAATTTTTAATTTTTTATATTTTATTTCTTCTTTATTCTTATACAATAAATATTTGAAATTTATCGTTGATGATAATTTTATCTTATTTAAACATGATTGTAATCTCACAAGAAAAATACTTAAAATTGACATTTTTCTCATCTAATTGAATTGCAAAAAGTTTTGAAAAAGTTAAAACATGTGTTTGAAAACAACAAACACGTTACTAATCCAAAAAGTATTCCAAATCTGTGAAAAAATACAGAAACAAGTAGTAGGTTTTTTTTTAGTACAAAAAAAGTTGTAGCTTTTTGTAGTGACATGAATTAGAATGTCAAACAAGTTTCTCATATGTAATTCCAAAACATGCTATAAACTGGACAAGTTCTTCTAAATTTCTTTAAGAATCCAATCTACTCTCATTGAGTTGATGTCACTTCCTCTATTATTCTTTTGTTTCAAATTATTTTTCAATCAATTACGATTTTTTTATCAACTCTGACAATTTTTTATCATCATTGAAACTATTTACCTAACAAAATAATCAGTTCAAAAAATCATAATACAACTAAAGAAATTAGAAGATCAAACCAAAAAATAAATAAATAAAAATAGACGATCAAGTGATCAACTATTAACCTTTGTATTTTAAATGTATATATTAGTTAGCATATTCAAAGACTCACCGACTAAATGTAGGTTTCAGCCTGGTAGGTTTATATGCTTATCTAAAAAGTTTTATTATAAATAAATTTTCACGTCACGCTAGAAAAAGGGAAATTAAAAAATGCAAGAAAACATTGAATTATGTTTTCAGGTCTTTTTGGCTAATTAAGAAAAATATTACATACTTAAATATTCAAAATAAGCTGAAAATTATGGCCTTTTTGGTAAACAATCTTGCACTTAGAGTATCATAAATTGTAAGATAATTTGCCAAGTTTTAATGTAGATAAATCACTAACGGCTCAAATAATCAATAATCGGAGCTAACACAAATTTATACATTCATAAATCGTTTAATAAGAAAGTCTAACTTATTAATTATTTTATACACAAATATCTTTACTCTAAATAAAAAAAAACATCTTATAAATGAAGATTAATAAATTTTAAGTTATCAAACAGATTATTTTTAAAAACATTATATATCTTATTTCAATAAAAAAAATTGTAAAATAAATTCAATATTTATACATATTATATCTTAACACTAAAATCCAAGACCCAAATCATAAAAAGGCCCAAGCCTAAAAAAATTTAAAATGGAGTACATTCAATGATTCGTTATTTACCCAATAAGAAATGGTTATCCAATTTAACTAATCTATTACGTTCTATAAATCATAAGGCAGCGCGCCACCTAACCGTAAGTGGCTCGTTCGTGTTCCACCCCAAAACAAAATTGCTCGTTTAAAATTAATTTAAATAAGTCCACTTAGTCAACTCACGGATAGAACTTTGAAAAACGGCTTTTTCAAAAAATCCATCTGAATCGAACTATATGATTTGATTCAACGCAAACTGTTTCGTAAAATTGTTCGGTTTTTTATCAAAACAGTTTGGTTCATTTTTTGATCATTTCATTTCAATTTCATGAAAATGATTTGGTTCAATTTTTCTAAAACAGTTCAGTTCAAAACAGTTTTTCTTTCGTCACACCCGTACCCTCACCGACATAATTTATTCTGGATATGGTGCATGTAATCATGCGCACCAGAAAACAATTAAACACCTCATGCATCATGAATGACAGCTATAAATTTTGTTATGCATTCAGGTCATAATTCAGGTCTCAGATCCCTATGATCACCATAACAATTTCAATGGACAAATCCATCCAATAAAAGCATGCGTAACGGCCAAAATGGTCATATAGCTATAGGGAAAAGGAAGAAGCACACTATTAGTTACTAACATGAAGACTCCAGAGGGTTTGGTAGATGGTAATCGGTAGTCAGGTATTTGAGCAACCTTAGGGCCTCAGTTTCGGCCACGCCCTACTCCTGGACGGTATGCATTCCTACCAGTTGAATTTGTCCTAACCCTCTCCTGTGTGCGAGAAGAACCAACTTCATCTCTAGCTTCAGATATTGTTCCCACGGCATGACTACGCTTCGAAGAAGGGAGTGCCCAACCTCCGCGCCTGGCCTGCTCCGCTTGTCCAGTACTACCGCTAGCTTCTGAAACACCGAAAAACACACATTTTAAAAAATGACAAACAAATGGACTATTGCTGCTTTGAAGAAAGAAATATTCACTCTAACAGCCATATGGTACTATTTGACTTATGCTGCAACGGAATCCGATATTTGGTTTGCTTCTTTTCTAAATTATGTATAAACATGATAGCTACGAGACAAAAAATTTGCAAATATAATAGATAAATGAAAGTATACGAACATAAAAAGAGATATATATTGTTCATTAATCATTCATACTATAGCATAGCATTTAAAATACAATTAACTATAGTAACAACAGGCACACTGAAGCCATCCTCTCCATACCACTGAATGTACTGCACTTCTCTGCCATTGTCACCTTTACTTCTCACCAATAAAGGACGCAAGCTAAGAATATCATCATACTAATGATTAATTTAGTTTTCCATACAAAAATACAATAGAAAATTCATAACCATGTACATTAGAAAGCACATATGTGAAAGCCATATCTCTTAATACATACTAGAAGTGGGCATACACTTTCGTATGTTCAAGTTAAAAATTATTTCAGAAATATGTGGAAGAATGTGGAAGTTGAAAGAAAAATGAAAATGAGATTGGCGAAAAAAGGACTGGAAAAAGAAAACACAAAAACAGTGGTGCTATGCAAGTGCTCATGAATAAGATGGCCATGTAGTTTCTAAAAAATAGCAAAACAGCATGTCATTTCATTTGCACTGATTTCCGTCAAAACATACTTACCAGCTGTTTAAAATAAATAAATAAATAAAACAGAGAACAAAAAATGAGCAAAACAAACACTAGAAACCAAAAGAACTGGGGAAACAATTGAACATGAATTTAAAAACAACAAAACACAGAAAAAAGAGGACAAGAAAGTCGTTTTGGAAACTTTTGGTACCGATATTTAAACATAAAACTGTCAATATTCTCTAATAAATTGTAGAAATATCTTCTAGAGAATGAGATTAATCACCCACATCCCCAAGTAGCAGAAAGGATAATTACTCACCAACACTGCCAGTCAATCCAGGCAAATACTTTTGACCCTTTTCTTCCCATTCTTCTTCAAAGCCAGCAAGCTCATCTACAAAATAACAACCCAAAACCTTCAGGAATGCTGACATACAAGGATATGGAATTGTGAAAGTAGATGTCATATCCATAGTTATCATTTATCAACCATTATAGTGGGATAGCGAATAGCAGGATGATCACAAATTCCACAATTACGAAATTACTACATATAAATTAAATAATTTATATATTAATATATATAAATACTCACCAAATAAAAAAAAATGTCCATAACTAAAGGCATGTTCATAATTAATAATTAAAAGTCATAATTTTAGCCAAACACAGCTTAATAACAAGAGTCAAGCCAGTAATATAAAAGAAAAAGGAAAAAGTACAGCAAGAAACGGCAACATAAGGTTTAAATATTTGAACACAACAGTTAAAGAAACAAAAAACAAAACATGGGCATATTAAAACACACAACAAAACATGAAACCCTCTTTGACGTCAGAAAAACAGAACCCAAAGCATGTGAACAGAGTAAAGACCACAGAGTGGTGTGCCAGAGTTCCACTGAATGCAGGTTGGCTGGAAACACAGCTGAAAGCTCTAGGTCAGATGGTTTGCATTAAAGAGACAATAGACCAATAAGAGTAGTGCAATGTTTTGCCTTCCAAAGGAGGGGGAATGGGGAAATAGGGTTTCCTGCTGAGGGGGAAGAAATCCCAAGATCCCCTCCCCCAGCAACAAATGACATTGTTTGGGGGGGCCAAAAAAGGGGTTTTTATCACTGATGCAATGCCGGTCATGATCACCGCAATAACAGCACGGATTCACACTACTCCAGGCGCAACAGTGAGCTGTAACACACCAGGCTTCCAGGGAGCAGCCATGACCCTTGGCAACACTGCTATAGTGGCGCTATAACGGACCATTGACTACTATGGTCATATCACACCATAAGAATCATGAATATCAGATTCATGGCATACCTTCATTTATATTGTGCAGAGTCTGCATAGTATCCACCCTACCATCTGAATTCAGATTTCTTGAGAGAGAATGTGCCTATAAAATATCATATGTAAGTAAAATAAAATAAGAGACCTGTTAGAAGTTAAACCATTAAAAATTTGACAGCAAAAGTTATTCCAAAACCAAACCAACTGAATCTAACATAGCAACCAAAGAGAATAGTATACGAATACCTTGCCATGAATGCCTCTAGAAATTAGGTGAGAAGCTTGCCTTGTAGAACTATCAGCCTCCTTCCTCTCTTCAAAGGTCACCTAACACAACAAAGACGGCATCAGAAAAAAAATATTCTGCAAATCTTGGATTCGGTCTACATCTAAACAACAATCCAAATGCTTACTCCATCACTTCCACTCCTCCTTGTCCTTGAGGATGTATAGTGCATCCCATTTGGACCACCGTAGCTGACTGTTGAGCTCTGGAAGCAGAAGCTGTGAGATTGAGGCTGAGGCCCAGTTATATTGATTCTGCTCTCATTTCCAGCCTGTCTACTCCTCTTCCCTGCAACATGAACCAAAGAGAGGGGGGGGAATCAGCCTAAGCAAAACCAAGCTGCCCCTTTTGGGAGATAGAGCAAAAGCACCTACTGCTGAAGGCAAAACACACGTTACCTTCAATTTCATCATCTGGATGTTCAACAGAGGGTTCACAGTCTGACCTACCATGCTTTCTCGGATTGCCTTTCCTCTCCTCCGTTGTGTCTTCATTTTCTTCATCAGAGTCCAATTCCTGAATGATTGGTCCCCTCCTTTGTCTACTAGGCTCTGGAGCTTGACGCACAAGGAGCCCAGATGGATCCAAACCCGGGGCTGGATGCTCAAGGAACCCAGATGGATTCATACCAGGGGGGAAAGGAAATCCAATAGGACCACCAAAGGGTCTAGACTCAAACATCCCTCCAAAAGGTCGGGCGAAGAAAGGATCATTAAATGGGTCCCTACCCCCAAAAAAGCTTGAGATTAAACTCCTGGGAGGTCCAAAGGAACCAAAGCCTCCAAAAGCACCAAAAGGATCGCCAAAATCAAAGAAAGGATCCCTGCCACCTCCGGGTCCTTGCATTCTGTCTCTTCAGATGCACTTTTCACTGTTAATACAGGATGTCATGCAAGGTAATTAAATCGCAATAAACCATTCAACTAACAATCAAGGATTACAAGTTTTTGAACAATAATCTTAGAGTAAATCCTCCTTAGGAAGCCTAATGATCCTATTTTTATTCAGTTCTTGCTGCAACTGTACGTTGTCAGAGGATACAAAAATATTAATCATTATTTTTCAAATGCAAACACTAGCGGCTTCATCATAATCCCTAGAAAGGCCTCAGAAAAGAACAAAAGGCTAATTCGCATACACCGAATTTCAAATACAGAATCAATCCACCAAACAGCATCATAACGAGAAGAATTAAACACGAAGATCGGTGAAACGAAGCAAATAACAAACACGAATGAATAACGAGAAAGCATAGAACGAAAAGATATCAATACAATTAAAATTCAACGCCCTAAAATGAAAACGAGAGTACCTGAGAGGGAGAAAAACGAAATCGGACGTGAAAGACCGATGAAGTTATTTTGAACCAAAAAAATAGTCCCCTATTTATAAAGATTCTTTGAAAATTCGTAATTAAATTCTGGAAATAGAACTCTCTAGTATTTATAAGTGTGTAACCAAGACACAGAGTTCTGCTTCCTGCACCAATCCTTTTTCTAATACACCCGCAGTGTAATATTGATTTTGTCCTTCTTGTAATCTGCGCAATCCGTAAGAACCTCACGAATTCGTAATCTGTACAAGTTAAAAAAATTTAAAATGATTTTTGAAATACTGGCCCAAATAGGTGTCAAACGGTAACCTTTAAATTACAAGCACAGTGTTCTAACCAACTGAGCTAGCAGACCATTCATATTAAAAGTTAATTAATATTGCTATATATAACATTACAAATTTTAATGCATATTTAATACACGTAAATTTACATAATATTTTTTATAACAATTAATTTTTATCTAATAATATATTTTTTACATATATAAATTTCTAAAATATATGAAGCTATGATTTTATAAAATTAAAATTTCTAATATATATGAACATAATATTTTTTTATTCAAACCTATGATTTTTAATTAAACAATAATTTTTATTTTAAATTTATTGTTCTAAAAGTGCATATATTTTATAATTAAACCAGAATTTTATCTAATAATGCATATTTTATAACAATAAATTTAAATTAAAAATCATAGGTTTGAATAAAAAATATTAGGTTCATATACATTAGAAATTTTAATTTTATAAAATTATAGGTTCATATACTTTAGAAATTTATATATGTAAAAAAATATTATTAGATAAAAATTATTGTGTAAATTTATGTGTATTAAATATGCATTAAAATTTGTAATGTTATATATAATAACATTAATCTACATTTAACATAAATGGACTAATAGCTTAGTTGGTTAGAATATCGTGCTTGTAATCGAAAAGTCACAGGTTTGACACCTGCTTGGGCCATTATTTTGAAAATTATTTTAAAAAATTTTAACTCGTACGGATTACGAATCCGTAATGCGGGTGTATGAACCTTATGGATTACGAGAAGGGGAAAATCGCCATTACACTGTGCATGCTGGGTGTATTAGAAAAAGCGCTGGTGTAGGAAGCAGAACTCATCATTCACCCTACACGAACATCACATGGGTCCTGCTTCCTACATCAGCCCTTTTTCCAATACACCTAGCATGAATAGTGAAATTTCGATTTTGCCCTGTACGTAATCCTTAAGAACCTTTACGAATTGGCAATCCGTATTCGTAATCCGTAAAGCCTATTACGGATTCGCAATCCATATGAACCTTACGGATTCATAATCCGTAAGGTGAATCCGTACGAATTAAAAAAATTTAAAATGGTTTTCGAAAAGAGAGAGAGAGAGAGAGAGAGAAAACATTTCACTTGTCAAATTTCAAAAGCTACACAACATCATAAACAACAAACAGGAGAAAAAGTGTACCATGAGCCTTCAAAATACAGAGAATCTTGCTTTCGGTGACACTCTTCACCTGAGCAATTCCATGAGAGTCACGAAGAATAACACCAATTTGAGATGGAGTAAGACCTTTTTTGGCAAACTTGCAGATGTTTTCCTCCACCTGTGAAATTCAAAACACCACTAAACAAAAGCAACAAAATATATAAATGTACCAAAATATCATTAACATAATAACAAGTAATTGAAATTAAAAACCATAACAATAACCAGTTATATTCAATACCAAGTTAACACCTAAATACACAAGGCCAAGTTTTCAAAAATTGGTCGGTTGCAGTTTAAGGGAATACAATTGATAGCATTGTGACCGCAATTGCAGCCACATCAACAAGTGTCCTCAATTTTTTGCAATCTCAAGGATTGCAACAAAAACACAACCACAACTGCCACAAAAAACCTTATACTTGGCATGTGCTAATGCTCATTTTCACTTAGGATAAGACAATATTGAAAGAAAAATCACTAAAACCCTAATGGCACACACATATAACAGCGTAAAATACACATCAGTTATCCTCACATTACAAAAAAAACAAAAACAATCATTTTTTCAGTTAACAGCCACAGTTTTCAAGTCGCTAGTTTGATGTTTGATGTGTGTTATGTTGCTTGATTGTGTGATTTAATTGGTAATGGCTGTTTTGAGTGCTCTTGCATTGGTATGCGTGTTAGTGGATGTTAGGTTGATCCTTGTTGACCTGCGATTGTTGTGCATGCGCATTAAGTGGACATGCCTTGTCAGTCGTGTATATAAGTAGCGGAGGTCGTGTTTCTTCTCTTCTTATTAGCGCCATTCTCTCCTTTCTCTCTCTAAACTTACCCAGAAACTACGATTTCCCAAACCTTATGTGTTACTTTCAACCTTCAAGGACCACCGTAACTGCCACAGAATCCATACGTCGAGAAGAACCTCGTGGCCAGAGCATAAGTCTTGGACAACCCATCGTGAAGCTTAAGAAGAACTTCTGGTTAGGTAAGGGGAGTTTATTATGTTAATCACAGCTTTAGATACCATAGTTGGGGACCAGGGAACCTGACTATGAAGATGGTTGCATGTCCCTGATTGTGTGTTGTTCTCTTAGTGGAACTGTCCTTTAATGAATGGGATGTGGTGTGTGGATATTTAATGGTGTTCTTGTGCGTTGATGTTTGATGGTATTCTGGTATGAAGAGTTTGATGGTGTTCTTGTGGGGGAGTTGACGTCGTAAGAACTATCCCGACATGCGTGTGAAGTTGGCATTTTGATGCTGAAAACTCCAAAGACACTTTTTAGTAGTGTTTGTGGAGGTGCCAAATACCGAGATGGGTATGCCGAGCTGAGCTATTTACGTAGCATGTATATCTATATGCGGGACGTGACTCTTAGTAGTCCTTGTTGGCGGATGTCAATATCCCATGTTCCTTACCCGGGGCTGATCCCTTAGAGTTGCTGGAGCTCACTTCCTTTTCTTTAGATATATCGGGTCCCTTACCCGGAGTTGTACTTTAGAGTTATTGAGCTCAAGTTACTGAGAGAGAGAGAGAGAGAAAGCTACTAGGTTCCCTAACTCGGATGAGCTCGTGCTTTCTCGGTAAAAGAGTCATCGGGTTCCCTAACCCGGATGAGCTCGTGCTTTCTCGGAAAAAGAGCCATCGGGTTTTCTAACTCAGATGAGATCGTGCTTTCTCGATAAAAGAGTCATCCCTGATCACTCTATCCAGATTATAACCTTCTAAGTTAGACCTCATCCTAGCTACCTATGACATACTCATCCAGGTTAAACTTACCTCGTCTATCCTGGATACAATTACTTATGTACACCCATCTATGATAAACTTACCCTGGCCATCCCGAATATATATATTATACTCATCCAGATGTACATATCCTGGCCAACCCGGACATAACTATTTATGCCATAGCCATCCAAGTTATACACATCCCGGCCAACCCGGACATAACTATTTATGCTATAGCCATCCAGGTTATACATACCCCGGCTAACCCAGACACAACTATATAAGTTATAACCATCCAAAGTGTACACACCTCGGACATCCCGGATACACTACCCACTTGGTAACTATCCTGGATGCAACTACTTATGAAACACCCTTTCCAGAATAACCTCATCCTGGCTATTCTGAATCCCCTTATCCTTATTATAAGCATCCAAGTCAAACCTCATCCCAGTCATCCCAAATATACGTATCCAATCTATCCAAGTAAGAACTCATCCCAGCCATCCCGGATCGTCCCGGTTATTTGGTCTCTCTTCGTCCTTATAGATACCCAGTCTTATGTAATCGATTACAGAGGCGTGATAATCGATTAAAACAGTCAACACAAGTTTATTACAACAGATAACCATACTGCTGATACATATGATGATATGATGGAAAAAAATTTCAAGAGAATATATGTTTACTCAGTTATGGATTGTTGATGTGATGATATAAGATTGATTCATGTTTCCAAGTTCAGCAAAAGAATTATGAAACAGAATCTATGATACTACATCCAGTATGAGATGTAAAGTCCAGGTGCAAATACATGGAAATTCATGCATGATTAGCGTAAGACGGTCGCAACATTCCTACATACAGTACAATATGTATAGGCCATGTGCACCTTGGAAATATTCATTTCATGCATTCATATAGTTGCATAATTATTTTATGGATTCATTTGAATATATTGATAATTTACTAACGTGTTTGATGGTTTAAATTCTGCCTACTGAGAAATTTATTTCTCACTAGATTTGTCTCATGTTTTCTATATATAAATGACCTTTGTGATAATCTTTCTTGATGGATCTGGACTGAAGGTGGAACAGAGATGAAGCTATCATGAGATTTTTCCTAGTACTCTTTATGTTTTAGAATATTAGCGAATATGGTGGACTTTGTGCTTGTATAGCAAGAAAGAATGTAACAAGGACTGTGGCTAAGTATAAATGATATATCGGTTTAAAAACTTCTATCATATATACGTTTTAGAATTTATATTAGTATCCGTTTAGCAAAAAAATAAAATAGTTATCTAACAATTCTAAAGAATTTAACCTTAATAAAAATATAATATATAGAATAATTTTAGGTCGTTACACAGGCCATGCATTGATGGTACCCATGGTTATCTGAATGTGGGTGGATATACATAGACACCCACGGGGGTGTATGGCAGTATCCTAACCAGGACAGAGTTGTTCCCGGACGGGGCCATACATTGATGGTGTCGTGGTGATATGCTATGTATAGACACGTGAGATGCTGGGACCGGGTGGTTAACCTTGTAAAGATCGCGATCGGTGCATCGATGAGCCCATGTAGAGGCGACCCTCATTTGGGGCGGTACGTATGTACATAGGGGGTGCATGGCATTATCCTAGCCAGTACGGATTTTTTCCCGGGGCGGGCCATGCATTGATGGTGCCCATGTGACATACTGCATTTGCACGATGAAAATAGGATGATTGGTTGTAGGGTACCGGGGTACTAGGGGGCCACGTCTGTTAGGAACTCCTTTTGACACCTAGGGCTGATCACCATTGGGGGAAGCGACTTGTGCACGACAGAGTGACCCTGACAAGCTACTGCATCATCTGTATACCGAGATGAACTATTTTCGTGATGGTACCACATTGCATGCTGAGAGATGAGTCAAGAGCATGCATCATGCTAGGCATTATAAGTTGACTTATGGAATGTTTTTGGATGCCCGTGTATGTTAGTTGCATGATGAAATGCTTAGATATTGTGATGATATGATGATGTCTGGATTGCCTTTCTTAACTGGTGTTATCTATTACCTGTTGTTTTACATGATAAACTCACATTTGTTTTGTTGCGCCATGTGGTTTGGTACCTGTGATGATTGCGAACCGTGTTCGTGTGAGCAGACGGGCAGCAATAGGACTTGGAAGATGACCATCTTTTTGGTTGGAGTCGTCGAGTTGCCGAGATGTCGATGGATTAGATCACGGGCAGGAGTTGTGTTTTGCTAGTTACACCCCGTGGTTTTGATAACTATACTCCGTTGTTTAAATTATTGTCTCATTTGTAAAACACTTATACGTTTATTTTTTTTGACATGGTTGATTGTACCTAAAACTAAACCACATGTTGCATGTATATGTATTGGAGATGTCTCATTCACGTATTTGCTTTATGATGATGACTATTATGTGCTCGCGAAGAAAAAAAAAGAGAGATATACTACCGTTTTCATAATCAAATTAAGGGATTTTATTTTATTAAGACATATTAAGGGCGTGATTAAGAGTTAGTGATACAGTAGCGACGAGGCGGGTCGTTACAGGCAATACTAACATAAACTCGGACAGGAAAAACACAAGCAAAGGGGTTTAGATTTCTGACATCAACAATCTCCGCATTACAAAAAAAAACACAGAAAAACAATAATTTTTTCGGTTAACAACCATATTTTTCAAGCATCAAACATAAACTAAGGCAGAAACAAAACAAAAAAAGGAAAAAACAGTAAAAAGGGTTTAGATTTCTGACATCAACAATCTCTACACTACAAAAAACAAATCAAAATAATAATTATTTTCATTTAACAGTCATAGTTTTGAAGAATCAAAGAAGAATGACAACATCAACATAAAAATTAGGCAGACAAACGAGAAAAGAATGCAAAAGGGTTTTAGATTCTGACATCCTGAGAAGAGATCTTAAACCAACTAGGCGGGGTCCTCTTATATGGAAGAACAGAACTAGAGATACCCTTACTGAAAGAAAGAAAGAAAGAAACATTCAACAAACCAACACACAACAACAACAACGTTAGACGATAGAAAAGAGAGTTATTGGCGAAGAAGCTTTAACATAAAAACGAGAAGATGGGAACATACCTGCGACTGTGCATACACCCATGGTGACTGCGTTTGAAGAACGACTCACACGACACTCTTTGTCTGTTGCGCCTGCACTGAACAACTAGAAGAGAAAATGGAGAAACCCTATGAATAAGAAGGTAGAGAAAACTAGGGTTAACCTGGGTAGTTGGATTGGGCCTATGATTAGTTATGGGCTAATGGGCTTGGCCCAGTTGTTTTTTGTCTGATGGTTTTCGACCTGGAGACAAAAAATATGAAACCCTTCAATGCGCTAAAATAGTCTTTTATGTAGGGATAAATAATGGGGGAAAAATGGAATGAATCAAGGTATCTTGGACTCAAAAGTCAATAATAAATGACTATGATTAGTCATATACTTAGGAGATAAAATTAAATCTTAATATGTCACGTTTTATTGATAATGAAAAAATTAATACATAGAAAAATAATGTTTATCTTAGTTTTTTACATTATGTATTTTATAAAATTTGAAAAGAAAATTTTGAAAATTAATTATTCTTATAATTTTATGAAATCAACTTGTATGTTGGGGAAAATCATGCTAATTAATGTTTTAAGGATGCATTCTAAATTGAAAATGTTTGCATTTTGAACTATGATGGAGACATTCTTATAATTTAGAATGCAAATCATGTTTTAAGGATACAAATAAAAATAAATTTACGAAATTAATGTTTAGATGAAGAAGCTTTTTCTCCCTTAAGTTAGTACGTTGTCTTTGTACGCTAAAATTTTTGCAAACAAAGAAAAGTAGAAAATGAAAACGTCCACGCAAAAAAAAGTTTGTTGAAATTTGAAAATATTTTTTCTTAAAAAAATGAACAAATTGGATAAAAGCTAGATAGCAGAATGAGTAAACGCAAAAATAAAAGTTTGTTGAAACGTCAAATCGTATATTTTTTCTCCTTAAAGAAATGAAAATATTGGATAAAAGTTTAAAAAGTAGAATTTAATAATCAATAATGATAATATAAAATATTTTATATTATTATTTGATCACAATACATTATCAATAATTTAATATAATTTCTAAAATAATTATCATAAAAATAAAAAATTATAATCAAAGACGATGGTCTAAAACTTTTTACAAATGATATTTGTTTTCTCTGAAAAGTAAACGAATCGACGATAACGAGGGAGGTTGTTGTAGATAGGCGCATGATAGCAGAATGAGTTGGTGTTAGGGGGGGTGGAGCCCACTGGCGGTTCAGCCACATGCGGTTCCGGCTCAGGACAGGACCTCGTCCTCAATCGGTCCACTCCGCTTCTGCGAAATTTCTTCGTCGCTGTCTCTGACCTCCTAACGCCTTCTCGATTCCGAACTCCTTCAACCCTTTGCACCATTCAACACGTCGTCATCATGCTCTCTTCAACTCTCTGTAAATAACAATGGCACCATAAATTCACTCTTCCGTTCTTCCTCTTCTTTTGATTTTAGTTGATTCATTCAAATTGAAGATACCGTTTCCGTTTTCGCAGCCTGATCAGGTTTTCCGATCGTCGGCGATCTCTCTCTCCGTTCGCGATCGATCACCGGTTGGAGGTTTCAGGGCACAGAGACCGAGGTCACCGCCATGTCAATGTCGGATTCCGATTCCTCCTCCTCTTATGGCACTGAATACAAGAGTCTCAAACAAGTTAGCCGCGAGCGTGAGTATCTCTTCCTTTTTTTTTGTAATTAATTTGATTCCTGATTCCTGATTTGCTTCTCTTAGCAATTCGCATTTAAGTTCTGAACTCACTTTAAGTATCTGTGATATAGTCAAACTTTTATTTTCTCTTTGTTTCTCTTTTTCGCTTTTGGTTCTGTTAGAGGTTCTGATCTCGGTGAATAGTAATACAATTTGTGTTTGGTATATGTTTTACTGTTTGGGAGTGTTGTCAGCTAAATGACAGAGCGCGTGAAGGCATGCCAGCAGCTGGTGTGTTAAAATGTGAAACTTGCCGGTAGTGGCATCTGTTTGTGGTAATGCTGGACAGTAGATTCAACTGCTTTGAGGGGAACTCTGCGAACATTTTACTTAGTGGGGATTGGGATCTTCTAGTCCAGGAGATAAGGAATTTGCTAGAGTGACATTCCGCCATTAGGATCAAGTTTCTGCACTTTTCTTGTTTGTGGTGAAAAATGTTAAGAAAGGACATGTTACGAAATGATTGTATACGATTATGAGAAGATATTGGTGTAACACCGATTGAGGAAAATATAACAGAAAATTGGTTAAGTTAGTTTGAATACCTACAAAGAAGGCCTCTGAAAGCACCAATGAGGAGAATAGATTGCATGGTTTTGAGTCCTTTGAAAAAGAAAGAGAGGGAGACTAAGAAGGACATTAGGGGAAGTTGTTAAGAGGGATCTCATGGTAGATTAAATCTTTGAAATTTGATCTTCAATCGAGCTGAATGGCATTGTGTGGTCCATGTAGCCGATCCCACTTGGTGGGATAAGGCATTTGTTGTTGTTGATGTTGTATGTATGTTATTACTTGGTGCTTATGGTTAGAGAGGAATGATAGACTTTTGGGATAATTTCTTGCTATTAACCATTTTATCTCTATGGGATGAAGAGTTTGTCTGGATATCTATTACACTACTGCAACATTGTTTTTGGTCCAGCTAAAACTGCTTTGGAAAGCGTGTTTTGACATCAAAACTCCATTTGAAATGGTATCCTATCAGGCTAGAAGTGGTCTTCCTTGTTCCTAGTGTCCTTATGGTGTGCATATCATAATTATTTTAGAGGGCTTTTTTTAGCAAACATGTATGGAGACTAACAAGCTTTGGTTAATTTATGTGTCTTTCTTGTTTGTTGGCTATTTGTGTTTTTCATTTCTATAGTTGATTATCTTTTTGTTTGATATTGTATGTCACTTTTTTTTCTCTAACTGTATATCTACTTATGTCTCCCAGAAACAAAACAAGGAAAAATACAAGATGAATGAAATCACTCCAAATAACTTTAACAGTTCTTTAAAGAGTTGAGAAAACACTCTTCTACTGTACAATGGCTTATGATTTTTTTGCTATTAATATTGACACCAAACTCAATACAGGATTGTTTTTATCCTCCTCATAAGCAGATGGACATTGAAAGTTTAAAACATGTTTTGAATAGTTGAAGTGGCTAATTCCTTTGCAAGAATTGCATACTTTTGTATTTTCTTTTTCTTCCCTTTAACATTTTAATAGTAAATTGCTTAAAAGTTAACCCTGATCAGTTGCTTTCTGATCTGATCATCTCGATTAATTTCTATGTTGTGAAATTTTCTGTAGGATTATTACATGAAATGCTTAGGTCAGCAAAAACAGGGGATTCAAAATCTACATGGAAGGTATAAGATGCTGAATTCTTCCTGAGTTTTTCTGCTTCACCATAATTACAGATGGACCATCCTTCTGTCTGTTTTGGCCTCAGTCTGTAATTTCATTCTAGGAATTTTAAGAAGAAATTTCATTTTATGATGCTGATGATTGGACATAGGACATATTTAAAAAATCTTTCCAATATTTCACCTTCTTGTAAGTACAGTCAATTAGCTAAATCATGTTTAGAATGGTTTCTTTATCCATTGGATCTATTTCTATGTGCTGCATGTCCAAGTAGTTACTAGTTAGCAATTTATAGTTTCAAGTGGGATCATTATGGAAATTTGTCATTTTTCTGTACATTCTGTACTACTATCAACTATTAAGAGAGCAGCAGAGTTTGATGACTATACTGTCTTGCTATAAATATATGTTCTTGAATGGGGGTGCATGAAGAAAGTTGAAGAAACTAATGAAAATGAGACATTAGTCTGTGTGTGTGAGAGAGAAGGGAGGGGGATTGAGTTTGGGGACAAAGTGCTGGCCTGATCAGGAGATTCCTGGAGCATTACAACTATTGTGAACCGTTTTCCTTTCGATTTAAGAAGGTTAATATGACATTTAGCAGTTTGTCAGGATGAGCTCTTTTTATCACTGCTGTTGATTAATTATTTTTTTTGGGGTTTCTCTTGAGTGTTCTCCTCACAGTGTACTCTCCTTGTTAGGTATGCACAGTGATTTTAGAGCTTTTGCAATGTTCTTTCCTTTTAATGTAGTTTTCTTATGTGCCATGGTATAGGAGTGTTAGATATCAAAACCATTCATAAACCTTTACTGGACAACATAACCCTTTGCATTACGCGGTATTAGAGCCTATAACTACCAAGTCGTCTAGAGTTCGATTGGGCTTGTGCATTATTCATGCTTCAAGCTCAAAGGACTCTAGTGCGAGACTGTGAGGGATTGTGTTGGATGTAAGAACCATGCATGAGCCTTCTAATAATATAAGCTTTTGGGATTCTTGGTTCTTCACATCGAGGATGACTTTAAATCCACACACAGACACAGTCACACACACTCCTTTCTTTTTTAAGAAATCTGCTAGAGCTTGAAATCTAGTAAAAACATTGATACTTCAATTTTTTATCATCTTGTATTGGTTCACGAGCTGCTTGCCTGCAGGTACTAATAATGGACAAACTTACTGTAAAGATAATGTCTCATTCTTGCAAGATGGCTGATATCACTGATGAAGGTGTTTCATGTAAGAATCCCAAGATTGATTCTTAAGTAATAAGTAATTATTTTTCTTCTGTTCACTGTCAGTGAAAGACTGTCCATGAATTTTCCATGATTTGGGTGTAATGCCATGCTTGATTTATTCTGAGTTCCGATATTCAAATGTAAAATTTAACTTATTTATTCTCCAAAAATTGCAATCTGAATATACGCTATTCTAGATATTTTAACTCTGTTATATGTGGTTAATTTTCTGTTAATTTGTTGTGTTTAATACCACCATCCCTTTGGCTTCACTTTCTCTCTTTTAAGAATTAAAAGAAAAAGTTACCTAAACAAAAATAGTTAAGAAAAAGCACAGTTGCTTCCTTTCTAGCTTGATGCCATTGAAGGAATATGATTACACTTTTGGAAGAAAATTATTCCATAGACACCCATATTTTGCACAACTAGTTCTAATTCTTGTATGGTATGTGATTTGTGTTTATTTTGTAGTGGTTGAAGACATATACAAGCGAAGGCAACCATTGCCCACCATGGATGCTATATACTTCATCCAGCCAACCCGAGAGAAGTACATATCCTTTCTCTCACGTTTGTGGCATATTTGATGTGTTGTCTTAAATTAATTTGAATTCCTTATAGACCATAAACACAGTAGTAGAGGGCCTAGAGGCTGATTTTCTGTTGGTCTGTCATGGTTGTTTTTGCATGATTTCTGTTAGTTTTACTGGAAAAATTAAACTTGCTCATGCTGAAGATTATTGTTTTGCATCATGTCAAAAATACTTGTGAGGAAATTAAGAGTGTTGATGCTCACCAAGAAAACAAAAGGAGAGATTGTGTTGCTGATAGTTTTCAGTTTTAGCATTATTGTTTTGAAAATGTGCAAGGAGTTTATTGTTGTTGTGCATGACTCTTCCTGTATATTTATCTGCTTGTTTGGTATGTATATTTCAAAGTTTGTTGTGAAGTATGTCGCTAATCTCTATAGACATGCAGTTTCAAAGTTATTTTGCGAGTACAACTCTATTTCTTGGTTGAAAATAAAATCTCAGTTAATGGGCCAGTTTGTTTAAACTTATTTGTTGAAAAATAGCTTATTTTAATAAAAGAAGCAGTTTTTTGTTTTTTTTTTAATGTGTTTGTCTAAACTGCTTCTACTAAAAAAAAAAAGCAGTTTTCTGCTTATTTTAAGAAGCAAATCCTATCTGCTTATTGACAAAGCATTTTTTAAAAGTGCTTATTTTAAAATGACATTTTATAATTGTAAACAAAGTGGCCCAGTTTACGGTTTTGAAATTGAGAGTATTATTTCTTTTAACTTTTGTTCTTCGGTCTCTTATATTCTCTGCCAATTAATTTCCCTTTTATTTTATTGTTTATGAATCTGATTCTTTGTTTAACTTCGTTCCTCATGTCTACTCAATATTTCATGAATTATACTCTGCACTTTTTAATATTTTTTCCTCTTATCTACAAAATGTGTCATGACACAACTATTGTATTGTCATTTGTTCTATCACTTTGTCCTTCTTTCTCTCCCTTCTAGTGATGCACATATTATTTAAGTTATTGAATGATAAATATTCTGATCTTTTGTGGCTTTAAAATGGTTCCATTTAGCTTTGATGGAGGTTTTAGTTAACCTATGCAATAGGGTTTTATAGATTGTTTCATACCTAATTATTTTCCTTATTCATTTTTGTTGGCAGTATTATTATGTTTTTGTCAGACATGTCTGGAAGGAAACCCTTGTACAGGAAGTATGTGATCTTTATACTATCTCCTGTGGGTGCAAGTTCATCTTGACTTCGGGAATTGGTTTTCAATCCTGTTTTGTTCTGTGTTCTTGTAGGGCCTTTGTTTTCTTTAGTTCACCTATTGCCAGAGAATTGGTTATGGAAATTAAAAAAGATGCACAGGTGTTGCCTCGTATAGGTGCTCTGAGAGAGGTGAAGATTTATTTATTTATTTAGAAGCTACATGAAAATTGAATTTTCTCCAAAACAATTTTACATTTTGCTGAGTGTGATTTTGTCACCTCATTTGAATGCAGATGAACTTGGAGTATTTTACCATAGACTGTCAGGTATGTGGTTGTACATTTGTACTTTATTTCACTGCTCGACCATCATAGTGTCATTTCTTTTCATATGAATACAATTACTTTCCTTTTGTTTCATTACTTAGTAAGTTTTAAAACTTTTGACATGTAGGAGTGTGACATGTATATTACTTAGCAAGTTGGCAACTTTAATCATTCATGTATATTACTTTTCAAGATCTCGCCAACAAAAAAATTGTTATGTTGAGTTATGTTGTTGGAACTCAAAATTCATGAAACCTGCTTGCTGAGGTTCTTCCCCTTAGGGAAATTTATCAACCTTCAAATGTGCTCATTATGGTTTCTTTGTTAATTTCTAATGCCATCAACATCACATTATTTGGCGTTGTCATTCTGCTGTGTATTGTAATCTTTGTCATGGTAATGCAGGGCTTCATTACAAACAATGAGAGAGCTTTAGTGGAGCTATTTGGGGATGAGGAGAATAATCATAGAGCTGTTGCATGTTTAAATGTGATGGCTACTAGGATTGCTACAGTTTTTGCTTCATTAAGAGTATGTAGTCAATGCCTTGCTCTTTTATCATAGAAATTAAAAAATTGTAATCAATGTTCTATAATTGTTCAAACAAATGATCGAGAAATCTTCTATATTGTGTAAATGTTTCTCTAGGAATTTCCTTTTGTCCGCTTTCGTGCTGCCAAGTCCCTAGATGCAACCACAATGACTACCTTCCATGATCTTATTCCTACAAAACTTGCTGCTGGTGTCTGGGACTGTCTTATGAAATATAAAAAAACTGTACCTAATTTCCCTCAGACTGAGTCCTGCGAGTTGCTCATCATTGATAGAACTATTGATCAGGTTTCTTATCTCCATTTGCCAGTTATGGATGTGTAGTATTATTTCAACAACTGTTACATATTGCTTATAATGAGATGCTATTCTGGATATGTAGATTGCTCCTGTAATACACGAATGGACATATGATGCCATGTGCCGTGATTTGTTGAATATGGAGGGAAATAAATATGTTCATGAGGTATTCTACAATATATTTTCCCCCCTCTAAATTGTTGTGACTTGTGTCCACTTTCTTGTTATAAAAACAAATCTACTGTATTCTTAAGGTTCCTAGCAAGACTGGCGGTCCACCTGAGAGAAAAGAGGTTCTCTTGGAGGATCATGATCCTATATGGCTTGAACTTCGTCATGCACATATTGCAGATGTATGTCCTGCTTTTACTATTTAGTGTAGGCTCTATAGTGTACTATTTAGGGTTATCTCTTCTATTTACAACCTAAGCAACATGAACCTTTGGATATTGATGGCCTTGCCAATGCCAGGCTAGTGAACGGCTGCATGAGAAGATGACCAACTTCATTTCAAAGAATAAAGCTGCACAAATCCAACATGGTTCAAGGTTAGTCTTAATTTTGTGGGAGTTTTTCATCAATGACATTGTGATCTAAGATGATATTGATTCTTCCCTAAGTGTAGTAATGGTGTAAAATATATTGGAAATAAAAAATTGTCTAATTTTGTAATTCTTATCCAAAGGTTTTATGATTTGAGAAGATAGGAAAAATTTATTTCTTTTTTGTGTGCTTGTGCGTGCTTGCAGGGGCTCAAACATGAAGTGTTGAAAGTTCTGTTTATATATTACCTTAAATATTAGAATCAGTAGTAACACCTCCACTTACCAGCCAAGGATACAAATAACATTTGGATATTGATAGGTAACCCCTGGTTAGTTAGTTAGTTAGTGAGTGTGAGTGAAGTGGGTGATGATGTATGTAAAAAGGAAGAGGGGTCACGAAGGGAATCTCTCATTGTGTGGGAATTTGTAAAGGAATTTGGAGAGACTTGGATCTTTCAAAAGTTCAGGATCGTTCATTTCATTGTCTTTGCCTTGTTTTTTGATTGTGAAACCAATTGGGGCCAGGATTGCGAATTAGGGTTCTTAATAAAATTCATTCCTTGTGTGCTTAATCTGAACGGGTTCCTTTCAGATATCATTTCACAATGATATTTGCACTATGTGAATATGTAATTTGACAGTTTTATCCAACAGTAGGAATATCCGAATATGTATTAGGCATGGCTGAGTTGCATTATTTAAAACTTGGTCATGCATGCCTAATATTTAATCATAGTTGGAGAGAGAGAGAAACAAAGTTGAAAAGTAAATAGGCAAAATTGACAAAATTCAATCTTTTCACCTTCATTCATGAATGGTTTTACAAAAAACATATTTGTAGTTTTGCACCATTTATCATTTTTCTTATGTTTTTATATCAGTTAACACCCCCTCATGCAGAGAGATATTTGGGCTAAAAGCATAGACAATATACAAGCCCATTCCACTTTGTGTTAAGATTCAACTTTTTATTTAGAAGAATGGGCATGGATGGATGGAACTCTTGACCACTTGGTCCTGATTGCATGTCAAGGACCAATCCTTTTAAAAGCTAATATATACTGTAGTGTAGTGTAAAATGATCAAATCCTTGATTTGAAAAATAAACATGAGGCATGCTTATTTTCTTGTTAAAATAGTCTGGCCCTTTTAAAATTTAATGAAGCCTAGATCTGTAATTTGTATGTTTATTCATTATCTATTTACTGTCATCATAAACTTTACACAACTTTGCATGGCATCTATAGAGGTAGTGGTGAAATGTCGACAAGGGACTTACAGAAGATGGTTCAAGCACTTCCACAATACAGTGAACAAATTGACAAGCTCTCCCTCCATGTAGAGGTTAGTTCTGTAGACTTTCTATGAAATATTTTAAATTTTTACACACTGGTAATACCATATTTTAATTGCATGTAGGATTAGTTGGGCATTTGTTTGAGTTTTGTTTTTGCCCTTATTACCACCTTCTCCCTGTTTAGAAAAAAAAAAGAAGGAAAGTGACACCATAAGTAATGGCCTTTATTTATGTTTTGGGAATAAGAATGTTAAGATGGATGTATGGCCACATAAAAAAGGACAAGATACAAAATAATTGTATACAAGGAGATATTTGTAAGACACTTGTTGAAGACAAGATCACAGAAAATTGGTTAAAACTTGTGTAAAGAAAACCACTAAAGGAACCAATGAGGAGAGTAGATTGCATGGGTTCTAGTCCGAAAAGGGGCAGAGGAAGACCAAGGAGGACCTTGGAGGAAATTATTAAAAGCTATCTCATGGGGTATAATGTATATGAGGATTTGGTTTTTGACCAAGTTCAATGGCGTCATGCGATCCATGTAGCCGAACTCCTCTTGTGGGATAAAGTTGTTATTGTTAAGGAAATATTTTGTTGACAGAAAAGAAAGGAGAAACACATTCCTCCCTCCCTAGGCTCATTATTTCATTCGTAGGTTCTTTACTTTTGAAGTTACAGCGATTGCTCATTACGTATAATATTCTAATGGGTTAAATATTTTTTTTTTTGGTCCCTACAAAATTCTCAACTTTTGATTTTAGTCCCTCATTAATTCAATATATGCAAAATCTGTCCTTGTTTATTACCTAAATGTTAAGTGATAACGTGGGCATTGAAGTGGCTAATGGAGTGCTACGTTATCAATCAAACGTGGTAAAAGTAAATGAGTAAATATGTTTTTGGTCCGTACAAGGGTTGCGAGTTTTGGTTTTGATCCTTGCCATCAAAATTAGGGATTATCATCAATATAAGAATTTATATAGAGAATTTTTTTTAACCTGATCCAAATTAATAGTTTCCTTTGTACTATTGTGTATCTATGAGCAGCCTGGACGAAAATGTAACCCTAGCTTGATTTAACAATATGATAATTCATTTCTATTTTGTGAGCATGTGAACTATTGCCCAACTTTATTAGAGCTAGAAGTGTGAACATTTGAATATTTACAGTATTACTTTAAATTATTGATGTCCATTCAAAATTTTAGTTGTTCCTTGTTACTGAAAAATATAGAACTTATAGATATTATCTGTTATCATGCAATAAATAAATGAATAATAATATTATGCTGAGTAACATATTTTCCATTTTTGGTAGGGTATCCCTCACACATTGAGATTAACCCCTTGGGAACTGTTACAATTGAGACCAGTGACCTCTCACAACAGTGGCTGAGGGTTAATTCACATCAATTATTTTGGGAATACCCTGGTCAAAGACCCCCCCCCCCCCTGTGGCAGCAATTGATTTTCATCAAGATTTTTGCTGATTGTGACTGAATAAATAACTTTTGCGCTTAATTAAGTTTGTTAGACATTTGAGTATTTCTGATAGTTCTTTCTTCAGCAATTGGCATTAGGGTTTTAAGTTTAACCTGTTAATTGAATTTATTACAATGGTAGAATGGATTATGATAATGAGTTTCATATGTGAACAAATGATAAGCTTCTTTGTCCAGATTGCAGGAAAAATTAACAGAATCATTAGGGAGTCAGGACTTCGGGAACTTGGGCAGCTAGAGCAAGATCTTGTTTTTGGAGATGCAGGGATGAAAGATGTGATCAAATTTTTGACTACAAACGAAGTAATTATAAGATAGGAAATGAAAAGGGTGTACCTTACACCTAGTTAGTTGACAAAATAAGAGTTTTTTATTGCAAAAAAGGTCATGAAATTACAAATAGAACTTTTGCTTTTTCATTTGTTAAAATTCATTCACTTGCCATGTTTATGCAGGATACAAGTCGTGAAAATAAGTTGCGCTTGTTAATGATTCTTGCGTCCATATATCCTGAGAAATTTGAGGGTGAAAAGGGTCTGAATTTAATGAAGGTGTGGTTTCTTTAGACTTGGTGTCAACTATTGCCTCTTGCTGTTGACTTAATATGTCAAATAATACTGTTATCAATGATGGTGCTATGCAATATTCTTGTAACATGTAACCTTTCAAATACTTTTCAGGTAGCAAAGTTGACAGATGAGGATGCAATTGCCATAAATAATTTGAGAATGCTTGGGGGAGAACCTGATACCAAAAAGACTTCGACGAGTTCTTTTGCTCTTAAATTTGATATGCACAAGGTAAAGGTAATTTTTAGTTTAAATATATTATTTTTTTCAGTCTAATGTTATTTCTGAAAAGTGTTTCTTTAAATTGTCAGAAAAAGCGTGCAGCAAGGAAAGATCGTTCTGGTGAAGAGGAGACATGGCAGTTATCACGTTTTTATCCCACAATAGAGGTACAAATTAAGTTGATACAATTTTCCCACATAAAATGTATTAATTTTATGAAAATTTAATGGGGAGGATGTAAAACTACTATTGAACAATCTTCTTCTCTTATTTAGTTATGAACTTTGCATGATAGATGAGCCTATGATGTTTTCTAGGGCCTTAAGAATCAGAAGTAATTGGTTCTTTGAATATTCCTACAAGTCATGTTGTAAATATGCTGGCTAACAGAGACTCAAAGAGTAGGGCACTCACTCAGCTAGTGGTTATTTGCTATTATGTCTTACATTCTTTTAGTCTCATTGTATTATTAAGAAAATAAAGGACACCGTATTTCCAAGTCATGACGTTTTTAATTTATAATGTTATCTTTACGATGATTTGATGGGTTGCTTATAAAGCCTTTAGAGCCTCATATGTGGTGACTGGATGATCATTATTCAGGAACTCATCGAAAAAGTTAGCAAAAATGAATTATCAAAACTGGACTATCCTTGTCTAAATGACCCGAGTCCAACTTTCCACGGTACACCTTATGCTGGACCACTAACTCAAAATCCTCCTGCTCATTCAATGAGATCAAGGCGTACACCAACTTGGGCTCGACCTAGAGGCTCTGATGATGGATATTCAAGGTTTTACTTTCTTTCCTCCTCAATACAAGTCATTAATATGATGAGCGCTTCTAATGAAATCAGTTTTTTTTTTTTTCACTTCATTTATGAACCCTGTTCTTTCTTTGCCACCACCTTATTTTTCTTCCTAACTTCTGAGCTGTGTACTTGGGTTGTATACTTGCATCAGTTTGCTATTCTAGATAATAATTTGTAGGGGACTACTGAGTATCTGTTGGAATTGCATTCCAAAACTCACATTTAATTTCATCTTTTTCTGCTGGTATATAGCGATTCGGTGCTAAAACATGCATCCAGTGATTTCAAGAAAATGGGGCAACGAATATTTATATTCATTGTTGGTGGAGCGACCAGATCTGAGGTTTGAATAATACTTTTGATAAAAAGAGGTTGTCATATTCACTCTTTTTCCTTCCAGCTTTTATGGTCTGATACGTTGTTTTAATCATCAGCTTAGGATATGCCACAAGCTTACTGGTAAGCTGAAGAGGGAAGTTATACTAGGCTCGTCAAGTATTGATGATCCTGCACAATATATCACGGTATTGTAGTGTTTAGCTTTTCTTCAAGGTCAAACATGTTCCTTAAATTACAATTTCCCATAACCGCCCTTTCATATTGTTTTTCGTCTTGTAGAAATTGAAGATGCTGACAGCACAGGAACTTTCATTGGATGATCTCCAGATATGACGACGTCACCGACCTGAAAACTGGAAGATGATCTGCTTGTCTAAAATATACGTGTTGTAACCATATTGTTTATTCATCTCATGTAACAAATTCTTTGGACATTTGACCTGTGGTATAGCCAAGCCACTGAATGTTTAAACTGTGCATATGTTGGGAATTGTTCATTTGATAGAGACAATTTTAAATTTTGAAAAATTTCTGGTAACTGCTATTCGTTCAACACACTATCGTTAAAGCCGCTTTACAAGAATTGGTTGGATTGGATATTAGGAGCAGAATGAGGGCTGTTGCTTCCGTACCCTTTTTTTGGCTTCCGGATTGGCCAGTCCGGTATCTAAAATTACATTTCGGATTGGTACATCTTTTGGCTTCCGAAATGATCAATCTGAAAGTTAAAAACACATTCTGGAAAGGTGCAGGAAGCAATTTTTCAACAACCCAGAATGAGTTGGATACCAAATAACCTCTTAGATTTATTTTGAGACACATAAGCCTTGCTTGTATGGACCAAAAAACGGGCTAACTGGGAGCAAAATTTTTTGACTAATAAGGCAAGGGATCCCACTGTAGGCAGCTAATTAAATGGGATCCGCTAAATATACTATATGAAGTTCTTATACACCATATATGAATAGTACATGGACAAAAATACCCTTTGTAGTTTGAAAGTTATGGATTCGTCAATTCGTAAGTTTTTTTTTTAAAAAATTAAAATATAATTTTTCAAATAATTTAAAATAATGACGTATGCAGGTCTCAAACCTACGACCTTCACGTTAACGTGACACTCCAACCAATCAAACTAATAAGTCAATTATGCTAAAAAACAATTAATGTTGATACATATAATACTAAATTTTTAATGTGTATTTAATACACATAATGAGTTATATATAATTAATTTAATTTGAATTTTATTTATCATACTATTACTTTAATATTCTTAACATAAATTTTTTTATACACATAATTTATTATGTAAACTTATATGTGTATCAAAAAATTTTATGTTAAGAATATTAAAGTAATAGTATGATAAATAACTCAATAATCAAAATAAAATTCAAATTAAATTAATTATATATAACTCATTAATTATATGTGTATTAAATATACATTAAAAAAATTTAGTATTATATGTATCAACATTAATTATTTTTTAGCATAATTGACCTGTTAGCTTAGTTGGTTGGAACGTCATGTTAACAATGTGGAGGTCGCAAAAAAAAATTACTTATGGATTGTCCAATCCGTATGGGCCATACAGAATCCGTATAACTTTTAAAAAAAACTTACGGATTTGTCAAGGCTATTTTCATCCATGCACTATTCATATATGGTGCATAAGAACTTCATATAGTGTATTTAGCATATCACTGATTAAATACCTATAGTCGACTCCATCTTGTTTAAGATCGGAACCTCGGGAATAAGTGACAGGGTTGGTCTCTCTAATCATCACAAAAATTAAAATATTTGGACTATTTGTTTTACAAGTTAAACGGAGTTTGTATGAATTTCAATACTACCCCTTTTTTTTTATACTTATGTTCCTTGTTATATGATTTAAATTAAAAGTATGATTTGGTCCTTTTTATAAGGTCTAATTTAAAATTTCTTATGCATTAATTATTTTTTCACAAAAATATGATTAATTAAAGTTAGTTCTAGAATGATGTGACAATGAGAAAAATATAATTCACTAGTGTCCCAATTAGTATTCTTTTTCTATTATACATAAATGTTCTTTTGGATATTTTTAAAAAATGTATGTTACTAATTATGTGTATTTTGGTGTTTCTAACCATCCATTATTTTTTATTAATCTCTTATTTATGTTAATACATGTATGCTAATTCATACAAATGATATTAAAATTTAAAAAGGTTGTTAGTTTTGTTCAAGGAGCAGTTTTGAAAGAAAAAAAATACTAATTCAAGATAAATTTAATGTTTTAAACTAAATTTATCAATTTTCTTATTCTGGTGAATTATTAATTGGATTTTATAATAAGAACCAGAGGGAATATCTAGTAAATTTTTGAGAAATTTGTAATATTTTTAGGATTTCATTTGAATTGCCTTTTTTCATTATTTTTTTACTAACTTATTTTAAATTATTTTATAATTTTTTTCATAGTCAATAAACAATAAATGTTGTAAAGCAATAAAAAAACTTTTTTCTCTCGTGAAGATTGAGGAAAATATTAGTTAGAGTTGAAATAATTTTAATTTTAACTGAGGCAAACTCATTTTCTCTTTTGAAAAGGAGACTCATTAATTAATTAATTAGGGGGAAGGAGAGATGACAAGTCTCAGTACTTTTAAGAATAATTTTATAAAAACAATATAAAGAAACAATGGTAGTACAATTTTTGTTAGTGAATTTAATGCAACTAATTAAATTACTTTACTTTTTTGTGAATTAGTTATAATGAGTCTTATATAAAGAAACAATGACAGTATAATCTTTTTCAAATAGAAAAGCTAGAAATACATGTTTTAATATATTCTTTTAAACACATTTTTATTTTTTCACTGTAACATAACTTTTACTATTAATTAAAATTGATTGAAAATCATAAAAGATTAGAGGTCTCACTTTTTATTTAATGAAATCTATTCATGATTTTATAGTTTTCAAAAAAATTTATACATAAAGACAATGGTATCACAATTTTTTTCAAAACATTATTTTTTGAGGAATCCTAGCAATACATGTTTAATATAATCTTATATATATATATATATATATATATATATATATTATCGTAAAAAATTTATTAAAAATAATAAAGTTTCATTTCTTATTTAATTTAATGGATTTTTATGCGAATTTCCCCCTCTTCAAGTAACTTTTTTCTACACTGTTATATGAACTTTTAGTGAGGCCAAAAATTTGGTATCAATTTTTAAATCTTAATATAAACAACTAATCTATATAACACGTTAAGGCTACTAAATATGATCCGACCTTAGCTCAGTTGGTAGAGCGGAGGACTGTAGTGGGTTATTATCTCAAAGTAATCCTTAGGTCGCTGGTTCGAATCCGGCAGGTCGGATTCTTTTATTTTTTTCAATCAATTATTATAATATGAATTAATGAGATTTTTTTATGTTGCACGTTGATACATAGGCTTAATTGCATTTTTATTTTTTATTTTCAATAAATTAAATTGATGTATTTTATCTTCAACTTTTAAAATTTTTTATAAATTCTACCCCTGACTATTTATTTATTAATAAGTACAAAAATTAGGATAAAATTTATCAAAAAAATGGATAAAATTCAACAAAAAATGAAAAAGTCGGATAGAAAATTTGTCAAAAAATAAAAAGTTGAGGATAAAAATGTAATTATATTATGAGTAAAATGACATGAATAAAACTGGTAAATTTCTCAAAAATCTAGCATAAAATATTTTAAATTAATTTGTTGGGATAAAATTTGTTAAAAATTAAAAATACGGGAATAAAAAATGCAATTAAGCCTTATACATTAAAAAATACAATAAAACAAACATATTTTAGTATTTACCCCCAAAATTTTTGAAATATGCAATGTTTCTTTGTCGAAATTTTCCAAATATGAGTTGCCCTCCACGGTCTACACATATATTTTCGGAATAATTCTTGTTAAAGTCATGTTCCTTTACATAAATTTGTATATATTAAATTTTATTAATATAATAGTTAAATATCTTGATAACACAGGCCATGATATTTATAATTATGTATTTTTAAAGTAATATTTACTTGTATATTTAAAAACTATATTATACATTAAATTGAATCTATTTACTAAAATATCAAATAATTTTAAATTTTTATAAAAATTTGTAGACTTTGTTTGATCTACTAAGTATTTTTTAAAATTTAATGACTAAATTAATAAAATTTATTATATGCAAAGAGTTATTGGAAAAAAAAAAACTTGTTGAGAGCTATCCTTAAAAACTATACATGATGAATTATATATGATGAGATGACAATGCCATTGTATTTAAATTAAAAACTATCTGTTTTAGAATATCCAGCAACAACCACTCCTTCATCTAAAGAGAAATGTAATTACTAATTACTTCAATAAACTCAACTAGTTGCATGTACATGCATGCAGGATATGTAACTATTTAGAGAAACAAATGCACTGTGTAATAATCTAAAATTATTTTATATACTATATTTTTATTAAAGTTAAATTCTTTAGAATTGTTAGATAACTATTTTATTTTTTTGCTGAATGAGTACTAATATAAATTCTAAAACGTATATATGATAGAAGTTTTTAAATCGATATATCATTTATACTTAGCCACAGCCCTTGTTACATTCTTTCTTGCTATACAAGCACGAAGTCCACCATATTCGCTAATATTCTAAAACATAAAAAGTGCTAGGAAAAATCTCATGATAACTTCATCTCAGTTCCACCTTCAGTCCAGATCCATCAACAAAGATTATCACCAAGGTCATCTATATATAGAAAACATGAGACAAATCTAGTTAGAAATAAATTTCTCAGTAGGCAGAATCTAAACCATCAAACACGTTAGTACATTAGTAAATCATCAATATATTCAAATGAATCCATAAAATAATTATGCAACTATATGAATGCATGAAATGAATATTTCCAATGTGCACATGACCTCTACATATCGTATTGTATGTAGGAATGCTACGGCCGTCTTACGCCAATCATGCATGAATTTCCATGTATTTACACCTGGACTTTACATCCCATACTGGATGTAGTATCATAGATTCTATTTCACAATTCTTTTGCTGAACTTGGAAACATGAATCAATCTTATATCATCACATCAATAATCCATAACTGAGTAAACATATATTCTCTTGGAAATTTTTTCCATCATATCATCATATGTATCAACAATATGGTTATCTGCTGTAATAAACTTGTGTTGACTGTTTTAATCGATTACCACACCTTTGTAATCTATTACATAAGACTGGGTATCTATAAGGACGAAGAGAGACCAAATAACCGGGATGATTCGGGATGGCCGGGATGAGTTCTTACTTGGATAGATTGGATATGTATATCTGGGATGACCGGGATGAGGCTTGACTTGGATGCTTATAATAAGGATAAGGGGATTCGGAATAGCCGGGATAAGTTTATTCTGGAGGGGGTGTTTCATAAATAGTTGCATCCGGGATAGTTACCAAGTGGGTAGTGTATTCGGGATGTCCGGGGTGTGTACACTTTGGATGGTTATAACTTATATAGTTATGTCCGGGTTGGCCGGGGTATGTATAACTTGGATGGCTATAGCATAAATAGTTATGTTCGGGTTGGCCGAGATGTGTATAACCTGGATGGCTATGGCATAAATAGTTATGTCCGGGTTGGCCGGGGTATGTACATCTGGATGAGTATAATATATATATCCGGGATGGCCGGGGTAAGTTTATCATAGATGGGTGTACATAAATAATTGTATCCGGGATAGACGAGGTAAGTTTAACCGAGATGGGTATGTCATAGGTAGCCGGGATGAGGTCTAACTTAGAAGCTTATAACCTGGATAGAGTGATCCGGGATGGCTGGGTTGAGTTTTTAACTTAGATAATTTATAACACAGGTAGAGAGATCCGGGATGGTCGGGATATATATACTCTGGATGGGTGACTTATATAGCTGTGTCTGGGTTGGTCGGGGTATATACATCCGGGATGGAATATTATTAGTAGTGGCCGGGATGACCGGGTTTGTGTACTCGGAATGGTTACAACTTATATAGCTATGTCTGGGTTAACCGGGTTGTATACATCCTGAATGGGGGTATCATAAGTAATTATAACCGGGATAGCCGGATTGTGTGGAAGCTGGGAAGGATGTAACTTGGGTAATTTTTAACCGGGTTGTCTGGGTTTCGCTATAGAGAAATCTTCACTTACCATATTACTTGTAAAAATCATCAAATGTAATTTCCTATAACATTAATAATTCAACTTATAAATACTCACCTATCCTGGTTAAAATAACCGTATTCTCATCATAAAATAACCTTCAAAACATAGATTTACAGCTTAAATAAACACTATAAGTCTGGCCAACTAAGCATATAAGTTAATCTAAACAAATACTTAATTAGAGATTGAAGCCTAGCCCACCTCAAGTAAATCTGATGAACTGAGTAGAGAGTGGATTCTGGAGTAACTTTAAGGTAGAAAGTTTTTATGTGAAGTATATAAGACGAGTAAAACTATGGTTTAAGCAGCCAAAGGTGGTAGAAAATAAGGGACTTAATGTAAAGAGTGAGAGCTGAGAGTTTCGTGCAGAGATTTCTAAGTGCAAAGCTATTTATATTACTTTAATCGGTTCAGTTTTAAGGATTTTAGTTGGCTTTAGACTAACTTTAGAAGTTAGTTTGGTTAGGTTTTAACTAAGTAATCATTTCATTGGGGGATATTATGCCTAAACCTTATCTTACGTATTAGATATTTTCTTTAAAATATTCTTTCCAATATGCACGTGGAGCTTGGCTGAAGATATTCACGTCATTAAGCAAATATATCTGCTGCACCAATTGTTTAATATTTTAAAGAAAGATTCCATACATTAATGATTATGTGGTTAGGTAGAAAGCTTAGTACAAATGACTAATTTTGATTGATTTTATAATATTTGGCTGAGCTTATTCTCCTAAGCTTCTATGTGAATTTCTTTTAGAGTATTTAGATTTAAATAAATTTTATATTTTTGTAACCAACTATTATCATACCTTCATAAATTATGAATATAACTTAAAAATATAATTTTGAGGATGTTAGATAGTGCACCCTGCACCTGTAATATGATCATTTACCTCGCACATTGACCACATGCAGCCAACATAACAACCATTTGGACCCTCCCATATTTTTCATACTCAAATAAAAAGTCATTAGGTGAAATTGCTTCGTCATTCAAATAAGTAGATTAATTACTTCTCCATGTTGCCTAATGGTAACTGCTAATTAAGTAGACGGCCTTTTTTTAAATACATTAAAATCTTCAAATGCTGCTTCAGATTCTATGATCACTCAAATATCTTATTTTTCCAATACATTATGTACAGAATTTTTTCTAATGAAAGAAACAGACATTAAGAAGCTAAAAACTGAAAACCACCCTTTATTCAGCAAATCAGGATTGATCATATAAAGATTAGAATTCAGCAAATATAGAAATAATTAATAATAATAGAAAATTTCAGAGATCTGAAAGTTTCCAAGGAGCATATTTCAGTAATATTGTTGAATGTAGATTGTGTCCTGTGAATTAAGAAATTTACCCGACCCCAAGTTATCATGTGTAGGGAATGTAAGTTTGGCGGGTACCATAATGTAGAAAGTGACTGACTCTTTCATCCGTGAGAGTACAGAGCATAGAATAGAAGGAATGGAAATGGGACATGAAGGGGAAAACTTAGATTATGTTTTGCTTTCAGTTGTGATGCTCAAACGTCCATTAAAAAATTAAAATTGAAAAAATTCGATCTCTTATTCAATTTTCAGTTTGTTTAGGTTGTAAACTAAATTTTACCTCAATTTGAAATGAAAGAAAATAGAATATTAATTTTACAAACTCAGTTTAAAAAAATCATTTAAATTTAAATTTATAAACTTTAATCCATATATGCTTTTCCTCTTTCCCTTCTCGTGGAAAACTTATATTTCTTTTTGTTATATTTCTTTAGAGACAATCTTGTTTAAGTAAAATAAAACCATTATAAACTACAGAACTCTTCCTCCAAGTATTTAACATATAACATAATTACATACTTATCACTCGAACTATACTCAACTATTAGTTAAACTATCACTTTTGAGTTTAAATAATAAACAAAATAATATTTTTTGTTTGATTGTAAAACTTTTCCCTCATATTTTGATGGTCCTAATGCATGTCTATATGTAAAATTGGCATTTATAATTGTAAATGATTATTCAACTTTTAAAACCAAATTAAGTTAATTACACAATCATATTCAATAATCATTACATTGTGATATGTAACTCAATTTTTCTTTTTTCTAGGCCACAAATATTTTTTATTATGCAATTTTGTTTTAATAGGGTTGAATTATTATGGAGAATAAAACTCCTCCCACAAGTATTTAATGTAACTACATATTTGAAACTTGAATTCAAGACTATTTTTTAAACTGAAATAACTTTAAAACTTGAATTCAAGACTATTTTTTAAATTGAAATAATTTCCTACTCAATTGGAGTAGGAATTTGACAGTCATGACTCATTTTTTAGTTTGGCTTCAAACGATGTGAATGCACGAACATTACCGGCTTATTGGAGCTCATTCGATTATGATTCCACCATATACATGCGGACATGGACACGGACATTGACACAAGAGTATCTCATTCAAAATCCTGTTGGTCCTAAAAGTAAAAAGATATGTATGAAGCATTCAACGATAAATGTTGATCCTCGTCTCAAGTCGAAAAACATTGAACGTATTAACCTACAAACAGGCTACAGACCAATCCCTTTCGATTATTTTGTGTGTGTGTGTGTGTATGGGATGACCCTATTGACGAGTGGCTAAATTCAAAGGCCTAAACAAAAACTAGCCATATAAACGAAAACGGAATCGCTCACTATGGCAGACACAAAAACCTACTTTGATATGAGTTGCTAGTGCTAGCAAATACATTGTGTAGCGTAGCGGCCAAAAGGTCCAATGAAAAAACAAGGCCTCTTAGATTATTATTTTTTGCCCTGAGTCATAGGTTTTGGTTTTGGGTGTATTTCAATTCACTGGCTGAAAGATTATTATCATTTGTAATATATGATTATCATTAATTTAAGAAAATTTTACGAAAAAAAATACAAATCCTTTTATTAAATAAATAATTTTTTTTATATATGAACGTAACAGTTAAGGATTGCTTAAAGTCCTCTTGAATTAGCATCATATTATTCATTCATATTACAATACTTCATATTATTTATCACGTATGTTCGTACATTTTGCATAGTGACGCGTATTTGTCGTATTTCCTCTACTGACTGGCCGAGATGAGGTGACTTGTAATTTGAGCAATTGGGCAAAATTTAAAAGAGGTGCTTAGCCATCATATCATGTGAAAGTGGATAACTAATCCAACAAAAATTTTCTTTAGCACTAAGCTAGCCAATGAAATGCCAATTCTCGTACCCACCATATCTCGTTTAGAGATTCTGTACAGGGACAAACAGGCAACGAAAGCAACTTCATTCGGATAAAAGGACTACTTCTCAAGCCCAAACTACAGTTTCCACCCTTTCCCCATTGCATTGGATTCTCAGTTGTATCAAGGGTATATTAGTCCTTTCATAAAACATCTCCATGAGGAACCATGATGGTGTATCTAGTTCTAGGTGTCCACGTTGAAGCAATACACAGTTGTGGGAAATTATAGTAGTTTAATAAGATTAAAAAATTAAACTCTAGGTTGAACTTATGTATCATCATGGATTAATTTACTAGTTCAGTTTAATGTATTCGAGCCTGTGACGACCTACATAAAAGTTGGGAGAGAAATATTTTAACCATTTGTCTAACACAGTTTGAGTGATTGTGACACATAACTTATCGAATTAATTGGATGTGTCATACATTGTTAATATCGATTACAATTCGGGGAAGGTATTATTTATTGAAATCTGTATGCTTGATTAACTTAATCGCAACACGTGAGAGAGTTTTTTTTTAATAATGCTAAATTTTTAATTAAATTGAGTCCAAGTAATATTAAAAACAAAAAAGTGTGTCTTACAAAAAGAAGAAAGACCTGGTCCGAATAAATTGTGAGGGCCAGGCTGAATTGTACGCCATATAATTAGTTTTCTCAAGGATTTAAAAAGCCGTAAAAGTAAGTCATAAACACTTTGGCAAATATGAATGATTTTCTTAAACACCCCTCTCCCCACACCAAAATAAATAATACAGTCCGATACAGAAAAAAAATACATTTGCAGCTATTATAATTATATTTAAAAAGTAACTCAAATGATAAAGGGTTATATAATTTATATAACATTTATTTATGATATTAATTTTTCTATTATATCAGTCATTTTGTCACACATTTTTTTCTTTTTTAATTTCTTATCTCTCTTTATATTTATATAATTTTTTTATACAAATACAATTTCTCGATTATAAATTACTAGGAGAACGGTAAAAACGACAACATGCATAAGGAAACATGACACGGGTTACTTTCATTAAATAGATACAGAAAAAAGGAACAGAAGAAAAAAAAAGATCAAGTGTTTCTTTCACAACTTAATCCAATCTGTTAAAGGAACTGCCATTTGGTTTGCTCTATCCCTATGGTTCTCTTATCTCAAACTGAGTAGGAAAGAAAATACACTCATGCTTGCTAGTAGCTGCTGTGCGCCTGAAAATTTTAGCTAGAATTGGTTAAAAGGAACAATAATTAATTCTGACTAGTCACTGTGTGGAGGGAGCAATCGTACAATAATGTAGTCTTTATATATATGTACATGAGCGTAAAGGGGAAGGACCACAGACAAATGTATATAGATAATCAAAGCAAAAACGTATAAGGAAAACCAAGTTGAGCCTGGGGCTGGTGGAAAATACATAAAGATCGAAGACTTTTTGGACTCGTGTTTATGAGAGAGAGAGATTAATTTATTAGCCTAAGGGTACGATAAAAAAAAAAAAAATATGTACTATACTTTCCATGTGAAACAACAGTGAACAAGTAGTCAAGTAGTTCAATTCGTATCTTTCTCTACAAAGGGGAAGCATTTTCAATTCAGGTTATAAATATATGTCCAGTTTTGACTAAGAACGGAAATAACGTGTTGAACGGTAAAAATTCTAGGGTGGTCCATGCTTCATGCACTGTTTTGGTCTTGAAGAGGGAAGAAACATTTTCAATTCATGTATAGGGACATGCAACTTAATTGAAACATATGGAACTTTAAAAGATGTGAGTAGTTGTCCAAGGACTTTTGATTTAAAATTTTGTATACTGTTCATTCTTAATTCAATCTATAGTCAATGATCAGTTATATTTAGTAAAGCACCTTTTCTTTTTATGTCCTTCTTGGTTTCTCCGGGTGAAAATGATAAACACACCATCATAAGAAAGGAAGTTTCCATGTTAAATCAAAATCAATCTACATGAAGCTGCTTAACAACTGATAACAACCAAAGTCTTTTTCTCATCCATTCTAATAACAAATCTCATAAGTTTGAGGTCACTAATTGTAACACAAATAAACTCAAACCTTAATTACAATCTTAATTGCATGTAGAATTAATCAACCACATCAAACCACCGAATTAAAGTATTTGATTGATAATTTATAAAGTCCACATGTTAAGATGGTTGTTGTTGATTATTGGTTCGTGAACATGCACCATTTTCATGCACTTCTTGCCATGTTAAGTAAAAGGAAAAGGCATATGCTGGTTGCTTAATTTGGGCAGTATTTCCAAATATTCAAAGTTGAAATCAAAGTCAGCAATTAGAAGGACGCATAATTTGATTTGAACTAGCTATAGCAGAAGATTGAGAAAAAGAAAAAAGGAGTAAAAGGGGTGAGACATAGTTTGAAGGATGGGATGTCATTAAATTTTGTGAAAATAACGAAACAAAGGCTGCAATGGAATGATTACCAAAGATTAAAACTAAGAGATGTCAGGTACTCGTGTGGGTACCCATCTTGAAGCACAAGTCACAACGGCATTCTTCTTTCTGTCAAGCATCAATGCTCTTCTGAGAGGAAAAGGACATACAAATAAAGTCAGCTAGTATTAAGTAAAACCAACAACAACAATAATAATTAATAAAATAAAATGGGGGAGGGAAAGATTAAAAAAGGTTGCATAATTAGTGCATTGGAACAGGGGAAGATTCTCGTATAAAGAGAGTGTCGTCCAATACTAATCATTATATTTCCCTTTTCCTTTCCCTTGAAACCACAAATGTAGAGAGGTGCACTGCATACCATACTGGTGAAAAAGGCTCAATCTCTAGAGAGAGAGAATGAACGAACGAACGAACGAACGAACTTTTAGCTTTGGTAAGGCTTTGCCGACAATGATTTGTGTCTGTCCACTAAATGAGTAATTAGAAGACCCGACGAGGGAGAGATGGAGATAAGATACAACTACTATACTCCATTTTATTCCTTCTAGCTACTTTCAACTCATGTTTCATAAACAACTAAATATAAAAGTTTAAATATATTTTTATCTTTAATAAATATTTATATTTTGTATTTATCTTTTAATAAATTTTTATTTTATGCTGAGTTCTCAATAAAATAATTATTTTAATTTTATTCTTTAATATTTTTTTATTCCATAATAAATTAATAAATTTTGTATTTATTTTTTATATTTTTTTTCATTTGTTATTAGTCATATTTAAAATAAAATTCATTATTTTATCAAGAAGTTAACAAAAAAATTTGTTAATTTATCAGAAACTAAAATAAAATATCAAATACAAAAAAATTACTATTTATTAGGAACTTAAAGTAAAACAATTTTTTTTTATTAAAAAACAAACACAAAAATTGACTATTTTATTAAAGATTAAAATTATATTTAAGCTTACAATAAATAAAAATGTCATTTTTATATTTTGAACTATATTTTTTAATATATGTAAATAAAATATTATATATTATATATTTTTTATATTAACATATGGTTATTAGCTAGATTTAAATCTCCTAAGATCTTGAAGTTATATGAAAACATGATTGTAAAATGAGAGTAGAGGTTGTTAATGATATTATCTAATAGAAATGAGTGGTTAACAAACCCTTGTATATACACTTCACATTAATTTATAACTCAAAAATATTAATTTTTTGAAGTTCAAATTATAGAACTGTTACGATATTTGCCTAAAGTTAAAGACTACTCCCCCACTTAGGTTAATCCTTTCACCCTTTTACTGTTTGCAGTGGTGGGTGTGTGAATGTGAAAACCATCATCCAAAAGAGAGATTCGTATTTCAAACAGTTCCGAGGATATATATTATGATTATAATGACACTAGATCATAGTCTCATGGAATAGAGGGTGTGTCAGGTTTCTGTTTCCATTTATTTCTTTATATACAATACGTGAAGTTTTATTTTTTCATGGGGGTAGAAGTATATCTGACACTATTTATTAAGAATTATTCTGTAAAAATAGGAGTGAAATATAATAGTGGCAGCTTTTCCATAATGAGAAACTGCTTTGCTCATGAGGGAAAATGATCGATAACTTAAATCCACTCTCTCAAAAAGAAAAGAGGGTCCATCTCAGCCATTATCAATGGCAGCATAATTGCCACATATGAGCATAATAAGTACACTATCAATTAGCCTTTGTTTTTTACCGAAAAGGAAGACATACAAAGCACATCATGAAATTATTACAAAAATCAATGTTTTAATTCTTGTTTTATGGCACTTATAAGAACCTGCTGAGAAAATTAAATTATAAAAAAATGCAGTACATAGGAAGGAAAAAAACCCTGAAAAATTGTATTAACTCCCTTAATTTGTGAATAAATAAATGGTTTGAATTCAGACGTCAAATGTTGTTGGCTGGTACTGAAAGTTAGCTAATCAAAACACTTGTTAGCTAGCTAGACTAACTTCCCTGTGTTCGATTTCAACTTGATTATAGTATTAAATTCAAATATGTAGATGGAACTCTTTAAGTATTTTGTGAAGACGATTTTTTTATATTTAGCCCCCTCCGCCAAACATTGAATTGAGTTTTGAGCTCGTTCCCATTGCAAAAAAACTTGTTAGCACGGTTATTTTAAATTATTTTAAAAAGATCACTTATTTTTCATTAATAAAATAAAAAAGAGCACAAAGCTTGTTTAACTACTTTGGTTGCAATATTGAATCTAGTCTAGCCTCGTTTCAAACCTAAAGGGAGGGAAAGACGAAACGAGAAATAAACTATATCAAATCTTCAAGTTTCTTATAGAATCAAAGTTTTGTTTGTGCTTTGTAAATTGTAATGTAAGTGGGAGAAAAACTAATCTACGTAGTATTTCACTTGATCGTGCTGGATTCCACCCTTGATACAGATATAACTGTGTCTTGGACTTATCTATTCTATGATGTTATGTTGTTATTTCAAAAGAATATGAGCATCCATCTGTGATACTGTCGTTTGCATTTGATACATGCGATAACAACAACATAAATCCTTCCCTTTTACTTTCAAATAAACTGTTAAGAGCACCTTTTCTCTCCTTTAACCAACAGTTCTCGAAAGCAGTTTAAGACTTTAAGGAATGGGACTTTAGCAGACAAATCAATTTTAATAAATTTTCCTTCAACCCCACAACCACATGTAAAGTGGAGTTAATAAGCGTTTGAAAGAGAAAAGAGAAGAGAAAACCAAAAAAGAAGGAACTTTGTAAAACTTGGTTTTTGAAGAATGCTCCTCGGCATCTTCTGTGCTGCTTCATGCCGACAATCTTCCGTTGCAGGTCTTCTGAGAACCTTTCTCACAAAGTCATGGTCATGGGTTGCATCATCTAATGGCTCTGCATGAACCTCAGAACCTTTGGAATGTTTAAAGAGAAGTTAGCCAAACCACAAAGATTAATGATTTGACTCAAGAAAACTTTGTTATCTAATGTTTAAACAAACAATGGTTGGAAAAATACTTCCACTTTGTGGGAGAAATTCTAAGATTATAAAAATATTACTCTTGGAACAGCAATTGGCAAATGTTTTCAATAAGATCTTTCACCGTTAATTTTAAGTTATGAGTGTGTAAATTCTACGTGGTTGAGTCTAGAATCAATGGTGTAAAACTTTTATAAAAAGCATGCATTAGTTGCTGCTTCATGAACACGTAATAATATTTTGGTTTGTTTCTTGGTGGGTTCACAGTTGAGACCAGAGCAGCAAAGATTGGATAGATTTAGGTAGACCTGCCACTTAGGAACCAAACCCTTTATTTTTTTTCTCTCGAGTTTGAGAATCATGTGTTTGACGCTTGGCTGGTAAGGACTCCTTAGTGCCAAAAAGATTTCAAGTCAATTCCATATATTATCGGATACTTTTGGTTAACTCCTCTTGATAAATGGTCCAATAAGTTCTACCACCAACCAACATTTCCATGCCTTGCTCTTCAGTGTTTTTAACATCTAAACAGGAATACCCTCCACAAGTACAACGTTTTTTTTTCTCGTGGATATAGTTATGGTGCTCCTAGGTTATACCTCTGAAACATGTCATGAAGTACGTGACATGCTTTAGAGATATAACAGAAACCTCTGTGTTTTGTTACTTAAGAACTCAATTATAGATGCTCCTTTATTGAATGGAAATATGAATTTGAGCTCACAAAATTCACAAGAGGAAACAACAAAGTTTTGGAATTTTTTATTATAGCTAAAACCATAAAGATGTTTAGTATGCTTGTGTGATTCTCTGTAAACGGAGGTTGATGAGGAGAAGAGGAGACTTTTTTGCCAGCGGAAAGTGAAGTTAATTTGTGACCGGACAACAGCTTTAGATAACAAACGAAGAAGGATCAAAGTACCTAGCTTCTTTATATTCTGCTGACAAAAGAATCTGGATACCATGATAATTAAGGAATCAACATGGTGACTGATTAAGTGGCCATAAAGTTACACCACATGGCTTATATGAGTTAAAAGGCGAGATTAGGATGATTCATACTCAACTTTAACTTTGGGACAGAAAGCTGATTGCCTTTGGAATGGACAGCCTTCAATCTAGGAGTGATTGAAAGCGAAGCACCTTTCCAGATTTTACAAATGCAATGGTGTTGTACCTTTGAAGATTCTATATAAACATGAGTTTGAAAAATAAATAAACTACACATTCCATTAAGACAATTTCTAATTTCTAATGCCAAAGGCTACACAAACTATAAAACTAAATATGCATTCATAGGCAACTATTGCAGCTTTTAGCTGAAAGATGCAAAACAAAAGAACACTGTTTTCACAATTAAGTCCCCTAGAAAATGCATGCATGCTTGCTTCTGAATTTACAAATATGGTGACAAAGTTTGAGTGGGGAAACGGTCTTTAAAATCAAAGGAGAATCGATAAAAACTTCCCCTTTACAAATCTTATTTATCTCAAACTACAAGAGGAATAAAATTTCTACAACATCCTTCCAGTTCTGGCGTTATAATCTTTCCCGCTTACCCGTATTTAACAACTTAACGACCATGCCAGGGTAAAAGATGGAGAATTGCTCGAAGTCCTTCCAGTGAGTGTTCAAAATGCAAAGGGAGTGAAAAAAAGGAGGATGGAAGAAGAAGACATGAAAAAGAAGAGGGTAATGAAAAGAATTCAATAAATCCTAAAAAATTAAAATTCCTAACTGATTAATTAACCCAAAAATAATAAAAAAAAGAGGGCAAAAAAGAAAGAAACAAAATGTTACACGGAGGATGTATCAACAAGAACGTCGTTTAACACATCATCCTCACCATTTGCCAAGGTAAACAGCTCGGCATCCTTATCTTGATCACTGGAAAAATCCCTTCTCTCAAGTTTGGAATGAGCTGCAATAAATATCAACTTCTGCACCTTGTTGAGTGCAGTTCTTGAATGGTGGCCTTGTGCACAAACCCATCTCCACAATGACCAATTGCATTTGAAGCCACACGAGGTTGCATGAAGGAATATTAGCCTCACTGCAACTTTCCCCAAGGACTTGAATTCAGTCAAATAAGTTTCCCACACAAGCCTACTGCTCTGTGGATTGACAATCCTCATCTTCCCGGTGACCGGATCCCTCTCCTTTATCTGAACAGCTTGCGCGTAAACCGGGTCAAGCCCTTCCGTCCTCCACTTCATGAGTTCCATCAGAGCGATATGCGCTTCATCTCTTGCAACGAGTCTAGTTATGAGCCTATCGACATCCTTGTCCTGTTCCGGTGTCAAGTACTTAAACGGCGGAAGGTACTTCCCACTAGTGTCCCTCACTAAGTAAAGCGGGTCAAGAACGTAAGCAGCAGCCCAAGCAGGGTGGTAATTCTTCTTGAACCTTCTCTCAACAAGCTTCTCCACAACCCCTTCTGCAATGTGGAACTTAGAGCACCAATCCTTAACTTTTGCCCTCAACTCATCCCAAAGGGGAAGGCATTGCCCAACAAGAGGCCTCTCTGCCCCAATCTCCTGAGCCATGTCCTTCACCAATTTAACCAAACCATGGACAGCCTCCAAGTCATTCCAAAACCCCACATCGCGAATCATGTCCCCGACCTCCCTCGCGCCCTGGTCCTCAATGGCCACCATTTTGAAAGGCTCATCCATGAGCACCAGCTGCAAGGCGCGGATGGAGCTCAGCGTGTCCTCCATCATAGCACACACGGGCCCAAACTCGAACTCATGAGCCGGCACCCGGAGCAGCCAGGTGTGGCCATACTCCTGCATCTGGTACTTTTGGAAACTGCTCCTCACCTGAGAGGTGTAATTGAACAAATTGGCGAGCTTGAGACAATTCTGAACGACGGTCCTGAACAAAGGGAGCTCCTTGGCGAAGTCCTTGATCAAAGTGTTGAAGCCCTGATACTGACAAGTGAGATTAACCATCCAATGATTCTGATTCTCAAGATTTTTCAAGGCCTTGGCCTTAAACCTGTCCGCAACTATCCCAACACACTGTTGCACGAGATTCCCACAAATGCCAGTGATTGTCTCCCACATAACCTCCTCCGCATACTTTGAAGGCGCAGAAGCAGTAATAAACAACGCCCTTCTGTACAAACTGGTCCCATTCGGTAGATTCACGCTCAAATTCACCAACCCCGAATTAGAATTAGAATCATCCTCATAATAACTCTCCCTCTCCCTCTTCCACTTCCACCCATCAGACGCAATCTGAAAGAACATCGCGTCCCTAATCCTCGCCTCTGACTCAACCTTAGCCTCCTCGAACCTCGCATCCAACCTCGTACCGGTGAACTCCCTCGGAAAAACCGCCGGCAAACCAACCTGCGCGAGAAAAGCTCGGAACTTTGGATGCTCCAAGCTCGAGAAAGAGACGGCGCCGCAAGACTCGTAGACCCAATCGCCGAGAAACTCAATCGCGCTGTCGATTTGGGCCTTATTCAAAGCGGGGCCAGGAGACGTTTTGGGACTCTTGAGCTTCTTCACACTGTCCTCCAACATAGCTAAAGCTCCCAAATCCTCTTTCCCACCAGATAGCATCAAATGTTGCTGCTGAGGAATCAAACCTGACCCGAACCGAGAGGGTGCGTGGTAGAGAGAGCCCGAGCCTGAACCCGAAGCTGAAGGGGAAGTGGTGGTTCTCTTGCGGTGGTTGAAGGGAGAAGCTGAAGGAGGAGGAGAAGTGGAAGAAGGAAGGAGAACAGGGGAAACAGAGGAAATGGGTTTGGCGGCGGAGTTGAAATTGGGGCACGTGCCGCGCTTGAGGTGCTCGGAGGCGGTGCGGGAAGGGTTGGAGGCGGAGAAAACGGCGTCGCAGAGGGTGCAACGGAGTTTCACTGCTTTGGGGAGCCCCGTTTCCGTGTTGTGAACCAGCAAGGGTTCTAAGTGTGTCCAGTACCATGCGCCTTTTCCCTTTATTGCTTTGTTTCGAACCATCAGAAGCCCCTCGTAGCGCTTATGCGCCGTCTTCGCCGCCGCCTCATCGGCGGAGGCCGAGTCCGCCGCCGCCACGCCGGCGTTCGTCGCCGCCATTGCGAGTGACAGTGAACAAATGAGTGTAACAAAAAAGGGGCGATCACGATTCACGATCACGATTTCACGTCATCGTCGTCGTCGTCGGGCTCCGAGGAAGGGAGCATTTAGCCGGAGAGTGGCCGGAATTTGAAGTTCCGGCGAGAGTCCATAGAAGAGGTTTGTTTGTTGTTACAATGATGAAAGAAAAAAAGAGAGGTTTTTGAGTGAGTGGGTGAAGAGAGTGAGTGAATGAGACCGAAATAGCAAAGCGAATGAGAGTGGAGCAGATACACGTACGGCTACTACTCCACTCTCAGATCAATGACAGAGAAAAAGGGTGACGCTTTTTCACGCGCTTGAGTATTCGCGTGGGTAACAGCTTTCCTTGAACGCGACTACAACGTAGCTCATGATTGGGGAGTGAGCCACACGCGCAGTTGGAGACTTTTCTTTCCTCGTTTTCCCCTTTAGTTTTGTTTATTTTCTCTTTTGTTTTTGAGTCTTCGTGTGGGTCTTCCTTTGTCCTTGTCGCTTTCTTTTTTCCTTTCTATAATTTTTTTTCGGGTTATTTTTTAATAATGCTGTTTTTAACCATAAAATTATCCTCTCTATCTTGTTTTTAATCATTTTTTTGTTTTGTGGGCTGAATTCTTTTAGGTGAGTATTAATTAATTGATGTTTTTAGGCAAGTGTTAATCATGCTCTAATGTGGGCTAAAGAATTAAATGTGGAACATTTTAATTAAAAACATGAATATTATGTTTTATTATGACTTTTAATGAGTTTCTTAATCAATGCTCCTTTTATTCTTTTTATATTGAAGTTTTGGTGATAATAAAAATATTGAGTCTCATTAATAATATCTTAAAAATAATAGTAAATGATTTTTTTTATTGAAATTCATGCCAAGATCACATTAAAAATTACAATAAAAATATATTACGGATACATTTTAATAAAAAAATATTATTTTTAATTTCTTAAATAGTATTTTAGATACTAATTAACATTTGTCAAAAACATTTTTTCTACTTCCATTCTCAATATTAATTGAACTGTATTTTTTTGAATAATAGAAAGAAAAAATTAATTGATATAAAATACGTACGAAATATAATAATAAATTAATAGTTTATGATTGATTAATAAATAAAAAATTGTATATTAATCATGCACTTTTATTACAAATGATTTTAACTTAACTTTTATATTTTTAAAATGACTAAAAGTCATAAAAAATATTTGAAGTCCTAACAAATATAGCTCTATTTGGTTTTGATATTTTTAAACTTTTTGTAACTTTTAAATTCTTAACATTTTTAGGACTCTTTTTTAGTTATTACCAACTTAAGCTATTTTGTGGTTGATGTCACTTAAAAAAGTAACACTTCAAATGTCATGTAAGTTTAGTGAGAACATATGTAAGTTTAGGGTTAAAATATAGTCATGGTTTGAATTTGGATGCAGATAAATGAAAGGAAATGGAAGGAAATTTTTTAAAAAATTGGTCTAGGTGTCACATTTTCACACATTATTTTAATTCAAATATTTCTTCTTAATTCTCTTTCATTATTTTCCAGTCGACACAATCAAACTCAAAGTAAACGAAATTCACCAAACTAGTTCTTTGCCAAATTGGGTGGCAAAGGAGAACATGTTTTGGACCCCTATCCTCATCTAATGATGTGCAATGTAGAACTCTAGGAAGCTAACCTAAAGCTTCATATGTTCCCTTGCATATGCATCTTATTGCTCATCATTATTGTTAATGTTGATCCTCTTCGGACTAATGTACATAATCTTCCTGATTGATTAAGTGCATGGATCCATCATCTTATTTAAAATCCAATCCACCTGGATCTTTACCTTCTTCAACAAGTTTATTACCAAATTTGACAAGTTAATGTTCTTATGCATGATGTGATGCAGATCGAGGTATGCCAACCCTTGAAGAATCTGATCAGAGATATTTGTCAATTGTTTCTCATGTAGATTATGTTTCCCTTTCAACTAGTGTCAAAGAAGTTGAGAAGAACACAGATTTCGATGTTTTGATCATACATCTTGTGACTCTTTAAGACATTTAGATTGTCCACATCCTAGAGGATTTGGAATTTCATACAGATTTGTTGATGTATTGACTCTTTATGATGATTGTGTATTAGCTTTAATGTGTGCACACAATCACTCACTTGATGCACCATCTTGTACATCATCCCTTTAAACTTGATGTAGATCAATTGTGAGATGAACCTGGTTTGACAAAGAATGGATTTGGTGCTTAACTTTGAATTTTAATCATAAGCTCATAAATAGTCTCACTAATTTGAGTGTGTGAAGTCTCAATCTATTAGTCACATTAGCAGCAAATCAATAGAAGTTGATACCAAGGATTTAAAAGGAAACACTAACAAAATTGGGAATTTGAATGTTACATTTTTTTGTAGAGATCAAAACCAAATAAAAAGATATGTGAAAAAATTTAAAACATTTAAATCTAAATAAAAAGATTATTGAACTTTGTTTAGTATGCTTATTTTTATTTGGAAATTTAATTATTTGGTCTTTGTAGTTACACAAACTTAAGTTGAGTCCCCAGCTTAAAAATTGTCACTTTTAGCCCATTGCAATCACTTTTGGTTATGTTTTGTCCTTGCCATTAAAAATAAAAATTAACATAATTAACGGGTGTTAATGTGACATTGGCATGGCCTTCCAGAACCGTCGTTGAAAGGTTTTTGCATTAATGAATGGCATGCCTCCCCTTTCTTCTTCCTCCTCCTCCTGCTCCTTGCATTTGTATGTTTCCTTCTTTTCTTTTTCCTCAACACCTATCTCCTCCTTTTATTTTGTGAGTTCTATTTCCTTTAAATCATTTTCACTAACTAATTCTCATTGATCCTAAATCAAAGAGTTTTGAGATTGCAAAGTTTAGTTGCACTTCTTAGACAAAACGAGGTAGTCTACGAGAAACAATTTATCCTTGTAATGACAAGGCCTTGCTACATCGTTTCAATTGCTTGGGTATTTGTATCATGTAACTCCATATACTCTAGATTCTCTAATAGTGCCACTTAATTGAAATTGTCAATGTGAAACTACTAAATTTATTTTGATGATTGTTAAACTATAATAATTTTGAAAATGAAAACACTTTTGCCATCCATTTCCAGTGGAGGTGATTTTTGGTGGCGATGCATGGCGAAAGCATTATGTAATCTAAGAATAATTAAATTACAACTTCCATGTTTCTAATCATCATATATTAAAACAATGTAACAAGTTTAGTCATTGCAAGAAGTGCTGACACAAGTCACTACTCTTAGGCTATGTCACCTTGTCTAAGAAGTGCATATAAACTCTACAATATCAAACTGTCTTATTTAAGGTTGGTGAGAATTAGTTAATATAAGAGGATTTAAAAGAAATAGAACCTGCAAAATAAAATGAGGGAGGTGTTGATGAGAAAAACGAAAAAAAAAGGAAACAAATAAGGGAGAGGAGAAGAATAAGGAAGAAAAGAAATAACATGGGTGTTGATAGGGACTAGAACATAAAAAAATGGTCATATAATAACTAAAAGGAATAGTTTTACAATGCAACACACACCAATGCCACACAATTCACTATTAATAACATTAAATTTTTCTAATGGCATGGACCAAAACGAAACCAAAAGGGATTTTTTTAAGTGTATGAACTAAAATGAAAAGTTTGTATAACTATATAGACCAAAACATAAAAATAGTGCAAATATATAGACTAAAATGAAGTTTGTAACACTTGTTGATGCCACATTAGCATCGGTTAATGATGTTAACTTTTTAATGATTGAGACTAAAATAGAATTAGAATAAATGTTTGCACAATGATTAAAAAAATAAATTTTTAAATGCATAAAACTAAAATATAAACTTGGTGCAAAGACATAGGCCAAAATGAATATTTTTTTTTATTATTTTCATTGTGGAGATTTTTCTCATGAATTTTGTCATCGAATATATTGAGAACATGAAAATTGTCGAATTTCAAATTGGTTCTGAAAAAGATAATACTTTTAATTTTCTTATAAGATCTAATTTAAAAAGTGATGTTTGATCCTTTTTATAATACCCAATCCATAATATATCATGTATTAATTATTTTTCACAAAAATACCCTTAATTATGATTTTTTTTAGTTCAATAAATAGTAAAGGAAATACATTAATGTCTTATGCTTAGGTTCAAGTTGAAAGGGTACTAGGCCATGCCAAAAGGGACTTAGGTCATGCCAAAGGGGTTCCAAGTTCTGGCCAAGAGAGTACTAGGTTACGCCAAAGAGATCTTAGGTCATGCCAGTGGTGGACCCACGTGTGGGCAAATGTCCGCAAGTTACATCAAAACATTCAAACAATGCAGTGGCAGCAGCAACAATAAATGCATTGCAGTTCACACACCTTCCTCGTATGAAAGATTAAAAAATGAAGAAATGGGATACCTGAAAATTGGTCAAGAAACCAGAAAAAGCAAGCTAGATAATATATGGACCAACTTTCTGCTCAGACCCTGCCAATCAATTTTCACAAACCCAATGAATCACATCATAGTCAAGCACCAACACACAAATCAAAAAATAAGACCCAAAACCCAAATTGAAACCGGCAAACAAACATCCTAGGTTTGCAAAAGGATACATTTTGTAACTTATACCTTAAATTTGGATTAAAATGACTGCTATAGAAATTCCAATGGCAACACAAACATGTGTTAGTTAACTTATACCTTATGAGTCTGATTAGACAAATTCCTTCGTAAACATTTATAGAAAAAAAATATAAAGATAAAATGAATTGAGATTTTTTTCCTAAGTTAAGATCAAATTATGTTATTTAATTCTCTTGTTTAATTTCTCTAAAAGCAAAAGTGTATTAGTTAATTTTAATTCACGAACAAATATCAAGTTATAACCTTGTACATAAAGCGTTGATTTAAATTTTATTTACAAAAAAAAATTTCGGGGTTAAATTTTATTTACAAAGTGCGGACATAAAAAAAAATTTCCTTAGTCATGCCAAAGGGATTCTAGGTTGTAATCGAGAGAATACTAGACCATGCCGATGAAGTCCTAAATCGTACCAGTATACATATTAAATAAATAAAAATAACAATATTTAATCTTTTATTCAGGATTAAAATTTAATTTTTAAAAAATTTAATAACTTTAACCTATCACATTCTTATTCAAGAACTAAAAACAGAAAAAAATAAAGAAAATTTAACTATTCAAACTTTTATTCGAGAACTGAAAACTAAATTTAAAAAAATTAAGAACAAAAGACTTAGTTTCTCCTAAATAGTTTATTCGATTTGTTGTGCAACATGAAACAAGTATTGAATTGTAGATAGTACAACAAGACAACTTAAGTAACTTTAACGTTTTGATTTTCATTTTATATATTAAGTTGAATGATTTCCCAATGCAATACTTGATTTGGTATAAAATATTTGAATAATGATATAAAATATTTGTCGATTAGATACATTGAATAATTTGTGAAAAAGCATTAAAAAGAGATGATTAATAAAAATGTGTTAGAATCTCTTAGGACAACAATGATTTCTTTTTCTATTGAATTTAGGACAACAATGATACAACACATGTGGATGAATTCAATTTTTTATAGATTATTTTTTTACAAGAATTATTATTTAATAGAATTTGTTCTTAACTCCCCACCCCCACCCCTAAAATGTTCCTTTTGTTTTGTGATGGTGTGGGTTGAAAATTTTGATAACAATCCATTATATACTATCATGGTTTTGATATCTATGCAATTATAAAAAGATAATTATTTACTTATTATTTTCTTGAAAACTAGCTATCATTATAAATTACCTATTTAAACATACTGAAATAATTTTATATATGTTAATATGACATATTATGTTCAAAATATGATGTTTTGACCTCAAGTTCACTGTATTGTTTGTTTAGATGTTTGGCTCAATGTCATGATTTTATCCTTATAAAAAACATTTTAGTGGGTTGAGAAGAGAAAATATTTATAAATGATTATTAAACTCGACTTTTAAGCGATGTGAGACTTTGTAACTACGAAAACACAAGATATTAATAAGACCATAATTTAATAGGATATCTTATGAATTACGTGGAGGTAAAAGCTCCAACTTAGATGTGAATGTTTTATTTTAAACATAAAGGATCAACTTAGAAAGTTTGATTCAAGATTGATAAAGGAATTTTTTTTGGATACCGAGATACTTTAAAGTCATATAGAGTCTCATTTAACTCTAAGTAGAAGAATTTATTCATGTTAGGTTGAATGATGAACTCATGACTAGCAAGAGAATTTTGCAAATTTCAGGATTGGCTCCTTTAACATTGTTCAAAGCAATAAAAAAATCTAAGATGATCCACCTCAATACACGATCCAAAGTAGTCAACTAGAATGACATACTTATCATGATTGGAAGTTTTTTATGTACATCACCTAGAAGGGTGTGCATCAAGGCTATAATAACCAACAAAAAAGATACAAACTTTACCAAAGACCTTATACTTATAGTTAGACTTAAAGTTATTATGGTCTTACTTGCATTTGCAACATATAAAAACATTAAACTTTTTGAAATGGATATAAATTTTTTTAATGATTTTATGGAAGGAGATTCTATAAAACAACCACCAAGTTTTCAAGACATTAGTTTTTCGTACCATGTTTTCAAACTCTATAAACCATATTAAATTGTGTGTTGGTTGTTTAGAAACACACAGTCTAACATAGTTTTCAAAATCTAATATTGTTTTCAAATTTTTGTTTGTCAAATTAAATTATTTGTTTTCGTGCAATGGTTCTTCCATGAAAATTAACTTCTAGATAGTGTTGTTGGTGTGGTGTTACGTGCAATGACTCTAACACTCAAATTAATAAGAGTTAGAGTAGAAATATGTGGGATAGAGAGATAACATATTTTATATAGGTGGTATGAGATATCTTTAAATCTCTTTGATCTACTATTGAATGGTAAATGAATTATTTTTATCTTAGAAATAAGAAACAATTAGGTTAGAATTAAAATTAATAAAAAAAAATCCACATTCATAGATTAAAAAAAGGTAGTTTCTATACTTATAAATATACCAAGCAGCAACTTAAAGTAGTTAACTTATTCACTAGTTTTTAAAAGTGTAAAATAACAAATAAAAAAATTCAAAACCTTTATTCAGATATTTATTTAATTTAATGACATGTAAATTTACTTACCCAATAGATATTATAGTCTTATTTCAATTATATAATTCAACCCCACGATATGTGCTTATGGAATTGGCTTAAATTTAATTTGCAGTGCTGATGAGAGCATTATGTCAAAAGGAAATCCTGTGTAATACTGCTAGCATGTTTGGATTTTCATCCTCACCAGCTTGATGCGCATTACAAAAGCACTCAATAGTTGCTGGTGTCTGTTTTGACGTGATCGAGAACGCTTCAACAAACATGCAGTGCATAAGTTGAAATAGTGTGACAGCAATTTACCAATATTAAACTAATGAGATTAAACTGTATTACTGGTTTTTAGTAGATTAAGCATCGTCATCGCACCTTTTTTGTGACAATAATAGGAAAGAATAAACAGAAAACTCATTAGTAATTACCATCTCTAACCCGCCAGAAGAAAAAAACTAGAATTGGTTCGTTTGTAGTAAAAGGAAATTGAAAATGAGTTAAACGATCATTAAATGAAATGAGATGAGACTCATACTTTTACATTATACTTTAATTTATTTATTTTTATCTCAATTCACTTTTATTATATTTTATTTCATTCTACACCAAACATATATTTAGTTTCACTGCACAAACTATCTAAGAAGAGGTTAAGTTTTAGCAGTAAATAAATGATTAAATGTAATTTTTGATCCATTATGTTTTAGTGTTTTTTTACTTTGGTACATTAAGTTTTAAAAGTTTTATTTTTGTCATATATTTTCAAAAGTTTTATTTTGGTACATTAAGTTTTAAAATTTTCATTTTGTTATTTTATGTTTTTGAAAATTTCATTTTAATCTTTTATGTTTTTGAAATTTTCATTTTGATTTTTTCTTTTGATTCTCGTTAGCAAATAGTCGGAATTGAAGTTTCTCATCATTGTCGGAATCCAACATTTTTTACCTATGTTGGTGTTGGGTCATCGTGTGGCTATAAGGTGGCGCGATAATGTTGTTTCATGGATAGATGTTGTAGATCTTATATGTTTGTTGATGATGATTGTAGTGTAGCACAAGATGTATATATGAGTGGATGGTGATTGCATTATTTATGTTGTAGTGATTATGAAATTTGGGAAGAAGATGACCGAGATTAAAAAAGTGGGTGGTTAAATGTATTCTAAATAGATAGTGGTGATTTTTAGCTATCATTATTTTAAATTAATTATTTCAAAATGGAAAGTGAACTACACATTAAAATTTGTTAACAAAAATCTGAAAAATAATCAAAAATGAAACTTTTAAAAATATAAAAATTTAAAATAAAACTTTCAAAAACATAAAAGATTAAAATAAAACCTTTAAAATATAATTTATCAAAATAAAATAATACTAAAACATAATAAATAAAAAGTAACATTTAACCCCAATAAATTATAAGCATGGTTTCAAACATGCTCGTAATATATGAAAGAGTTATATAAAGGTACAGACCACACAACTATTGCCGAATCAGAAGGTGCAAATAGTCAATGTTGAAGGAGTCAATAACCGGATGAAAAAATTGGCATCCATGATCCACCTTCCCAATGAAAGCAATTTTTGAATACGTAAAAAGATGAAACAGACCCCTCTGGCACGCATTGGTCAATTTTGAATAGAAATTTAAATGTTTATTAATCAAGCCCCGAATTAGGTGAAGTTCTACACTTCTTTGTGCTGTTCTGGTGACACAATGCTCAGAAAATAAAATAAAAGGCATGTGATGTGATCTGTAAAATACAAACAAAACATAAAATTTTGGGATGGGATTGCTAAACAATGCCTACTGGGTTTTGTCTTCCCTATGCACTGAACAAACTACAATTGGGCCATAATTAATTAAACATAGACTCTCTTGTGTGTGATCATTTCAGCAATGGCATGTGCACTCTATTCTTTAAGCGTGTCATTTTCTTGTGTTTATATAGGAAATTTATGTTCATTACTTTCTGCTATATAAGTCCTTTTCCTAGCTAGCTTTTATTTTCTTCCACTGGAACCAGAAGAATATGGTAATTCTTTCCATCTCAACATATGAACAAGAATCTGAAAAATATATAGTACTACAATTTACAAAAGTCGAATATTTTTTCTTTCTCGTATTTAGTGAATTATTACTTCATTTTGAGGTCAGTGTCGGGTATTAATTCATTTTATCATCGGATTTTTTTATATAGAATAATGAAGTTCTTTTAATTAGTACCAAAATAAACCAAGTTGATGTCGTCTTGAGAAATTGGAGTTGCTAGTGAAAACTTCTAATAATGAGATTTTTTTTAATAAATATGACATCATTAATAACAGTGAAAAGTTCTGAAAGATTTTTTTTCTTGACTTTTTATTTATTTTTATATATATAAAAACCATTCTATTTTCTTTTTTTTTTCTATCTTTTTTTTTATTTCTTTCTTTCATATTTCACTCTTCCTCCAAATAAAAGTGTTAAGCACGTACCAAAAAAACTATCAAGTGTACCAAAAACAATAAAGTGTTGAACAAGTGTTTTAAGAAATGTATGCAGCCCGAAAAAAAATTCTAAGAGGTTTGAAGTTTTGATAATTATAAAAAAAAAATTGTTCTTAAACCTATTCAACAACATTAAAAAATAAACTTAAATTTTACTGTCTAGCAAATAGAAATATCCAATATTCATGCAGCATCAGCTTCTGCATCTGACTGTGAACAAGAAAGATGCAATCTTCACTTTCGGTTTTTCATTGAGTGGGAAAATAGATGTTCCTGAAGATGTCATTGTCAGTTATCAACAATTTTAAACCAAAATTAATTAAGTCACTTCTAGAAAATGAAAAATATTCAACCAGTGCAAGAAGCTCACACTCTTTGATGACCTTTATCAACAATAATGTGACACGCACAAGTCCTCCCATTTATTTATCGAACCGTAACAGGTTAGTTCTAAAAACCGATTACCTATCATAAACCCGCACAAGTCCATCCAAAATGTAGTCACGAGTCTTAGAAATACAACTGCATAACCAATCATATTATCAAGCTTCAACCATACTTGCCCTATTCAATCAGTTTTTGACAAAAAAATAAAAATATTACAATTTAAATAAAAAATTAAGATTGCAGTTTCAAAACTATTTACAAATCTATGGCAACGAGTCACGTCCCAGCAGGATGTAATCAGTCACGCCCCCACCAGGCATAACTGGGGTTAAGTTGCACCCTCACCAGGCGTGTTTTAGCTGGTTGCAACACGTGTCATTTTGAAACACGTGTCATTTGTTTCTCCTCTCAATTTCGAACGTTTTGACACCAGTTTCGCCTCAATCGTACATTCCTGTCAAAAGTTATAACCTTCCGAAGTTTATATACATTGCGTCTCAAAATGACATGTGTCGCAATCAGTTTAAACACGCCTGGTGGAAGCACGACTTGACCCCAGTTGCGCCCTGCTGGAGCGCGACTGGTTGCGCCATGCTAGAGCGCGACTTGTTACCTTAAATTTGTAAATAGTTTTGAATCTGCAATAAATTTCTAATTTTTTATTTAAATTACAATATTTTTATTTTTTTCCCGTAAATTTTTAGTTTTTACATATGCGAATTAGAATCCTCCTTATCAAATTTGCATCACATACTTGTAATTCACAATGCAAGAAGGAATTATCAAAATTGTTAATAAATTTTAATTTGTTTATCCTCCTGAATTTGTATCACGATTGAATTTTCAATAATTGATCCTCAGCATCCATCGAGACTCTTTAATATTCCAATACGAAGAACAGAAAAGGAAAGAAAAAAACACGAAATGCAAGCATTTCACTACGACACAAACGGTAACTAAAGGCAAAAAGAAACAACTTTTATTTCAGCCGTGTTCTAGTGATGGGTAGAAAGCCTATATTATATAATCACGTATCTTAAATTTGACTTGACTTAAACACCGCCACCGATCCACTTCTCTCGATGCTAATTTTCTAATTAGTATCCGTATATAACTTATGTGTAAAAGAAAGTATAAAAAAAAAAATCAGTGATACACATATACTTCTTCGGATGTTGAGCAGAAGAAAATTTCCAAGATTGATGAAAATAATGATAATACGTAGAGATGTAAAGTTGATCAAGTGGTTAGGAAAAGAAAAATAGAGAGAAAAAAGTACTGAAATCAAAATATTCAGCTGACATTTCTAATAAAATTAAAAAATTAATATTTATTGATAAAAAATAATGATAATCCTAAATAATTTAATATTCTTTCCTTATTTGGTCATGGATTCAGGTCGGACCCTATGATTACGCTGTGATTCTTACCCACGTGTATGGAAAATAGTGGGAAGTTTATATTTGTAAATGATACAATGATACACAGAATGTCTGGAATAATGAGAAAGCACATTTGCAATTTCACTTACTTTATAAAAAGTGGCGGGAAAAAAAAAAGCAAGAATGGGCCAACATATCCTGAAAAGTTTGAAACATGAAACTTGTGTAGATTATAAACAGCTGGCCACAAAGACCACGTGATTGTCGGCTTCAATAATCGGTGACATTCTGGGAAATTTTCGGCTACCATTAGAAGAATTACCTGCATAAGCTAGAAGCTACATGGGATGATTAATAGGTTCACCATCCTCAATTCCAACTCCAATGTAAGAATGTTCACTTAATGGTAATACTAATGAGTACTAAGGAGTAAGGATAAGAGAGAAGAAAATAAACAACAGAGACATGTACACCATATTTCTATTAGTATGTCTCAGCTTTGAAGTTTTTACTTTTTGAGAGAGAGAAAAAAAAGAACTCTTTTATGTGCTGAAGTCAATATGGACCTCTATTGGAAAGAAGGTTTTTGGTAAGATAAAAAATCACACATTTCACGATCCATCTTTACGAACTGGACCTGACCTAACATAGGTGGGCTTAAGAGGTCGCTCGGTAGAATCTCATAAGAATAGAATTAGTCTGAAAAAATTAAAATAAAACGCCCACCGTGGGGCTCGAACCCACGACCACAAGGTTAAGAGCCTTGCGCTCTACCAACTGAGCTAGACGGGCACTTATAAAATGGCTTGTATTAAAATTAAATATAACTAATTATGTTCTCATATTGTAGAGTTCTATACCAAGTGGGACATCTGAAAAAAGTCACGAGTAATTTGTTAAAAATTATGAAAATAAACTCCTATAAAAAACATAATATTTCCATTAACTTTCTTAATAAAGTTCGTCAAAATATTTTAACTTATTTTAATAAAATTCATAATCAGATATATGTGATTAAATTTTCATATAATAAAATTTTTTGAATAGGTTCTTATTGGAAAATTGATGGAGTAAATACTATGAGGATTTTTACCAATCGAACATGAACAATCACAAATAAATTTGATATCACACTTTAACAAGAAAATTTAAGATTTTGATTTATGAGTTTTTCCTTCACTTGTATGATGTTTAACATTCTCATTTATACAAAATGTAAGATTTTACTTCACACTTATACTCTAACAATCTCCCCCTCAAATGTGAGTCTCTTTCACATGGTAGTCTCTCCTTCGAGCGAAAATCATTTTCAATTCACTAATATCCAATGGTGACCCTTAGAGCTTAATCATGATTGTCTCGACCCACCTAACCATTGCCACCAACATGCTCTAATACCTTATATTGCTACCACACCTATGAGACCAACTGTCTGACTTTCATGCACGGGCTCACTCGCTGGTAGACTTTTGATACAAGGAATTCCAACATCTATGGATCCAGCGTCTTCATTTTATACATAGGAATCGGTCACCAAGTTAAATCATTGACTTTGATACCAATTGTTGGACAGTCGAGGGGGTAAATACAGAAAATATTTTTTACCAATGAGACATGAATAATCACATAAGTAAACTTGTCATCACACTTTAATCCAAAACCTTAAACTTAAAATTTATTATTTTTTTCTTCACTTATACAATGTTCAACCTTCTTATTCCTATCAAATATATTTAACCTCATACTTATACTCTAAGTACTCTCAGTTAGATCGTTTTTCTACACACACAAACATTATTGATGACTTTTAACTCAAAGGTCAAATTTTATACTTGTATGTTCCTAACTTCCTTATCCCTTTTTTGTGGAGAAAAATAGATGATGAGTCCTAACATAACAGTAAAGTTGTATCTTTGTAATTTTTTAATTATTAGTTTGAATCCAAAAACAATTTATTTGCATATATAATGATAAGTCAGTATACAATATCCCTTATTATTATCTGCGTATAACGTGTAACCTTCACACATTAGAGTACGTAATATTTTTTTTATATAGTTTTAAAGAAAAATAATCACGTTCAACTGAAAATTATAAACTGGACATGGACAGATGGTATAAATTGAGTATGTAAACTGCTGTTTCTAACTTCGGATACACATTGAAAGGTGAATAAATGTCAATCCAAGCACGCCATTAAACCAGTTTCAAATTTCAATGTTAAATCAATTCCGTGCATAAGATATTGCACAAACCAAACCAAACAGCACAGAATTGTAGCCATCAGCAAGCAACCGCGCAGACTTGCACATATGATGGACTGCATGTGGACACTTGGTGCAATTTCATTAAACCGAATTTCCAAATTTTATTATAATTTTCGAGTTACATCCCAGCGGAGGAAGCCTATTTCATAGTCTTTCTGAGTTTACAACCCATTGGTGAAGGAACATTCTGACAGACATGAACCAAAACCAAAATGTTTGAATTCGAGAACATGACAACTGAAGAAATTCCTCCCGCACCCCCTCTTCTAACACGAGACTACAAATTGTAAAGCTCCATTCTACTAATATCCACCCTGAAGCTAACCAAAGACATTTTACCACCAGTAGATATATATGTCAACCAGAATCTTGATGGTTCCAAAGAGTCAACAGGCAATGCATTCTGAAACCACCTAGGACACTTCAGTCTCTCAGTCAGTCTTGTATGATCCTCCGTTCTGCTCAACACCATTTGCCAACTCTTCCTTCAACTAAATCAATTTACAAGGCAGCAACAGAGATGGGGAGGAAAAAAGTCAATCATTGCATATAGTATACCCATATTATATAAATTAAGTCCAAAACAAAAAGAGAAGTGTCAACAGAATCTAAGCAAAATAAAATGTTCTTAATGTAACTGAAGCCACAAGAAGCAATCACATTTCTCAATGACAACGCTTATAAATTTACCTTCTGAAGTATTTTTTTCTGATACCTATATCCCTGTGACAAACAAAGTAGAATCTTAGCAAATCAATATGACATGTGGAAAGACTATGCAGATATTTATGCAGCAGAATAATTCCAGAATGATGATATAACCTTGTCAGTTCCATAGATGTAATCACAGTATGTGAAAACTGAAGCAAAATTGCTTTGGCTTTGTCTTCCAACATAATGATGGTAATCGTGATACTCAGCGCCACCATAAAATGGAATATATTTCGTGATACTCCTGGGAAAGTCATACCTGTGACATGATAAGGTTGGCAATACAATATAACGCCAGGTGTCAAAATTACAATGCAGGAACTAAAGAATGATGAGTAAACTTCTCATAAAGGGGAGAAAGGAGAGAGGGGAGTATGCTGGCGTTTATCAATGGGAAAGAAAGAGTGGCCACTGGTAAATCCTACAGGCAAAATCAGCAATTATTAGTAAATTCAAGTTGGACACACCACAAGGATATTCCATCTCCGCAAAATTAACCATCATCCTTTTAATTGTGCCCTTCTATAAACAAAACCTTTATAGAAATCAGCTTGACTCTCAGTTTTGCATCAACCAGGACTAGTTCTCTATATTGCTGAGACAGCAAACACCAGAAAGATTTATTTCTTGGTGTAGTTTACTTAAGCAAAAATTGGAGAATTGTCCTAGACAAATAACAATTTGACCTGTATATTGTTGAGACAGCAAACACCAGAAAGATCCATTTCTCAGCATGATTAAGAACATTATATGTACTAATGCAAATACTAGCAAAGGTTTGTCCAAGACAAATTTCAATTTTAACTTGTGGTTGCCAGATTGATAACAACAAACAAAATGTTTCCCCACAATAGTAACCCTTCAAGAAACTTTTGCTTCCTGATAAACTACAGAGGTCCCACAAGTTCATAACCAAGTTTCTTCTTCCGCACAGAACTCTCAATCAAATCAAATATAATGATTTCACATTATTAAATTATTACAAACAGAAAATATAATGCTCCTCAAGCTTCTTCCAGACTTCTCTTCAGCTAAAATCGGAAACTTGGCTAATAAATCACTGTGATTACATGCGTGTTTGATTTACCATCCAGGATTCACATCCGCACAAATTCACACCCAAACCAAGCCAATGCAAAAGCAACTATTAGAGCGTCTTTGGAAACAAATTCTGAGGCCAAAAACCTCATGCCCATGATGTGAAAAGCACACTTTGAAGTGAAAAACCACATCGGTGACCCGTTTCCAGACACGTACTTAGTTCCATGGTACAAAATGCGTTACCAAACAAGATACGATTTGGTAGATAGGTCACAAGTAACAGTAATAAATCTTAGGTGCACTTCAAAGATAGTACGGAAAAAGGACATAAAGTTTAAAAAAGAAAAAGTAATACACTTTGCCTCCACTAAATCTAAACGGATGAAACAAAGGAGAACAGAACAGAACAGAGTGTCCGTGTGCAATTCTAAATGTTGATGTTCAATTTTGAATGCGTGTTTTAGGGACATAATTTGAATGGAGAGAATCCAGATTTCTTCCTAAAAAATGCAGCACATTAGCTATAAGAGATTTCTATTACTTGGCAAGCATTTTATCAGCGGAAAATTATAATAAAGCAATGAAGGTTTTAAAAAGAAAAAGGATTAAAAAGGTGAGAAAAAGCGAGCAAGGCACTGTTAAAGATCGAAAGTAGATTTTCGTTACCCGCTGTGGGTGTCAATGGCTTCAATCTGGCGCAAGGCTATCCATAGCCAAAAGGTGATAATGTGACCAGGAACCATGGCAGGCCCGAGAAAGGAGGGAATCCCGAGGATCAAGATCTCGGCCCAGTGGGCATAGGGCGCCGCGAATCCAATGGGCGCATGGTACTCGTGGTGCACACGGTGAATCTTCTCGTAGCCCCAATCGTTGTGCAGAAACCGGTGGATCCAGTAATTGGTGTAATCCTCTACGAGAAAGTACACCAGAAGCTGCGACAGGATCTCCCTCCACGACGGTAATGGCAACCCCGTCCTGATCCCAATCATCTAAAATAAGAAGAACAAAAAGTGATTAATAAATCAATAAATAAATCACCGTGACGGTGACGGTGACATTGAAGGGGAAGGTCGCGGATTTGAATTTCGATATTTTTAACAAAACTAACAAACTATCATAAAAAAATCACGGTGACGGTGAAGGAAAAAGGGAGAGGTTACGGGTTCGAATGCCCAAAGTGACATTTCAAACAAAATTAACAAACCAAAAAATAGCGCGCGGAGAGGGTGACGGTGAGGGGAACCTGGATGGAAGGATAAGAGATGAGTTGGAGGGGGCCGACGACGAGGAAGAACATGCGCATGACGTCTTTGTAGCACTGGAAGGTTTCGGCGAGGGACAAACGGACTTTAGGTTGGATCTTGTGGGAAGCGACGTAGGAGAAGCGCTTGAGTTCGAGGAAGACGAGGGGGAGGGGCATGACGGAGAAGACGAGGAAGAGGAGCAGAATGTTGTGGCAGTAGAGGAAGTAATCGGACTTGGAGGCGGAGTAGTTGAACCAGAGGGTCTCAGCGGAGGTGAGGTTGCGGCCCAGCGCCGCCGCGGCCTCCGAAATGGAACCATAGGGGAGCATCGTCACCGGAACCCTAGGATTGCCGGCGGCGGAGGACTGTTTTTCTGTTAGTGAAGAGTGATGTGATGTGAGAGAGGGGAGGGGACAGGGAAGCAGTGTGTGATTTTTGCGGACGTGGTGGATGCTGCGCTGGATGCTTGTCTGTTGCGACAAATATTTGCGGGAATTTTCAAATATGACTACCCGTATTTATAGAACTCCATTTCTTTTTTTTTCTTCTTTTTTTTTACAACGGAACACCTTTTCTTTATGTATGTGATGATACTGATACACAAGGATGATGCTGATTGCTAAAATCTTTTACTGCCTTTTTTATTTCCGAGGAAAACTTATCTAGATTATTACTACTTGAAATACAATAAAAAACACCCATTTTTTATAGATAGAATAATAAATTAAATATTACAATTTATAACATTTTTAATATAACAAATACTTTTTGTTAAACATGATAAAAAAAATACAAATATTATGTATTTCTATCATACACCATAAAAAATCACTTAAATATAATTTTAATCTTCCCATTTTTTAAAATCTATAATTTTGATCTTCATATTTAAAATAAATACATATAATTCTCATTTTTTAACGTATGTGATTTTAGTCCATATTTTAAAATACAGACAATTTAATCCTTCAGTTTTAAAAAATATATAGTTTTGGTTTTTTAAATTCCATCAAATTCAAAAAAGTATTAATTAATAAGAAATTTATATTAATAATGATCTTTTTTTTTCCTGATAAACGCATTATAAGATATTTAATTCTTCAATATTAAAAAATATATAATTTTAGATTTTTCAATTCCATCAAACTCAAAAAATATCAATTAATAAGAAATTTGTATTAGTTATGATCTCTTTTTCCTAATAAACTCACTATAAAATAAAATAAAAAATGATGAATTATATAACACGAGATTGTCTGTTTAATTTATGTTATAATTAATTTTAATATCTTAACAGTTAACATTTTCAATTAAGTTAATACTTGTTTTTTACTACACATTTAAAATGATAACAAGGGTGAACCTACATGTATTTGAGGATAATAAAGTCAATTATATTTGGGTCAAAATTTGATATTTGGTACCCCTAATTTTATATGTTGGCATCTCTCACTTATTTTTATGTGAAGATAAATAAATACATACCCTAATTTTAATATTTTTACCTCTTACTTTTAAGTGTTTAAACCAATTATTTCTTTTTTCTCACTTTTCTTATATATTTATCATTGTTTCATTTATATATTGATTTCAAAGTTTATTTTTATCTTTTCTCTAATAAAGTTCTCACATGTTTCATTTTTCACTTCCTTTATTTTCTTGCTTGTTTTTATCCTTTGCTGCTCTCGTTTACTTTTACAACATTTTAATCCTAATTTATATTATATAATTGAGTAGTTTGATTCACGATTTATCATTATAATATGTTTTTTTCTCACATAAACACACCTTAATTAATTGATAACAACTCTTGTTTGAAATTTATGATTTTAATATTTGTGTTTATCTTTATGTATATGGTAAATTTTATTAGATATTTTTAAATATATTGTTCCTATTGGCTTCCGATTCTAGATCCCCCAATGAATGACAATACCACTCTCATTATGACGTGGAAATTACTCGTTAAATGTATAATTTTTTTTTTATGTGAAGGTGATTCCAAACACGTACATAATAGATTTCGGCCGTCCACATCTACTTTTTTTTTCTGCCATAAATTTTTTCTATTCTTTGAAATACAAAATTAATTTTTAATAGAGTAATCTTTCTACATACTAATTCCCAACAAATTTTGGCCATATTCACAAAAAATTAGTCCTTACCATTCGTTTTTCTTAATCTCTTTTCCTTTTGTTTTTTTCTCCCTTGAACCAAAACAACTTTTTTTCTTATTTGGCACCATTGTTTTGTTCTTTTTGCTGTGGACCTGTAGCCATATGTAATGTAATAAATTAATAATTGAGACCGATAAAATATATATTCTATTTGTATTAAATTATATGCTGTATTGGAAAAGTTATTCTATAGAGATATATTTATTATATAAGAAAAATAAAGAAGTATTTATTGTTGGTCAAAACTTAATGAAAAGCATATTTCCGTGATAAGTTTTGTTTTTATAAATATTTACAAAAAATATTATTTTAAATTGTAAAAAAAATTTACAAACATAAGAAATTAACCTTTTCAAAATTCAAACTAATGGAAATAATTTTGAAAAGGACAAGGCCGACTAAACATTTATTTATCTCACTTTTTTAACATAAATTTATCTCACTTAATAATGAGAACTTTTCAAACTAAGGAAAATATTTTTTATGGAAGGAAAATATTTTATTGAATTTGTTCGGTTTTAAATTATCTTTTGAAACTTTAGGATTGTAAACTTATTTATTTATTATAATAAATTTCATTCAATTTTTTTCAATCCTTAATAGAAGGGTGTAAGCTTTTTTATTCAATAAAAATGTTTAAAAAATAATATTATGTAATGATCAGATACTACATATTAAAAAAAAGATGACATTAATCAATGAAGAGAATCAAATAATAAACCAATGGGAATAGAAAATGTCATACAAAAGATAATTCTTTTTAAGAAAATATTAGTCATTCCTAGTAAATCAATAATTCGATTTTTAAGCATTTTCAACGTAACACTGTTTACACTGTAAACTAACTAAAAATTATATTAAGAATGATTTGTAAAATAGTTGTTATAAAAATAAACAAAATTATTATATATGTGCATTTTTTATTTCATCTTTATCATTTTATTAATAAGATTTTTTCTCTAACTGTTTTGTTTTACAATCTTCTTAATATTTGTCTTTAAAATTGATTTTAATTAAGTAAAAGTATATAATGGAATTATAAGATTGTTTTGATAGTAAAATGAGAAAAAAATAAGAAAAATATCATAGATTCGATTCTTCCTACTAATAAAAAAAATTTATTAACCACTAATATTTGTTAATACGAAAAATAACTAAAAGTATAAGGTTTTTATTTTGAAAGGCATTCATTTTATCCCAGGGAAAATATTTTTCTTTAATTATTTAAAACTAATTATAAGAGTTAATTGTTAATAAATTATTTATTTAATAGATCAACATTTTTTTTTATTTTCACCCTTACATCTGTTTGCCTCTATTTCTATTTGTCACATCATGTATTTTGGGAGCACCAAAACTATTAGATCGAAAGACATTTTCGTAACTCTAACATGTTTTGAAAATAACAAAATGCCTAAATTTTAAGTTGAAAAACAAAAAAAAAATACAACACAAAAATTAATTTAACCTTAATTATATTCCAATGAATAAATAAATATAAGTATAAAACAACAATATATTATTATCAAACACATAAATTAATTAGTGTATGATTATTTCAGTTTAATTAAAGGTTTCAAATTTAAGTACTAAGCATATTTTACGTGTAGCATGATGACCAAATTCACTTCTCGATACTCTCACCTCTTATGTTTAGAATGCAATGATATTTTCTAGGAAAAGATGACAAATTTGTAATGCCAGAACGTAACAATTAAGAAATATGATTCAGCACTAACGAAGGGTTTAATTTACTTAATTAAGTAGAATACGTGAATTCTTTTAAAACTTTTGATATTTAGTTTTTATTTCTACGCATAAAAAATGATTCAACACCATTTTGTCAATTTATTATTATCAAGGATAATGTACGAAGTATATTGAGTTGTGTTTAAAAAAACGATTTCAAGGTTACTTATTACTTACTAGGAATTTGAACTCACGAATGTGTTTAGAAGGCAAAATTAAGCCAATTATATTCCAATCATGTATGTTACAAACTTTGATTCTTTCTGTATATGTTCACAGACTGATGTAAAGGATTTCAGTGGATTATTGTTAATTTTGTCTCTCCTATATTTGTAGTGCTACTATTACATAAAGCACATTAATGCCATTAAAAAAAAACATAAAAGCACGTTAACTCCATAATTTGTACTATTCCTTACATTTATATAATTAAAAGTATTAATACATGTTTGTATTAGTTTATTTTAAATAATAATAATTTGTGTGCAATTTATTATCAATTTTTATAATAAAAAAAAACAACAGATAATCTATAAAGTTATCAAAACAAATAAGGTTAGTAAGAGTTACTCTTGAAATAATTTTGATCACTTCTTTTATATTATTAAAAGAATAATATAATATAAAATCATTTTAACTTATATAAGTAAATGATTGATCTATAAAAAAAAAGAGAGTAAATGATTATATATATATATATATATATATATATATATAATTATTGAAATGCTAGTTTTCTTAATACATTAGAAACACGATAAGTTAATTAGTATTCAACATTTTCTATATTAAAAATGCGATTAATAGATTTAGTAATTAATCTTGTAAATTCACTTAGAAGAAAATGTAGTTAATTAAGAAAAGTGGGGGCGTAAATTATGATTAAATTAATATGGGGATCGCTAATGCATATATGCGTATACGAGTACATTAATAATCAAAAACATAAATATTAAATAAAAAATCAAGAAAACTTTTTTGTGTCAGTATGTAAATTTTTAAATAATATTATCTCTTCTCACTTTTTCTTTTCTCTCATAAATATTAAATTATCAATCGTTTTTTTCTCTCATAAACATTAAATTAAAATATTTATTTATTTTAAAAAATATTAAGTGTGTCCTATTTAGATATATTTACAAATAATAGTTGTTCTATTTAAATGAATTTGAAAAATAAATATTTTCCCAAAAAAATTACATTAATATATAATAGTAAATTATATTATTTTATATTTTTTTCAACCAAATTGTTGCTCTCTTTGAGCCACATATAAAAAAAATAAAGTTTTTGTAATCTTTATGAAACAACTCCTTTTTAATTACTTTTTTTTATAAAAAAGTAATCATTTATTTTTAAAAAGTTACGTAATCTTTTCCTTATACTCAATTGTATGTTCATTGTCTATTGTATAAAAATCAACCTTTTCATATAATTTTGATTTATTTCCACTTAATATGTTCCTGAAATTATAAAAAAATACTTCAAATTAAAATATGCATTTATTTTTATAATACAAATTTTCCATAATACATTTATTATGATGAGAGATGAAAGAGGAGGGATTGAAAAGTTAATGTTTACAAGATAGAAAAGAGGAGAGAGATTAATAATTTAATGTTTATGAAATAGTAGAGAAAGTATTATCTAAATATTTAATGCTGAAAAAGATGAAAGAAGATAGATAAATGATTTTTTTTAAATTAAATCATAAATTACTTTATTATCCTTATATTAAACTTACTAACAAAAATAAATTTATTAATTTTTTTTCCAAATATTTACGATATTAATTATTAATGCACTCATAATAAAAATAAAGTGTGTGCATTGATAATTCCCAATTAATATATATATATATATATATATATATATATATATATATACTATTCTCCTTTGATTATATTCTTTTTATTATTATTTCCTACTTTCGAAAATAATTATTATTTTAAATTGTTTTATACATATTATGAAAAAGTAATAAATAAATGAAAAAAATTAATTTTACAAAATTAATCTTATATATAATTATTTATTAATAATATGTTAGAAAATTAAATTGATACTCCAATAATTTTTTTGAGATATTTTTTTACACTATAATTATAGTAACTATAATGAGACACAAGAAGTATTATGTATACTGACAATTTAATTGATTATAACCAAGTTCCAATGTTTTGATCGCGACAAAAGGCCAACAAGTTTAAAGTTTTAATGTAGTATTATAATAATGCAATGGTTAAGTATCCGTAATAAAATTTCCAACTATCAACTACATTGTGTCATGTCATTAAGATGCGCAGTATATACGCTTAAACGATATTGTTGTCTTATTATTGGACGTAAGCTCGTGAACTATAGGCAACCAGAAACAACATATATAAAGTGCTAGTGAAGAATAAGATTAAAATAAAATATATATTAAAAACTGATTCAGGGTGTTTTATTAATAGGAATGAACGAAATCAGTGAGAAATATGATAGATAAAAAAAAATAAAAAATAGAGTAATGAAAATAGAAGAGAAATACAATAAAAAAATATAATTAGATGAGTCCCGCCCCTATTTCAAGTGTAAATAACATAGTTAATCAGTTAGTTTCTTTGATAATCTATCATCAGTACTTTCAAACGCCTCACTGTTAAATTTCCGTATATCTGAAAGAGGAAATAGAAAGATGGCCGCACCTATTTATGCCTCCAATTTAAATACGGATCCATTTCTTTAAGTAAAATGAGAATTAATTTTGATAAAGTATATTTTTATAACCAAATAGATAGATAGATACATATGTGTGTCAGTTTGTCTAAATAGACCGTGCTCTCACAGGATCATCTCACATGTGTATGTATTTGTATAATAGTATAATCTTTTTTTTTTTAATGAAAATATAATAGCATGTATCTAGTACTACACATATAGGATAAGTTTGTTTAAACATAAAAATATAATAGTATAAATATTTTTTTAAGAAGCACATCAAATGTATTTCTTAAAAAAACTGCTTATTACGTACACTCAAAAACACTTAATTAAAAAAATAAATTTAAATAAATTAATCCATAATTAACTAATAAATCATGAAAAACAACGGCGCAGCTGGTAAAACCTAGCACAGGTGGACGTCAGAGGGCTCCATCCCTCGCCGCCGTTCATAAAGTACAATCCCTGTGCATCTTTTTGACTCTTAGCTATTCCCATCAATTAGGACACATAGGAATATATAGCAAGATAAGACTATAAAAAGCTGGTCACCCTTTCAAAAGGTTAAAACCAATGTTTCTCATGCCAATCTAAAATGCTAGGACGTGTCAATTAATTATACATTTTTGGCTCCTTGTTAATTACACCTAGATATTACCATGATGCTTAATTAAGCTTTGAAATTCTGGTATTAGACAATTAACATTAGAACACAGGTGTGATAATCTTTTTTGTCATGGAAAAGGAGGTAGCTCTAGTCCTTCACGGAGCCAACCGGGAGCATGAGTACTTAGCACCCATGATTATCTTGGCATCTTGGTTTTGCAACCCCTATCTTTTAATCATTTGTTCCCTTCACGCTCTTGGTTGCTGTCGTTCTAGTCAGCTTATTCATATACCCTTAGAAATCGATTATGTCTTTGATTAATGTTCACATTTCACATTTCACATATCACTCTCTCTCTCTATATCTCTCTCCGATCATGATAATTATACTTCGATTCTTACCTTAATTATAATCTATAAATGCCGTAGATATTGCTATATTACACTTTGTCATGGAAATTCTCGGTTATTATTTCTCAATCATATATATTTGCATCACCAACATTAATGTTATCCTAGCCGACTCTCATCTTACTTAAAAATTGATTATCAGTGCAGTGATAATTAATCAAGTGTAATTAAAATACTTTTACTCCTTCTGCCTGTACTACCTAACTTATAATTCTTTTACTTCTTGGTTTGACTATAATTACTATCAATCAATTCCCTTCCCCTTTTCTGCAACTTTTGGCAAACTACTCCAAAGTGAAAGCAACGTCATCTTCATCTAGCTGATAACTCCAAGTTACATCTATCAATATTTCAGCCCCACTTTTATTACGAGACTCATAAGTGCCATAATTGTAATATCAGAACTGCAATAATGCAACATACTCCTTCATCAAATTTACTCCATTAAAAAATCGACGAGTAGTGCTATTTTGAAACGCCAGTCTGCTCATATATATCTGAAGTACTTCAAACTAATTCACTAATGCTATTTAAATGGTGCTTTTTTTTTCTTTCTAAACTCCGGATATTTTCTAGGCAAAAATTAAAGATTAGTCTCTTAAAATAATATCTATGTAAATGGTGCTCCTGAGTGTACAAAATATGATCACATATAATCAAAACATGTAATAATTGTACGAAAGAACTAGTTCAGTTGATTAAGTTGATTAAACAAAGTACTTATTCTTTAGTATCTATCTTCAATTAGCATGGATAGAAAAAAAAAAAAAAAAAGATAATACGAATCTAGCTCCTAACTGTAGAAACAGTTTTAAATATTATACGGCTATCTATGTGGACAAAAAAATAATGGGGTGGGACAGGGGATAGATACTTTGAGACTGATATGATGATTGGATCCGGTGATGAGCCCCTACCATCAATTGGATGAGTGGTCTAAGCGGTGACGATGATGTGATGGGTGCAAATGATTTGGTGCGTGGACTAAAATGACCACTGAAAAAGATTCTCCCAAGTGTTGCATGTTATGTCTGTGCTTTCTTGTAGCTGTAAAATGTTGACAAAAATGTGTTACATCACATAGGATCTGCAATATTATAGTGCGAACTGATTTGCATGCGGAGTTTAAGCATTGATCGAGTACCATGTGGTCTATATATAAATGATCAATCTAGTGATGCAGAGTAATTGTGACTGTTAAAGCTCATGCATGCTGGCTTTTCTCAAAAAAGGAGCTTTAAACGATGGCGGATCCATTCGTTAAAAACCACAATGTTGGTCTTTGTTGCTCATGGATTTGCATGTACCACAACTCTTTTTGAATTTTGTCTTAAAATTTATCTTACCATTATATTATATTGCCTGAAATTAGATCTCTATAGCTTTTGGTTTCTTGAACAAGTTGAACATCCACTATATCACCCACTCACTGTTTTTTTTTTAACCTGGTCATTATATACAATCGATTCACTTTGACAGTTACCTCAGCAAAAGAGCACGCATAGTGAGCTAGCTAGTCTCCTAACTGCGTTCAAATCTAGAGGGATATGTCCTTGACTACAACGAATCAATAACATTAACCCCTGAAAGAGAGGACAGGGCAAGCCATGAAAATGTGTGCTACATAACATGCCTCAAGTTATATTATTCATGCGATTAAAAATATAAGATGAGTTTGATTTCAAAGAAATAGGTGAGAAACGAATTTGTTTTTTTAAAAAAATGTGGAGATCTCATATTTCTACAACACTATTTTAATTTAAATATTTATTCTTTTTTATTCTATTTCATTTTCTTACACACTACCAAACCAACCCATAAGAATAAAAACATAAATTCATATAATTATATGGATAAAAATTAAAGTACATTTAAACCTTAATTTAATGTTTAATTAATAGACCCTGCTATAAGATGGAGTATAAATAAATAAAAGGAAAAATTACACTAACATTATTTTTATAGTTTCTTAATAAACTTGTACGGCGATATTCTTAGACAATATTTAATTTTAAAATCAAACCAATTGAATGATTAAAGAACAAAATCACAGTGATTAAATTGAATGATTTTTTTCATCCAATTTCACTTTTAAAAAAATCATGTATAATTTTCTTTTAGTATTGTTCATTTAAATATGATCTAATTGTCTAAATATAAAAAAACATGGATCAAAGTTACTCACTGATTAACTTTTAGTAGAATTACTCTCTTTGATAACTTTAATATATTAAATTTTAATAGAGTAACACTCCTTTAAGGTTTGACAAAATTACACAAAACTTCTTTTTTTTTTACCCCTTGCATTAATCCCATTAATTGTTTGAAAATCATTACTTTGACACTTCTTATACATTACTCTATCCCCCTTAAGTCACTACAAAAAACACTAGCCCCTTAATTGTTTGAGAAACATTCTATATTGTATATATTCTCCTGTTATACATGTTAAAAAAGCAAGAAAAGTTTGTGTAACCTCACGAAACCTTAATAGTTGTATGTGTAATTTATTCATTTTAATAATCTAATTGATGAATATTTTGATATTATTTCAACGATCATGCACTCAAATTGATATTATGTACTTATTTTTTAATAAAAAAATTCTTTCATCTAACTTCTTCAAATTAAAATAATAAATTGCATTTTAACTTATGTGATAAATTCAATTAATTTAGTTTTTTTTATTTTTTTTCTCCTACGAGTACTTTTGGAGAGATTTACTCAAACATGACCATAAGATACTATATTGGATATACACTTAATGAGAAAGATCATGCCTGATAAGTCATTTCGATTAACTTCTAACCTTTATACTAGTTAAAAAATTTGTTTGATGATTCAATAAATAATTTTTTAACAGTTTTTAGCATTTTTTAAAACATTACTTGAATGTTTAAAAAAAATTGCGTTACTTGAATTATTATTTTTAAATTGTTAGCTTCTAATGTATAACTTTTTATATTTTCTTTCAATTTTATTTTCAATACATTTATCCAATTTTCTAGTTATCTTTTTAAATAAATCATGATTTTATTATTTTTCCATCATTTTATATTTTTCAATTATTTCGTTAAATAGTTTTATCAAACACTTATAATTTAACAAGTTATAATTTTTTAACTTCCCACCACTAGCCAACTTTCAACTAGTTTTTTTTTAACTTTTAACTAACTTATTAATTAGTTTTGCCCGATGGCCAAAGTCTTTTTAAATAAGCTAGTTAGAAAATAATAAATTTGGGTCATATAACTATAGATCAATTTTTTTAAAAGTTATATGTCTTCCTATAGAATTTGAGATGATTTGAGTATTTTAATCTTAACTACTCATAATAAAATCTAATAAACAATCTTTATTTCTCTTACTCCCATAATATTTCTCAAACTAATCTTAATATATATTATGTGAAATAATTACTTTTTTTAATTTAAAAAATAATATTATTCTATAAACATGGAACAATAAATAATGAATAAAATGTATACAAATAATAATTATTAATTGATTAAAAATTCATTATTTTTAAAAATGAAAACTATCAATTTAACTTGGACATATTTTATTATATCTCATATTAACTTAAATATATACAATGCATAAATCTTCTAACAAACCAAAATAGGAGTGTTCACAATTCTAGGTTTATATGTGACTCAACTTGACCTAATTATATTATATTTGATTGGATTTTAAGTGTTCGAGTCGAACTTGAATCAACTAAATTAAAATCATATCATCAACAGGTGGGTGATAGGTTCTATTTTTTTTAACCCGACCCAACACATACCATATAGTTAAATTTATTATTATATAAATTAATTATTAAATACAAAAAATATTAATTTTTAGCTCACATAGTTTATTAAATTAAATCACTCATATTTTTTTCCTTTTTTAAGTTGTTGTTTTTATCTTTGTTTGGTTTTGTTTATGTTTTCTCATGCTAATATAATATTTTATTTCTATATAAATAAAAATATTACATTAGTATTGAAATCATTAATTCTATTAGAGTATCTTTAGTGGTAGATCTTAAATTGGGATCTTAGACCACTTTTTGGTGGACCCTATAGTACCACATAGGATTAAAGATCTCTCAAGATCTCTCTAATTTTTTCCTTTAATGGTAGATCTCAATTTGAGATCATAGGGAGAGAGAAAAAGGGAGAAAATTTATTCTTTTTTGAATAATGTGTAGATCTTGAGGGATCTTGTACAAGAACACATTCTCCATGTTGGAGATATCTCTACTTCCTTTATTGGGAGATCTAGTGAAGATCAGATCTTGAGCTTAAGATCTTTGCTCAAGATCTAGCACTAAAGATGCTCTTAGTCAGATATTATTATAATTTTTTTTGTCTTAACCCTTCGATTTGGGGAAATAGACCTTGACTTATTCAAAGTTCGATCGAAAGATAAGTAAAGCTTGACCAAAATAATTTTTTGTCAATGATCAAACTCGGATAATATCCAAACAAATTATTATTATAATTTGATTTCTTTTGAGTGTATTTAGTCATTATACACATATAATTTTTTTGGCAAAAATAAGTTATTGCTCTAATATTTTTCTCTAAATATTCAAACTCGATTAACTCAACCCAACCCAATCTATTTATGATTGAGTTGAGTTGAGCTAGGTATATAAAAAATATTGCACAAACCTAACCCAATCCAACTCGTATATTTTTTATTGGATTAGGTAATGGGTAACAGGTCTAGGCAATCAAATAAAAAATATACAAGTTGAATTGGGTTAAATTTGTGCAATATTTATCACATACCTAACTTAATTAAATCCAATCATAAACAAATTGAGTTTGGTTGACTTAGTTTGGTCTGAATATTTGGAGGAAAAAAATTAGGATCCTTGAATATTCTTAAAAAATTTACAATGCATAAATGAGTAAAGTTATCTATAAGTAATTGTTAGATTTTTGTTCTTGTGAATGTAATTATTAGATTTGTAAATGCATTGTTATACATATAATTAATATGAAAAACTAAATATTACGAGTGAAGTAATGGTGAATTTCTTATTTCCAAATCAACAAGTCCAATGGTCGATTATGTAATCATGTAACGTGTTGATTAAACAAAATAAGTAGTTTAAAATTTGTTATCGATTGGATCGAATAAGCAAATGGTTTCTTAATCATGAAATACTATCCTTGAGCTATAATGATAATTTAAAATATCATTGCAAGAGATGATTTTAGTACTCATTATTATATATAATTATCATCATTTTCAAACAATACAATTTATTGTAGTAATTGACTAGCTTATATATTATTATTATTTATTTTAACTCTTTAATTTATCAGGATAAAAAGACTATGGTTAATTTAGACTTCGGTCAATAGATAAAAAAAATCTGACAAAAAATTATTTTCATCAAAGATCAAACTCAAATACTATCAAATGATTGGATCTTAATACATTAAAATAAAATTTTGAATTTAATTAAAATATATTGGAAGTGCAAAATTTTTTGTATTATTGTCCAATCATGGATTGAATAGTTAAAAATTATGGATTTTTCAAACATTTAAAGTAAATTTTAATTAATTAAAAATGTAAAAATATTTAAATTAATATACCGTATCACAACTAAATTTTAAGGGAGCGTTTAGCAAAAAAAAATGTTTATTTTCCTTAAAATCTTAGATTGAAAATTTTGTTTCTCATGTTTGATCATTCCTACCAAATTCCCCTTAAGATATTTTTAACATCATTTAATGCATTCTAATGCACGCTAATCAGAAGGAAAATATACTGGTATGATTTATGCATTCAATTAAAGAGACAAAAAGTCAAAAACGAACATTGTTTTTACCTATATTTATTTATTTATAAGAATTAAAGATACATAACATATTCAACCAAAACTAGGCTATATCACCTTAATATGTTCACCAACATTTAACAAACTTGGATGAAATTTTGACCATCTCACAATAAAAACAATTTTTTTTATCCATCTTCTATAGTTAAATTTACTTAGATTTTTGTTCAACAGATGTACAGAGAATAAAAGGCCACAAAGAAGTGGTCCAAGACAACAAAGTGAGAGCAGCTGAGCAAGTGCTTCTTTATGCAAACCTCTTTTTTCTTAATGCACCTTCCGAATATTTTTGTATTTTTTAAATATTCTGTTACGAAACAGAAAACTATGCTACTCTACTCCTAAGAAAACATCATAAAAGACTCAATAAAGCTATGAAGAAGATAAAAAAGCAACTCGGATATTTTCATTGGTTGATTCCTTTACCTAAAAGATAAATACATGCATATAGACCTAATTAATGCTAATCAATAAATACTATCTATCCATATATTAATATCTTATTATTTAATATAAAAACCATAATATAAGTATTCAACTTTATCTTATATTATTTTTGAGCCACTTAATCATTCTTCATTTGGGTCTCTTTGGACCTATCCTATCATACTCCCACTCTCATTTTAGAAAAATCCTTTTCCTTTCCTTTTCCGAAATTACTTCCTTTTTCCTCGCATTTTTTTTTTCTCTTTTTCATTCTCTCATTGCCAAGAGTTCATCTCTCCCTCTCTTTTTTCACTTTCAGCATTTATTTTCGTCATTTCCGCCCTCCCCATCACTCTCTTTGGCTCTGCTGTCTTTGTATTATGGATCATATTTATTTGACTCTTCTTTTTAATTGTGTAATATTTGAGTCTAATATCTTATTTATTGAGTGATTTTAATTATATGATTATTCATTTAACAACATGAATTTATATTAATTTTTAAATGAGTTATATTTTACTTGTAATTGTGACTTTTTTCATTACTGTCGTTCTCTTTTTAAAATTATTAAAAGAGTTAAAATGTTAATTTCTAGAATTTAATATATTTTAAAAATACGTGCCATCTAAGTATTATCCAAAACATATTTCAAACATTAGTTTTAAGAAAGAGATACTTTTGAGATTTTTTTTATACAAAAACACAGAAAAAAATACAATGAGAAGTTGAGATTAACAATGTCTTTTTTTCTAGTACTGCGTTATTGGGCTCAACCCAATGAGTGTCGTATACTCCCTGCAACAAAACTGTGGAAAAGCAAAACTGAGGCAGAATGAAAACATTATTTATATGTTGTTTTATTTGCATAGACATTTTTTAACATAAATAAATTAGAATATTTTAGATTTAAGAATGTGGAAGGTGTGATTTTTATAATATCATTATATAAATTAAATATTATATGTAATTGAATATTCATTTATGATATTAAATTTAACTTTGTGACAATGATTTGTTTAGAGAATTGATTTTTTAAACTTTTTATAATTTTTTTTAAAAGAAGATTATTAAAAAGAATTAAAGCATTCACTTTTGGTTTTACATAATTATTATCTATAAGAAACAAATTCATTCGAAACATAATCAAAATACCAAATAAATACATTAAATTTATATTTAAAGGCTTAAATATAATCTTGATTATCCTATTTAAAAATAGAGACATTTTTTTAAAATCCCCAATCTTAATTCCCTTATCTAAATATAGAGACATTTACTCTTACACTTTTGTAAAATATGTCATTCTGATACTTTTGTCAAGCTAAAAATGTTGACTTTTGTAAAATTATTATTTTTATCTTATTAAATCCTTATTTAAATAACATTAATTCTCTATCTACAGCCCAATTTCTAAGTTTCCATAGGCATAAAATCCATAGCAAGAACTAAACAATGATCATATTCACACAAAAAAAACTAAACAATGATAATTGTGTAAGTGTAACAACTAAAAATAATATATAAATTTATAAACTTTAAGGTTTTGGTTTTGGCCTCTTCAATTCTCATTTCCATCGATTTGACCGACCCTACAAATTCAGAGGAATTAATCTAGACAAAGCATTTACACCTATTTCCAAGAAGTTTCCTCATCAATCATTCAAGCCCCACCAGCTCAATTTTTATATTTTTACTAAACCAAATGTATTTTGTATGGAAAAAAATGTGATTCCAATCAGATAGCATCATTAAGAATCATAAACTCTTCTTCTGAATATTTTATGTAACTGTTATTACTAAGACTTGAAACTAAAACCTAACATTAAATTGAAATAATCTTATAACCACTCGATGTTACACTTGCTCAACTATTCTTAAAATAATAATAATATTTTTACTTCTATTATATATATATATATATATATCGTTTTAATTCAATTATATTAAATGATAAATATTGAATGTTTTAGATAAAGAGCACTGACACTCCTTAATATTATCTAGGTAAATAAGAGAAATTTATTGAAAATAACCAATTATGGTGGGTTGACCCACTTTTAAATAAGGAGGAATAATTATTAAATAAGAATAAATTTATCAAAATTTAGGTTTTTCAATAAATCAATAAAAATTATTAGAAAGAAAGTATCATATGGTATAACTTTGTTAAATATTTTATACTTCTAAAAAATCTTAAGTTTTATAAACATTCATGCAAACATTCTTTATATCCATGTAAATTATCATTATTGTAATATATTTTTCATGCAAATGCAAAAGAAATCTCTCTAACCTAATCCACCACCTTCAGTCCGATGAAATAGCTGAAACAAAAGGTTAAAACTGGCGCACTTTCAGAGAAGCTTCTCTAACACACCAAACCTAGGTCGTTTGTTCTGTTCGTATTTACTAGTACTTACTTGCTTACAACCGTATCTCTCTCGCTGAGCTTCACTTTCTGCTTTTCAAACTCATCACAGCGACAATATCTCTGGTCTCATGTGATCCCTAAAAAAGACTATCAAGGAATTCAAAAAGAGAAAAACGAAAATACTCATCCTTATAAGCATGACTTCAGCGTCACCGGGTCATCGGAGAAAATTCTCCGGCAAGGACCCGCCGAGTTCCGGGAGCAAACTCCAGCCAGAGAAACACTCCGGTCGCCGATTTGCGCCCGCTCCTCTGACGCTGAAGCTTCCGTTGCAAAACAGTGAGTACTCTCTTCTTCGGCCACCGAAGCTGTTGCTGAATGTGACCATCGAGAACTGTTTGGGGGCCGTACAGGTGCTGTTGTCGCCTGAGGACACCGTCGCCGATTTGATAAAGGCTGCGTTGGCGTCCTACGAGAAGGAGAAGAGGAGGCCCTTCTTGAAGAACACTGATCCCAAGTGCTACGACCTTCACTTCTCTTCCTTCACACTTGAAAGTAATTAAATAATTTTTTTTTATCTTTCCCTTGTTATTTTAATGTCAGTTGAAAGGTTCTGCTTTTCATACATGCATAGACATGGCAGATGGCACCACTTTTTTTTTTTTCTCTCCTTATCATTTTTGCAAATAAATTCATTGCATAAATTATACTCGTTATTATCTTAAAAAGGGTTAGCCAACAAGTCGGGAGAGGAGATGTCACCTAATAGTAGTCAGTGAGATTTCTAATAATGTAATAGATATTTCTTACTAATAATAATATATTTTTATTTGTTGATAACACAGAAATAGAAATTAAGACATTTGACTTTTTAATACTACTCAACATAATTTTTACAAACTTCAATTTTTTAAACCTGATTATAAGATTGATGATAGATGTGAAACTTAATAATATTTAAATTTTTTTATTCTTTTCAATATAAATTAATTCAACATGTGTTATGAACTAGATTAAATTTATTAGTTTTTTTTAAAAGCTACATTCATTGGATAGTAACATAATATATATGCTTAACATATTTTTTTTAATTTTTTTTTTATTTTCATGACAAATGTTATACTTTGAGGTGGTGCAGGTTTGAAGCCAGATGATAAGTTAGTGAACTTGGGGTCAAGGAATTTTTTTCTGTGCTGTAAGCCTCCCACGGCTACTTGCTTTGAGAAAAAAAATATGGCAATTGATTCTGCATTTCCTTGGTTGGTATTCGTCCCTCTCCTGCTTTAGATTGGGACCGTACGAATCTCAGTTTGATGAACAGCACGTCTCTCTTTCAACGCCTTTTTCCGGTCTTGCATGCCTGATTGCCTTTTGTTGTGTACGTACGTAACTCCTTTAGGACTATATATTTATAACTATCTCACTCACATATGCTAGTCAATAATTAATCCCTTATTCATTATTCACATTTTGCAGTTAATTTTATATCAAGTAGATTATACTTACATCTTCTGAGATTTATTGAGATTGTACATAACTCTCCATTCAAAAGATACATTTTTTTATTCACAAGGTACATAGTATCTTATTTGTCAAACAATTAAGAAATTAGTATAATATATAAAAAATATTAATATAATATTTTTTCAAACAGTTAATGAATTAGTATAGAATAAAAAAAGGAGAAACACCAACAAAATTTGACGAAATCTCATAGGATATTAGTATATATAATTTACTCTGTTATATATGCATAATTTTATTGTATGGGTGTTTTCATGTAGTAGTATACCTTTATTTTTTTTATCTACACTTAAAGTTATATATAAATTTAAAAAATAATAAAATCTCCGCTTGTTTCAAAATTATTTATATTTTTTTGGCATTTCTTTTTATTTATCTCAATTATTATTCTAACAATTGGCATGTTATTATTTCTCTTTTTTTCTTCAAAAGGGTATAACTAAAAAAGCATAATAATTAATATTGTTTTAGAATTTTAAAATAACAAAAAGATATGAACACTTTTTTCCTTCTAAGTGTTAATCGGAAGGTCATTACTCATTTTTAAGGATAACTAACTATTTTTTTGAGAGTCCACATCAACGAAAAGATTTGATGACACCTTGATCTGGCTCCTTTGCTACTTGGGCTTGCAGTATAATCCTAGGAGTCGGTTAATTATTCAATCAAATAATGTTAAGCATGTTTCTTATACGTTCTTAAGAAAATCAATTCAATCAAAATAATGTTTTATACGTTCGTGTGAAACAAATTAATTTCTTTTATAAAATTTTATGCAATTTCATATGTGGCAATTCTTTCCATAACTCATCCATAGCTCAAGGAAGAATTTGCATGAATTGAATATTTTTAGGAACGTGGTGAGAGAAATGATTTTTTTACATGCACGATCAAATTTAAGATTTTACTTAAAGGATCAAATCTAATTTCACTTGAATCAAAGATTAATTGATAAACAGAAATATATTTGGTTAAATAATATGTGATTGGTAAACAAGGATTATTATTTTTGGCAAGGTACTAAATTTATCACCAAATGTTTAATATGATTCTATGAGATCTATTCAAGTAACAAATTCTAGTCAAATGAAAGGTTCTTTTAATTTGATCAATTCAAGGATCATTTGGATTTCATTAGAAACAAGCTAGGATTCAAATATTTGATAAAGGAAAATCATAAATATATGATTGTCATTAAGTAATAAAAATATTATTCTTCAAGAAAGGTTTGTTTTATGATTGTCAATTTATCACGATTCTATTTGAATTAAAGGGGTGAAATATTTCATTAAGAAGAGGATACCAAAAATGACGTCAAAGATAAAGGGTTAAGAGCAAAGAACAATAACACAAAAATTATCAATATTAGGGGAAACCAATATCAAGAATAGTTTTTGAAATTGAGTTTCATTCAATGATAATTAATGGATTAACCTTTACAATTAAATCCTCTTATTGATTCCAATTTTGAGTAAATTAAACTAAGGTATCATATGTTTCCTTTCAGACATGAACTTTCATCAAATTGAATTGACTCATACTTTCATGATAGCTATATTTAATTAGACTCATTGCACTATTTGTTAATTCATTTTGATCCTCAAGGGATTAAACCTATTTTTGTGAATTAAATCCTATGTTCTTTAATTTCCTTCTTAGTCCAATGTATAGGTTCACATTTCATTCCTTCCCTAAAACGTCTAAGGTTATGTAAAGAGATAATCAAGCAATTTACATAATTAAGCTTAACAAGAAATGAATCAAATTGAGATAAACAAAGTTCACGTAAGAAATAAAATTCACAATTATGTTAAAAGTATCAAAGGGCTATGCCTAATCATAAAATCAAATGGCTACTCAATCATAGTCATGAACAACACCTAAGATAAATTAAGAATATCAAACCCGAAATCCCCAAAGGAGGAAAGGAAAAGGGAAAAATCTTGCCTCCAATTCCAAGTCTAGTGTCATCACCTCCTTGGGCTTTCATCCCATTTGGAATTACTTAAAACAAACTCTCTAAAAGGTCTATTTAAACTTAAGGACTTAAAAAAGGACTAAAGTCCTTTACAATTAAAATACAAGAAATGTGAAACAAAGTGTTGCAGCATGCCATGCCCAGGATTCTTTCCACGATTGGAGGAGAGAATCATGATCATGACATGTGAGCTATGCTTCATGCTATCAAATTGGTTCAGTCTAGAGGTTTAAAAAAGATGAATATTAAGACTGATTTTATAATCACTTTTGAAATAAGATAGTTAATAAGGATTGCCACATCCAAAATCCATCTCATTCCATTATATATGCCATCAAAACTTTACTCATAGATAAACCTCTCTTCACACACTCATGTATATAAAGGGACAAACTCAATAATGGATGTTCATGCTATATATAAGCTCTCAAAGGATGTAGGGATTTTTTTATCCTTAAGATTTTTTCCCCTAACCTTTGTTGGCTTACGTGTCTACCATAATTTTTGTTAGATTGTTCCTTATAATGTGTGTTTGTTAGGCTTTTCAAACATATTTTATTCGACAAAAAAGACATCCATAATTTATGGTCAATAAAAAATTGAGCAATTTTAAACCAAAATATCAATCGACCTATTATAGTCACAACATTACAAGTCCATACAAAAAAATCACAACAAAAAATATTTTAACTAATAATTATAACTATAGTTACAAAGATTTAATTTCAAAATACAAGTAAATTTAGCAACTAATGCCTAATTTATTCCAATTATGTTAAGTCGAAAGACGTTTGTGTCTTAAGACGAATTAGGATCCTTAATTATTTGGATTAGATGCAAACAAATACAAAGATTAAAAGTTGTGTCTTATGCAATTTCAGAACATCTTCGTGAGTTTGCGTCTAATGTTTCAAACGATAACAAGCTAAAGTCATGATTTGATACAACATTAAAGGATGACATTTAAAACTTCATTTAATACTATGTAGAAACATTATGAAACTTCATTTATAGGATTTGTTTTGTAGAAACATTCTCATAGGATCTATCGAATCCAATGAAGAATAAATGAAGCTCATGTTCTGAAAATTGTTAATCGCCATCAAAAGAAGCATTTTGCTGTACAGACTTGCTCTGACGCAAAATGAAGTGATTTCATGTTGAAGTGTTTAACATGATAGCTAAGGAGAATGGTTTGACTGCATTAAAAATTATGTGCATTTAATGCAAACATTAAATATTCCAACAACCACATTCTTCAGACGCAAGCTTAAGAAAAGAAAAGTATTCGTTTAGAGACAACAAACACTTATTGAAAAAGGTCCATAAATACTAGAAGCTTTGAAGACACGAAAAACTAATTAAAGCGCTCATATTCAAATTCTTTCTATAAAAAACTCTCTGTAAATTCTTGTAAAGTTTAGAATAGCTCTCAAAACACTTTGAATATCTTGAGAGAAAAGACTAAGTGTTGAAATTGTATATCTGTCCGTAAGATGATTGATAGTTGGTCATTATGCAATCAAACAAACAAATCTTCTTTGTCTTGGAGCCTGTAGTGACTTAGTAAGACAAAAAATACTGGTTGTAACAAGCTTGGTGTAGAGCTTGAGTTGTAGAGCTAGAAGTGACATTGATTAATACTTTAACTTATTGAAGTTAGTGGAACTTGGTCGTTTTCCAAGAATTAGACGTAGTCTCAGTGGTTGAGACGAACTAGTATAACTTCTGTGTCTTATGTTGCTTGTTTTCTCTTTTGTACTTTAAATTGACATAAGGTTAAAATTTAATTTTTGCTTTTGAAAAACTTTGTTTGTTTTACAAAATCTGAGGCTATCGTCTAAAACTTTTTGCAAAAATATGATCTATGTTTTTTTACGCTTTATCATCAGACGATAACATTATTATTTTTTTTATAAAAAAAAGGCTTTAATATTTGTAAAAATCACAATTCAACCCCCTTCTTGTGATACTTACCTTTAGAAATTCGAATTATTCATTTTCAACAAATACTTTTTACATAAGAATTCTAACATTTCTTATATCGTTTTATCCTCTATCTTATATGTGTCACCTAATTATCTCCCATACTTTCTCACTCTTTTTGTATGTACCCACCAATACTTTTTGGGTAAATACGTATTGTGGTATCTAAAAGTGTGAGGCGGTGACAAATTGATCATTGAAAGATAGAAAATCCAATTGCTCTCAAATTTCATCTTTAGTGGCTAGTACATACACACATATGATAGTAATTATTATTAATTTTATTTTTTCAATAAATTGCCTCCACTGACTTAGGATCTTGCATTTGGCACTATCCCAAGATCGAAAATAGTAATTGTTTAAAAAACATAATATTGACTGAAATTTGAATAATGAAATACTAAAATTAATATTTTAAAGAATAATGATTCACTTACTCCAAGGGTAACTCTTTATTTGAGTTACTTCACATACTAACCCTTTATTTTATCTAAATCTTATGATTGATGTTGATTCACTTAAGTGTGGTCATGTGAGATGTAACATCCTCAAAAATTATATTTTTAGATTATAATTATAATTAAATTATGGAGATATGATAATAGTTAGTTACAAAAATATAACAACTTATTTGAACATAAATACCCTAAAAGAAATAAGAGTAAATAAATAGAAAGCAAAACTGGTAAACCAAAGTCAAAGAAAAGTCAATAAAGTGATTGTGATAAAATTATCAATATGGAAGCCTAGGGACTTAAGAGTGAAGAAAAATCTTCAGCCCAGTTCCACGTACCCTTAGCCATTTATTAAGGGAATTTTGCTTTTGCTTAGTCATATGTACTTATTATATAAAATTAAAATATCTTCTAAAGTAATGATTACTTAGCTAAAACATAACTAAAATCAGTTTTAACCCAACCAAAACTCTTAAATTTGAACCAGATAAAGTAGTATAAATAGCATTGGCATTCAGAATTTCTACACGCAACTTCTAGCTCCATAATCTATCATACTACCACTCACTCTTTAAGCCTTTTATTCTCTATTAGCTTTGTTTGCTCAAAAAGTGGCCTTGTTTCTATCGTCTTATATATTTCTATTTTCTTTCTTTCACGTAAAGACGTACTCCTTTGAAGCCATTCAAGAAGAATAACCGTCTACTCGGATCCTTACAAAAATCAAACTCACTCGAAGTAGGCTAGACTTCAATCTCTAATTTAGAAGTTGTTTAAGATTAATTTATGTGCTTAGTTGGTCAGACTTAGTTTTTATTTCAGCTGAAAATCTATGTTTTGAAGGTTATTTTATGATGAGAATACAGTGATTGTAAACCCAGGATAGGTGAGGATTTATAATTTGAATTATTAGCATTATGGGAAATTATACTTGATGATTTTTAGAAGTAATTTGATAATATATAGGAATTGTTAATATTAACTTTTGGAAGTAGACGTTGAATGGAATGGAGACAAATGGTTCAAATATGTGAAGATTGTATTTGAGGATGAAGTAGTTCGATGGTAAGTGATGATTTATTTATGTACGAAAATAGCGAAACCCGGACAAACCAGTCAAAATTATCCGGGTTACATTCTTCCCGGTTTTCACACGCCCTGGCAATCCCGATTATAAATACTTATGATACCCCCATCAAGGATGTATACAACCCGGTCAACCCGGACATAACTATATAAGTTGTAACCATTCCGAGTACAATACCCCAGTCATCCCGGTCACAACTAATGATATTCTATCTCGGATGTACATACCCAGACCAGCCCGGACACAACTATATAAGTCAACCATCCAGAGTGTATATATCTCGTCTATCTTGATCATAACTATCTGTTATAACCATCTATATTAAACCATGCCCCGGACATCTCGGATACTTTACCCATACTGTAACAATCCCGGATCACTCTATCTAGGTTATAAGCCCCTAAGTTCAATCTCATCCCGGCTACCTATGATGGACCCATTCTGGTTAACCTTACCCCACCCATCCTGGAAATAAACCAACGTGTTATCACCATCCCGGATCCATTTATCCGGCCATCCCGAATATAAATATCCAATCTAAGTAAAAACTTATCCCAGCCATCCCAGATTCCTCTATTCATAAGTATCTTAGTTAAACCTCATCTCGGCCATCCTGGATATCCTGGTTACACGTTACATTCAACCCGGTTACCCGGTTAGTGTCCTTCCTTATAGATATCCAGCACTGGTTATCACGTCCCGCCTATACCAACCCGGCCTCTCGGTCATTCTCCATCCTGATAGATACCAGCCTTATGTAATCGATTACAGGAGCATAATAATCAATTAAAAATAGTCAACACATAATTATTACAATAGACAAGATTTTTGATGTATCATTCCGTTAGAATACTAACATGATTATTCTAGTTTGAGGATATTCTATTATTCCGATTAAGTTGGTATAATTTTGCTTAAATAAAATATGGTGGTTTAACCATACTTTTGGAATAGGTGATGCTATGGTATCTTTTCATGCGTAATTTGTTTATGAATCTTATTATGGATGAATTATTGATATTATGATTGTATGTTTTCAAAATCCAGTACGAGATTTGTGAAACATACTATGATACTACATCTAGTACGAGATGTAGAGACCAAGTGCAAATATATGGCATAAATCATGCATGTTTGCGTAAGACGATCGCAGCGTCTACATCCAGTACGAGGTGTAGCTACATACAGTACGCTATGTAAAGGCCATGTGCACCCTGGGAAAAATTCATTTCATGCATTCATATAGTTGCATAATTATTTTGTGATGCTTTACTAACATACTAACGTATTTTTGGTGGTTTAGTTTTGCCTACTGAGAAATTTTATTTCCACTAGATTTGTTTCATGTTTTCTATATATAGATGACCTTGGTGATAATCTTTCTTGATGGATCTGGACTGAAGGTAGAACAGAGATGAAACTATCATGAGATTTTTTTCTAATACTCTTTATGTTTAGAATATTAGCAAGTATAGTGGACTTCATGCTTGTATAGCAAGAAAGAATATAACAAAGACTAAGTATAAATGATATATCGGTTTAAAAACTTCTATCATATATACGTTTTAGAATTTATACTAGTATCCGTTCAGCAAAAAAAAAGAAGTTATCTAACAATTCTAAAGAATTTAACCTTAATAAAAATATAATATTTAGAATAATTTTAGGTCGTTACATGAGAGTTCCTTTTAACATCTTTTGAGACGTTGGATTCTTCCTCTTCTGATTCTTTGTAACACCAACTCTTGTTCCTTCCCCTCTTGTGAAATGTAAACAGTGTTCCCCGAATTGCATGGTTGCCCTACGTAAAGGAGAGGATAAACACAATGTTATTGGCAAAGGATTTGGGGATGGCAGTGTGGCTTGTAGTGTTGCTAATGCAATAAAAATTAGAAAAGCAATCTATTAGGTAAATGTTTCTTATGTATAGAATTAAATGTAATACTACAAATAAGTTAAACTATCATTTTGGCCCATCATGTTTTTACATTTTTCTATTAGGATTTTTTATGTTTTTTTAAGTTTCATTTTGGTGATTTTATGTTTGCGAATGGTACTTTCATCTATTATATGATGATGTAATATTTATTTTATTATTATTTTATTACGTTGACATTCTTCTTATTATGTGAAACATTTAGTTGGTGTTAAACAATTTAATTGATGTCACATCATCATTGAAGAGATACAAGTAAGGATGTTCTTAGATTGGGTTGGAATGATTTTGAAGAGAAAAATCATTTGATCTAATCTTTTTAATTTTCGTAATTCGTCATCCAATTGATTTGATTCAAAATTTCAATCCAATTTAAAACGGTTTAGATAGAATTAATTTTCAATTATAATCTTATTTTTATTTTTTAAAAAATATTAAATAAATTGTAACATATATAAAAAATATAGTAAAAAATAATTTAAAATATAAATTTTTATTTATTTGTAATTATATAACCTATAATAGTATAAATTTTTTAAATATATACTATATCAAAAATAATTTTTCATAACTTGAAAATTATATTTATTCGTTAGTAAAATATTATCTTTAATTTAATACGTTATTCATAAATAGTATACATTATCTGATAATTTAAAAAATATAAAATAATTAAAAATATAAACATGAATGATATTATAAATTTTGAATAAAGATATATACATATTTACAAATTTGGATTAGATTGGATCGATTTAAAAATCTCATCCAAAATCTAATTCTATCAAAAAAAAATTTGAATTTTTCAAAATTTTGATGCGTCAATTTTTTATTAATTTGGTTTTAAATTTTTTGATTGATTTTTTATTATTTCTAATTATTGGATTTGATCGGATTAATGAATATCCATATTCACAAACATAAAAATGTAAATAAAACATAAAAATATAATAAATTAAAAGGATATTTTAACCTTCAATTCAAAACAAGATAAACAATAAAAGTATATTTTGGTTAATTTTTTCATTTTTAAAAAAGGTTTACTAATTCCTTACTTTTCTGGTGTGGACTGGTAACGGCCCTTCAATCAATGGTTAAGTTGGCACACGATTCTTAGCTTCTACGAGTGTGTCTGTCTGTCTGCGGAATCCAAACCCTCCAAGGTTTCTTTCCTGTGCCCCTCCACGTGTGGTGCACCCTACGCACGAGGTTTTTGTAGCTACCACCAGTTCATCACCGTGCGCAATTCACATCGCATGTTTCGAACGCTTGGTGCTGCAACCGAAATCGAAAATCTCAGAAAGAGGAGAAGAGAGGGAGCATGGCTGATCTCTTTGCGTGGCTCATCTCCTTCTTCATCCTTATTGCCTTAATTGTACTCGTCATTTACCAGGTCAATCCACAAGCCCTAACTTATGCTTGTTGCTTCCTTGTGTTTCTTTTTTTCGTTTTGATTTCTTGTTTAAGTCAACTTAGAAGCAATTTTAAGCGCCCTATTTTCCGAAGATTGGTTCTTTAGTTCAAGCATTCAACTGGGTATATGTCTAATTGTTCCACATGCAACTTTGATTGCTATGGATGACAAAAAAATGAAGTCAATTGATATTTGAAAAAAAGTTTAGGAAGAAAAAGAATACTTACTAACTTCTAGAGAAGACACATGTGATGAAAATTAGGGGACTGTGCCTTTGTGGGTTCTCATCTGGTTTCTAAAAGTTTTGGACAATCTTCAGAGTGAACGGGATGTCTTTGAGTATTTCTTCAGAATATGTTTTCAATGGACAGAATGCATGTGTCACACTATTTATGATTCATACTCAATAAATATATGAACATTTAGTTTTAATAAAACATGGAAGTTCTAAGATTGGATGAGTATAATCATGATTAGGTTACATTACATATGATGTTTTATTATAATTTTGAAAAGAGGTCTGTCTACTGAAAGTGACCTTATTTTGCTATGCTTTCATCTGTTCAGGTCTTCATGTTGATCTATTGAATATTCTTGGAGTTAGGAGTTTCATTTGTCCCTATGTCCATGTTCTGTTATTTTTCTGTTTCTGCTTCAGAGCCTTCTGAAGATTGTTCAGTGTTATTACCACCAAAATGCGATTTGTCATTGATATTTTATCCAGGAGTCTTTAATGAACTTGGTTGTTTTTTGGTGCACTGTCATCTTTTTTTATCTGACCTGATTTTGTTTAACATATGTTGCAGTTAATGTGCCTGGCAGACCTAGAATTTGATTATATAAACCCATATGATTCCTCATCTCGAATAAACAAAGTGGTATTGCCTGAATATATTATAGTAGGTGTCCTGTGCGGCTTCTACCTTGTAACAGGGCATTGGATGATGTCATTGATCTGTGCTCCTTACCTCTACTACAATGTGAGATTGTAAGTTTTCTATCAAATTTAGAAATAAGCCAAGAAAGTTTATTGTTTATGAAAGATACTGATTACTGAATATTATGTTTTTAAGAAACCTTTAGGTGGAAATAAGCCATGCCTTCACACTATTTTAAGAGTGGATGGAAGCTTGAGTTAGAAATTTGAATCTTTACATTCTTTGGCATTGTAGTAGTGTGACTGCCCAGGAAAAGAGTAACTTATTGATGGCACAAGACAAGCCAATTTGATTAATATAATATAATATACAGGTTGGTTTATGCTTCACGGAGTTGCTAAGCAGGCAATATTTTACTACTAATATAATTACTAAATGTAATATTTTGTGCATGTACAGTAGTTTGGGTGAGGGTTTGAATTTGAGTTTTGGGTTTTGTGCATTATTCTGCATTTGAGTATAGGAGTCTTAAAAGAACCAAACCAAACCACTTAGCCCAATTTTTTACTAGATGCCAGGTTTGTTCATTCTTTTTTCTATGGCGTTTGGTTTAGCCTGGTTTTATTCACAGAAAAGAAGGGGGGTGGGGGGAGCAATGTTTTTCTTGTATGATGAAGCATATAAGCCTCAAACTGGTTTATTTTTTCTCGGAACTCACTATATTTCCTTGATCTTCTACCACTCATATAGCTGTATAAATATGGAGTATATGTTATTATCTTCTTTAATTTGTCTTGTAAAAGGCCATCATAATTGTTTTAGTTTTTGTAGGAATTCAATAAACCAAATGAAATTGGGACAAGTGGTTCAGTTTAACTCAGTTTGGTTTCTAAATTTCGAGGATTCGTGAAGGCTAATTTAGCGCAGTTTCAGCCTCAAACTGAACCAAATTCAAAATAAACCATTAAACATGCCAAAGGACTAATATACCCATGGTGCATGGGACAAATGAAATCAATAGTTGTAAACTAGGTTTTGCTTCATTTATTATATAATTGCTAAGCAGGCTTACAGGCTACATTTTTAGATGTGTTTGTTGGTTCTCAAATCTCAACCATGTTACTTGAGGAAAAGATTTGATATCCAAATTAGTAACTAGGGCTAAGAGTGACCTATTGCTGGAATTCTTTAGGCACAGTCTGTGCACCTTGGATGTCCCTTGTCTGTCAAATAAAGGAGTTGCCGGTTGTAGAGTTCAGTATCAGTTTCTCGTCAACATCATCTAGTAGAGTTTGCCTGTGTGGTGTGTCCCAGCTGCCATTTTGTTTAGTTAATTGTTTCGTATGGTTAGAGGGGATTAAAGGGAATTACTTGTTTTTTTGCTATAATCATCCTTGATATCTTGATAGACTGGAATGTGCTTTGTATGGTCTTGCTAACTACACATTTCATTCCCTATGATCAGGTACAGACAAGGAAACCATCTGGTTGATGTCACAGAGATATTCAACTTGCTCCCTAAGGAAAAGAAGCAAAGGCTTTTCAAACTCTTCTATCTTGTTTTTATCCTTTTCCTATCCTTATTTTGGTACGATGACTAGGAAAAAAAGGGGCTAGTATTCATTAAAAAGAAGTGCTACATTAAGTTATTATTCTTACAAATGCTCTTTGGTGCAGGATGATCTACACGTCTTTGGATGACCATGATGATTGATGGCTTGTTTTGTGCAGCAGTCGTGTGTGGTTGAGGGCAGCTAATTACGTCCCATATTCGATGCTATTTTAGACTAACGTGCAAAATTTAGGTTTGGGTTGCCGGCTTGTTTCCATTGTTGGACATGGACAATAGGATATGTGGTTCTGTTCTGTATCTGTATAATACATTTCAAAACAGTTTTTAGCCTGTTTGATTCATGCTTGTTGTAGCAAATGCAAATTGCAAAATTCCTAACCTTGTAATTTACCTGCACGCTTAACATTTAAGTTATTTAAAAACACATGATTATTAAAAAAAAATCAGTTATTTTTTTAATAAAACAGGTAAGTTTTATCTATTAATCTTGATCATTTGATGTCATTGACATATATGCAAAATTAAAATCCATTTAATTATCTTAATTTTTACAATACAAACAATTAAGTAGTATATAATTATAATTTCTCTCCTTGTGTGTTTTAAGGGATGTCTAAACAGGTTTGACCTGATGATTTTTGTAGGGAGTCTCACTAAAGAGTAAAGATGATTAGCATCAAACCTAGTAGATATTCCATATCAACGTGACAAAAAATGTTATAAATATACAAACACGTTTGAATTTTGAATGAAAACCAATTTTTACTTATAAATTTGATAAGTACAAGTTCAAGATAGATTTTTTTGAGGAAAATAAATAAAGGGTAAGTACTAATAAACACTAATGAAAAGTTTTAGGAACAAAAAGTATTAAATTAAAAGTCTGTTTTTTTCTAATAAAAAAATCAGCTTAATAAATAATAGTAAATATTGTATGAAATTTTATACTATTATCAAATTAAAAATAATCACATAATAAGTTTCATTCACATTTTATAATATCTTCCCTCTATATAAATTTAAACAACTATATTAAATATGAGCGACTTTAGGAGTCATTTTTCAATAAGAACATTTTAAAGAATTTTTCTTAACCTCATCTATTTTAATATATCATCTTCATCCTTTTTATTTAAATTGAATTTTAATATTTTAATTTTTTTATTAATGATTAATTTTTTTACAATAAATTATTTATCATAAATCTAAAATATAATTTATATATTCAAGCTATTTATTATGGATTTTAATTATAATAGTATAGTTCAAATATTCAAAAGTATTTATGTATGACATTTACAATAATTTCTGATTGATTAAAAATATAAGTTTTTAATATTAACAATACATAAAAATTAAACTTATTAAATAATGTATTTTATTAAATATTTTTAACATTTTGATTAGTTTTATGAATGATTAATTCATAATTCAAATACACTAATGACTAAAAGACAATTAATATGCTTATATTTTAATTATTATATAGAAAAAGAAAAGTACAGGGTTGTGAAAGTAAAAACAAGTTTTTGGCTAACAATTTATTATATTAAAAGTAAATAATATTTAGTGTAACTAAATACTTTTAATATTTTATATAGCACAGTCTTTTTCCTTTTTATATGCGAGTAATAAACACCTAGTTTAAATGTTTTGAAATAAGTTTAATTTAATTGATTAAGTAAGAGTGAGTGAATTATTGTAAATATTTTGATAGTCTTCAATTCTCACTAATAAAAAAAAGGAGTTACAAAGTTTTTAGTTCTCAAGTTTTTTAACTTTTAATTTTTAATTCTTCAAATTTTTTTAACAACTTTTAGTCTTTTATTAATTTTTCTTTAACACTTTTATTTCAGTGTAATTATCATTCAAACTATACAAAAATCAAGTTATTTAGTATTTGAATCATCACACTCTATAGGATTTGAACATATGAAATCAGATTTTGAATACCCATGTTTTATTGAATTGAACTAAAACCACTTTGTTTTCATAAATTATTTTATATGATCCAAATTCATTTTAAATGTATATATTATCTTTTTGGAGAATAAGATTAGAGTGTGTAATGTGTAATTAAGGTTTTTGTATTTTTTAAACATGCATAAATGAACTCTTGCTATAAATCTGTTTATAACTTTAATGCAATCATATTGTTGGGGACAACACATAACATGTTGTGCTTCTCTTTATTTTATAATTTTTCTATTCAATAAAGGCATTATTTTTTCTTCTAAAAGAAATTAAGAAATTTTCATGGTAACTATTTGTGTAGATGAAATTAGTAAAATTATAATTGTAAATGCACTGACCAATATAATAAGAAAGTAAAAATTTTATTTTCATTATTCAAAATTAATTCCCAAATATAAAGTAAATGAGAGACTAAAAATGGATAAAATATGAACTAATTTGAATGATAAAAATAAATGAGAACTAAAAATGTACAAACAATTTTAGAAAGATTAAAAAATATTGATGAAAAGTAAATGGAGTATTAAATTTTTTGATAAAAAAACTTGAATGACTAAAAATTGGTATATAAAAAAGTTAAAGAATTTAAAACTTAATTAACTTAAAAAAATTAAATGTTTATTTCAGAATAAAAAAGATTTAAGTGTTTATTTACCGGAAGAAATATACACGAACGAGTAAAGGAAGCTTATCCCAAAGAAACTTAGGAGAAGGAGAATCAAAACGGCAATGTCATTAATGGTCATTCATCTTCATTTCTCTTGCAACAAGTAACTCGTTCAGATTTTGGTTTTTGGTTCCCTTTCCGCTCTCTCTTCTTCACTTCAATATGGCGGTGGCACCCTACACCACCGGTTCTGCACCTCGTCTTTCTCCTCCTTCTACTGCTAGGTTATAATCCCTCTCTCTCCTTCATAATCATACAATTCACTCGTTAATGTAACTAATGCTTACCGTGTTCTTTCTTTTGCCGCTGCAGTGTTTCCACAAAACTCTACTCCGGATTGAAACTTCAAGCTTGTGTGTCTCATTCCCTCCCTTTGTTGTTATTTTTCAATCTCTCTCTGTGCTTGCTGCTGGCTAACTGTTTTCAATTGTAGGTCCTTTTGGAGCCGCAAAACCTAACGTAACCGCTGAGTTTTATGGAAAAGTTCACAACACTCTTCACTGTCGGTAATCTTTCACTCCCCATTTCCAGTTCTTCTTCGCTGTGCTAAACCTTGCTAGATTATTCGTAACATGAGTTATAATTTCTTGGATTTGAATTGCAACTCTTACACCTTTATTTGTATTGGCGAGTAATTGATTAAATAACTAGAATTGTACGCTTGCGATTTATACCTTTTATGAGAGGAATAAGCTCTATTTCCTTTTGTCCTTCGTAACTCTTTTTTTTTCACATGTGAAGTAAATTGTGTATTGTCATGTTTTGCTCAGTTGATGTGCTCCAGTTTTGCTATTGTATTTTGCTACTTTTAATGGTAGGTTTAAACGCTCTGATTCCCCGAATCTGCAAACGTGAAACTTCCACTCCAATACAGTTTTCCTTGCTGCTGGCAGCAAATCCTACTTATCTTATAATTATTGTTATTGTTATTATTATTGGATTGGCAATTAATTTTAAACAGCAATCAAGTTCATAGTGGTCATAACATGAGATACCATTTATGATGGTAAATAAGAGTTAGGAGCAGTTCTGACAGTTTTTGACAGAATGTTAGGAGCAGTTACGATCGATTAAATATGTGTGTAATATGGGGATAGGTGTGTTGTTTTTTGGTAATTTGGACAGAGAACTCATCTCTGACTCTGGGACAACAAACTCTGTTGTATTCTATGTGTTTTGTGTGATTGAATAATACTGTTCATCAATGTAACAATTGGTGTTCTATCATTTTGGTCCTTCTTGCCGGATTCAAAAGTGGAGATTCTGTGGCAATTGAATTCATCATTTCACCATGACTAATGTGACTGAGCATATGTTGTTGGAGGAAAAGCTTGAAGGGTTGGAGGCCAAAATTGATGCTTGAATGGAAGAAAAGATATAATATATGGAAATTTCCATGACTGAGATGCTGTTAAGGAAGGTGTTGGGCAAACATCTAGAAGATGAACATGAAAGTTCTAACTGCAATAAGAGAGATTCTTCTGGAAATGGATGTAATTTGGATTATCATCAGCTTTGGTGAAATATCCTATGACAGTAAAAAGGTGGAACTGCCTACCTTTAATGAAGACGACCCAGTTAGATGGATCACGAGGACTAAAACCTATTTTGAAGTTCAGAGCAAGTGAGCGTGTCAAAATTAAATTGGAAAAACTAAGTATGGAAGGGTCAACCAACCATTGGTTCAATTTATTGAGAGAATTTGAGGCACTTTTGACTTTGGAAAAAATTATGGCAGCCTTGGTTGCAGGGTTTGAAAAGCTGAGGCCTGCGCTATGTAACATACCAAGATTGACGGAAAGGAAAAGCAAGGGTTTGTGCTTCAGGTGTGGAGAAAAAATTCCATCCATTATATCCACGTGCAGAGAAGCAATTAAGATTGTTAATTTTGGGATATAATGGACGCCCTAAATGAAGATGGAGAAGTAATTGTTATTGAAGTGGCTAAAGATAATGAGGAAGAACCAGTTTCCTACTTTCAGCCTTGGAGACAGTTAGGATAGTTATTAGCAGAAAGTAAAAGCAATTAAATATTAAAATATATGTAATAATAACTATCATTAGCCGTTATGTATCATTAGAATATGTTGAACACTGAACAGTAACTGCCATGTTGAGTATTGACAGTTAAGGGCCGGAAGTTAGGAGCAATTACATAGGTGTAATAGGTAAATAGGGGGGGTAGGTGAGTGTTTTTTGTGTAATTTGGATAGAAAATTTGAACTCATGTCTGTAGGACCCTTTGACTATGGGACAGCAAATTCTGCTGTATTCTGTGATTTAATAATTCTGTTCTTCAATTTATCAATTGGTGATCTATCAATATATCTTCAGTTTTACAAATGTGAATTTTGAAGAACATTCTTAATAATCTTTGACGTAGTAAAAGTATGGATGCAATATGGTTTACACTACTCGGGAGTGCACAATATGTTACACTTTGTGGAAGAGTTTGTCGCAAATGTTATATACTGTTGGAAACAGACCAATGCAAACTATAAATTTTTCATGTTTTCAGGTATGCTAACCACAATACATCAATGGCACGCATTCGAATGATGCCAATAGGGACTCCTAAAGTCCCCTATAGGACACCTGGTGAAGGAACTTGGCAATGGGTTGATGTATGGAACGCCCTTGTAAGTCATTACACCTTGGTGTATATTATTAATTTTTCACTTCACACATAAAAGATGCTGGTTTATTTTTTATATCACATAGGTATAGATCATTCATTATTCATATGTGAACCTCAAGTTTCCTTTAGGTATTAATCTCTTTTTTAAAGTTAATTAGTATAAAAACTAGTGAATTATTGATGCAGTATCGAGAACGTGTTATCTTCATTGGACAAGAGATAGATGAAGAATTTAGTAACCAAATATTGGCGACTATGCTTTATCTTGACAGTATAGAAAACTCCAAGAAGCTTTATATGTACATCAATGGCCCTGGTGGTGATGTAAGTCTCTTATGATTCTAGTGTTAAATGATCAATCAATTAAATCCATATATTTCTTTCTTCATCTTGTTAATTAGTCATGGTTTTTAACTTGCCTAAGCTTACAAATTTTGCAGCTTACACCAAGCATGGCTATCTATGACACCATGCAGAGCTTGCAAAGTCCTGTAGCCACCCACTGTGTTGGCTATGCTTATAGTCTTGCAGCATTTCTCCTTGCAGCTGGAGAAAAGGTAATGTATTATCATTGTCTACTAATACAGCCTATAGAAGTCAAGTCTATCCTAGTAAGGATTTATATGATTAGAGATTTCTATTCCCAATATAGTCAAACATGTCCTAAGTTGTATGGACTTTAGACAGGAGAGTTATCTCTATATCATACATGATATATTTGATTTGTGTATGATTAAAAATTATGCTTGACATCATATACATTTGAAACAACCGTGACATTATATCATTAAATACAATCCCCAAAAGAGAAAAATATATTAAGCTTCTTTCTCTGCTTATGTGGCCATGATTCATGAGCAAGGGTCTGACATCTACAATTTATATTTATAGTAACCTTGTCTTTCATGAATGACCATATTATTAGTAATACCAATTGTTGCACTGTACGTTACAATTGAAAACCTGGCAAGTCTTGTTGTTTGAAATAGAATAAGGATATATCTCATACATACTTTGATGACAGTACTAATAAACTTTGAATGACTTTTTTCATTATTAATTCCATCATAATTTTGACTTCCAAGCTTCATTTTTCTGCTCGATTATGTTGTGTTCATTTCTAATAGATTTTATGCAATTTGTGCCTTTAGCTCATTGTATTGAGTCTGTTGACCTCTCTAGTTTCATGAAACAGTTCTGATAATCTATTAATCTTTTCATGATGTTCTGCTGTATTAAGGGTAATCGTTCTGCAATGCCTCTATCAAGAGTTGCCCTTACATCTCCAGCTGGAGCTGCTCGTGGACAGGTATGTCTGGCATCTGTTTGAAGGACATTAATATCACCTCTTAGATGTATGAATGAGACTGTTTTTACTTTGACTGCTAACATCGTGAAATTTGTCAGGCTGATGACATTCAGAATGAAGCAAATGAACTTCTTAGAATCAGAGATTACCTTTTCAATGAGTTGGCACAGAAAACAGGTCAGCCTGTTGAGCAGGTCAGTTTACCCAACAATGAAATAAACAGAGATAAAGGAGTTTGTGTGACTTTTGTTATAGTTTGAATCTCATTACTGTATATTTGCTTGACTAACCAACTTCAAAGAAAGAAGAAAACATCTTAAAAAATCATTAGCTTTTCCTTGCAGTTGAAGTCAAATTCAACTTTGACACGCTGCTTTCAAGAAGGATGTGCATTTTCAACAATTATTTCTCTGTCTCTTCTCAGTTTTTCTATCTCATATCCATTTTTTGATTGTGTATCTTAATTACTGACTTCCTGGTATTTATATCACAGCTTGAGATTATAAGCTTTATTGACTAACAAACTAATTTCTAATGCATCTCTTCAGATTACCAAAGACCTTAGCAGGATGAAGCGCTTCAACGCACAGGAAGCTCTTGAATATGGACTCATTGATCGAATTGTCAGGCCACCCCGCATTAAGGCTGATGCACCTAGCAAGGAAGCAGGCACAGGTCTTGGTTAAGAACATTTTATTGAACATTTTATTAAGAAATTCTTACGTGTTCAAAGAGCAAAGAATAACATGTTTTGTACCCTTGAATACATGAATATCATATTAGTCATGGTATTAAAAATGAGAAATGTTACAACACATTTTTATTTTCTGATACACTTAATACTGACAGTTTTGTTTTGGTTTTTTAGGAATTTACCTGAGATTTATTAAGAGCACAATTCATTATTTTGTAAGTTCTAATCAATCAGTTGATTATATAAAATGTTAATAAATGTGTTTCTATGTAATTAACATTTGGCTAATGGTAGGGGAATATATTGAGAAAGCTTAGGGGTAATCCAAAGTTGGGTTAATTTTTCCAATTCGATCCCATTCCAAGCAAGTAAAAAAATCAGGTTGGATTAGGTTTGTGGGTTTAACTGTTTTGTATGTATTAAACTAATTGCTTTCAATTAAATATTGAATTAATTTAACAATTCAACACCTAAGCAACTCAATTATATAATTTTTTTTTGTTTTTTCTTCTAATTTTTCAACTTTTCCTTTTTTATTATTTTAATAATAAACACAATGTTAAAAAAAAAAACACAATGTTGTGCCTAACCTGAATGTGACCACGTTTTTTTTTTTTATTTGAGTCAGCACCAAAAATTGAGAAAAAATGAACTAACTCCAATTGCTCGATTTGGACCCAAAAGTCTACTAAATAAGACTCAACTTTTTCAGTAACTCGCTTCTTCATACACCAGGCAAAAGTTCTTCTACACCATTTTTTTTAAAATCCGAAAATATCCCTGCTGCTTTGGACACAAATATATGAGCTTGGGCAACATCTGAGCTTCATTTGAAAAGCATCGCCACATTCGTATAGCTTCATTGCAACATCATTGGTGTTTTTTGGTGGCATTTCATTCATTTCGGGTGGTTGTCGGAGTTGCAGAGCTGTCGACGAAGATTAAACAGGTGAGTAGTGGACGTTGGTTTCGTACGGATTCGGTAATCCGTATAACTCATACAAATTATCTAATCCGTATAAGCTATATGGATTACCTAATCCGTATGGCTTATATGGATTGCCTAATCCGTATGACTTATACGGATTAGGCAATCCGTATGGTTGGAAATTGCTGAAAAATAGCCTTTTAAAAATGTAAAAATTGTTGTGAACATGTATTTGCATAAGATTGAATTTGTTTTGATAAATTAATTGATTAAATGAAGTTAATAAATTTAATTGTTGTATAAAAATAACAATAGATAAAATGAAACAATATAAATAAGGACAAATTAATTATAAGCGTCTACTAATAAAAAAAACATGTACTTAAACACATGTAGTTGCATATACTAATAAAAAACACATGTAGTTGCACATACTAATAATAAAAAAAACACCTTGAATAACTTTGATTCACATGAGAGACAAACATGAAAAAAACATAACTTAATAAAATGAAAAATAACGGAAGATGGTGTGCAGTGAACATGTATTCTTGTTCCATTTCAATCGTTGTAGTGAAGATAAATAACAGTATACTGTTATTTATGTTACTAAAAATGTAATCAATAAGCGTGTGTATTTTTATAGGTTTCCACATGGAGTTTTGTTATATTTAATTAAATTGTTATTTGTTAGGATGGACAACGATGAATGGATTTATGACAGTATAATGTCAGAAGAAGTTAATATGGAGGAAGACATTGGAGCAGACGATGATGCGTTTGAATTCAATGAAGACAATGGTGTAGACCCCGATGCGTTTGAGGATAATGCTTGTTTAATTGATTGTTCTGCAGCGTTCCAAACAAACGAGGTAATTAGTTGTATATGAATGTATTTAAAGTTGTTATATGACACGGTTTAGCATATTAATTATCCATTTGTCTAGGTGTTTGAATCGCGTGATGCGATATTGAAATGGGCTCGTACCGTTGCATTTGAAAATGGTTTTGTAGCGGTCATAATGAGGAGTGATACAAAAATTGGAAAAATGGGAAGAACGTCATTTGTGTTAATTGGTTGTGAAAGGAGTGGAAAATATAGGGCATGGAAAAAAGGTTTCACACCTTCAACCACTAGCACCAGAAAATGTGAGTGTCCGTTTAAGCTGAGGGGTAAACCAATCCCGGGAGGACAAGGGTGAATGGTGAAGCTAATATGTGAGAATCATAACCATGTTTTGGCAAAGTCATTCTGTGGACACCCATATGCTGGTCGAATAAGTGAGGACGAGAAGATCATTGTTGGTGATATGACAAGGTCCATGGTGAAACCAATAAATATTCTGTTAACTTTGAAGGAGCACAATGCGGATAATGTAACAAGTTTGAAGCAAGTTTACAATGCAAGATATGCATACCGAACGCGTACAAGAGACAATAATACTGAAATGCAACAACTAATGTAACTTCTTGAACGCGACATGTATATTCATTGACATCGAGTGAAGGATGAAAATGTTGTACGTGACTTGTTTTGGGCACATCCAGATGCAGTACAACTGAGTAATGCATATCATATGGTGTTCCTCATTGACAGTACCTACAAAACAAACAGGTACAGACTTCCTTTGCTTGACATTGTTGGTGTCACACCAACTGAGATGACATTTTCAGCTGCATTTGCCTATTTAGAGGCTGAACGCATCAACAATGTTGTCTGAGCCCTTGAATGCTTTAGAGGAATTTTTTTGAAAAGTGATTTCTTCCCATAGGTTATTGTTACTGATAGAGATTCAACATTGATGACTGCTGTGAAAACTGTTTTTCCCGATTCAACTAATTTATTGTGTCGGTTTCACATTAACAAGAATGTGAAGACAAAATGTAAAACTTATGTTAGGCAGAGTCATGCATGGGATCATGTCATGCAAGCATGGGGATGTCTTATTGACTGTGCTACTGAAAAGCAATATGATGAATATCTTATGAAGTTCGATGTTGCATGTGCATTGTGGCCTACGTTTGTTGATTACGTTAAGGACACTTGGTTGAATCCCCACAAAGAAAAGTTTGTGACAGCATGGACAAACAAAGTTATGCATTTTGGGAATACAACAACAAACAGATAAGTTTTTATTTAACATTGCTTACATTGACATTTGCATAAGTTTATTGTATTTAAAATTATTTGATGATATGATACACTGCAGGGTGGAGTCTACACATTCGACCCTAAAGCACTTACTGCAGAATAGTGTTGGAGACTTGTGCACTGTTTGGGATGCCATGAACAACATGATCACCTTGCAACATACTGAAATCAAGGCATCTTTGGAGAAAAGCACACATGTTGTAGGGCATGCCTTTAAAGCTACTTTGTACAACAGAGTTGTTGGCATGGTGTCCAGGGTTGCGTTAAACCATATTGCCTCTGAGTATGAGCGGATTCATTATGCAGGAAAAAACCCAAATCGTTGTGGATGTGTTCTAAGAATAGCTTATGGTTTGCCTTGTGCATGTGAGCTAGCTAAGTTTGTGCTTCAGAGCATTCCAGTTAACACCGTTCATTTTTTTTGGCGGAGATTAGGCTTTGAAAGTCAAGATATGCATGAATTTCAAGTTACCATAACTGAAGAGATTGAAGCCATATCCAATTGTTTTGAAAAGCTTGGTTTGTGTGGCAAAATGACTCTTAAGAGTAAGCTTAAACAAATTGCGTACCCTGATTTAAATTTCATGTGCCCTCCCCCTGATAAGGTCAAAACTAAAGGTGCTCCAAAGAAGATGACAAAGCACGAAAGGTCAACGAGAAGGGATCCGTCTTACTTTGATTATGTAGACGAGTTTCATTCAATGCAAAGTAGTTGTTCCACTCCAAAACAGTCCAATGCCTCATGTGATATTCAGATGCAACAGGGGATGGTTCCGATGCTAGATCAATTTCATCCATTTATGCAGAAGTTCATCTTGAATGTCACCGATGTCAAAGCAGATGGTAATTGCGGGTACCGTGTGATTGCTGCCTTATTAGATTATGGTGAAGAATCTTGGGCTTTGGTTCACAATCATTTGCTCAGAGAACTTGGAGAGTGGACTGATGGATATATTGCCTTGTTTGGTGGCATACATAGATTTGAAACCTTAAAGCGGTCCCTACTGGTTGATGGATTGTCGAAGGTAAAGTTTTGTTTTGTTTATTCATTATATGCCTTTAATAAGAACGCAAATAGTACACATTAAATATATTTGAATAACTGTTTATTTACAAGTGGATGAATATTACAGACATGGGCCATGTAATTGCATCAAGATATAATGTGATTGTGGTATCTCTTTCACTTAAGCAAAACATGACGTTTTTCCCTCTAAGAAGTCAACCGCCTAGATATCATGTTTTTGGTAACCACTTTGTGCAGGTAATCAATGTATTTGTTTATTTTATGAAAAAGGACATGAATCCGTAAAACTGATGTTGTCTACTGTTGTTATGTGTAACAGGTTTTTTTAAAAGACAATTGTCCTTTACCGTTGACTACATTCTTGTGGGATAGGCATTGTACCAGTGAAGCAAAACATTGGCCCAGTTATTACATTAGTAGAATGAAAATGTATGCTAACTATATGAAGTTACGCACTGAACATGTAGACTTACATGATGTGTAGAAACATTTGAAAACAATGAATCAAGTCGTTTTATGCATAACTGTATCTATATATATTTATAAATATCCAAATTTGTCCAACATGAGAAACATTATAAAAATAACTGATAAATAAGTGTGTCCAAAAGTAAAATAAAAATCAAAGGCGCCTCCGCTGTGCATCTCATGGTCGTCTTCCTCGAGTATAAACAATCTCGTGGTCCCTGACACTACGGGCTAGAAGCAACATCTGTTGCGTCCTATCATATGCATCGATGCCCTCTGTAACAATCCCATCATCAATAAAGGCTTGCAAGCCCTCAGCCAGTCGTTCACAAACAAGCTGCAATTACAATGACACAAATACAAACATTACCCAATGGATTCAAGTATGATCACACAATGCACAAGTCAAATGAAATTTTCTTACCACTGCATGCCCTGGAGACTGGTCCTCCTGAGCCACATCTGATGCATCGGGAGGAGCTGGATCAGTAGAAGGGGGCTGAACATCTGCTGATGGGGGAGGAGCTGGATCAGTAGTGGGCCCAGATGAAACATGTGAACGGGCTTGAGCATACCGCGTCGGAGTCAGAAATGGATGTGAGATTCGGAAGAACCACTCCAAATATCCTGCAACACAGTGACTTGGATAATGTACCAAGTCACCGGTCGATATAAGGAACTTCGCGAAATGGACCCATCGCTCGTCAACATCGTCTGCGGAGGGGACTTCCGACATAGGCAGCTCAGGAATGTGTTGAATCTGCCCAAACTGCCTAACTACCCTGTCAGGTAAGTACCTCACGATGTGGGGACCCCATCTGATGAATCCGGAAAATAAACTAATCGGCTCAAACTCCCTAAGGGCATGATGGGCATCATATGTTGTCCAGCATATGTCATATGGCCTCAATCGGTCTATGCGAGCACGATAAGTCGACAACAGTAACGCCTTCACACTCTTCCAGCGACAGGCACGCAGCTGGGTCTCTTGATATGTATCCTCTACCGTCCCGTTGCCTACAGTGGGAAAATGCTCGTATATTCAGCACTACAAGTTTAAATGATTAAAGTCAAAAATAGTAAAAAACATAACAACTTTGATTAACACACACACACAAACACAAGATTACCTGTAACAAAGTAATGTATCCAGCTAGATGCTTGCCGTGGTGTTTTGATGCATAACCCAGATTCTCATACATATGCACCAAAGCACCAACCCCCAAGCAAATCCCCCAGCTTCGTCCAGGTCACGAAAAGGTTGTAAGAACTGAACGCCTATATGTGTCGCACTCTTGTTAGCAAACAAAGTGCAACCAACAAGATGCAACAGATATGCCTTTGCTGCAACTATCCACTGGCCAGAGTCACACATACTAAAATACAACTCTCGAAGCCAGGACAATCGTACATATGCGCCGTGGCACTGTGTCGACTCCGCTTCAGCCTCATCAACACTGACCTCTAGCAGCTCGACCAACAATGTGATAGCCTCTTCGATATCAATTTGGTCGTAGTCGTGGAACACTCCCATGACAGGGATCTGCAGATGGTAGGCAACATCATCCAAGGTAATCATAAACTCACCAACTGGCAGATGAAAGCTGGATGTTTCAGCATGCCATCTCTCTACAAAGGCAGACAGTAATCCTCGATCTCCAGTCTCCACTGAGCAACGAATCAACGGATTAAGGCCAGTAGCAGCCACTAAGCCTTCAATCTCCGGAGCTGGCTTCCCGAATTTAGTGACCTTACGTCCATGGGAAGCCAACTTCAGCTCTGCACGTTCCTGCAATAAATACATTCACACATGTTTACAATTAACACCGAACCTTCACATTTTATCCTAAACCAGATGTCATTGTTTTATAAATATCTCTCCTGACCAGACTTTAATAGCCACATGGTCGGCGTAATCAGTCAAGACTGAACAGTCTTCTGGACCTCCTGGAAAACCTAGAGTCCCTACATCCTTCGTCGTAGGTATATCAGCATCCATATGTGGTTCCTCAACTGGAGCATCGTCACGTGGAGGATCCTGAGGAACACTAACACCCGCCCTTTCT